>CM057453.1:889707500-890907500 GCA_016271365.2 Neoceratodus forsteri | reverse complement strand
TGAACTATTTCCAGGAGTGGGTGGGGTGAGGGTGGGAAGGGTTGAGCCTAAACTGTGCCCTCATGAAACAATCAGCTAAGCAGCTCTGACCTACCGATCGATGAGTGCCTTCCTGTCAGCAAGATGCCATACCGACAATTTGTAATACTGCTTCAAACCAATTTGACAGAGAAAATACCCTGCTAATCAAACAGAAAAATCCAAACATCCAAGTCAGACACAGGTAAACCTCCCCAGCCCCAAAAGAGCCTGGTGACTTGTGCTCTGAAAACAGTCAACCCCAAAACACGTCAGCTGTGCAGAAGGGCAGACACAGAAAACAGTATTTAGCCTATGTGGGTTTAAACTCTTCCTGCACTGAAAACCTTAACACTTGTAACACAAATAAAGCAAACTCCACCTCTCTCTGTTGATTGAAAGACTGCCTTTTCTGATAATTCTAAGTTGCTTATTTCACCCTTCAGTTAGAAGTATCCTCCACCTGAAGAATATTAACTTTCCTAAGGAATCTGCTTCAAACCAAAGACAATTGTAAATTGTAAGGTTCACCTCCCTCTGTTGTGAGCACTACTCACTTTCTTGCAAATCTTAAGTCCAGTGTTGCAGCTTGCAGCCAGAGGTAGCTTCACCTGAACATGAGGTTACCTCATTGAGTTAACTAGATGGCTAGATGGCTCAGTCTCTGTATTTAATAAAGGAAAAAAAATAATTTTCCAACTGAGAAGGCGATCGGCTGGGCAGTTGGTCTCAGGACAAGATGGGATTGACTCAATTGCGGGGATGCAGGCTGACTGGTGAGAACATGTCAGCAGAAAGGAAAAGAACTCTTGAGGCACAATTGTTCAATCCACTCCCCCTGAAAAATAAAAATATTGTTTTCTATGTTTCTATTTATGCATGAATGGGAACACTGCTTCCCATTTTTCATCCACACCTTCTATCCCCACTACTTCTGCCATTGTTTCTTCTAGTAGCCTTCACATCCCTTCGAAGTCTGCTTTTCTGAAGTCCCAGATTTTTAGTGCACTTTCACCCTTGGTAGCTTCCACTTAAACCTCCAGCCACACTGTCTTACAGTCACTTAACCACAGTGGTTTCTGGACTACTGTGTTTTGGACCCGCTCACAGGAATTCAAGGGGGGAATAGAGGGGTTGGAGGCAGTGTGGGTCAGCAAAGAAGTGGTAACCAGAGCCACTATTTGCCGTGATGTGATCTGTAGACTTCCAGCACAGGGGGGAGAGACTGAATAGGGCAATGGTGGCAGCCATTAGCACAGTGGCAAAAATTGGGGAGGTGCTGCTGGTGGGGGACTTCAGTCTGTTGAATACAGATTGGAGTCTCCCAGCCACAGCTTCAGCTAGAACCAGAGACGTCCTGGACTCCCTACTGGGGGGCCATTTTCTCAGGCAGCTAGCCAGGGAGCCCACTCATTATGGGGAAATACTGGACCTGCTGCTCTCAAACAGGGATAGTATTGCAGACATCAAGGTGGGAGGCCACCTGGGGACCAGCAATCACTGTGTGTTTCAACATAAGGATGACAGAAAAAGCAAACCACATAAAGACGTCCTGGACTTCAGGAAGGTAGATTTAAAAGAAACGGGTGAATGCCTCAGAGATGACCTAGTGGGGAGGGGGATGACCTGGGTGGGGTGGAGGAACAGTGGTTTAGGGGAAGACATAGTGAAGACAACAAACCTCTGCTTAGAGGAAGTAAGAAAAAGACAAGAAAAAAGAGACTGCTATGGTTCTCAAAGGATGTGGCTGAAAAGTTAAAGGCTAAAAGGGTAGCATTCAGGTGGTATAAAGAGACACAAAGGGAAGGGCATAGGCTGGTGTATCAAGAGAAGCAGAGGGAAGCAGGGAAACTGCTGAGGAGCACAAAGGTGCAAACTGCGGAAAGGATAGCCCAAGGGGTAATTAAAGAGGACAAGATCTTTTTTGGTAAATAAGTTTAAAAAGGAAGACAAGGGGAAGGATTATAAGTTTAAGAATGGGCAGGGGGGACTATGCAGAGGGAGATCAGGAAAAAGCAGGCATCTTGAACAAATACTTTTATTCAGTCTTCAGAGAGGGAGAGAAAGGGGATGGGCCACATAATAGCAGCAGGAGCACTGGGAGGATAGAGGAAGACACAAGTCCATTTACAAAGGAGAGAATCTTGAAGGGACTCACAAATCTGGAAGTGTACAAAGCTATGGGACCAGAGGTGGTACACCCAAGGGTATTGAGGGAGCTCAAGAAAATACTGGCTGCACCTTTGACAGCCCAGTTCAACAGCTCACTGTAAACAGAAGTGGTTCTAGAGGACTGGAGGAGGGCAGACGTAGTCCTGCTTCATAAAAGCAGTAGCAGGGAGGATGCTGGCAACTACAGGCCAGTCAGTCTGACATCAGTGGTGTGAAAGTTAATGGAGTTACTGCTAAAGGAAAAGATTGTATAGTATCTTGAATCCTGTGGATTAAAGACCTGAGGCAGCACGGACTCACGGGAAGAGGTTATGTCAGACAAATCTGATAGATTTGTTTGGCTAGGTGACCAAGTAAATAGATAAAGGTGGGGCAGCGGATGTGTTCTACTTAGATTTTAGTAAGGCATTCAACACCTTACCACATAGGAGATTTATAAGGAAACTGGGAGCGTAGGGGTGGGTCCTAAGGTAATTAACTGGGTAAAAATCGGTTGATGTATAGGCAACAGACAGTGGTGGTAAATGGAGTTCACTCTGAGGAAGAGGGTGGTGACCAGCAGACTGCCTTAGGATCAGTATCGGGATCTGTCCTCTTTAATGTCTTTATAAGTAACATTGCAGATGAACTGGAAGCGAAGCTATGTCTCTGCCGGTGACACTAAGATCTGCAATAGGGTAGACGTCCTGATGGAATGGAAAGAATATACAGAATCCTCAGAAAACTCGAGGAGTGGTCAAGAGCATTGCTGCTGGGTTCAGTGCCAAAAAGTGCAAAATCATGCACCTTGGGCACAAAACCCAGAGATGGGGTACAAAATGGGAGAAGAGGTATTGACAGTCATCAAACAGGAAAGGGACCTGGGAATTATCATATCTGATTACCTCAAGGTGGTGAGACAGTGTGACAGCAGTAGGTAGGACCAGTGGGATGCTGGGCTACATAGGGAGAGGTATCTCCAACAGAAAGAAGGCATTGGTGTTGCCACTGTATAGCTCACTGGTGAGACCCTTCTGGAGTACTGCGTCCAGTTTTGGAGACCACATCTCAGAAAGGACATAGACAGGGTGCAGGCTATCCAGAGGAGGGCAACTAAAATAGTGCAGGGACTGCATCAGAAACCCTATGAGGAGATACTAAAGAACCTGAATATGTTCACCCTGGAAGAGAGAAAGGAGAGTGGGGACACGATGGAGCCCTATAATTACCTCTTTGGGTTAAAATCTCTAAATCTATTCCTAAACAAATGGATTTGTTAGTTTTACAAATTTTTGGATAACAAAAGTTTAGTTTCTAGGGACGTGGATATAATGTTCTATCCACTCTAACTGGCAGTGTCCTTTCCCTTTAAGATGTGCCAGAAAATCTTCAAGCTGGCTCCTCCCACCCACCCAGGTGGTAACTCCCTCAGTTTCACCCCATGACGCCAGAGTTTCCTTTTCACTGGAAGAAGCAAGTTCCCTCCTTACCGCTCCCACGTTGAGTAGGCCCGAGCATTTAAATTCTTTAGAATTACTTCCAAAGCAACTCTTACGAGTTTTGTCTTCAACTTGATCATTGATCACAACCGCGATGGATGATAAGACTGCTCCCGGGTTCCGCTGGTGCTCTTGCGGGCAGAAGATGTCCAGGACCGACCCGCACACTATGTGTGTTTACTGCCTGGGGCATGACCACAATCTCCAAGCCTGCAACTTTTGCTGCGCGTTTCACCCAACCATCCTGGAGGATCGTCTTGCTCACCTGAAACTGGGACACCTGGCACAATGGAATCCACCAGTCAAATCCAAAGATGCCCATTGGGTGGTCTTCACTTCTACGGGGTCCCCCTGAGCAGCTTGCAGCCTTCGAAGAGGAGGCAGCCCAGGCTGTGGCCTATTCCTCCTCAGCTTCTGCCTTTGTGCCACTTCAGCTGGGCTCGACTTTTACGGGCTCCTTCAAGGTATTGTGCCAGTCTCTGCCGACATTTGGTCAGGGACCCACCAGCAAATCTAAATCTTAAAGAGTCTAAGAAAGAAAAGACTCGCTATTGATCATGGGATTGGAAGCGCTCTTGGTAGATGGCCTCCGATTCCCACGCTTCTCCACATTTGATGTCAGTCGAATCCTCGGTCTTGGCCGCTGGCTCCACGATAACCTAGTTGGGCCTGTCTCCTGGGATGCTGGTCAAAGTCCAAGCCGAGATTTTTCTCAAGCTGACCTACTGGTTATTGACTGAAGAGGCTAAATACTTCCTGGTCTAGGACCCCGGTCCTGATGCAGACCATTGGAGGGATGGATCAGTCTGCTGACCCACTACCTCTGGTCCCTGACCCTGACCAGGAAGAGCCTCTGCAATCACCGACTCCTTCCAAGCCCCACCACTAGTCCCCCTGATGACTGAGTTTGGGGTCTTTTTCCCGTGCGTCGAGCTGGTCCTGCCATCGTCAGCGCTCCTGCTCTTGGCACCATGGGAAGCGGTGCTGCTGCTATTCTTTGTCCTCATCCTCCTCGGGTGAGGAGAGGCTTTGGTGCAAAATGCGTCAATGCTATGAGGACTTGATGTGGCAACAGTTGGTGTATACCGGAGTCAAACTGACCCCAGTTTCTATGCCAGCCATCACCTGGCTGTTGCCTGAAAGGCCAACAATGATTCCACCAACTGAACCAATTAAGATGGTCCCGGCTCAGCCGATTTCGGCTTCTCCACTGATTGTGGTGGAACTACTGCCTAAACAGCCGATGGTCAGGGCTCCAACTAAGGAGTCTCAGTTGGCCAGTGGGCTTCCCCATCAGCTGTCAGTCACCATCACCCCTGACCATCCGCAGAGGGTCAGCGGGGACTCCAGCGGTTGACTGCTCTTTGGCGACTCTTCAGAATCTGAGGGTTCCTCCCTGCACTCCCATCTGGTTGATTTGGAGTCTGTGGGGATCTCTCAGTGAATGAAGGTCCATCCTGTTTCATAGGCCTCCTCTGTTTGATCTCTGAGTCAATGGGCATGAAGATGGAGCCCGTCCAGAAACGGGCTCGTTACCCATTGACCAAGATCCTCAAATGGGGAGACTCTCCAACAGAGGCTTTCCCGGTGGCAGAAGCCATTCTTGGCCCTGCCCTGGAGCTCTTGCAGCACCCTGCTTCCTGCCTAGTGCCTTTTGTCCAGATGGCCTGCAAGTATACATTGTCCACTGGATCCCTTTTGGGATTCACAGAGCACCCCTCAGCCAAGGGGTTGGTGGCTGACTCTGTGTTCCGGTGCTCAGGCAACACCAGAGATGTTGACAAGCCACATGATAAGGAGTCCAAGAAGTTGGACCATGCAGCTAAGAAGGTCTATACTGCCTCCTCACTTGGCCTCCTCCTGGTGAGCTCAGCCCTCCTCATGGCCCACTTCTGGCATGCCCTGCTGGGCTCCTTAGATGGGGTGCTTCCTCATCTGCCCATGCACCTTCAGACCACAGTCAAACAGGCAGTGGCAGAGCCAGGTTTGGGAGCATTTGGGAGCCGGGGGGGCATTCAGTCAATCATGGGCTCCACAATGGGCACTAAACAGTGAATAAAGATGTTTGGGGGCACCACTACTCACATTGGGGCAGCCAGGAGGGGCGACCACCCCCCCAGTCCTCCCTCTAGCTCTGCTACTGCAAACAGGTCCAAGATCAGGGCCAGGCTGTGGCCAAGCAATAGCTCAACTGCCATGGACATTGGTGACTCCTGTGCCCACTCCATGATGGCCTCAATGGACATGCGGATCTCAACTTTCATGGTGGACACTCTGCACAAGCTGGCAGATGTCCCCCTTACTGGGCACTGACCTATTTGGGCCTGGGGCTGTGGGTCATCTGACATGCATTGAGAAGCCCAATGCCACCTTGGACTCCATGACATGTGACCAGAAGGACCACAAGGCCTCAAAGCAGTATCAGAAATGGAAGCCCTTTCAGTCCACCTCCAGTTCTGTGGCCAAGCCAGCCCAGCAACAGACTGGCCAGTAGGCTTGGGCCTGGTGACCTCAGCCCAGGTCAGTGGCCTCTGTTGTCCATAAGCCAGGAGGGAGAGGCTCCAGTGGCCCCTCAGCTGGGCCCTCCTCCTCCTCCTCCTCCAAGCCTGCTCAGTGATGGGATGAGGGGTGCCTCCCTTATGCCCATCACACCTCCCCGGGTCCTCCCATGGGGGGCTGGCTCCACCACTTCCTTTCTGCCTGGTCTGCTGTCACCATGGACAGGTGGGTTCTGGAAGTGGTGGGTCATGGTCTGCCTCTAGACTTTGAGCAGTACCTTCCTTGCTGAGCCCATACCCCATGGGAGGGCTTGGCTTCATCAGACATGCTGTCAGCTCTCAGAGATGACATAGCTCAGCTCCTCTGCAAGGAGGTCATATTTCCTGTCACAGATCCTCTGGAACACCCAGGGTTTTCCTCCAGGTATTTTCTGGTGCTAAAGTGGATGGGGGGCTGGCACTCTATTCTAGATCTGCACGACCTGAACAAGTTCCTCAGGTCACGCTCCTTCAGGATGGTAACTCTGTCTCAGATCATACATCTCTAGAGCAAAACATGTGGTTTTGCTCCCTGGATCTTCAGGATGCATTCTTTCACATCCTGATCTGTCTGTCTCACCGAAGGTTCCTCCACTTTTAAACAGAGGAAACCCTCTATGAGGTCCAGACCATGCCCTTTGGCCTCTCCTCAGCCCCCAGCATCTTCACCAAGTACATCGTAGTAGTGGCAGCTTACCTGAGGCACCAAGGGGTCCAGGTTTATCCCTGCCTGGGTGACTGGCTGATAGCAGGTCCCTCCAGGTAGGATATAGAGTGGTCCAGGGACCTGGCCCTCCAGACCTGCGTCAGACATGGCCTCTTGGTCAACAAGGCCAAGTCAGAACTCATACCCTTGCAGGTGATCAGCTTCATTGGGGCAGAGCTTGATTCTTGCAGAGCCAGAGCCCATCTCCTGGTGGACAGGGCAGAGGCTCTCTTCTCCTGTGCCCGATCATTTCAGGTTGGGCAATTGTGCCCTGCCTGGGACTTCCAGCACTTGCTGGGCTACATGGTAGCCTGCACCAGTGTGGTCCAGTGGGCCCACTGGAGAATGCACTCCCTGCAGTGGGAGTTGACCAGCCAGTGGTCTCAGTGCAAGGGTCACTTTGACCAGCTGGTCACTGTGACCCAGTGGATATGGGACACCATCCAGTGGTGGTTAGTCCCAGCACATCTTCAGAAAGGGATCCTGTTTGCCTGCCCAGAGCTGATGGTCATCCTGACAACTGATGCCTCTCTCATGGGCTGGGATGCCCACCTGGGGGAGCACAGGGTCCACAGGCTCTGGTTCCCCGAGGATTCCCGATGCCGCATCAACCCGCTGGAGCTCCAGACAGTTCAGCTAGTGCTGACTGCATTCGCTCTGCATATGTGGGATCAGGTGGTCTAAGTCCAGATGGACAATACCATGACCATATACTACCTCAACAAACAGGGTGGGACACACTCCTCTCTTTGTGTAAGGAAGCTCTCCATGTCTGGGCCCTCATGTGCAGCCTGAAGGTGAATCTCCTAGCCATCCATGTGGCGGGAGCCTCCAATCAGCTGGCAGACACCCTCAGCTGGGTGGGCAAGGCATCTCACGAGTGGTCCCTCCACCCGGAGGTAGTTCACAGCTTGTTCTCCCAGTGGAGCACCCCTCAGGTGGACTTGTTTACCTCCAGGGAGAACACAAAGCTGAGACTGTTTTGTGCCCACCCTCTCAGCAGGGAATGCTGCAGGGGGATGCCTTCTCAAGGCCCTCTCTCTGTTTCCCTTGATCCACAAGGTGCTGCTCAAGGCCAGGAGGGACAAGGCACAGATGATCCTGGTGGCTCCAGACTGGCTATGCCAGTTCTTGTGCCCTGAGCTCCTCAGTCTCAGCAGCAGGCTCCCAAGGTGTCTTCCTCTATGCCCAGACCTGCTTTACATCAATCAGGGGAAGGTATTCCATCTGGACCTTCAATCCCTGCACCTGATAGATTGGTTCCTGAGTGGTTAGAGTTCCTGGGTTTGGGTCTCTCTGAAGATGTCCTCACCATAGTCAAGGCATCTTGGAAGGAGTTGACCAGGAAGTGCTACACCTTCAAATGGAAGAGATTCTCCATTTGGTGTTTAGGGCAAGAGGCTGGACTCAATAGGCTTTTGTTTACTTTTGAAGACATAAAGGTGGAAGAAGTCTATAGGAGCTTATTAAATTGGATAGTAGTAAGGGTGCTGGATTTGATAACATCGAGCCAGTTTTTTTTTAATAAAATAGCTGCTAAAATGTTGGCTAAGTATATAACCTATCTTTATAACTTTTCTTTTCAAACTTCTCAGCTACCTAAAGATTGGAAAATTGCTTACATAATACATGTATTCAAAGGGGGTGGGGCTTCAGATCCTAGCTGTTATTGGCCAATATCCATTCTTACTCCAATAGTAAAAATCTTTGAAACATTAATACACAGACAGCTTACTTTGTACTTTTCTATTTATAATGTACTGTCTGATTATCAATCCAGGTTCAGAGAAGGTTATAACACTATTAATTTAGTATCCAGAGTAACCAATGATATATTTATGTCATTTAGTACAGGACATAGCACCCCAGCTATTTTTCTCGAACTATCTAAAGCAGTTGATACTGTTGATCATATTGTTTTGCTAAATAGATAAAAAAAAAACACAGGCTTAGGACTTTCTGCATTGGTATGGTTTCATTCTTATTTGTCTTTCTGGCAACAATATGTTAAAGCAGGAGAATTTAAATTTGATATGGTAATTATCAACAGGGGTACCCCAAGAATCAGTCCTTGGACCCTTCTGTTTGTGATATACATAAATTAGCTACCTAAATATTGTTCTTTCTCAACAAATGTATATTTATATGCTGACAACACCATGTTGTATACCAACCATAGTGATGTTGACTTAGCTGTTGAATTATACAACAGAATTTTAGAAAAGTACAGGCTGCATTATTAGATCTAAGATTATTGCTCAATGTAAAAAAGACCCAATGGATGATAGTTACAAAAAAGAGCATATATACTTCCCATCTGATGTTAAGATCAAACAATGGTACTGAGATTTCTAGGGCCCTTACTTATAGATACAGTGGTAACTAATGTAAAGTTGCTCAATACCTTGGTATACCTCGGTGGGCACGGTAATACCGAGAGGTAGATTGTTATTGCAGTACTGCGGTGGTGCGGTATGCGGTAAGCCTTAATTTCATGTCCCTCATCATCTGTTGAAATCTGTTGAAATGCACGAGGTGGCACTATTCACAGTTACATTGTATTACTCACATTTCAATTTTCTGGTAGGTGTCCCCACAACCCACATCTTTTTTTTCTGGCATGTGAATGGAGGGACTGAGGGCATTCATCCTATTGATACTGTCTCCGGCCAACAGTAAAAGTATGGTAAAGGGCTGGAAGAATTACACTGTGTCAGTGGACAGTTTTCTTGTTGCAGATTAGAAAAAAATAATTGTCATCACTTTTTTTCATGTTAACCAAGGTGACAATGAAAGCCCTAATTTACAGAGGTTGTGTACTGCCTAAGATCATAACAGCAATTAATTTATTTTTAATATCCATGGTGTCTAGTTCCACTCATCCCCTATCAGCTTCCCATGTCTTATTTTTACTTTTTTGCCACCCCTCACCCCAGAATTAGATTGAAATTAGTCATACATTTTTATGACTTTATCCTGGATGTGCATCTCCCAAGCATAAAAGAGTAGCCCCGAACATGACCTGCTACCTGTCATCACACCTAGTCACAATGCCTCAACCCCACAAGTGGTAGTGGCTGGCGATACTTTAAGCTTTACATGTAGGAAGAGCCTCATGGGATTATGAATTGTTGCAGGCAGAGAGCAGTACAAAAATAGGTGTAGGTGAAATCGCTACCCATTTTACAATGTGCCTGAATTTTTTAAAGTTGAATGCAGGATGTGCAGAACACCTTTAAAAATATCAAGTAGACATGCAACAACTAGATCAGAAAAAAACAGATGTATCTTCACACTAGAGAGAAGACCTTGCAAATTGGGACACTACAGAAACCTATGTATAGCGAATATGGAGAATTTCCATTATTAGAAAACACCTGGCTCTCTAGATATACTGAGAAACACCAGCCAATAGTAGAGCGATACAGACAGATAATGGTGAAATATTGTGCACACACCCCAAAAAAGGGTAGGAAATGATCTGTTAAATATGCAAGATGAACAGATTAGTCAAATTTATGTCCAGAAAATACATACACGTCATGACAAAACAAAATGCAATAAATAAATAGATCATTAAGTAAGTAAGTTAAAAATACACAAAAACACTAATAAACATTTACTGTGTGTGTGTTCGGGTGGAATGTGGGGTTTAGCAAAGAGGAGGAAATGTGAGTAATGTATTATAAAAATGCATGGTTGTAGTAGGAAACAAATATAATAGTGGTGTATAGCCAAGGCAACTAGTTAATGGATCACTAAACACAGGCATGTATGTAAATCAATAGAGAGGTATGATTATGATAAACTGGCACCATCCTACATGCCAGCACCCCAGGATCCACATCTATATCCCCATGTGTAGCTCCCATTATTTTTTTTAAAGAGTGCAGTTTCACATAATACAGTATGTCCCTAAAACTTCTTTATTAATTCATTCAGCAAGGGTAGTGACCAGGTTGATAGTAAACATTTTGTTAAAATTTGACTTGTGCCTTGATCATCATGGTAGAGGGGCACTCTTGCTCAAAAATACAATCTTGTAATTAAGATGAGTATCTTGCATATGGGGATTTTTTTAATGCACAACTCACAAATGTAAACACTTACATTGACAAAACAAACAATAGTTAAACTTGTAAAATTAGTGAATACATGATGATAGATCCGACCAAACATATGCCACCTTTCTGCACAAATAGAAATAATGAATAAGTGGACTGCAGACCAGTGGCATCTACATTGCACTAAGGGGTGTAAAATTACATACAAGTACATGATTTTATTTCAGAAACATACAAAAAAATTACATACAAATTGCAAATCTGAGTGTATGGAAGGGATGGAGGGTTGGGAGAAAGGGGGAAGACACAGAAGATATATTATGCATCAGCAAATTAAAGAGAGGTATCCTAATTGTGACAGGTGAGTGTCACAGACAGCGAGCCAAGGAACTTCCAGAAAGTGTTTTCCAGTTAAGCAAATACAGACTCAGTACAGGGCAAAACATAAGGAAAATCCAACATATGTAGTAAACACATAGGATTTCAAAGGGACAGTCCAAAGAACAAAAATTACAGCTGTCAGAGTCAAAGGGTTAGGTCAGATCTCACATCAAAATGACAGTAAACAGAGGTGGAGTGAGAGGTCAGAATGACTTGCCACCCCCAACCCCACCCAATAAAGCTACATGTCAGAAATTAGTATGAATTGCACAGTGGAGGGGGGGAGTAGTAATGCATTTACATGGGAATGACAGTAACAGATTAACAGAAACAAACAGAACTGTCACAGCAACTTCTTCATATAAAACTGCAATGGTTGATCATGAAAAGAAGGGCACCACTGAGAACATGATAAGTGTCACTGGTATGGAGAAATTAATATTTGTAGAAAATGTGGCTGGAAAAAAAGTGATGCACCAGCAAACAGGAAAGCATCCCAGAAGGTAAAATATGGAATAAAGAGAGATGCAAAAAAGGAGGATGATATTTGTATTAACAGAATTCCAGGATTAATGCTTGATTAAAACATTGCCTGTTGACTGATGCATAGAAAACTAAAATTTGTAAGGTGTTTACAAAGTAAACAAGATAATCAAAAAAAGCCAAATGAACATCAACATGGGGAGTGTAAGTGAGGTGTGGTTTGGGGTTGGGGGAGATCAGTGTGTAAGAAAACAAACAGAGCAGAAGTTTCACAATTTTGTCGGATGGATGGCAAGTGTAATTACTGCAGGAATATTTACAAACATGTTATTAAACTTCTAAATCAATACTGAGAGTATACTAGGTCACCACACACATTTTAGCAACTGTACTTCTAAGGATGTGACTAAGCACCATAAGACTAATTAGCTCCACCAAGTAACTCCAAATTTTCTCGCATTAGCAAAAAATTCAGCTACGATCAAACGTCAGTAACACTACTGAAGAGTAAAGTAGGGGACTGCTGGTTATAATCAAGATCATTAAAACCACAAGGAATAGCTGTCATCTTAATCATAAATGATACTGAATGTTAAAACTAGAGTGATGGCAGGTTCAAATGAACAGTGTCATCAGTGCCCATTGCAATTTATTGTACTACAGTTGAAATCAGACAGTGCCCCTTTAAGACTTTTTTAGATATATAAATGGTAACAGATTTGATATATCTGCAGTAATTGCATTTTGAAAGTGCATGCATTCTATTAATTATTTTAAGTAGAAACTGGAACTGAGTCACTTATTAATTTACTGCTCTTTTATACTAAGAATACCTAATAAATAATCTTTAGGCTCTATAATGTGTTATAAGTTTATCAAATAGGGGATAAAATGTGTGTGTATTTATTTTAGAATACAGGCAACCAATCAGTTAACTATTCCATATCCAATTGGACTGCAGATGGAAAATCATTTCACACAGACTTTTTCTAAGAGGAGCTGGTCTTAAAGTTTTGGGATGGGTGTCCGAGAGGTAATGGGTACAAGGAGGAGATAATCAGCTAGGTGGCTGGGAGCATTCAGGCTCAAGAAGGTCTTTTGGGGGTAAATATTGTTGTATTTTAGGTCCCATAGCAAGGTGGCCTTCTCAGTGAAAGGTAATTTCCTTACTTGACCTGAGAGACAACATTTGCTGGATGGGCACTTTTGCCAAACTGACTCAACCTAATGACCACATGTGCCCTCATTTACCCAGTACCAGGATTTGACCTTCTCCTGTGGATGGTAAGAAGATTGTGATGGATATACTATATTTGTAATTCCAATCTGTGATTTTGATTATTTAAGTTATTTATTAAAATGATTTTATGGCCCATATTTAATATTAGAAATATCAGAACATGACCAAACACAATAATTTCAAAATCAAGTGATGATCCTGAATCTACATTTGTTCTGTGTAAAATATATATTTTTTTCTTTTAATACAATCACAGTTAAAGGACATTTTCACTCCTGTATAATGGATGCAGAGTTGATTTACTTGTTTTAAAATGGGGAAGGGGTACAGCTCTGGCATAGTTATGAGAAAAATATTCAGAAATGGAGACATCAGTGAGGGTCAATACCCACTTGTAGAATTCTAACACCAGCAAACTCATCATAAAGTAAATTCTTTGAAACACACTGATACTGTATCTGGAAAGTAACTGTGATTATGGAATGTAAAAAACGTGACTTTCCCGATATCAGTGTGGTTCAAATTCAAATAATCTACTTTTGATGAGTTTGCTGCTGTTATACATCTACATGTGGGAATGAACACTCCAAGATTTATCCAGTTATGAAACTATTTTTTCACTTAACATTGTCAGAGCCAGAGTAATGTGCAGTGACATTTTGCCTCTGGCTGGGGTGCTGGACTGTGTGGCGAGACTGAGCAGTGTTGGAAGTAGTACACATTCCACATACAGTAAATAGGGGCTACATTAGGATAGGGAATGAGTACACTAAATACTGTACAGCAATTTTAGGATACCTCTGACAGGCAATGCAGATATTTCAAAAGCATTTTTTTTCAGCTGAATACACTTTGCACCCCCCACCACCACCCAACTAAATGAAAATAGGGAAATCAGAACTCTGCATCCATTATACAGGAGTAAAAATTTCATTGCACTATGATTGTATTAGATGAAAAAACAAGATATTACAAAGAACACATGTAGACTCGGGATCATAACTTGATTTTGACATTATTGTGCTTGGTCACTTTGCTACTCAATGCCAGGATTCACTGAGTTGTAATGACAACTTGCTATTTACATTATCCCATTATCTATTAATTATATTTTTTATTGTTTGTGGACATTTGATAATAATAATTAGAGATACTAAACAAGTCACTTAACTTCCTTGTGCTACCAGCCTGCACCTAGAAAACAGCTGTGGCTTAGTGTGCATTGCTTGTTTAAACAATTCCCATTTTCCCCTTTACCTTTACATGGCACCAGGATCACCACTGTAACAATAAAATAGCAATATAATCTTTAACCCTTGGGCTGCCAACTGACATGATTAGAATGTATTACAATGCAGGACTGATATATCAGTCTGCAGCATGTCATTAGTCAATATATGAAGGTGATAGTGTGGAAGAGGGCTAAAAATTAGAGACTGGCTGGGACAGCACTACTTGCTGAAAATACAATCTCTAACATGAAGGGTGTACATGGTCAAGAGTTATAGAATCAACAGTAGTGTGAAGAGGAGTGGTTGGGGGAGTTTGCTATGGAAAACTCAGGATTGACACAGTCCAGGGGCAAAAAAATTTATAACATCCAGAGAGACAATTGCACCAGCTTACACTGCATGTATAGCCAGTCTCCGCCTCTTGTAGTATTTTTAGGGTCCTGTGATCAATCAGGCAGTGAACAGTGTGGGGTGGAGGTGAGACTTTGTCCCAGCATATTGGACACTTGTTCATTATACATACAGCATCTACATGACATTTACACGTGTTGTATCAGAGCAGCATAAGTAAAGAGGGCTAAGAGCTGTTACAGACATAGCATAATAGGCTGTGGGGAGGATCTTGCATTCAAGGATTAGGGATGTGGAAATCTTTTTTTTTCACATACCTGAGGAGCATGAGTGTAATTTTCAGTAGGCTACACACTGCCAAGCCATAGGTGTCATCAAAAACTAACACATACATTTATGCAAATTATTTGATATTTTTTACAAGCTTGGGACATTTGTGTTATGTCATTTTGCAAAGTTTAAAAAAAACAGCAAGGGAAATGGTGTACAAATTGTCTCAAGCTGGATTGAAAGCCCTCCTGTGGGAATAGCTCAAACTCCCAAAAGAGCTGGATCTCGAGATAGACCGAGCTCACCGATCCCTGGTCCCATGCCCCAGAAGCCCAGATGCGAGGCCCCGATCATTCATTGGGTGTCTAACATCATACAGAAGGAAGGAAGACATACTAAGAAGGGCCTGGCAGCAAAATACCCTCATCTTTAAGGGCCACAGAATAGCACTAGATAATGACCATACTTCCGAGGTACAGGAGGCACGAAAGACTCTCTGGCCTGTAATTAAGCAACTGAGGGCAAAAGGCCTTAAAGCGCAGGTCCTGCATCCAGCTAAAATAAAAATCACTACCCAGCAAGGCAATAAGGTCTTTAAGGACCTCCTAGCAGCAACCCCTTACCTTGAGGGCCTAGGTATATCCACACCTCCAATGGTAAAGGAAAAGCTGGAAAAAGATCTTCTCTCCTCGGCCTGGGTGATCGTGCAGAAGGGAACAACAAAAAAAGGCTCCACACAATGAAACCCACAAACAACTCTCCGTGCTGACATCGCGTCGATGATTCGGAGGTATGGAGACTCGGCTACTGTGAATAAAGGAGCGAGACATCTTCAGCCAATAGATCAACCGGAGGAGGGGGAAGAGCCTTCCCTAACTGAAGAAATACAAGCGGAGGAACACCAGAGTCCCAGGTGACTTGCAGATGACTAGAAATCTTACCGAGCCCTCTGCTACACCTATGCCCCATACGAATGGCCCCAGCAATGACTCCTTGGCTCCCGGTGTCTGGTTTTGAACGCCCTCACTCGATTCTGCAGTGGGTACTGTATGTACAACCAGGAACTGAACTGACTCTGGTCAGAGGGTCCCTGTCGACATCTTAGACTAGAATAAACAGCCCAGATTATTTAAAGAACCTACATACCAAAGACGTTTTATAAGGTCCAGATGGTTGGAAGGGGGGGAGAGGGGAGGGGGGAAGTAGAAGTAGAAGAAAACAGGAAGGAAGTCCAAGGCCTGAACTGTTGATGAAATTGCCCTCAGGAAGATACCCTTCGCAATAGACTCCCTCCTCTGAGACAACGGAGAACTGGCAAATGATTGATAAAGTCTTCTGTGCCTTAGTTTACTGTTAAAAATTGAAATTTGAAAACTTGAGGGAGCTTGGTAAAATATGAAGTCATAGGCTCAATCGATTATGCCATGGGATGGGGGGGACGTGTCCGATTTGAAGAACGGGGGGGCGGATTGCCAACCCTTAGACACAAAGGAAGGGATGGGGTGCAGTGTTGGTCCTGAACATGGGACCTTAGTGGATCTGCTCCCACCGACCTGGACCCCCATTGTGGAAAAGAAAAGAGCCTGTTACTGGAAGTGAGGGCGGGGCCTGGTCAGGTGAGTTGAGTCTTAGGCCCCCCGCGACTCAGGGACTATATTGAGGGTTGTTTTGGAGAGTCCCTGAGCAGCTGGACCCTCTGTGGTGTTCCCCCAACTATGGGGAGCTGAGGGACATGCTGTGAGAAGGGTAGGGAAGGCCTGGTTGGATGGGCGAGGCCTCGGGCCTCCAGTGATCCTAGAACAAGAATGAGATTTCTTCTGGTATGTCCCTGGGCCGCTAGGTCTTCCATGGTGTTCCCCCGAGTTCGGGGGACTGAGGGCAACCGTAACCAAATGCCTCTGATGGGGTTTAATGCACACTGCCCTCCCTGAATAAATAAATGAAAATTTCAGTCTGTGGATGAGAGAGAAAGGGGCGATGAGCAGAAGAAGGATGGAAGTTGTGGCTGTGGGATGGGGACACGTTCCTGCTCTGAGAGGGAAGGGGGGAGATGCCCTTGATGGAAATGTTGCCTGCTCAGCAATGTGGCTCTCCGAGCTCTCTCTGGTTGCCCTCGAATATAAGATGGGATGGTAGCCAGCTTAAGGGGGAAAGACAGAGTTGTAGCGATGGAGGGGTGTACTGGGGGGAGGGTAAGTCGGGGTGATGTGCAACACGTGGCAGGCAGAGAGTGGGGGAAGGATAAAGTAGAGGAGCGAGGCCTTCTCTGGGCTCTGCTCTGGAGCGGAAATGGCGAGGTAGGCCAAAAGCCTATAAGTGGACTCCGGAACAGACCCTGCTCACCTGGGGTGCCTAGAGTGAGCGCCGCTCAATGCAAACTCAATGTCCTGAGACAACGGAGGGATGCTGGACTCTCCTCAGCCCGGGAGCAGAATGGATCCATGAGGCAGCGGGGGGGGGGATCCAGAGGACGGGTTGGGCAATCTTGGTTTGGGGATGGGGGTCTGCCGATCTTGGATGTTCTTGGCAGCCTCCTGACCTCTTGGGGGAGCGGGCCCCCATGGAAGGAAGGTGAGACCTCCCAGAAAGAAATGCTGCTGTTGAACCCACATGAGAGCGTTTGGAAGGACCTCACGGCAAATGAGACGGGGACTGAGAGGGGTCGAGCATTGATCTCTGACACCAGATAATCCGGACAAACCTGGTGATCCATAGAGAGTAAAATAAGAAAGAGAGGGGGGTATTCTCCTCCCCTACAACAAAGGCAAAATTTAAAACAATTGTTGCAGTAGGGCAAAGGGGGGTGTGGGGACCTGGGCTGACTACTGGCAAGTAGTTTATCAACTTGGGAAACAGGGAGACTCTGAAGGGTGTCCGGGACTGCTCTTATAGATGGAGACCGGAGAATCCTGATCAAAACAGGGATGTCCAAAGGGGTAATGGAGAACGATGGGGAATGAGGAACCATAAGTTGAGAGGGCAAATTAGTGAGACTCCGAAGGAGTTGGAAATGCTACAACAGGACTAAGTAGACTCTTAATTACTTCTTTACACAATTTGAGAGCGATTCACGGTTCTCTTTTCTTCTTCCTCCTTCTCTCATCCATTTATGCCGAGGGGAAGGGGGGGAATTAATAATCCTTGGGAAAGGGAGGCAGCATCTGGAATGGTGCTATGCCAGAAAGGTGATACACAGGAGGACGGCCATACCAGAGACCTTCTGACAAGGCCAAAGGGAGGCCTCATTGCACTACTGAGCTCCCTTACAAGTCCAGTAAGGACATTTCCTCCTCCACTGAGGACCATCACTCAACTACACTTAGGAAGTCCTTTTGAAGGAAACAAGGTTTCATGGCTTCGAGATTTCCTGGCCATGGACATTAATCCACTAATTTTGCTTAAGGCTCGATGTTGGATGAGGCCAAAGCAATTGTTTATCCGTTTAATACAATTATTGCTGAATTTATCAGGAAAGTTGATATGTTATGAGGTTATATGGTTCAAATTATCGCAAGGTACCTATAATGATCAAATTTGTTATCTCAAGAGCATAGTGACCCTGAGGTTAGCAGCTAAGACAAGAATAAGTATAAATGATTAATCACCTCTCAAAGATAGTCTCCTTTAATATAAATGGCTGTACAAGCCCTATTAAGAGGAAAAGGCTGCAAAAGATACTTGAATGCCCAAAAATGTGAGGTAGTATTCCTGCAAGAAACGCACCTCACCCCTGTGGAAGCTCAAAAGCTGAAATGTAGGGCGTTGCCCCAGCTTTTTCATTCCTGCCTTGCGGGGGGTAGGAAGAGAGGGGCGGCCATTCTTCTTTCTGCCACATTGCCTTTCCAGGTACAGGAAGTGATTGAAGACCCCGGTGCAAGGTACCTTATAGTAACAGGAACAGTTCAGGACCAGCTGATCACCTTGGTCAATGTATACATTCCTCCGGGGTCCCCGATCTCCTTTTACTCAGCTCTGCTACAGCTAGTAGCTGAGAAAGTGAAGGGTATAATGGTAATGGGTGGAGACTGGAACATAATCTTCAACAGAGAGATGGACACCACATCTCAAATACCCAAGCCAGAACTCAACAGAGCCAAAGCACTCAAACTACTAATGCAACAACTGGGCATGGTGGACATATGGAGGGAAAGATATCCCACCAGCAAAGAATTCACATTCTACTCCCCGAGGTTTCATATTTACTCAAGGCTTGACATGTTTTTACTTTCTCAAGGGACCTCTCTTCCTTTTCTTCGATGTGTGTGGGAACCACTGTTTTGTCGGATCACAGCCCGCTCTTTTTAGAAATAGGCCTGGAGTTGCCCAAAAGAAAAACTCGGAGACTGAACACCTCTCTTCTCCAAGACAAAGAGATTGTTAAAGAACTTAAACAATTTGTCAAAAGATCAATAGAAGAAAATAACACACCGGGTATTTCTCCCCAGATCCTATGGGACTCCCTTAAGGCGATTATCAGAGGTAAATTGATTCAAATAGCTACCCGTAAGAAAAAGTTGGTAACCCAGAAGCAACAAGAACTAACTTTCCAGATTAAAGAGTGGGAAAAGGATCAGAAACCTAAATGGGACCCAGAAAGAGCGAGGAAATTAAATGAAAGCAGGAATCAACTACAAAAAATACAAAAACTAGAAATAGAGAAAGCCTTATTTTATTTGAAGCAAAAATATTATGAAGGGGGTCCTAGAGGGACCAAAGTACTAGCCTACAGACTCAGGCAAAGTATAGCGAGGGCAACAATCACCAAAATAATTTCCCCTGATAATAATCAGAAAACCACCCAGGCCTCGCAAATAGCGAAGGCTTTCGTGACCTATCACACTATACTATACTCACCCCAGGAGGAAACCTCCCTTCAGGAGAAAAATAAATACCTGGACTCCCTCTCCTTCCCTCCCTCTCCTATCCCGGGCCGCAGCAAAGACCCTTACTAGACCTATCACACATCAAGAGATCAAACACAGAATAAAAAATGTAAAAACAGCAAAATGTCCAGGATCAGATGGATTCGGTGCAGAATTCTATAAAACTTTTGAATCAGAGATCTCCCCTGTCTTCTTAGAGGTGTTCGCAGCTGTGTGGACTGGGATCAACCCTATTCCTCCCTCTTGGCAATACGCCACCATTTCGGTCATTCATAAGGAAGGGAAAGACCCAGCACTCTGTGAATCTTACCACCCCATATCCCTATTAAACACAGACTACAAAATTTTCACAGCTATAATAGCATCCAGGCTAAATCCTATACTGCCTAGGTTAATACATATAGACCAGACAGGCTTTATCACTGGCCGTCAGGCCCCTGACAGTGTCAGATCAGCGATAAATTTAGTAGATGCCATTCAGAGATCCAGCACTGGCATGCTTAATGAGTCTAGATGCTAAAAAGGCCTTTGATAAGTCTCTTGGAACTTCCTATTTGCTGTACTAGAACACAGAGGTTCCTCCAACCATTTATTAATGTTGTCCGGACGCTTTATACTAGACCACAGGCCTACGTCCGAGTGAATGGCGGAATATCAGAGAGGTTTAGCCTGGGCAGAGGCACACACCAGGGCTGTTCCCTGTCCCCACTATTGTTTGCTCTGTATATTGAGCCATTGGCAGAAGCTGTTCACAGAATGGAGGAGGCAAGGGGTGTGGTAGTGGGAGACCTGTATAAAAAAATATCACTCTATGCAGATGATGTCCTCCTGAGTCTCACACAGCCTTAACAGTCCATAAAACAAGTCTGGGCAATACTGACAGAATTTGGTAGACATGCAGGATATTCCCTCAATAAAAATAAGAATAAGACAGAGGTGCTCACCTTCTTTTATAAACCTAATACAGAGCTGTGCAACCTCTTCCTGTTAAACTGGAAAGCATGTAAAATGAAATACCTGGAGACATACATCACAAAACAATATTCCCAACTTTTTACTGCAAATTACATTCCCTTAGTAAATATCTTGCAAAAAGATTTTGAACGATGGTCTCTGCTAAATTTCCCAATATACTCCAAGATACACACCCTGCGAATGAATGTGCTCCCTAGGTTTTTATACTTGTTTCAATGCATCCCACTCTATATACACAAATCGACCTTATAAATATGGAACAAAATGCTAACCAAATTCATCTGGAGTTCCAAGAGGTCCAGAATAAACTTAAGAATCCTCTAAACACACTGAGAAAAAGGTGGACAATCCCTCCCGGATCCTGAAGATTATTTCCTGGTGGCTCAATTAAAAAATGCCATAATGTGGTCTAACCCCAATGCCTCCTCAGGATGGTAGCTCATGGAAAAAGAAGAAGAGAGAGGGATGGAGTCACAACCCTTGGAAACCAGACTGCTGGTCTCCGGTATAAATAGATGTCCATACCCGACTCTGACCTCAATTAGAGACACAATTAGATCTGTCCACAGAATATGGCAGAAATATAAACTTAAAAATTCCATCTGGCCCTTAAAAAGACTGGCATGGGACCCAGATTTTCAACCTAGATAATGGGTTTCACATGTGGGAGAGGAAAGGTCTGAGATATATGTCACAATTCTGGCAAGGAGAGACTTTTCTAGATTTAGGATCCCTTAAGAATAAATATGGCCTGCAAAATTCAGACCACTTCAGGTACCTACAGGCCAGAAACTATATCTCCACGCTAACGAAAAAAGACACGGACTCAGTTAGGGCCCAACAAATCCTTATGGCCATACAGGAAAGTAGTGGAGCTAATAAGCAAAGAGGGATGATCTCCTTCCTTTATAAAGCTTTATCGACACTGAAAGGGGACCCACTTATCAAAATAAAAATAAAATGGAGGGAAGAAGCCCCCCAAGATTTAGAGGAACTTGACTGGGACCGAATATTTTTCCTAACTAAAAAACGACTCAGTCACCGTACTGGCAGGAATTCTCATGGTGAATTAAGGTCTACTACTTCTTAACTCCTTATATACTTAGTAAAAGAGATCCAAATGTCATAGCTCAATGTTGGAGGGGTTGTGGGTCAATGGAAGTGGGCCATTTGCACATTTTCTGGTCCTGTGGTGCTCTGCAGACTTTTGGGGTGAGATCACTAGGGCACTTGGAGAAATATTTCCAGTGCAGATGCCACTAGAGTGGCCTATAATGATTTTGGGGCATCCCCCCTGAAGAGATACAAGACATGGACTCACTGTACCTCTGGACCATATTAATAACAGCAGCACACAAGGCCATCACAAAGAGATGGCTAACCCCTACCCCCGCACTACACAAGAGTGGATAAAGATAGTAGCCACCATATCTGAACTGGAGGAACTCACTTATAAAATCAACAATAGAACTTCCACTTACATGAGAAGGTGGACTAGATGGGAGATTTGGCGATCCTCCAAGGAGATAGCACCTGAATGACCAATAGTTAGTCCCAGGTCAGAAAAGGAGAGATCCACTGCTAAAAGGGGAAATATCAGAGGTGCGGGGAGAATGAAATTGAAACAGGAGGGGGCAGGCGGTGATCCGACCAAGGTTTAAGGGAGACGGTGATGGATTTGCTGGAAATCAAAAAATAAAGGAGTCTTTGCTGCTATGGATAACAATAATATAGTAACTAATCATGTACTGAGATAATGGAGACAAACTGTATAGAATATTGTAAGATTTATTTCTTAACATGAGATATGTATGGATATTAATTGAAAGTACAAAAATGATGTACCTGCTTGATGTTAATAAACTTAAATTTAAAAAAAAAGCTGGATTGAAGAGAGTTGCTTCATTTTCACAGAAACTATCAGTTGTTAGCTTGTGGTTTATAGGGACCAACATTTATGCTGCTGGCATACAATCTCTGTCATTGAGACAGTGAGATAGACTTTGCTAATGAGCTTTTTATCAGTGAGTGGCAACGATCAATTCAAAATGTTATCCTGTTGTCAGACAGTACAAAGGAGTTTTGATTTTGTAGACAAATCACCTTCACAATGTTCATTGCTGGTGATGACAGCAATGAGACAGGAGTGTTACCATTCATATCCTGTAATTTTATGTTCTGTGCGACAGTGAAGGGATTTGTCTACAAATTCAGAATTATTTTGTACTGTCTGATGGCAAGATAACATTCTAATTAGGCTTTCTTTATCTAGTGTAAAAGAAGCTCCTATTGTAACTTAGTGTTCATTGCCAAAGACTTTCACATGTTGTACTGTTTAGTCCCATTTGCACCAATATTTCCGTCACCATCGACTGCAGCAGCAGTGAGCTGATTTCTATTTATCTGATCCTCACTTTAATGATTGCTTTCCTGTATCTTTATTCTAGCATATGATTTCCCCTTCCAAAAATAAATAAAATAATAAAAAAGTGCAATTTTTAATTCACAGCCACACCAGGCTATGATTATGTACATGCTTAATATATTTCACATAGTGGAGGGCATAATTAAACACACAAAGTCAAGACACTTTTAGTTAGTCAGTTAGTTAGTTATTGTCATCCCGGAAGACCTTTGAGCTGAAGCTCTTTTGCAAAGTTTCCCCACTTAAGATCAGATATGCAAAATACAACAGACATAAAGGTACAGACTAGATTTTAACTAAGGTTAACAAATAGTAAACATAGAACTTACAATAAGTCAGTGCTCATACAAGGCACCCATCAGGAATATAACAATGTGCTTGGTGAGACTACTTCTGTTGAGATTAAATAAGAAAGCTTGAAGAGAAGAAAATGCACCATAACATCGGAGATGATTCAGAGGGCAAGTAATGTTAGAAGGAGGGATGAAGGGATAGAGGGTGGATAGGAAGAGTGGGGTGTGATAGGGGATCTGAGAGAGGTAAGAGTAGATGGGAGACAGTGTGGTTCGGTCCCTGCTTTTAAAAACTAGAGTTCCTATATAGATTTGTGGGAAAGGTAATACTGTACATTGCTGCAAATAGTTCTCCGATTGTTGAAACAGTGAAATATTTTTAGATACAAACTTACAAATCTTAGATACATTGTTGCATAGAACTGTTTGCTACAATGTACACTATTACCTTTCTTTGCCTGCCCACTTGAATTTTTTTTTTGTTGTTCTTTTAACCCTTACTCAGGAGACAGCCTGTTATGTCTTTCAGACTCACCAAACAAAGAAACAAAGCAAGTTAGGGGGAGGTGTGGACTAATCTCTTCCCACCTATTGTTCTGTCTTAAATAGCAGTAAATGTGTTTGAGTAAGGGCTATCAGTCAGCATGACAACAGGAGCTCCTGGTATATGCTGAGTAGGGGAGGGTTGCTTTGAGATTGGCAGTTAGCATTTACTCCTCTGTGTTTTGCAACGACAAGGGGCGTTGCAACTTGGTGGTTGTAAATATCAATTCTGAGTCCACTGGATACTAGAAATTGGATGGTATCCACATGACCACACAGGTGAAGGGCTGTGTTCCCTTGGTAATCAGTGTAATGGGAAAAACCCTCTAATATTATTATGGTATAATATTTGTATTATAAACAAATGTGAATGTCTGCTAGATACGAACAGGCTAGCTGCTTCAAGTGAGTGACCTTTGACCCCAAAAATGTTTCAGTGTGAGAAAGCTGCAGGATGTGTTAAATTGACTAGTGAAGAGAAACCTAATCAAGAGTTTCCTGCTCTGCCTTTAATTAAAGCTTCTGGCCACCTGCCAAGATATAGGCCTCATAAACTTTTATGATTTCCTGTAGAAACAGGCCATTTGATAACAGCACTGTGTTATAAGTCGTAAACTTTAGATCTTATTGGGAAACAGGAACCAGCAGACAGTTCAAAGAGAAATGTTTTGATCAAAGACTCATAATTTGGGAAATTGCTAGTTGCTGATGTTCACATTAATAAAATATATCCTTATAGATAATTATGTTAAGCAGTTGAAGCTGGGAAGGTCTAGGTTGTGACCTCACCAATAGGGTTGAGGAGATGGATCCTGAAATGAACAGACATCAGAGGGAAACAGTGCATATTATTCTGGACTCAAAGAGAGAAGTAATTCTCTGGACTTGAAAGCATTTAAGGGTAACATCTAGATAGGAAAGAACTTAAGTATTTGTGGTAGAAGTTTGTGTTCTACAACTTCCCATTTTTCTTTTACTGTGACTGTAAGTTAATGATATAATTGTTCTGTGTTTGATTTTACCTGTTTTACAATTTTTTGACGGTGCTTTTTCCTCAGTTATATTACATGTGATGTGCTGAACCTGTGTTTAAAGCTGACAGCTGTTAAAGGCTTGAATGTGTTACTAAGCTTGCTTAAAAATGTAAGACTATACCCAGGTCTCTTGTAGAGTTGTAAGGGTACATTTTGGGAACCTGGCTGGTTGCCCCTGGACAAAGTGTTGTACTGCATCCCCTGAAGAAGGTACATATCTCAGCCTGTCAACTGGGTATGTTAGCATAAGTTTCACATCTGACACCCCCCCAAGACTCGAGGCTAGTAGGTGATTTGGACCCAAAACAGACAGGAGGGTTATCCTGTTTGTCACCTGTTCACACTATTGTGCTTCGAGGTTGGCACTGTGGGAGCAGAGGGCCTGACCGTCGGAGTGCATTTGTGATAGATTTGGTTGGCAGAGGTGCGATTTAAAAGTATTTGGTAACACAAGCTTCAACAGTTCAGTGTGTCACATTAGTACTGTATAGCTCATGTGCAAAATAAGGCAGTGGTTTATTTTTTTAAAAAGTAAACAGGACTATATAATTTTGCTTACAATCAATGTTCCTACCTGTATTATTTTTTTTTGACTGCAAGTTAGAGTAGCCGTAGTTGAGGAGGAAGATGGCTTCCAGTTACAGTGGGTACACTGCAGACTACCTGAGGCAGGTGTGCCAGGAGAGAGGAGTCCAGCATGAGGGGAAAGACAACAAGTGGAACCTCATGGATGCTCTGGTGGCTGTCAATGCCCAGAGCCTCAAGTCACAGTCTGTGATGGAAAAGGACTGAACCTTGGGCATGGAGGGGTCAGGGTCCAGTGCAGTGTCCAGATTCAGTGAGGAGGACAACAGGGCCAGTGTAAGCCAAGGGCCACAGCAGCAGGGGAACATCACCAGCATTCTGGAGCCAGAAGCAATCAAGCTGCAGATGGAGTTGTGGAGAATGGAGCTGGAGTTCCAGAGAGAAGAGAGGCAGGGGAGAAGAGGGAGCAGCTTCAGTGAGCCACAGAGGAAAGGGAGAGAGACAGCTTCAGCAAGAGGCTGAGTGAGAAGAGCATGAGTGTCAGAGGCAACGTGAACTGGAGAAACTATGACTCCAAACCCCAGCATCAGAGCAGGTAAGTGGCTTGGGTTTAACTGGAACTACTGGACTGGGTTACAAACTAAATTCTAAATTGATAGCCAAATTTAAATAGGGGGAAGATATGGATGCCTTTTTAAATTCCTTTGAAAAAGTTTGCATTCAGGTGAATATTCATGGAGGGTTCTGGAGCTTCCAGCTATCCCCGCTACTTACTGGGAAAGCTCAGAGTGCATTGGGTCAAATGGACAATGAGGACAGTAATGATTACAGTAAACCTAAAGCTGCACTTTTAAATAAATTTGAGCTAACAGCAGAGTCATACAGAGCTAAATTCTGTAAGCACAGGAAAAGCCCTGACATGAGCTTCAAGGAGCTAGCCACTAAGCAAAGTCAGTTTTTAAAATGTTGGTGGGAAGGAACTGAATCAAACTCTGTAGAGAGAGAGAGTTGAAAATTCTGTACTGTTAGAGCAGTTTTTTGGGGCATGCCCAGCAGAGTTGAAAACCTGGCTGGAGGACCGAGATCCAAAAACAGTGCAAGATGCTGCTGAACTCTCGGACCGCTATGCCAGGAGCAGATCTGCTCTGAGAGCAAATGGGGCTGGCATGGCAGTGCAGAAAGGAAAAAGTGCACCTTCAGGGCAGCTAAAACCCTTCCTGCCTCCACCAAAACCAGGTAGCCCCAGGTTACAAAGAAAAGATTTACCTGAGAGAAGAAATGAATGTTGAGTTTGCAAAGAAACTGGGTATATTGCGAGACAGTGTCCCAAAAGAACAAGCAGTATACAAAGTGGTGCTAGAAAAGAAGTGGGTTGTTTGTGTGTCTCTAAAAGCATGCCAGTAAACATGAGGGAACACATGCACTCAGTCACTGTGAATGGTGTACAGACACAAAGGTTAAGAGACACAGAGGCATCCCTGACTTTGGTAGAAGGGGATTTGGTAGAGTCTGGTCAGCTTAAACCCAATCAGTTTGTGACTGTACAGGGGTTCACTGGGGAGGAGAAAATCTTGCCACTTGCTAGTGTCCTCCTAGACTGGGATGAGATGGGGGGACTGTGCAAAAGGTTGCTGTAGCTGAAACTTTAGCTGTTGATGTAATTATCGACAACAATCTCAAATGGGATGGTATGTGCAGTTACCTGCAGCCAAGCAGCAAAGGAAAATTGTGGTTCCCTGGACCCCATAGAAGCCCCTGTGGAAATCCCTGGGAGGCTGGTTCCCCAGCCTGTGTCTCCTGATATGGAGACTAATGAAAGTGGGGTAGAAATTCCCCCAGTAGCAGTTAACCAAACAGCTATGGAGGGTTACTCTGAGGAAGGAGGAGTGACCCATTGTCAAAGAGTTAGGGATGGCAGTGATCCTGAGTGCCCTGATGCTAGAGCTAGAGACCCTAGTTTAGACACTGAAGGGGGTCTGTCCCATGCCTTGGGAATGTGTAAGGAGTTTGCAGCTGCTTAGAAAAGTGACCCTAGTCTAGAGAAGCTGAGGGCTTGGGCAGACTCTGACGGAGCACAGGGAGGTTATGGGAAACATAAAGTTTATTGGGACAATGGACTGATGTATACACAGGATGCTAAGATGGGGGGGTGATGGGCAGGCAGCTTGTCATTCTCCAGGGATACTGTGAGCAGTTGCTCAAGATTGCACATGATATTCCCTTGTCTGGTCATCTGGGAATCGCATGCACCATGCAGCGGTTGGCCCAGAATTTCTATTGGCCCAACTTCACCCAGCAGGTGAAGGAGTACTGCAGGTCTTGTCACCGGTCCCAAGAAATAGGGAGGGCAGGTAAGAAAATCCAAGCTTCCCATAGTGGAGGAGTCATTCCAGAGGATGGGAATGGATATTGTGGGGCCTTTAAATAGCCCTAGCTCATCCGGGAAGAGGTTCATCCTGACTGTGGTGGATTGTGCCACCTGGTACCTAGAGGCAGTCACCCTATCCTCACTGAGGACAAAGTGGCAGATGCCTTAGTAGGGATTTTCTCCCGTGTTGGGTTTCCGCAGGAGGTTATCACCAATCGAGGGGGTTCCTTCATGTTGGACCTAATGAAATGTTTGTGGGAGAAGTGTGGGGTGGTGCAGAGATGCACAACACCTTATCACCTGCAAGCCAATTGGCTTGTGGAAAGATTTAATGGTACCCTTAAGTCAATGCTCCAAGCATTTGCTAAACAGCATGGGAGGGACTTGGGGAAATACCTTCCCCATGCGGTTCCACCTGAGAGGTAAACGGCTGCCTAGTCAAACTGCTCTATCTCCCACCTAGGCAATTTCCCCTCTATCAGACCGCTTACTAAAATCAAAATGACTCTAAACCATGAATAAGAGGGGCAGCAAAGGTTCTGAGCCTGTATTATCCTGGAAGATGGACGAATACATTGTAGATGCTGAAAGATCAGACTCAGAGGCCTCAGACACAGATACAGTGCCACTGTGGCCTACTCCTGCCTCTGCAAAACCTGCAAGTATAACCCAGCATACACCAAAAATGAAAAATACAAAAATAAAGTTGGACACTATTTACCATGAACTCTGTGCATTCCGGGTGGATATAAAGCAACTTCACGGGGAGATCCGCAAAGATGTTATGCTGCTAGAACAAAGAGCGGATGATACAGAATGCCAGGTCACTGTCACAGAAAACCGAGTAGATGACCTGGAGGGCCTAGTGCAGTGGATGCAAATGTAACAAGAACTGCTAGAGGCACGCCAAGAAGATGCAGAGAACCGAGCGAGATGCAAGAATATTCATTTATATTGTATGCCAGAGGGTGCTGAGGGCTCAAACATAAAGGACTTTGTTTCTAATCTGCTCTGAACAACTTTGGATTTACCACAAGATATGGTGCTTGATCTTGAGAGAGTTCATCGGGCCCTTGCCCCTAAGCCAGCTTTGGCTGTAGCCAGCCCATAATCAATCATTGCGCACTATAATAATTATGCTGTGAAAGACAAGGTCCTGCTGATGGCCTGGCGAAAGCAAAAAATCTTTCATTTGCAGAAAACATCTTACATAGATCATGATTATGTTCCCCAGACAATGAGGCTACGTAGAGCTTATCTTCCACTTTTACCCACACTGAAAGCTCAGGGCATTAAATTTACCACGCCGTACTCTGCAAAGTTAACTGTTCTTCTCCCCTCTGGAAAGCAAGAGTATTCCTCTGCAGTGGAGGCCCATGAGGATCTGATACAACAGGGCATAGTTTTCTCAGAATGTTTCTGGGCTCCCTTTGCACAACCACCACTGCGCAACCACCACAGCCCCCACGCTGGCAAACCATTGCATCAGCAGGCCGAAGGAGAGAGAGGGGAAACAGTGGGGATAACAGTATCTGAACCCAAAGCAACGGCTGGCTGAGTTCCACAGAACTGACAACAACTCTATGAAGACCTGAAGGCCAGGGATGCTCCCTCTATTGCTCTTCTACCCCTCACCTCAGTATGACTTGCTGAGGATCAGGTACGGGGCTATGGGTTAGGATTGGGGGGGAGGTGATGTGGTAGGGGATAATCCCTGTCTGGGCTCATGAGGTGGACCTAACTCTAGATTGCTGCAATATAATCTATTCAACCCTAAGTAACTGGGAAAGCCAGCGGTTGTTTGTTGTGGCACGTCCTGAGAGCCTTATTTCTTTCTTGGACCCCCCTTCTCCCTCAGGAATTCCTGTACTGTGTGTTTTTTGCTCATCTGACCACATTGATTTCTGATATATAGCTATGATTAAAACCTCTCTCTGGGCTGTGTGATATGGAGATCATGGACATAGTTTGATCTACACTTCCCTGTGCTTTCATTGGGAGACATACTTCCGTCTGCTTAATGTATAGTATAATGTGAAGCAGCTTCCCACCTCCTTACCTGACCCCCCCTTTTTTCTTTTTCCTTTTTTCTCTCCCCCTCCCTTTTATGGAAAGAGAAGCTGGGGAAAACAAATAATTGCATAGTCTCCAGTTTTATGAGACCTACCTAGCGGAGTTCATTTTAACCATTCATAAGCAGGTCTATGTTGTGGGCTCTAACAATACAAAATGATGTTTCAGTTAAGGGGGGGCATACTGAGATGGGATCTTTTCTGGGCTTCCAAGTTACTGAACTTACTCGGGCGGTTATGTACTCCTTTGCCCTCTGTTATTATCTCTCCCTTGTATATACTTTCATTTGGGATCTTTTTGGTCTCACGGGGGCCTGGGGCAGAGGTTGCTTCAGACTAACCCCCCAGTCTGGCAGGGAGCATTATAACATCGGTAGAAGACTTAATTTGCTGGCCAAGGCACCTAGCTTCACCTAAGCGCTTTCCTTCTAAGATTGCTTGAAAGGAAAGAGCAGAGAACCTTACCAGAGCAAGGGAAATGGATTAAGACTTCTTTTGGCTAAGCAGATTTACTGTGTGTTGTTATTTTTATTTTGTACTCACAGGGATTGTTACTGTTTGTTGCTAACATTTCATTGCTTTATTTTTCTCTGATTCAAATTGTTGTTTCTGGTATACCTTCTTCTGCATTATGACAAGGTGTGCCTACAGGTGTGTGCTAACAGATTACTGCTGTAATCTTCTGATTCAAATTGTCTTTTGCAATGTATATCTTTTGTTACTGCTTTATTTTTCTCTGTAGCAAAGTGTTTCTTACAGGGTATATCTTCTCTGAAATTATTACAGGTGGTGCTTTACAGGTTTTACAGTTTTATCTAACATTAGGATAAGCTTTCAAGGTTACTGCATTTGTTGTTGACTGTTTCTGCTTACCTCCTTGTTCTTCATCCATGGTTCTTCTTTTTCGGCAGGGAAAGGGCCCAGCCACCCACCCCCATCCCCAACCACCCCCACGACACTCCTTTTATAGGGTACCACAGTTGTGACATTTCCTGTGGCAAAGCAGGAAGGGGCGGATCAGTGGGGCATCTACAAGGTGAGCTCATTTACAGGGGCACTAGTAATTTAACTTGTTATAACAAGTTATATGAAAACAAAACACAAAATCAAACCATTACTTTCATTTTCTTCCTTCTAATTACTCTGACCAGGTTATAAACCCAGCAACTTATCTGGAATGGATATCATTAACTGCAGGTACTGTGGAACACTTTTCAGAAGGACAGTCTTACAGGATTTAGGACACTGTCCTACATGCTGGACCATTGAGATCTTAGGGCTGAGCTCGGGCAGCATGGGCAGAGATTGTGCACCTCAAATTTCATATTCAAGAGGAAATACATTATAAGAACCACCGTCATTTCCCCAACATCCAACAGAAGAACCTCGACCACAGAGGGTAGTTGGTCCAGGAGGTTGGCAGGTGGTTAGGAGGGACAAATCGGGTGCCCCATCACTCTGTACTCTCCAACATATTACCTCCAAAAACCATATAAACACTACAAACAGGTATCTGCCTCTATCTCCAAAATCAAACAAAGGGGCAGAGGACACTGCAGCACAGGAGCTAGCACAACAAAACTCATCCAAATCAGGAACCAAAACAAAAAAAGGAAATCCAAAAAACTTCTGATCATAGGAGACTCCATGATTCGGGGAGTTGATACGCATCTCCAGCCAGGGGTAATGGTCAGATGTCTCCCAGGTACATCAGTGTAGAGAAACACTGACCGCATTACTAAAATTGTTCACAAAGCAGGAGAAAACATTGACGTCTTGGTACACATAGGGACTAATGATCTTGCCAGATGGTCAGTTGTGGAGACCAAGAAACACCTGACCAGGCTGGGTGACAAACTATCATCCGTTTCATCCGACATCTCCTTCTCTGAGATCCTGCCAGTCTGGGAGAGGAGGGCAGATGGACAGAAGGTCAGAGAAGGGGAGATAGGGGGAGCTAAACATGTGGCTCAAGGGCTGGTGCCAGGAAAAAGGACACAGATGTGTAGGGAACTGGCAACAGTTCTGGGAGCAAAAGTTCTTTAAATTTGATGGACTGCATCTGACTAAGGAGGGAGTCAGTGCATTGGGACAGAAGTTTGACATCTTTGCAGAATATTTAAACTAGCAAATGGGGACAGGGGTGCAGCGCCCCATATATCAAATGGGAAGAACACCCCTCCCCTCTCAACTAGTGGTCAAACAGGGATTCAGCATGTTTGCAGTTCATTTGCATCACCAGGTAAGATAAAAGGTCTGTCTCCCCATACAATGCACAGGGGGAAATGCCAAACCTCACCCAACAACTAACACACTGAAATCTGGCCAATGGAAAATCATGTACACAAATGGTCACAGCCTGGGAAATAAGATCCCAGACCTGCAGGCAATAATGTCAGAGGCTAAACTGGACATAGTAGCAATTAGTGAGACGTGGTTTACCAGTAACCACACTTGGAAGACTTCAGTACCTGGCTATGTACTGTTCAGAAGAGACTGAGGTGCAAAAGGGGGGTGGAGTGGCCCTGTATGTCAATAAAAATATCAAAGCTACAGAAATTCAGAATACACATAAGGAGCCAGAAGAACTGTGGGCCACCCTGGAAATAGGAAATGGGACAGCCATAAGAACCAGGGTTGTCTACATGCCCCCAGACCAGGGGGAGGACATAGACACATTACTGTTAGAAGATATACAAAACATGACAGCTAAAGGGGAGGTTCTGATAATGGGAGACTTCAACATGCCGGATACAGATTGGTCAATACCAGCAGGAACATCTGCTAGAACTAGACACATGGTGGATTCCCTGCAGGGGTAGGGCCTCAAACAACTGGTAAAACAACCCACAAGAGATAGGGCTATCCTAGATCTAGTACTGACTAACAGGGAAGGGATCACAGATCTCCAGGTAGAAGGTCACCTGGGGGCCAGTGACCATCACATGGTATGGTTCAATTTGGCCACTATATCTAAATCATCCCATTCCAAGGCAAAAATATGGGACTTCAGAGGAGCTGACTTTGATAAGATGGCCAACAGAGTTAAGCTAGCCCTGGCAAAAAGAAACACAGGTGAGGGGTACAGGCAAAGTGGGCCAGCATTAGGATGCAATACTTGAAGCAACATCCCATTGTGTTAGACAGAAAAGGAAGTGCAAAAGAAGAAGGAAACCACTTTGGTTCTCAAATACAGTAGCAAAAAAGGTCAGAGCCAAAAGGCTGGCCTTCAGGAACTATAAGGGAGCACAGCGGGATGAAGATAGGGAGACATACCAAACTGCCCTAAGGGAAGCAGGGAAGGGAGTAAGGCAGGCAAAGTCCCAAACTGAGGAATTACTAGCACGAACAGTAAAAGAAGGTGATAAGACTTTCTATAGATACATTAGTGAAAGGAGAAAGTCCAGAGGGGGTATTGCTAAACTCAAAGGAGAAAAGGGGGCATGTGAGGAGGAGGACCCTGTAAAAGCATCTATCCTAAATAGACACTTTTACTCAGTATTTACTGAAGAGAAGGTAGGGCAGGGCCCACAACTCATCACAATGGACACTGGGGGAAGGGAGGTGAGCACTACTCCCTTCACAAAAGAAAGGGTCCTACAAGAGATCGCTAAGCTCAGGGTGGACAAGGCAATGGGACCTGATGGCGTACATCCCAGGGTACTTAAGGAGCTAAGAGTGGAATTAGCAGAGACATTAGTAGAACTGTTTAGTGAGTCTCTGAGCACAGGAGAGGTCCCAGAAGACTGAAGAAGGGCTCATGTGATCCCGCTCTACAAGAGTGGTAGCAGGGAGGAGGTAGGTAACTACAGACCAGTCAGTCTTACCTCAGTAGTGGGCAAGATTATGGAGGCACTCCTTAAGGAAAGGATAGTGCAACAACTGGAATCCATAGGGCACATGATCCAAGACAGCATGGGTTTACAACAGGAAGGTCCTGTCAAACTAATCTCATAGATTTCTTTCACTGGGTAACCAGAGTGGTGGACCAAGGGGGAGCAGTTGATGTCACCTACCTTGACTTCAGCAAAGCTTTCGACACTGTTCCACATAGAAGATTGAAAAATAAACTGGGTAGGCTCAGGGTGGGTCAGAAGTTGGTCAACTGGGTGGCAAACTGGTTGATGGGCAGAAAACAGAGAGTGGTGGTAAATGGTATACAGTCAGAAGAGATGCAAGTCACAAGTGGGGTACCTCAGGGATCAGTCCTGGGGCCAGTCCTCTTCAATATCTTCATTAGTGACCTTGCAGATGGACTAGAGGGTAAGGCTTGTCTGTTTGCAGATGACACCAAGATCTGCAACAGAGTAGATAATCCAGATGGGGTGGGCAGAATGAGAAGAGATCTGATAAACTAGCAGAATGGTCAGAAGAGTGGCAACTGGGATTTAATGCAAAGAAGTGCAAGATCATGCACATAGGGAAGAGAAACCCTGAAGCCACCTATAGGCTGGGAGGGGAGTTGCTGGCAGTCACAAAGGAAGAAAGAGACTTGGGCATCATCATCACCGATGACCTGAAATCATCCAAGCAGACCTCTAAAGCAGTAGGTAAGGCTAGGGGGATGTTAGGGTGTATTAGTAGGGGTATCACAAGTCATAAGAGGGAGGTAATAATCCCTCTTTACAAGACACTGGTTAGGCTCCATCTGCAATACTGTGTGCAGTACTGGAGGCTACACCTTCACAAGGACATTATCCAAATTGAGGCAGTCCAGAGAAGGGCAACCAAAATGGTGCAGGGACTGCATCAGAAGACATATGAGGACAGATTAACAGAGCTCAATATGTATATCCTTGAGCAAAGGAGGGAGAGAGGTGATATGATTGAAACATTCAAACACCTTAAGGGCATTAACAAGGTGAAAGAGTCTAACATGTTTAAATATAAGAAAAATAGCAGGACAAGAGGACACAGCATGAGATTAGAGGGAGGCCAATTAAGGGGGAATGTGAGGAAATTCTTTTTCACAGAAAGAGTGGTGGATGCATGGAACGGCCTACCTCAGGAAGTGGTGGCTATGAATACAGTGCAGGGCTTCAAACAGGCATGGGTTAGCATAAGGAAGCAATACAGATGAGTAAGAAGAGATAGGCCACTGACAGAGCAAAGGCCGATGGCACATTTATAAGGTAGAAAAAGAAATGGGCAGACTGGATGGGCCTTGCGGTCCTTATCTGCCGTCAACCTCTATGTTTCTATGCTTCTTTAACAGACAAAGGGAGCAAATTTACAACCTCCCCTACATTGGAAGCCAACTGTGATTCGTCACACTTTGATTTAAAGGCTGGTTATTTGAATTATGATGTAGATCTATTTAATATTCTATCTGAGAAACTGTTTTACTTATTGTTAGGTGGTTATTATGGTTCTTGTGCCCAGTTGGCCACTGAGTTTTTGTTTTACTCTAAGCAAGATGCAATACAGTTCAAGTCTGCTGCCAAACAAAAGGGTGACCTTGTCGACCTAGTCTCCCCAGCTGGGTAGTCTATTAACCTGTTAGATAACTATATAGACAAAGGTTTGTACAGGGGCAAGAGAAAAAGGTGACATGACTCAATAACACATTTACTGAAAATCTATCCAGGGATAGGAAGGAGGAGGGTCGTCCTATCTCACCTTGAAGCAGACTACTATAGTTGTAACAATGGTTAGCCCTTCCCTCATTCTATCATTCAATGTTAATGGTATTCATAATCCCATTAAATGTAGGCGATTACTCCAGTTTTTTAAGAAGGATCGACCTGATATTGTTCTCCTCCAGGAGATACAGTTTCCACAATCAGAACACATTAAGCTAAAATCTTGGGGATTTCAAGCGGTGGTGGCTTCCTCACACCCCTCTGGACGTTGGAGAGGAACAGCAATTATAGTTTCCCGGGGGGGGGTTCCATTTCAGGTGCAAAATCAAATTAGTGACAAAGAGGGTAGATATGTCATAGCTGTAGGCCAGTTTTAGTCCACGCAGGTCACCTTAGCATCAGTGTATCTTCCCCCAGGCTGCCCAGTGTGGGTGGCACAGAGATTTTTCAATGGTTTCCTTTCTATTGTGCAAGGTTTATATGTGATAGGAGGGAATCTTAATGTAACCTTAAACCCCACAGTAGATACCTCAGTACCATCCAGATGCAGGGCCACCTCACTTCAAAAATATTTGAGGACAACCCTCCCTACACTTGGTTTGGTTGATATATATGGTGGCATTTTTTCCCTTCAGTTCCGATGTATACCCACTACTCCCCCGGGACTAATACATTGGCGAGGCTAGAGTATTTTATCTCATCAGTTGAACATTTGGAACTAATACAGGACATCTCAGTAGGGGCCTCCATCTTATCTGACCATGCTCCCCTTTATCTTAAATTAGCTCTCGGAAAACCTCAAAATCATTCTTTTTGGAGATTTAATCTATCTTGCCTTCAGGACCCAGAGTTTAACCACATGATAAAGGAAAGTATTCCCTTGATTCTAGCAGATAATGACACGGCAGAAACCTCCCTCACTATAAAATGAGATACCCTCAAAACTGTGCTTTGGGGAGAGGTTATAAGGTACTCTGCCAAAAAGAAAAAAAAGCTAGAGAAGCCCTCCAAACAGATCTACAAACTGCTCTGGCCCAATTACAGGTCCAATTTAGTCAAAGAGATCTTACTGTCAAACCCCAGCTTCAGCTTGCTAAACAAAAACTACAGAAGTTAATGGTTCAGAAAATATAACAGCAGCAGGTCTATTTAAAACTTAAATACCAGGAAGGTGGACCTAGGGGTGCTAGGAATTTGGCCAGACATCTCTGAGGAATGAGACAACAGGTAACTAAATGGTATGACCCCAAAACTAAGTCTACTATTACACCCCACAGCTATTAGACAGGCCATAGCTGAATATTACAAAAACCTTTACTCTGAAGATATTACCCCTTCCCTGAAACAATTAGAGGACTACTTGCAGAGCACCCCCTCCCTTGACTTTCCCCGACCCAGTCAGAGGGGTTAAATTCCCCATTACTGTTGAGGAAGTTAAAGACACTATTAAACTAACAAAATCCCAGAAAGCCCAGGGGCCTGATGGATACCCGGCGGAGTTTTACAAAAAATAGAGCAAGCTACTTGTCCCGCCTTTAGTTAAAGCTTTTAGGGAAATATGGGAGAGAGTCCCCCCACCTTTGTGGAGGTATGCTGAGATAGCAGCCATTCCCAAACCTGGGAAAGACGTCACCTTAATGGCATTGTATTGCCAAATTTCAAAACTAAACAATGATTACAAGTTATTCAAGTCTATACTGGCACACAAAGTGGATGCTCTGCTCCCACAACTTGTTGATAATGACTAGGTTGGTTTTATTATGAAGCGTCAAGCACGTGATGCAGTTAGGCGGGTTCTGTTATTAACAGAATAAGCCTCACACAGACAAATCCCACTAGTCCTTCTCAGCTTAGATGCTGAGAAGGCGTTTGATAGGGTCTATTGGCCATATCTTTGGGCTACTCTAAATCGCTTTGCTTTCCCAGATAAATTCATCTCCCAAATACAGAGAATGTACCAATCTCCTGTAGCATACCTCAAGCTAGATGGCTTATTGTCTCTACCCTTTCCGTTGGTCAGGGGTACCCAGCAAGGTTGCCCTATGTCCCCATTGTTATTTGCCCTTTATTTGGAACCACTGGCAGCTAACATTCGATACCAAGTTAATATACAGGGGATACCTATGGGGGAAGGTCATATAAACGTACACTTTTTGCGGACAATATTTGGATGACACTCGCCTCACCTCAGTCCTCTGTTCCAGTGGTCTGGGAGCAGCTCAACCTTTTTTGAGACTTTATCTGGTTATAAAATAAACAGTGATAAAATGGAAGTGCTAAATTATTCATTTAACCCAACTAGAATAAGGAAGACTGCTTTCCCATTCTACTGGAACTGGGTCGAAAGGAGATATTTGGGTATTAAGATTCCCTCTTGGTTACTCCACCTTGAGCTGGTTAACTTTGAACCAATTACTAGGCAAATCACCACAGAACTTTCCAAATGGACAAAGCTACCTATTGGGGTTAGTGAGTCAAGCAGAAACCATTCAGCAAAATATCCTGCCTCGAATACTTTTTTTCTTGCAGACTCTGCCCATCATGTCCTCTAACGCTTACTTTTTGGCCTGGGGTAGGTTAATTTCTAGATCTGTATGGGGGGGAGTCACCTCGGTTGAAATTCAGTATACTGCAACTTCCCAGGGCTCAAGGGGCACTTAGCTTACCGAATCTGAAAAGGTATGCACAAGCAGCACAAATGCGTAGTTCTTCTGCATGTTACTAACTCATATGCTGCGTACTGGAAAATATTGAAGTAATCCTTAATGGTTTGGAGAACATCCCCCTCATATATCTTGGGGAACCTCCCAAAGTGCCTACCTCTGAACAGTTTTACGCAGTTCACCGAAGAATTCTTCAGAGTTTGGATGCAAATTTACCGCTCCACTCTCTCCTTGCCAGAAAGGCACTTTCTTTCCACCCTGGCACACGACATAGGCTTAGGCTCACTGTGGCTTGTTTCTTCCTTGAGGGTCTGGGAACCCTACCGCCTGTGTTTTGTATTTCAGGTAGTGGGCCTGTTAGGTATCTATTCCTTTGCATACTTGCAATCTATGTACAAAATTTCCCTTGAACCAATACCCAGTGTATACACAGCTTAGAAATTGTCTTCTCCATGATGAAGAATCACTTCCAAAAGTAGCAGAATCCCCATCTTCCCTAGTGGGAATAATTATGCATCACCTGAAAGGTGGAGTTCAGGAGCATATTATCAGCCATTTATACCAAACGCTACGGGATGCTGCATTGCCACTCTGGACCCCGTTAAGCTTAGATGGGTAAAGGATATGGGCATGGAGGTTGACAAAGATCTTTGGCAAAAAGGAGCCCTCCCCTATTCTAAAGTCTCCTTTATGGTGTACTGGAGGGAGTTTGCATGGAAAGCTAGCGTACACTATTTTAGAACCCCAGATATTACTGCTCAGCACAGGAGGCAGGATTTGGGGGGCTGCTGAAGGGGATGTGGCTGCTGACAGACTGGAGGGACACGTATTTTATGGTCTTGTCCCTTCCTTCAGAAATTCTGGTCTGATCTTATTTCAGAACTAAATGAAATATTCCAAACACCTCAATTGCTCACTCCAGTCTTCATTCTGACTGCAACTCCACCCACTGGAATTAAGATAAATTGTGTCCAAGATAGGCTTGTAGCACTAATGGTCTTGATTGCAAAAAAAGTAATAACCAAGCTTTGGTTTACCAATCGTATACCAGTTAAAGAAACCTGGTGAAAGTTAACTTATGAGGTATACATGTTAGAGCAGATCTCGGCCAAATTGAACAACAAAGTGATTAGTTTTACTAATCGATGGAATAGTTGAACCTATTACCAGTTGGAGTGATACCCAGATTTTGTACCATGAAGGGGAGAATAGCATTTATTTATTTCCTGGGAAAATTGCCTACTGAGAACATAAAATTGGGAGAGACCAGGATGGAGTTGCTTAGGGATGGAGACTTGGAAGGGATGGGGTTTCTAATTCAAACTTGTATTACCCTATATTATCTATTACTTCACCCTTTAGATGAACCCATGCCAACACTTAAGTTGTCACTTATATTTACTGTGTTCAGGTTTATAACCTTATTAACCACTGTTGGTATTGACTGCAGACGAGGGCTGGAGAAATGTATAATTAAGATCATGAAATATTATCTGCTGTATGACTGTATTGCATTTTATATTGTGCTAAGTCTATATGATAAACAAAAAAAATTTAAATTCAAAACAAAGAAATACCTTCCCCACCTGTTGTTTGCATACAGGGAGGTGCCCCAAGAGTCAACAGGGTTTCCCTCTTTTGATCTCTTATATGGACGCCGGGTACATGGGCCCCTAGACTTGATACAGGAGGACTGGGAAGGCAAGCATGCCACCTAGGGAACTCCCATAGTGGATTACGTCCTTAGGTTTAGGGAAAGGCTGAAGGAGCTTATGGGGACAGCCCAAAGCAACCTGGCAGCTACTCAACAAAAACAAAAAGTGTGGTACGACTGCAGAGCCACAGCTCACTTGTACACTGTGGGTCAGGAAGTCATGGTCCTAATCCCGGTCCAGAAAGACAAGCTGCAGGCTGGGTGGGCAGGACCATACAAAATAGTCAGATAGATAAATGATGTGAACTATATTATAGAGTTACCTGACAAAAGACATACAGAAAGAGTGTACCATGTCAACACGATGAAGCCATATGCTAATAGGGCTGACATGGTGTTTGCAGTGTGTAGTCCTGGGGAGGGGATGGATGAAGGAGACCCCCTTCTGGACTTGCTGGAAGAAAGTAAGTGGGAATCCTCTGTGGAGGCAATTAAAATGTCACCCAGTTGACCCCGGACCAAATCCAGGAAGTAAGGGAGGTTTTAGCAGACTTTGCCCCACTGTTTAGCGCCAAGCCTGGACTAACCCCCTTAGTGACGCACGATGTGGAGACAGGGACGAAGGCACCCATACGATGAACAGCATATCAGGTGTCAGAGGCTGTCCAAAAGGACATTAGGAGGGAGGTGGAGGAAATGCTGTATTTAGGGGTAATCCAGAAATCCCACAGCCCCTGGGCCTCACCTGTAGTCCTTGTCCCCAAGTCAGATGGCTCTACTCATTTTCATGTGGACTATCATGGACTGAATGCAGTCACGAAGTCAGATGCCCACCTGATGCCATGAACGGACGAACTCCTGGACAAGTTGGGAGGGACGACATACTTTACAACTATTGACCTGACAAAGGGTTATTGACAGGTAGAGTTTACTGCCAGAGCTAGGGAGAGGTCGGCCTTCATCACTCCGATAGGGTTATTTAAATTTAAAGTAATACCATTAAGAATGAAGAATGCCACGGCCACTTCCCAAAGGTTGGTGAACCAGGTGTTAGATGGTGCTGAGGAGTACGCTGTGGCATACCTGGATGGCATTGCCATCTTTAGTGCCAGCTGGAAGGAACACCTGTCCCACCTTAGGGAAGTGCTGGGAAGGATACAGAGGGCTGGGCTCACTGTCAAAGCTGAGAAGTGCCAGGTGGCCATGGCTGAAGTGGCATACCTCGGGCATGTTGTAGGCCGGGGACAGCTCCATCCTAACCAAGTAAAAACAGAGGCAATCAAGGCATGGCCCAGACCAGAAATGCAGAAGCAGGTCAGGAGTTTTCTCGGGACAGCAGGGTACTCTAGGAAATTTGTACCCCTTTACAGTGCCCTGGCCGCTCCTATATCTGGCCTGTTAAAGAAAAGGATGCCTAAGAAAATTACCTGGGAACCAGCCTGTGAAAAAGCCTTTACCAGACTGAAGGAGGCACTGTGCAGTGCTCTTATATTGACAAGTCCAGACTACAGCAGACCCTTTGTAGTCCAGACTGATGCCTCAGATGTGGGTATTGGGGCAGTGTTGAGTCAGACCTCCAATCAAGGAAAAGATCACCCCATAATGTACCTGAGTAAAAAGATACTTCCCAGGGAGCAGGCTTACTCTACTGTGGAAAAATAGTGTCTTGCCATAGTGTGGGCCCTAAAGAAGTTAGAGTCATACTTATACGGGCAGCATTTTGAGGTACAAACTGACCACAACCCCCTGGTTTGGCTGGCACAAATGGGTAAAACGAATGGTAGATTACTAAGATGGAGTCTTGCTTTGCAAGGGTATGGCATGACATTCTCACACAGGGCAGGGACAGCCAACGAAAACGCTGATGGTTTGTTCCATTGTTTTGAGATGTAAACTGAATTTGAGGAACTCATCCCATGCAGGAATAGATCCCCCAAAATTCAGTCTAAGGAGGGAGAAGTGTAACGGGAAAAACCCTCTAATATTATTATGGTGTAATATTTGTATTGTAAACAAATGTGAATGTCTGCTAGTTACAAACAGGCTAGCTGCTTCAGTGAGTGACCTTTGACCCCAAAAAGGTTTCAGTGTGAGAAAGCTGCAAGGTGTGTTAAATTGACTAGTGAAGAGAAACCTAATTAAGAGTTTCCTGTTCTGTCTTTAATTAAAGCTTCTGGCCACCTACCAGGATATAGGCCTCATAAACTTTTATGATTTCCTGCAGGAACAAGCCATTTGATAACAGCACCATATTATAAGTCATAAACCTTAGATCTTCTTGGGAAACAGGAACCAGCAGACAGTTCAAAGAGAAATGTTTTGATCAAAGACTCATAATTTGGGAAGTTGCTAGTTGCTGATGTTCACATTAATAAAATACATCCTTGTACATAATTATGTTAAGCAGTTGAAGCTGGGAGGGTCTAGGTTGTGACCTCACCAGTAGAGTTGAGGAGATGGATCCTGAAATGAACAGACATCAGAGGGAAACAGTGCATATTATTCTGGACTCAAAGAGAGAAGTCATTTCTCTGGACTGGAAAGCACTTAAGGGTAACATCTAGATAGGAAAGAACTTAAGTATTAGTGGTAGGAGTTTGTGTTCTACAATTTCCCATTTTTCTTTTACTGTGACTGTAAGTTAATGGTACAATTGTTCTGTGTTTGATTTTACCTGTTTTACAATTTTTAGTAAACAACATTTTATTTAAATACTACTGATGCTTTTTCTCAGTTATTTTACCTGTGATGTGCTGAACCTGTGTTTAAGGCTGACAGCTGTTAAAGGCTTGAATGTGTTACTAAGCTTGCTTAAAAAGGTAAGAATATACCTAGGTCTCTTATAGAGTTGTAAGGGTACATTTTGGAAACCTGGCTGGGTGCCCCTGGGTGAAGGATTGTACTGCATCCCACGAAGAAGGTACATATCTGAGCCTGTCAACTGGGTATGCTAGCATAAGGTTCACATCTGACCCCCCCCCCAAGACTTAAGGCTAGTAGCTGATTCGGACCCAAAACAGACAGGTGGGTTACCCTGTTTGTCACCCGTTCACATTTTTGCACTTTGAGATTGGCACTGTGGGAGCAGAGGGCATGACCTGCGGAGTGCGTTTGTGACAATCAGTGGCTAATAGATCAATACCAAATTTGTGTAAAAGCTGGCAGGTGTCTACATTTCCTCCAGCCACTGCGAGATGCAGACCAGTTTTTCCACGGCTGTCCCAAACATTTGGGTCAAAGCCACTTTCTAGAAGAGGTTTGCAATAGTTGAAATTGCCATCAATGCAAGCTTGCAGCAGTGGAATGATGGTTTGAGAGGAGTCATTTACAAAAATGTAGGGCATTTTTTGTCAGCTGAGTCCTGCACACCTTGCAGAAACATTAGAAAATGGCAATATAAAAAACAGTGTCACGGTTCGACCACTAAATCATAGCAGGCAGCAGTCATAGATTGTTCAGTACCGAACCCCTGCTCCGCTTCCCAGCAGTGCCCTTTATTTAACTACTCTCCATGCTCCTAGCTCTGTAAACCCTGCAAACTCTTTCACTCTGATCCCCATTTTTGCCAGCTCTGAGTGGGCTCTCCCACTCTCCAGTGCCAACCAGGATAAACCCATTCTGTAGAGCTTCTCTTTCTGACTCCCCCAGCCCCCAAATACCAATAGTGCAGGCAGTGGCGGTTTTAGGCACAAGCGGACAAAAAGCGACCATAGGCGCCAACACCAGAAGGAAGGCGCACTGAAGTAGAACATATAAGCAGAAATCATCTTGAAATGCAAAAAAGTGTTAATCTAAAAACCATAATTCTCACCCCAGGTATTCTTCTATATTCCTTACTCTCTGCAGTCAGCCTCCTAAATAGAACTGCCCAGAGATAGAACATTATACAAATGATAGAACCTATCATTGGCTCATGCCACTGATTCAAACTACTGCCCTTATCAGCTGCAATGTTCCACCAACATATCAGATTTCTTTCTCTGCCTGACAAGTTAAGATGCCTCGGAGACTTCCCTCTCAGCTGTTCCTTGGGTGGTTCTTCACTGAAAATAAGTATTTTAATTATTCCTACTGCTGCCTTTATTTCTGTTTAAATTCCTACTGTTAGTTTAGCGCTTATTTTAGTGTTTTTGGTTTAATTTTCTTGGTTCCTCACGGTTCAGTATAACTGTTGGGGAACCAAGCCTTAAATCCCTTTCCAGAGCTTTTATTTCCTTATCTCCAGTTCAGTTTAGTTATTTTTAGTATTTTATTTTAAATAAATTCTTGCTTTTGTTAGCTGCCAAGCGGTTCAGTGAACTGCTAACCCGGTTCAAGTTATTCGGTTCTTGGTTCAGTATTGGAACCTTCACCAGTTGCTGAACCACCACAACCAGATAAAAAAGAGTTTACTTTATTGGTTCTGTTTTCTTAATCAGTTTGATGATGGCAGAAAAACCTAAGAAAAAGGCTGGACCCCCAGGGTTTAAAAACTGCCTTAAGTGTGGGGACATTGTCTGGCCTGGTGGCACTGAGGGCTGAGGTACTGGATGCCACACCTTGCGTCATGCCAGTGATCCACATTCGGGAATGAGTGTGGGCCACCAGAGGTCAGCAGCGAGGAGATGGATTGAGCATCTGACGGACTGCTCTTCATCTCCGGGAAGGGGGGGTGATCTGCAGTTGGCGCGCATTTGACCCCTGGTGGAGGTTGGGGCTTGATGCTACACTGCTGCAAGTAAGGGGGATGGGAGCTCAGCAGACGCTTGGTAGGGACATGCACGGGTGCATGCGTGTTGCCCACTGCTGGTGCCACTGCATTGAGAATGCCCGTAAGGAAGAAAATATGTAGGAAAAAGACCCTAGTGGTTGGTTGTGGTGGCTTGATGGCTGTCCCCTGGCACTTCATCTCTGGCGGTAACACCATGAACTGAATCCCGCTTGGCAGTTGAGTAGGGGGCTCCCCAAAGCCCCGCCATGGGGGGTAAGCCGTGGGAGTTGCAGGGGTGAGTGCCTGAAGAAGCAAAGCACGGTGATGGCAGCTGGACAAGGAGATGACCAGGGCCAGGGTGGTGAAAGATAAAAGCAAAAAAAATCAAGTGTGGGGATGTTTTTGCCAAGGCAGAGAAGCATGGCTTATGCATGGTCTGCCTTGGAAATGAACAGTTTTCTGCAGATTGCAAAATCTGCTAATCATTTCCACAAAAGACAATTGACAAGAGGCTGGAAAGGCTCCAAAGAAAACTTGAGAAGGGTGCTACGGGTTCTGATCAATCCACACCCTTTAAACATGCGGGTGAAACCTCACTGTCCAAACCGAGCACCCCTGACAAGGGTGATGCAGCTTCCAGTAAAAAGGTGGGTGAACTGGCTGACTCCCCAGTTCCTGCCAAAAAGACAAAGAAAACAAAGCACGTTGAACCCCTGACTGAGAAACCAAGGGGGTTTCATCTGTGCCTCACAGCCTGCCATCCTCAGAAGAGATTGCCCAGGCCATGAAGGCCATACATGCTTTGCAGGGTCTTATACCTGCTCCAGCTCCTCCAACACCGGCTCAAGTCCCGGTTGGATCTTCTTCTGTCCCAACTCCATCCCAGGAGCAGATGCAGTTTGAGGAGTATGATTTGCCTGAAGTAGATGAGGGTGAACCTGTTGAGGCTGAGATCTCACCTGAATAGGAATTTGGGTCTCCTCCTAGAGCAGAGGATTTTTCCTCTCATTTTCCCTTCATAAGGAAAATAGTGGAAGCCCTTGATTTGGCTACCACAGAGGTTACAGAGGATGAGGAAGAGGCCAAATACGTGAAAATGATGGGGTTAACACCACAAAGAAGATATTACTCCCTATCAACAAGTTTTCAAAAAGACTTGTTTAAGGTTTGCAACCCAAATTCTCCCCGGCAAGAAGGCAGAAAAAATGTACCAGCTGGACAGACAGGGGGCTTTGTTCCTCTTCTCTCACCCTGAGCATCAAGGGATAATCCAGCAAGCAGCCTGTGAGAAGGAAAGGGTGACAGTGGCATCACAGCCACCTGAGAAAGATTCATGCAAAATAGGTAGTATGGCCAAGAAGGGCTACCTGGCATCCTCACTGGGAGTCAGACAGGCTATTTACCAGGCTTATTCTGCACAGTATCAAAAGTCACTGTGGCAGTCAGGATTGCCCGTGGTAGATAAGGCTCCTTCGGGCCTCTCGGATGATTTGGCTGAGATATTCAGGTTTGGGCTGGAAGCAGCAAAATACCAATTTCATATGGCAGCAGATGGCAGTGATACTGCTTCCAGATGGATGACCCTTACCATAGCTCTTTGGAGGTTGGCCTGGTTTAGGACCACTAATCTTACACAGGATACCCAAACCAAGGCTATGGATTTTCCAGTGGAGAATCATTCAATATTTGGCCAACAGACTGAGGCTTATATGAAGAAGGTGGATGAGTACAAGGCCACCTATAAGAGCAACTTGACAAAGGAGAGACCCCCCTTCTCCTACAGGTCAGACAGAAGGGGAGGCATAGGTGCAGCAGCCTACACCAGGTCTTTTTAATCAGGCCCAGGCTGTCTCTCAATATCAGCAATATCCACAGCAGACAAGGTAGTTCAGAGACAGGGGTAAAAGGGGCTCCAGGAGGGGATTCCAGACTACCCAGGCCCAGCCCCAAGCAAAACAAAATCTCTGACTCAGTGGTCAAGGCTGTCTCCCCCCAGCCGTATCCCAGTAAGGGGCAGGCTGGCTCACTATTTCCAGGCTTGAGAGTCCATTACCACAGACAAGTGGGTCCTGGAAGTGGTGAGTCAGGGTCTGCCCCTAAGTTTCAAGTATTTCCCTCTCTTGAGAACAAAAGTGTTCAAAACCAGCTTCCCTCTTGGAAAAGAAACTATTGGAGAAGGAGGGTCAAAGCCTCCTCCTGTTAAAAGCAGTAGAACATGTTCCACCTCAGCAGAAGGGAAGGGGTTTCTACTCAAGATACTTTCTCACCAAAAAGAAAAATGGGGAGTGACAACCTATTCCAGAACTCAGTCTACTGAACAAGTACTTAGTAAAGCCGAAGTTCAAGATGGTCACATTGGCAGTTATTCTGCCAGTCATTCAGAAGGGAGATTGGCTAGCATCTCTGGATCTGAAAGATGCCTATTTCTACATTCCCATAAGAGAATCTCACAGAAAATATCTCAGATTCAGACTTCCATCAGGACATTACCAGTTTTCAGCCCTACTCTTCAGTCTCTCCTCAGCCCCAAGGGTATTTGCAAAGCATCTGGCAGTGGCGGTGGCACAACTAAGAAGGTTAGGTTTATCAGTCTTCCCCATCTTGATAATTGGCTGGTGGTGGGAAGCTCATCCAGGCATGTGCAAGATCCCCTGCAGGTAACACTAAACCTGTTACACTCACTAGAGTTCCTGGTAAATCAGGAGAAATCTGTTCTCACTCCAGTACAGGTTCTGCACTTCATAGGAGCAGAACTGAACACCTTAGAGGGAAGAGCCTTCCTCCCTCAGGACAGAGTGCAACGCATCTGGCAAATAGTGGCTTCTTTCAGGCTGAACGAGCCAAAGCCAGCAAGACAATTGTTACAGCTTCTGGGACACATGGCTGCAACAACAGGCACAGTTTTGGGTGCCAGGTTCCAAATGAGAGACATACAGTTTCACCTTGGTGCACATTGGTGACAAAGGGAAGACACTCTTTCAAAACCAATTCCAGTAACAAGAACATTGCTGTAAGCCCTTCAGTGGTGGAAGGAAGCAGACAACTTCAGGGAAGGGGTATCCTTTCAATGGGAAACCCCATCAGCCATTTTTACAACCAACGCCTCCCTGTTAGGGTGGGGTGACCACTTAGGGGAACACACCACTCATGGAACCTGGTCCAGCGCAGAGTCACTCCAGGATATAAATCTGTTGGAGCTGAGGGCAGTGTTTCTGGCACTGAAGGCATGTGCACCACTACTGCAAGGAAACATGGTGCAGGCCAGGACAGACAACACCACAACAGTGTACTGCATAAACAAGCAAGGGGGGACAAGGTCAGACCTCTGTACACTGAAGCAGTGAAGATCTGGAGTTTGGCTTACACACTGCAGGCTTCCCTACAGGCCATTCAAGTGCGAGGGAAAGACAGTACTCTAGCAGATGCCCTGAGCAGAATCAATCCAGCCCACCACAAGTGGTCCATCAACAAGCAGATACTGGAAGCAGTATTCAGGAGGTGGGGCACACCAGTGATAGATCTCTTTGCATCCCTCGAATCATCATCATCTGCCTCTTTTCTGCTGTAGACCACCAGCCAAGGATACAATCCCACTGGATGCTTTGACTATGGACTGGTCAGGAAGAAGCCTATATGCTTTTCCTTTTCCTCTCATTTTCAGAGTTCTGATCAAACTCAGGTCACAACCTGCAACAATGATCTTGATAGCACCAGACTGAGCCAGACAGCTGTGGTATCCTCTATGATTCTCCATGTCTGTAGCTAAACCAATACATCTACCCAGGAGGCACAACCTGCTGATCTCCCATCAGGGCAGGATCCTGTACCCGAACTTCAGATCTCTTCAACTCAAAGCATGGCTCTTGAGGACTTAAGAGTTTGCACACTCTAAGTGTCCTGGATATCCTGAAGGGCTACGGGAAGCCTTCTACTAAGAAGACCTATGCTTCAAAATGGAAGAGGTTCTCTGTTTGGTGTGCTCCCAAAGGTACCTCCCCCTCTCACGTGGGGATACCAGCTGTCCTGGATTATCTTACCTACTTATACTCCCAGGGTCTGCAACATACATCCCTGAAAGTGCATTTAGCCTCAATATCTGCTTACATTTCTGCTGGGAGGAGCACCTCCATGGCATCCAGTCCCATTTAAAAAGAGTTTTTTTAAAGGTTTGTGCCATTTCCACCCACCTATTAGGGAACCAGGACCAGCATGGGACCTGAACATATGCATTACCCAGCTCATGAGGCTCCCATTTGAGCCCATGGCGTCAGCACACCTAAAGTATGTTACCTGAAAAACTCTTTTTCTGGTTGCTATCACCTCAGCTAGAAGAATTAGTGAGCTTCAGGTCTTGTGTGTCTAGAAGGATTATCTTTCCTTCAGAGACAACGTAGTATTATGAACAAATAGAAAATTCCTCCCCGTGGTGGTCTCTGACTTTCATTTGAACCAGTCCATTACCATGCCAGTCTTCTTCACTGAACATACTAGTTCAAGTGAGCGCAGACTCCAAAGGCTGGATGTCAAGAGGGCATTAAGTTACTACATGATCCACACCAGAGATCGTAGGCAAGACAAACAGTTGTTCCTGACTTATGAGGATGTGGGTAAAGGTAACCCAGCTTCAAAGAGGTCCACTTCTCACTGGATAATCCAGTGCATTCAGTTTTGCTATTCGAAAGTTGGCAAGGAGCCCCCAGCAGGGCTGAGAGCTCATTCCACAAGGGGCACAGCTGCAAACATGGCAGCAGTCAGAGATGTTTTATTAGTGGAGATCTGTAAAGCAGCTACCTGGAGGACAGTACACACCTTTACTAATCACTATAGTCTAGACACTTAATCCAGAAGTGATGCCAGTTTTGGCACAGCAATCCTGCAAAGCCTCTTTCCAAAAAAGTAGGTTATGTGCCCACTTCCAAAGGTACTGCTTTGAAGTCTGCAGAGAGTTAGGAATATAGAAGAATACCTGGGGTGAGAAGAAAAAATTACTTACCATAGTAATCTTGTTTCTTCCAGGGTATTTTTCTATATTTCTAACTTTCCCACCCTGCCTCCCCTTCCAGAACCAAAGCCTCTGCACTCCTAATGGAGCTTTTAAATATGGAGTCCCAAACACTGACATATATTGTTTAAACCCTAATGGGTGGAGTTTTTCCTTCTCTTCTTTTTCCAGGTGATTCTGGCATTTGGGGGGGGGGTGTTGGGTTTATGTTAATATTTGTAGTTTCTACTAGACAGTATAGTTTTGTTGTAGATAGATAGATAGGTATAATTATAGTTAAAAGCGCCTTGCAGGCTCCTTAGATATCTAATATGTTGGTGGAATGTTGCAGCTGATAAGGGCAAAAGTTTGAATAAGTGACATGAGCCAAGGATAGGTTTTATCATTTGCATAACGTTCTATCTCTGGGCAGTTCTACTTAGGAGGCTGACTGCAGAGAGTTAGGAATACAGAACAATACCGTGGAAGAAACAAGATTACTATGGTAAGTAATTTTTTCTTGTTGTCATCACCCTTACATTCATAGAATTCTTATCACTTTTTGGATGTGGATTGGGGAAGAAGGGAGGATGGGGTGATGTGAAGCAGTGTAGGGGGCACCACAAGTATTTCTGCTTGGGGTGCCATTAGGTCTTAAACTGGCTCTGAGTGCAGGTGAAAGTTAAAGTCACTCTATGGTACTTTCTCTGTCTTCCACCCCCCCCAACCACAGAACACCAGTGCCAGTAATTTGTAAAGCTGCTATGCAGTACTTTCTCTCTTTCACTCACCCTATTACTGAATGACAAAACTGGATAGAGGAGCCACAGAGGTCAGTCTATGGAGCAAATAAATCAAGGCAGTGCTCACAGCTAAGATTGGCTGCTTACAAATGCAAGTGCTCAAGAACACAGAAAAAGCAAGCACTCCTGCTGACTCAGATTATTTTTTATTTAATTGCTAAAGTGCATAGCACATCAACATAACAATAGTGACTGAACAAACGTATTGTGTGGGGTGGGGCAATTGTATACAAACAACGTGAATGTTAACATCTGCTATGTGGACATTACTATTTGGGATACTATAATTCTCAATATTCAGGAATTAATGTGGTCAATACACACTACTACAGAATGAAATGTTCCATGCAGTATTGACTTTCTTCCATGACTAACTGAATGATAGTCCAGTTACCCCATCCCATACTGCAACAGACTACAGGACACAGGATGGATACAGTGTGAAATAATTTGGCCAGAAGTGATGTGGGGGAAGGTAATCTGTCTGGTTGATAACATCAATGGCACAAACAGTTCTATCACCTCCCTCCCTCCTGCTCACTCATATCTTCAACTCTATTAGTCAGCTAGATTAATAAACTTTGAAGAACTGAATGTTATGTTTTGCAATTGCACACCCCCCCCCACACACACACACTTCCTCACACCTGCCCACACAAATCATGGAACATAGCTCGGGGGGGGAATTTATGTTCTATGGGGTAGGAGATGTGGGGTTATATGATGGTGAGTGCTGGTGTGTGCACATTACGAAGACTGATTTAGGTGGGTGGATACAGATAGTGGGAGAATGTGTTCCATTTTCCCAGGTTATGCAAGACAAATGGAAACATATGGTAAATATATACAAACACCATATGTACCAGTAATCAGCAGTCAGTTTTATTAGTTACCGGCAGTGAGTGACAATGACAGTGTGCAAGTATTTATGTGAGCCTGTGTGTGTGTGATCTGGATTGGGAAGGGAGACCTCATCAACAACTTACAAAAAAATAAATAACTCTATAAAATGAAATTGGTAGGAAGGTGTGTGTGTGTGTTGGGGGGGGGGTTAACAAGCTTACCAATTTAAATGGTGTGGAACCAGTAGCACAATTGGATACCTATTAGAAAGACATTAGCTCGGTTTTCAGATTTTTTTTTTTCTTTTTATATTGTGAAAAAAAGTGTGTAATATATGTAACTGTCATTATGGATTATGGTTGCTAACATATATTAACTACACTGCAGAAAAATAAACGTTTGCAAAAATAAAACCGAGGGACCACATACACATTTCAGAAGGATTTCACACATCATAAACTCGATGTTTATATTGAAGTTTAAACTCATGCGTTCAGACTTAATGCAAGTATCTGTCCATCGTGCCTACCAACCAGCAATGACACTAATGAGATACAGAATGATGGCAAAGCGGTTTTAAACAAAGTCATTAAAGGCAAATAGCTACATCTGACAAATCAATACATTGTCAAATGATAATTGTAGTGGAAAACATCCATTACTTTGTTAAACAGTGGCATGAGTTTGATTACCACTAATGCCTCATACACATTCTGCCAAAATCAAATTGGAATTCAGCATGTCTTCAGTGCTCACAAGTATCACATTGGAGACAACAACTTTTATGTTTTACTTCAAGGTATTTAATTTTCATATTTTCTAACCTGTCTCATGATGAAATGCTGTAATGTGACAGCTGTCAGTAGATCAGCCACTCTGTCTGACGATCCATATTCTTGATCCAGGTACATCCTGTAGTTACAGTCATCTCGATCATATTCAATAATTCTAGCATTTGTCTTGTTTTTGCAGCACTGAAGCATGTACCCAGTGTTATTGTGCCTCTAAGTTATGCCAATTTGGGTTGTGACAATGAACCTACCCTTTCTGAAACTGGCCCTGAAGACATCAGGTTTCTTTAATGCAGATGGATCGATTGTTTTTGCATGATGTTGATATTTACATTTAAAAAGCTGTTAACCATGTTTTGTTGTTTCAATTCCCTTATCTTCATTATGGACCAATCACCACAACCTGGATTTGAACCCGTGAACCTGCACAGGTGGGAATGCACAACGCACTAGAAATTGAGTTCTCATACACAGTTTTTATTGACAGAACACATTTGACAACTATGTAAAGATAAGTATCTATTTCATAAAGAAATAATTGATGCATTTAAATTACCAGATAGCGCCTCCCTGAAATATGACAGCTGTAACATTCCAACGTTTATTAGTTTAATTTTAAACAACCTTATATTTGGGTCATTGAATGCATTCATTGTATTTTATTTATTCTTTTTGTGATTTTTTTTTCCTAGAAAAGTACACTGCCATTTATTTTGCAGTGCCAATGTACTCCTGGCAGCTGTATAATAAAACCATCACTTAGATAAAAAAGAACATTAAAAACAAAACAGTAGAATATTCACAGCATTCAGTCACATTCCATAATAAGTACAAGTAATTAGTGGAACTCAAAGATACCATATGCAGTTCTGACAGTACCAGCTAACCCACAGATCACAAAGAAGTGGCAGCAGATGTGGCATGTTTCCACTGTTATGTTCAGCACAACTGAACAATGCGTGCTCCTTGCCAGGTATTATGACTTGATAACTGTGTTGGCATTTTTTGTACTGAAACTGCCACATCATGCAAACCATTTCTAAAAAGTAGGTGCACAGAAAGCTTGGCACAACCCCAAACTGACTGTCATGAAAGACACCCATGGTATGGAACTGTTGGCAAGTCACAAGAATCACATGGTAATTCCCTGCAGTGTGTCATTTGGACAGTCACACCAGTCTTTCTGTAGTCCCCCCAACCCACTCAAGCTAACTGATTCGGGGTAGGTCAAACAAAACAGTACCTACTCTTTTTCTGTTGAGCTGGGTGACCAGAAGATGCAACCCTCACTGAGTATAAAAATAATTAAGTTACCGCTCGGGTGGAGATCCTCATTTACCATATGAGATGTTTGCTTTGAGTCAGTACATTTCTTTTGTTCTGACTCTGGTTTATCACTGGATCAGTCTTTCTTTCAAAATATCTGTAGCTCATACCCTGTCCAATTTTCTCTTTTTTACTCACATCCAGTTGTTCTCTCTGAGTCTGACAGTGGGAGGGTCACCCCAGAGTTTGGGGCAAGTATTTACAAGCATTTATAAATGTATTGAAAGTTTACCAGTTTTTTACTTCGAGCCATCTTGTCAGCTCTGATTCAGGATGGGAGGGTTGGGGGCACTATACTACCACAGCAGGGGACAATAAAAAAACAAAAATAATTAATAATAATGCCAATCGGGAAGGGTGAACAGTTAGTCCATGTAGAGGTCCTATTTTAATGCCTTTCTCAAGGGTTACTAAAATAAAAAAACAGAACTGTTCAGCGGTTGTTTTCAAAATGTATAAACGAGAGAACTGTGGAGAGAAATAAATCTACTCAAAAAACAATGCCATCTGCAGGTGAATAAGTCCCTGAAGTTAAATGAAAACTAATATCACACTCCAGGACAGTCACTGCCATCATGCGGCCAAAGGAGGAATTACAGTAAAGATACCTTCTGTGATCTTAACAATTAACACCACGGTACTGTTCCACCGTGTCAATACCAAGTGGCATATCTCATTACTGAGCGTCATACCACAGTACCGGGCAATTAATCAGTAGCTACCACTGTACTTAGGAATAATTTTAGATGACCCATTAACATTTAGGTTCCATAGCTTAAACCTATCTTCAAAGTTAAAAAGGTTGTTAGCTGTCTTTTATAGAAACAAATCACATTTTGGCTTTTCATTGAAAAAACTGTTAGTCAGCTCTTTATTTTTGTCCCGCACAGATTATGGGGATTGTATTTACAGAAACACTACTACATCTATACTTGGTGCTCTTGATCCACTCCACTCTACCATAGTGCTTTAAGGTTTATATCTGGCCTACCTTGGAATACTCACCATTGCCATTTATACACTGCTGTTGGCTGGGGTTCCTTAACTAGTCAAAGACAAACAGATTGGTACCTGTATGTATATAAGTTTGTTTCTCATGTATTTCCACTATTTATTTAAAATATACTTGGTTTTAAACAGATGTACAAATATAGTCTTAGGTCAAGTAGACTCCCAAACTTTGTGATACCTAGAATCAACCATTGGGTTGTGCATTTGAGAAAGAGCAATGTACTTGAGGACAGCCCAGGTTCCAGTTGTCTCAGTGGCACAGCTGGTTAGTGCAATCAGAATGGTATTCCGGGTGTCCTGGGTTCAAGTCCCAGATGAGGCACTTACTTCTTTCTCACCACTGTTTGTATGTGTTCCATAAATATGCACACCTTCTGTAACTTGCAGTGTCATCAGTTATCCCAGTTCTAAAGAAACTGGTCTATCTGGATAAACTAGCAGAATGGTCAGCAGAGTGGCAACTGGGATTTAATGCAAAGAAGTGCAAAATCATGCACATAGGGAAGAGAAACCCTGAAGCCACTTATAGGCTGGGAGGGGAGTTGCTAGCAGTCACAAAGGAAGAAAGAGACTTGGGCATCATCATCACTGATGACCTGAAATCATCAAGCAGACCTCTAAAGCAGTAGGTAAGGCTAGGGGGTGTTAGGTGTATTAGTAGGTATCACAAGTCGCAGAGGAGGTAATAATCCTCTGTACAAGACATTGGTTAGGCCTCATCTGGAGTATCATGCAGTATTGGAGGCCACACCTTCACAAGGACATTAACCAAATTGAGGCAGTCCAGAGAAGGGCAACCAAAATGGTGCAGGGACTGCATCAGAAGACATATGAGGACAGATTAACGGAGCTCAATATGTATACCCTTGAGCAAAGGAGGGAGAGAGGTGATATGATCGAGACATTTAAACACCTTAAGGGCATAAACAAGGTGAAAGAGTCTAACATGTTTAAATATAAGAAAATAGCAGGACAAGAGGACACAGCATGAGATTAGAGGAGGCCGATTAAGGGGAATGTGACGAAATTCTTTTCACAGAAAGGGTGGTAGATGCATGGAATGGCTTACCACAAGAAGTAGTGGCTATGAATACAGTGCAGGGCTTCAAACAGGCATGGGATAGGCATAAGGGAGCAATACAAATGACTATGAATAGATAGGTCACTGACATAGCAAAGACGATATGGCACATTTATAAGGTAGAAAAAGAAATGGGCAGACTGGATGGGCCTTGCGGTCCTTATCTGCCGTCAACTTCTATGTTTCTATTTACCTATCAGGTGAGTCAGAGTAACTACTAAGTTTGGCCAGGAGATGTCACGTTCCACTGTTTCCAAAATTCAAAGAATATCAAAAATCAAACCCAGGCATGTATAATTAACATGGATATGACATCCAGAGTTTAAGCCTTTTGAAGTCCCCTGTAGACAATTTGCACCCGTAAGACAAAATTCACATTAGTCTGTCAGAATAGTCATTTGCTGTTCAAATCCTGGCTAAAACATCCTGGGCTTTGGACTGGCTTCCTTCAATTAAGTTACAAGGAAGATCCTGTAAGGTTTATGACTATACAGGCTGATTTTATTACCTCTGGGTCAGCTAGTGAGGAAATGCAGTTAGCTTCTTGCCAAGCAAGCTGTTTTGCAAGTTAGAAGACTATCAGCCATTAAAAAAAAATTCCCTTCTCTTTACATCGGCATTTACCATGTGGCATTTTTAAACATGTACAAGAATATAACGGAATATAACACCACACATCTGCCCATCTGACTGACAGGGGCATAACTTGCCACTTCAAGCTGAGAACATGAGCCTGCTATCTACCCACAAACCAAGGCACCTGAAGGTTGGTACATCCTCAAGCGGGGAGCCATCTACTGTGGAGAAAACATGGAGGGTGGTGGGCTGGGCCAATTTTTGGCTGGTACCAAAGGTCATAGTCACAGGGTTTTTTGTGTTGACATGTAGCTGGTTGGCCTGGAACCAGCACAGAACATTGTGAAAGTCATGCTGGATCAAGACTTCCACAAATGTAGTTAAGGAAGCCGAAGTGTAGATGACTGTGTCATCTGCATACATGTGAATATGTGAGTAGGCACAAGCAGGGGAAGGTCATTAAGGAAGATCGAAAAAAGGATTTGACCCAGGATGGAGCCCTTTGGGACTCCAGCCTGGACAGGGAATGGTGGGGGAAGGGTACCACCTACCTTGACTGATGGTTGATGGCCCATAAGGTAAGATCAGAACCAGTCAACAGCAGAGGCTGAGAGGCCAGCAGTGCTCAGCTTATCCAAAAGGAGAAAGTGTGACACCAGATCAAAAACTTTGGCCAGATTGATGAAAATGGCTGTGATAACATGCCCCAGGTCCATGCCTGAGAGGATGGAATCAGTGACCCTGAGTAGGGAGGTGATGATGGAATGATCCTTCCTAAAACCAGACTGGAAGGGGGAGAGGAAATTGGAGAAGCAGAGGTAGTCAGAGATCCATGAGTAAACCAGTTTCTCTTGCACCTTCACAAGAGAAGGGAGGAGGGAGATAGGGCAGAAGTTGCCAGCAGTGGAGAGGTCATCCCCTTTGAGGAGTGGAAGAACCTTGGCAAGAGAGATTTAGGAGGTAAGTGAGGGAGGAGGTGATAGCAGGAGCTGACAGGTGGAGTAGTTTGGGGTTCAAGCCATCTGGGCTAAATTTGGAAGGGTTGAGTAAGGAAAGGGCAAGAAGGGTCTTCTGGGAGTGAGTGGGGGAAGTCAAAACCCAGAAGACAGTGAGGTAGTGAAGGGGGTGAGGAGAGAAACCAGGAGGTGGTTGGAGGGGAGAGCACAAGCGGTGGAAACATACTGAAGTGAGTGACTACAGAGAGAGGGTCAGATATTGGAGAGCCATTTACCAAGAGGACTGGGGGAAGTGGACAGGGCTGGGTGAATCACAAAGAAGGTGAATCACGTTCCAGAATTTGGCAAGGGAATTAATGTTGTTCTGGAGGTTAACCTTGAAATTCAGGACTTGGCAGTATGAATGTCCTGGTGCAAGAGCTTCTAATTGCCCTGTAGGAGAGGAAGTCCTGCAGGGAGCAGGATCATTTGCATTTGGCCCATGCTTGGTGTTGAGTCTTGCACAAGTTGATGAGATCACAGGTGATCCAGGGGTGGTAAGATTATTTTACCCTGTATTTCCTGATGGGGCATGCTTATCCCAGACAGAAATGAATAATGAGTGGAAGAGGGACAGAGCCAAATTCATGTCTGCAGTGGAGAAGATAGGGAATTAGTAGCAGCCAGTAGGGCTTCTATGTTCACCGTGACCAGATGTACTTTGGTAAGGAGGAAGGAAACTGACTTTTCTGATACAGAATATCATACAATGGTCACTGAAGACATCCGGCAGCATATCTACTGCAGCCATGCAGTGCATGTGTGAGGCAAGAACCCAGTTCAGAAGGGTGTGGTCAGATGAGTGAGAACTGAGTTGGGTGGTTTCATTAATGAGTTTAAAAGTTTAAAGGACTCAGTTCTACAGGTAGTCAATCTGGAGGTTGGTGAAAGCCAATTAGTGTTGAAGTCACCCGTAAGGATGAGCTCACCAGCAGAGGAGAGAGTTGAGAGTGAATCCACCAGAGAAGAGGGGGAGATTCTTGGTGAGGCATGGAAAACACCAACAAAAATGAGTAATGAAGAGGGAAAGGAAAGTTTACTAAGCAGGAACTCATAGGAGAAGGGTGCAGCCTTCCTGAGTGCAGTGGTGCAGCAGAGATGCTAGCAGTCATAGAGGGCAGTGCCATCCCCATATTTGCCCCATCCTACCTGAAAAGGTAACAATCTGGAATAGACATAGATACATAGACAGTGTCAGCAGATAAGGGCCTATGGCCCACCCAGTCTGCCCATTTGAGCTTGTAAGTTCAGTTTATGTTTTCCTAGAAGTCTGTTGCCCCTTGCCCCTGACTTCCAGAATTCCTTTATGTCTATCCCATGCATTTTTAAATCCTGTGATTGTTTCAGCCCCCACCACTTCCTCTGGCAGGGAGTTCCATGTGTCCACCACCCGTTCTGTGAAGAAATTCTTCCTCACGTTTCCTCTGAATCATCCTCCCTCCAACTTCATCCCATGCCCTCTAGTCCTGGAACATCTTTTTAACTTAAAAATAGTGTATTCCTGCACCCTGTTCCTCCCTGTAAGATACTTGTATGTCTCTAGCATATCCCCTCTCTCCCTCCTCTCCTCCAGGGAGTACATGTTCAGTTCCTTCAACCTGTCCTCATAGAACTTGTGATGCAATCCATGTACCATCTTTGTTTCCCTCCTCGGAACCTTCTCTACCCTGTCTATGTCCTTACATAGGTAAGGTCTCCAGAACTGTACATTGTACTCCACGTGGGACCTCACTAGTGTCTTGTATAGTGGAATTATGACCTCCCTTTTCCTGCTGATGATGCCCCTGCCTATGTATCTCAGCATCCTATTTGCTTTACCTGCTGCCTTGTCACACTGTTTCCCTACCTTGAGGTCATCAGAGATGATAACCCCAAGATCTCTTTCCTGCTTGGTGCATGCTATATCCTCACCCCCCGACTGATATATTGTGCCAGGGTTTTTGTGCCCCATATGCATTATCTTGCACTTCTTTGCATTGAATTTCAACTACCAAACCCCTGACCATTCTTCAGGTTTCTGCAGGTCCCATCTCATTCTGTCTACACCCTCTGGTGGACAAGGTAGAATCAGGAATTCTGGAAGACAGCCAGGATTTCATGACACAGAGGAGATCTGGGGAGTCTGAGAGATCCATACAGTAAGAACATCTAATTTAGGGAGGACTCTCCTAGCATTCAGGTGGAAAATATTAAGGTCTCTACATTGTGGTGGGGCTAGGGACCAGGATTGAGTTCAACATCACCAGCAAGGAGGAGACGCAGGGTAAGGAAGAAAAGAATGGAATAGGACTTCTGACCCCTAGGCTGGGAAGTAGAAATGGGGGGATGAATGAGGAAAGGACAAAGAAAAAGCAGTGGAGGAGCTCCAGGTTAAGGGAGGGAGAGGAAAGGAGGTTAAGATGGATGGGGAAGAAGGGGAGGTTGGAGGCAGGGAGGAATGTGGCGGGGATGGGGAAGGGAAACATGGGGAGAGGGAGAGGAGGGATTGGGAGCAGAGTGGGAAGGGGAACAGGAAAAGGCAGAAGAGAAGGGCTGGGAGCATGACTAGCAGGTAGATTGGTAATGAAAACTAAAGAGACACTGTAAACCCTTTATGCATCATGTTATTTCTAGCTAAAACCCCACATTTTAGAATAGCTTACCTTTTTAAAATACACTGATGTTATTGGTTGTTTTATCTGCCTCCTTTCTTAGTAGAACTGAAATGCATGCTAATAATGTATTTATATCCAACCTTGTTTTATTTCAATTCCTTGATGTACTGTTATTGCACACTTCTTGAACATTACAAACACCCATAAACAGTGCAGCCCCTCATGATGCAGTAGTGCCCTCTCCTAGACTGTGTTGGGGGTGTTTCCAAGTCCAGGAAAGATGCAATGGGAGTTGTTCAAGGAATGTAAATAAATGCATTTGTGTGTGGTAATACAAGTATAGTGGACAGTCTGTTTTACACTTTTAAAAAGAAAAAAGTAGTCAGAATCGAATTACCAGCTACATTATCTATGTCTACAGAATGTGAGCAATCATACAGTGTGTGTGTTTTAAAGTAAGGACAGTTTGAGACCTAAGGGGATTGACATTTTTCCTTTAAAACAGACACAGGTAACGCAACAAATACCCAGGGAGTTAAGGCAGATGAATAGTAATAGGTGTCACTCTAATGTGAGAGCAAAACCAGGGCAAAAACAAATAGAACATGCAGTGATACAAGGAAACTGGCTAAGAATAAAAAATGGTCATTGGATTAACCAAAAATGAGCTAATTAAAAGACGTCAGCAAAGCAGCAAATGCACTGTAAGCTTAAGGCAGGTGAGACAGTTAATTAGGATTATCCTAATTTGAGACGTAAACCTAGGCAAAAACAAACAGATGAGCGGTGGTTCAGGCAAGCTGATTAAGGATATAAAAAACTAGTCATTAGGTAAGATGATGGTACTGACAGTAATAATGACTGACCCACATAGGGAAACTAAGGAAAATGTTGGTAGACACGACTAGGAATGAATATTAACTATACCAATGTAGGGTGTATTCCAGGAGTAGTACGCAAATTAAGCAACAACAAGACAGACAAAAACAATGCTAGCAGTAAGCAACTATGATAATTAGACACAATATGGAGTGCATAGAACCAGTATGGAGGATAAACCCACATAGGATAATGCTGAGGGTGCAGTATATTAGCCAAAAGCAAAGTGTGAGTCACCTTAGGTACTGGATTGCAGTCCAGTGTCCTTAGAGCACCAGACAGTGAAGGAAGTGCATGGATAGGGAGTCAGTGAAGCAGCATGGGTGGCCAATGTTTAACCTCAGGCTGACTCTAGGCAAACAACTTGATGTTCTGTGCAGTTGGTCTGTAGCGCAAGGGCCGCAGCATGGAGGGACGCTTGGAAGGAGGTCCTGAAAAAAGGCCTAGCGGCTCCTCCCACAGTTCATCTAATTGGTGGATTAACAGGATACTGGGCTGGAGAGTATGTAGGAGGCTGATGGAAGCTTTGGCTGGTGTCTGTTGCAGGAAGGGAGGGCAGTATGAGAAACGCCTCCTTGTGTCAGGCGATGATCTGTGGTAGGAGTTTTCAGCAGAAAGGCTTGAGCTGCAAAAGAACAATGGGACCCAATTCAAATTCTGGCATCCAGCACAGGCTCCTGTCACAGTCCACCAGATTGTTGGATTAACACGAGATGTGCTGGAGAGTCCATAGGAGCCTTATGGTAGCTTTGGCTGGTGTCTGTTGCAGGATGGGAGGGCAGGAAGTGAAAACGCTCCCTTCTGGCTACAGGTGATGATCCATGGTTGGAGTTTGCATCAGAAAGGCTTGAGCCACATGGGAACAGTAGGACCTGATTTACTAGGCTCCTCCCACAGTCCACCCGATTGGTGGATTAAAGCAGCAGTGCAACAAAATTGGGCAAAAAATTTGACCCCACCTTTTTCCATGATAAAAGATTTCAGGCATCTTCCAGTTTAATTTGGTGGTATAATCTAATTTCACAAAATTTGAGTACTTTATAAAAGTTTTGATTGAATTTTTCTCAAGAAAAAAAGATGGCCACCACATTTTACATAGAAATAACATTGTAGACCTGGCATGGGTTAGAATAAAAAAAAGTATCATGGTATACAGCATAGGAAGTACCTAGACAAGTACATTTGACAGGTATGCTATTATTTTTTCTGAACTGTAGTTGAAACTAGTTTTTTTGGAAAACCGTATTTTGTTGCACTGCTTCTTTAACAGGAGACTGGGTTTCTTCACTGACAGAGTAGTGGATGCCTGTAACGCAGTCTTCCAGTGGAGGTTGTGGGAGTGAAAACAGTGGTGGGCTTCAAGCATGAGGAAACTTAGTTGGGAAGCGAGGAGCCGGAGATCAAGTATGGTCTGCAGTGACAGAATAGGATAGTCAGGAGAAAAATGAACAGACTAGGTAGGCTAAGCGGTCCTTATTTGCCAACAAATTCTGTTTCAAAGTTTAAGTTTCTATATTTCTCATTGCTCATGAACACCAGGTCCAATAGTGCTCCCTCCCTTGTAGGGTCTTGGACCAGTTGTGCGAAGAAGACTTCCTGCATGTCTTTGCCAGGAGATGGTTCCTTGCACTTGCCATGACATGGACCTTCCACTCCACATATAGCATGCTGAATTCCCTCATGATCGCTATGTCCTCAAACTCAGTTGCCCTCCTCAGAATTTCCCTTGGTTCATTGTCTGCTCCTGATCCTGGTTTGGTGGTCTGTAAGCTACACCAGCTGTAATCTGTTTCCCTTTCCCTGTGGCTACTAATACCCGGAGTGTCTCTGAACCTCCACAGCCACCTAGATTGTTTATCTCTTTGGCTGCACTTTTGCCCTTCAGCAGTCCTATCCCCCCTTGCCCCTCACCCTGTACTTTCTAAACAGTGCATACCCAAGTACGGACATGTACCAGTCATGGTTCTGGTTTGCACACATCTCTGTGACAAAAAAAAGGTCTAGATTAGCCTCAGCCAACAGTGCTTGAAGTTCTGGCATTTTGTTACCCAGACAGTTTACATAGTCATAGATACACGTCCTTGTAAATTGCATTCTATGTTGAATTTGTTTTCATTTGATGCCCACAGTTTTTATTTTCATTTGATTTCCTTTTGGCGATTTTTACATGTCTCAGCATCATCTTTATATTTGTCTGCACATACATGTGCAACAAACATTTTGTTACAAAGAACCGCATTTCAGAGGTGTGTCACTGGCCGGTCCAATGCAGTTCAAGCTACAGTGTGCTCAGCAGTGACAGACCAATAATCAGCCAGGCCGAACATGACACTGTTTGCTACTTGGAAACTTCTCATACTTCAAAAGAGTGAGCTTCACCTATCACCATCCTGCAAACAGAGAACATCTTCCCCCAACACAGTTTATGACCCAAACCAGTACAACTGCTGTTTGCCACTCCTTTGAACAACGTCCACAGCTGCTCTTCCACTCCTCCCAATCCCACCCTGTCCACTGCTTGTGGTCAAGCCAAGTACCACCACTGCTTATGGCCCTTGCAGCAAGAACTTCTTATTACCTAGTGGGTGTGCTACACAAGGGCACGTGCCTTGGTTCATGGTCCAGTACTCTTCTGGCTCCCGCAGGCTGCAACGTTCAGTTAAAAAGTAAGCAGCAACTTACTTTAACTTCATCATCCTGTGACAGTCATCTTGTGACCTCTGGACTCTCTGATCCTGCATTCCCTCTGCAGTGACTCAAGTCCCGACTCTGCTGTACCTGGGACTCTTCGGTACGCTACTCTGACTCAGTCTTTGAGGTGGTGGTGGTGTGATGCATTCTTTGTTTGCTAAGATACTAACATACTAGACGCCAGCAGAGTAGGCCTGTTGGTCTATCAAGTCTGCTTGTGCTTCAGCACCCTGATTGGGTACCATAGCCCTCTGTCTGTCTCCTTCCACTGTTACTCCATCCCCCAGTCCTGCCCCCCCAGGCAAACCAGCCTCTGCTTCACCCCTTGCCTATACCTGTCCCACCCTCTCTTGAATCCCTCTACCGTAGCTGCCTGTACCAGCTCCCTAGGCAACGCATTCCACAGTTCCACCACTTTCTCAGTGAAGTATCCCCTCCTCCTTTCTCCCCCTAATCCTACCACTCTCAATCTTCCAACTGTGTCCTCTGGTAATTCCACCCTCCTTCAGTTGAAAGATCCTATCTTGGCTTACCTTATTTACTCCCCTGAGGTACTTGAAGACCTTAATCATGTCCCCCCGGTTTCTCCTCTCCTCCAGTGAGAACAGGTTGCACTCCCCTAGTCGTTCCTCATATGTCATATCCCCCAGGCCCAGGATCATTCTGGTTGGTCTCCTCTCAACCCTCTCCAGGAGTTGAATGTCCCATCTTAGGTGCGGCCTCCAGAACTGCACACAGTACTCAAGATGTGGTCTAACCAGGCTGCCCTGAACCTTGCCAGCAGCCAGACACGCTCTACTGTGGAACAGTTGCACTTGTGCGTCTGACGTGAGGAGTGCATTACAGCCAATCTGGTACACTGTCTCACACAACAGCTCAGCTGTTTTGTCACCTTGGTCTCCAAACAGCAAAGTATGCTGGTTTCCCTCAGGTCCGCACCTACCACTGATAAGTTCTCCCCAGTGCCCCTGAACTCCAGTCTGCTGAGAGTTTCAGAGTGATGGAGAGGAATTTTCAGTTGAGGCTGCTGCCTGCCAACTCTTGTAGCAGACAGAGTATTGGACTGCCTGCCTGACAAAGAGCTGCCGAGTACCACAATGAGCCAGGAGGGTAGCATCAAGCCACTGCAAGCAGCCCTGATAATTGCTGCTGTCCACTGGTTGATTATACTCACAAAAAGAGCATAATCATTTTAAAATCAACCAGTGAGCCAGGACTTGAAGGAGCACTGAGAAGTCAACTGCCTGGCCCAGGAAATGGCCAGCCAGCCTCTGCCCGAAGCCTAGCTCCAAGCCACAGGGAATCCAGAGGGGGTCAGGACTCAAGAAGAACTGGATTTGTAGACTGCAATAGTGAGTTCTGTTATTGTTTTGGAGTAAGTATTTTTATTAAATATGTGAATACTTTCTTCATGATCATGTCTGCATCACATTTTTTTTCCCACCTTGGATGGTTGAGGAGTGGCAAGACAGCACACTGAGGCATGGGCATGGTGGCAGCATTAGCCATCCAGCGGCTGCCTTAAAATAATTCTGCCAGTGCTGCCAGACCTGTGCCACACTGCCACCCCACAAACATCTTTAAACTGGAAAGTTCATGCGAACATAAGAAATTGCCAGCAGATACAGGCCATTCAGTCTATCTAGTCTGCTCGAGTGTGCAGAACTTCAGTCCATTAGACTGCAGCTGCCCCCACATATGCCCTACCTCCCATCTTGTGCCCCCTCCCAGTTTAGAAACATAGAAGTTGACAGCAGATAAGGACTGCAAGGCCCATCCAGTCTGCCCATTTTTTCTACCTTATGAATGTGCCATAGGCCTGTACTCTGTCAATGGCCTATTTATTCATAGTCATCTTTATTGTTCCCTTATGCCTATCCCATGCCTGTTTGAAGCCCTGCACTGTATTCATATCCACCACTTCCTGAGGTAGGCCGTTCCATGCATCCACCACCCTTTCTGTGAAAAAGAACTTCCTCACATTCCCCCTTAATCAGCCTCCCTCTAATCTCATGCTGTGTCCTCTTGTCCTGCTATTTTTCTTATATTAAAACATGTTAGACTCTTTCACTTTATTAATGCCCTTAAGATGTTTGAATGTTTTGATCATATCACCTCTCTCCCTCCTTTGCTCTAGGGTATACATATTGAGCTCTGTTAATCTGTCCTCATATGTTTTCTAATTTCTGATGCAGTCCCTGCACCATTTTGGTTGTCATTCTCTGAACTGCCTCTATTTTGTTAATGTCCTTGTGCAGGTGTGGCCTCCAGTACTGCACACAGTACTCCAGATGGAGCCTAACCAGTGTCTTGTAAAGAGGGATTTTTACCTCCCTCTTACGACTTGCGATACCCCTACTAATACACCCCAACATCCCTCTAGCCTTACCTACTGCTTTAGTGGTCTGCTTGGATGATTTCAGGTCATCTATGATGATGATGCCCAAGTCTCTTTCTTCTCTTGTGATTGCCAGTAACTCCCCTCCCCACCTATAGATAGCTTCAGGGTTTCTCTTCCCTATGTGCATGATCTTGCACTTCTTTGCATTAAACCCCATTTGCCACTCTTCCGACCATTTTGCCAGTTTATCCAGATTTCTTCTCATTCTGCCCACCCCATCTGGATCATCTACTCTATTGCAAATCCTGGTGTCATCTACAAACAGACAAACCTTACCCACCAGTCCATCTGCAATGTAACTGATGAAGATATTGAAGAGGACTGGCCCCAGAACTGATCCCTAAGGAATCCCACTTGTGACTTGCATCTCTTCTGACTGTATACCATTTACCACCACTCTCTGTTTTCTGCCCGTCAGCCAGTTTGCTACCCAGTTGACCAACTTCTGACCCACCCCAAGCCTACCCAGCTTATTAATCAATCTTCTATGTGGAACAGTATCAAAAGCTTTGCTGAAGTCAAGGTAGGCGACATCAACTGCTCCCCCTTGGTCCACCACTCTAGTTTCCCAGTCAAAGAAATCTATGAGATTAGTTTCACAGGACCTTCCATGTTGTAAACCGATGCTGTCTTGGATCCTGTGCTCCTATGGATTCCAGGTGTTGCACTATCCTTTCCTTAAGGAGTGCCTCCATAATCTTGCCCACTACTGAGGTAAGACTGACTCGTCTGTAGTTCCCTGTCTCCTTCCTGCTGCCACGCTCGTGGAATGGGATCACATGAACCCTTCTCCAATCTTCTGGGACCTCTCCTGTGCTCAGAGACTCACTGAACAGTTCTGATAATGACTCTTCTAGTTCCACCCTTAGCTCCTTTAATACACTGGGATGTATGCCATCAGGTCCCATTGCCCTGTCCACCCTGAGCTTAGCGAACTCTTGTAGGACTGTTTCTTTTGTGAATAGACTAGTGCACACCTCCCTCCCCCCTGTGTCCATGGTGCTGAGCTGTGGGCCCTGCCCTACCTTCTCCTCAGTAAGTACTGAGCAGAAGAATCTATTTGCTTTTTCTTGGTCCTCCTCCTCACACTTCCCCTTATCCCCTTTGATCTTAGCAATACCCCCTCTGGACTGTCTCCTTTCACTAATGTATCCATAGAAAGTCTTGTCACCTTCTTTTACTGTTTGTGATAGTGTTTCCTCGGTTTGGGCCTTAGTCTGTCTGACTGCCTTCCCTGCTTCCCTTAGGGAAGTTTGGTATGCGTCCCTATCTTCATCCCACAGTGTTCCCTTATATTTCCTGAAGGCCAGCCTTTTGGCTATGACCTTTTCTGCTACTGTTTTTGAGAACCAAAATAGTTTCCATCTTCTTTTGCTCTTGCCTTTCTCTCTAACACAATGGGATGTTGCTTCAAGTATTGTGTCCTTAATGTTTGTCCACTTTGCCTGTACCCCCTCACCTGTATTTCTTCTTGCCAGGGCTAGCTTAACTCTGTTGTCCATCTTATCAAAGTCAGCTCCTCTGAAGTTCCATATTTTTGCCTTGGAATGGGATGATTTAGTTCTACTGGCCAAATTGAACCATACCATGTGATGGCCACTGGCCCCCAGGTGACCTACCTGGAGATCTGTGATCCTTTACCTGTTAGTCAGTACTAGATCTAGGATAGTCCTGTCTCTTGTGGGTTGTTCTACCAGCTGTTTGAGGCCCTCCCCCTGCAGGGAATCCACTATGTGTCTAGTTCTGGCAGATGTTCCTGCTGGTATTGACCAATCTGTATCTGGCATGTTGAAGTCTCCCATTATCAGAACCTCCCCTTTAGCTGTCATGTTTTGTATATCTTCTAACAGTAATGTGCCTATGTCCTGCACCTGGTGTGGAGGCCTGTAGACAACCCCAGTTTGTATGGCTGTCCCATTTCCTGTTTCCAGGGTGACCCACAGTTCTTCTGGCTCCTTATGTGTTTTTGGAATTTCTGTAGCTTTGATATTTTCATTGACATAAAGGGCCACTGCAACCCCCTTTTTGCACCTCTTCTGAATAGTACATAGCCGGGTACTGAAGTCTCCCAAGTGTGGTTACTGGTGAACTATGTCTCGCTAATGGCTACTATGTCCAGTTTAGCCTCCATCCTTGTTGCCTGCAGGTATGGGATCTTGTTTCCCAGACTGCGATCATTTGTGTACATGATTTTCCATTGGCGAGATTTTGGTGTGGTAGTTGTTGGGTGAGGTTCGGCATTTCCCCTGTGCATCGTATGGGGAGCCAGACCTTTTTCCTTACCTGGTGATGCAAATGAACCATAAACATGCTGAACTCCTGTTTGATCACTAGCTAAGGGGAAGGGGTGTTCTTCCCATTTGACGTATTGGGTGCTGCACCACTCGGCCCATTTGCTAGTTTTAATATTCTGCAAAGATGTCAAACTTCTGCCCCAATGCACTGACTCCCTCGTTAGTCAGATGCAGTCCATCGAATTTAAAGAAGTTTCACTCCCAAAACTGTTGCCAGTTACCTACAAATTTGTGTCCTTTTTCCTGGCAGCACCTTGAGCCACATGTTTAGCTCCCTTATCTCTTCTTCTCTGACCTTTCTGTCCATCTGCCCCCTCTCCCAGACTGGCAGGATCTCAGAGAAGGAGATGCTGGACGAAATGGATGACAGATTGTCACCCAGCCTGGTCAGGTGTTCCTTGGTCTCCACAACTGACTGGTTGGCAAGATCGTTAATCCCTATGTGTACCAGGATGTCAATGTTTTCTCATGTTTCCTGCACGATTTTAGCAATGTGGTCAGTGTCTCTCCATGCTGATGTACCTGGGAGACATCTGACCATTACCCCCAGCTGGAGGGAGGTATTAACTCCCTGAATCATGGAGTCTCCTATGATCAGAAGTGTTTTGGATTTCCTTTTTGCTTTTTTTGTTTTGGTTCCCCTTTTGGGCAAGTTTTGTTGTGCTAGCTCCTGTGCTGCAGTGTCCTCTGCCCCTTTGTTTGATTTTGGAGATAGAGGCAGATACCTGTTTGTAGTTTTTATATGGTTTGTGGAGGTGATACGTTGGAGAGCACTGAGTGATGGGGCACCTGATTTGCCCTTCCTAACCACCTGTTAACTTCCCAGACCAACTACTATCTGTAGTTGAGGTGCTTTTGTTGGAAGTTGGGGAAATGGTAGGCAGTTCTTATAATGTATTTCCTCTTGAATATGTGATTTGAGGCACGCAATCTCTGCCCATACTGCCTGTAGCTGAGCCCTTAGATCTCCAATGGTCCAGCATGTAGGACAGTGTCCTAAATCCTGTATAACTGCCCTTTTGAAAAGTTTCCCACAGTACCTGCAGTTAATAATATCCATTCCAGATGAGTTGCTGGGTTTATAACCTGGTCAGAGTAATTAAAAAGGAGGAAAATGAAAGTAAAAGTTTGATTTTGTGTTTTGTTTGTTTTTGTATAACTTGTTATAACAAGTTAAATTACTTGTGCCCCTGTAAATGAGGTCACTGTGTGGATACCCCTCTGATCCTCCCCTTCCTGCTTTGCTACAGGAAATGTCGCAACTGTGCTACCCTATAAAAGGAGTGTAGCGTGGGGTGGTTGGGGATGGGGTGGGTGGCTGGGCCCTTCCCCTGCTGAAAAAGAAGAACCACGGATGAAAGAAACAAGGAGGTAAGAGCAGAAATAATCAACAAACAACAAATGCAGTAGCCCTGAAAGCTTAGCCTAATGATAGATAAAACTGTAAAACCTGTAAAGCACCACATGTAATAATTTCACAGAAGATATACCCTGTAAAAAACACTTTGCTACAGAGAAAAATAAAGCAATAACAGAAGATATACCTTGCAAAAGACAATTTGAATCAGAAGATTACAGCAGTAATCTGTAAGCACAAACCTGTAGGCACACCCTGTAATAATGCAGCAGAAAGTATACCCAGCAACAACAATTTGAATCAGAGAAAAAGCAGTGAAATGTTTGCAACAAACAGTAACAACCCCTGTGAGTACAAAAGAAAATATAACACATAGTAAATCTGCCTAGCCAAAAGAAGCCTTAATCTTTTTCCTTGCTCTGGTAAGGTTCCTTGCTCTGTCCTTACAAGCAACCTAGAAGAAAAGAGCTCAGGTGAAGCTAGGTGCCTTTGCCAGGAAACCTAGTCTTCCTTGTACCCTCCCCTTGAATCTGTCCCACTCCCTCTTGAAGCCCCCAACACTCTGCAGTGACACAACTTCCTCTGGTAGAGCGTTCCACCCTGACACCACCCTTTCTGTGAAATAGTGCCTCCTCCATTCCCTCTTGAATCTGCCCCCTTCCAGCTTCATAGAGTGTCCCCTGGTTTCCCTTCCACCCTTCAGATTGAACATACACCTGGTGTCTACTCTGTTCAAACCCTTCAGGTACTTGAAGGTCTCAATCATATCCTCTCTCTCCCTTCTTTCCTCCAGGGTATACATATTGAGCTCTCTCAGTCTCTCCTCATATGGTCTGTCCCTCAACCCCAGGATCATTTTTGTTGCCCTGCACTGTACTCCCTCCAGTAGTTTGATGTCCCTTTTCAAGTAGGGGTGCCAGAATTGCATGCAGTACTCTAGGTGTGGTCTCACCAGGGACCTGTTCAAGGGCAAGATGACCTCCCCACTCCTAGAAGTAATCCCCCTTGCTATGCACCCTAACATCCTGTTTGCCTTCACTGCTGCCTTCCTGCACTGAGCAGAGAGTGGTTCATCTCCCCGGTTACCAACACTCCCAGATCCCTCTCCTCCTTGGATTTTGTTAATGGGACACCCTCCAGCCAGTAATTGTGTCCTGGGTTCTTGCCTGCTATATACATCAATTTGCACTTCTTGGCATTGAAACCAAGCTGCCAAGTGTGAGACCATTCCTCCAGTTTTGCCAAATACTCCTGAAATACTTTTGCTCCCTCCCCCCATCTATCTCAGCCCAAATCTTTGTGTCATCTACGAAGAGACTGATCTTGCCCTTAATTCCTACTGCAGTGTTGGTTATGAAAATGTTAAACAGAACTGGTCCCAACACCAAGTCCTGTGGTACACCACGTGTTACTGCCCATGGGTTCAGATGCCACCCCCCCCACTACTACCTTCTGCTGTCTACCCTGCAGCCACTTCTCAACCCATCTGACCAGGTTCTTCCCTGCTCCCAGACTCTTCAACTTGCAGGTCAGCCTACCATGTGGTACTGAGTCAAAGGCTTTGCTGAAATCTAGGTAGAGGACATCCAGTGCATGTCCCCTCATTCATCTGGTTGATCCTGCACTTCCCAAACCTCTGTGCTGCTAAACTAAAAATATCCATGGCTCCCTGACATGGCACAAAAAAGCACTGTTTTACAGTGTTTACTTGAATACTGAAGTGTTGGCACACAGACTTCTCTGGCATTGCCCGTCATCAAAGGGCTGGTCATGGAGGACACTGAGACTTAAAATTTGACTGCATGGTGGTGAGGGAACACAGGACCAACTAAATAAATGTTAAAGTTTCTACAAAGTAATTGTAGTCTGTTAGCAGTTTTGCTTAGTATGGACCTCTAGGTCCCGCAGCATTAATGCAGGGGAGCTGAGAGTTCCCATATAAAAGGAAAAGTTCAGTTAGATGTCCCCCACACCTCAGTTTGGGGCAGCCTCAGTTAGTGTTCTCACCCTGAAAATAATATTTTTTACTTTGTGTTCTTGCAGTATTTGCATCCTGGCAGTCAATACATGGTCTTGGTATATAAGTAGCACTGGCAGAGGTTAATACCAAACCAAAGCTATTAAAGGAGAACTGCACTGAACCTGAAAGTCATTTCCCCAGCAGAAGCCATTTTTTAAATACTGGTTCCAGTTCTGGTACTGTTATATCTATACTGGCTTATTAGTAACTTTGGTGAGAGTTTCTGACTTGCAGTCTGGTGTTAAGTACCATTTTAGAACTTTATGATGTAAGCTACGTCCCTCTCAGCCACAGAGTTCTGTAACAGAGAACATGGATGCATTGTGCTAACAATGGAAGAGCTGAGCAAGGACAATATCATACAGTTCTAAACTAAAATGGTACTTGCTACCTGTACGCAAATCAGAAACACTCACTAGTACAAGTGAAAAGCGCATATAGATAGAAAAGTAACAAAAGTGGAACCAGTATTTAAAAATCAGTTTCTACAGGGGAAAATGACTTACAGGTACAACACAGTTCTCCGTAATAGCTCCCTCTATTAAGACATACAATATATGCTTCCTTGGCTGATCCTGGGTTCTGATGTCAGCCGAGGGAACTTCTGGGAGGATGTGCTGCTAGAGGTGCTTGCCACAACATGCTGGGTGGGAGGAACAGCAGGATCAGCTGGATAAAGTATAAATACTGCAAGACTAGCAAGTTAAAAAAAAAAATCTTTCAATGCAAACACACTTATCCGGGGCTGTCCCACACTGAGATGTGAGCACATCTAACTGGGTATTTCCCTTTAAATTATTATAGAGACCTCCTAATTCCAGTTGTCCCAGTACATTCCCTCCTGTCCTCCATGAGGGCCTCTTAGCAATGCTGAGGGCCAGGCTGAAAACCTTGAGGGATCGCTCCTTCGAGGTGGCTAGCCCGGCCCTCTGGAATTTGCTGCCAAGATCTTTGAGGGAGGCCCCAATGGTGGAAGCATTTAAAGGGGGCCTGAAGACCTATCTTTTTAAGATGGTACTTTTTGATAACTGATTTTATATATGTATATTTGCGGTTTTAGTGATTATATTAATATTGTTTTACTGTCTATACCCTGCCTTAACATGTAGTGGCGCTCAGAGCCCCAGGGATTGAGCGCCAAAATATAAATTAAAGTTTACTTACTTACTTTCTAAACATGGAATGTTAAATCTCTTTTAAATTCTTCTAATATTGTGTTACATGGTCCCCCCCCCAACCTGGATGGTCACTACCTGATTCTAAGGGGTCAGTCTGCCCCCCCTCCCAGAGAGATTTGGTGGTGGTGGTGGTTGTTTAAAAACTAAAATAAAGTTCCTTGTGTGATGCCCCTGGACCCAAGCCACTGCCCCCCAACACACACACAGCAGCTATCAATGATCCCATGTCCCAGAATGACCTGCTACTAGCTGGGTAGGTGCCATGGCTGACCTGGACAGCATGCTTTGAGCAGTATGTCTAACAGGTAAATGCCAGGGTGTTGTCGAGGTTGGCCAAGGCACACTTACCAAACCAGCAGCAGGTCATTCTGGGACATAAGATCATTGATGGTTACTGTGTGTGTGTGTTGGGGGGGCTATAGCGTAAGGGCTCAGAGGGTAATCACAATCTTAAAATCCTTCATCTGGAAACAAAAAAAACCCACCCAAATCCAAATGTATCCAATTCCATAACAGTATATTCAAGTCCAACCAACACAAATTATGGCTTTGATGTTGAAGATGAGTGGTTATGAAAAGGGGAAAGTGTGGCATTATGGTGCAGTTACTGAGTGCATCTGCACTGCTGGATTAAGGAACAGGAGATATGTGTGTGTATTTAAAAAGCATTCCAGTCCAAAGAAGGCACAAGCTACCTACAGAGATTTAAATAATTTTACATGGTGCAATTTCTGCCACTAGTACTATGCACCGCATGCTCAAGGGCACTTTTCCAAGGTAGCAGTTAAAACAGAAATCACTGCACACCCTCTCCCCCACACACAATTTTGGCAAATCGTACAAATAGAAAATATTTTTTTCTGCCTGAATTGGTTACTTACTTATTTAATTTCCAATAGGAGTGGGCGTCCCTTAGTATTCACCTCAGGGCCCTGCTGTAAGTCACCCAGCTACCAAATGTCAAGGTAGATTACCAGTCAGCTGGGTCCCTATTCCCAAATGCATTTGCCTGAAATGGCCTCTGTTATATAAAGTGCGCAGCCTAAACTGGCCTTGAAAAATTGCCAGGTAGCATCAGCACGTGGAACAAATGTTGCTGGCACTAATGTGCCCATTGTGTCACTCTTCATCTGCAACACTAACATGAAACAAATTAGTTAAATCTCTGAAGCTCCTTTGTTCCTTCTTTGGACAGGAACACTGGGCCTTCAATGCTGATTGGATTAAGAAATACAGACTATGTCCAAAGGAATCTTATTGTTATCTCCGCTGAATGTCCTGTTGCTGCCCCCGCCCCCCACTGTACTGAAGGTGTATTTTAGTCTAGAAGCAGTGTGCAAAGGTTAAATCACCAAAGCTGTTAAAATAGCTAAAAATTCTCCCTCCATTTCCTGCCACCTTATCACTAGCCACTCTGCTTGCCCGCCCCATTTTGCTTGTACAAAAGTGTGTGAATAATCGAGATTGCACTGTATATCAAAAACAATGTCAACTCTACTGAATAAACAAACACCTGACATATGATGCCGGATTAAGTATTGCAAGACACCACTTGCTTTCCATATTTGATTATGGCTCCTTAGTTGTTGATGTGGCACCTAAAGTCATTATCAATGCCAAAAAAGCACTGTATCACAAAACTGCCAAGTTTGTCAAAGTGGTAATAGGGTGCATCACTGCTCAATTTTAGACAAGCTGGAATGGCCTACCTTCAAAGTGAAATCGAAGCAGGCATTGGCAAACTTCTGCTTCAAATTGCTAAATAAGCAACAACCTGGTAGCTTAGCATGTTTGCTACAACCAGTCACACTGAATCTCAATTCATTCACAACCCAACATTTTTGCTTATCTGTCCCTTGCATGTCAACAAGCATGGGCCAGAAATCATTGAGTTATCGAGCTCCTTCCATGTGGAACACTATTCCGGTACTAATCTGATCACTAACTAGTTATGCTTCATTTTCTAAAGAGCTGAAGTATTATGTCCTCTCAATAAATTACTGTATGTGTTCTGCCTGATCTTCTGTTGTATTCCCACAATTACGTCTATCATTGATGTGTTGAAATTTTTGGTCATACTGTACTATGTATATTTACACCTGAATTCAGTGTTATCCCATAATTATGTCTTACTTTTGCTCTTTTGTCATATTGTATCCTATCTGGATGTACACTGCAGTATTGTATACAGTACTATCATACACCAGGTCATACCTGTAAAGGGTGCCTTTGGTGCCAGTGCATTTTACCTGGTTAACAAAATAAAGCAAACAACAAACACATGAAGACATGATTAGGCAGTAAACTGGGTTTTTATGAAAATTGGGTTGCAGATGTGTTTCATTTTCAGTGAAGGGGGGTAACTAGCCTAGGCTTGGGAGCTAGCATCATGAAAGGAGAGGAAGGGGCAGGTCGGGGGGAGGTAAAACTGCGGCAAGAAAAAGTGCTGGCAGCAAGCAGCAGTAGTTTCTGCACCAAAACCTTGCCAAGCCAGCTCAGCTGATTACCCTTCTGCCATACTGTTCTCACTCTCCATTTTTGCTCTTCCATTCCCTGTTATCTGTTGATTCTCCACTTATGCCTTCTTCCTGGTACCCTCATCTCTGTACTGTTTTCTTAAGGATGTCTGACTGGTCTCTGGTCTGTAACTTCCTTACCCCTCAAAGACTGCAGTAGTGCTGTTAAGTCTGTTGCTATGAGAAGGTGGCTGCACGATCTCCCGGAGCGACGATGTAAAGGACAACAACCGACAAGTAGATTAACCCGTCCCAGCATCAGGATTATTTCATCGGTACCGGACAGCCCACTTTAATCTACTTTTCAGTGCTACTAAGTCTCCCTCTTTGGAAGTGAGATTTATACTTTGAGAGGCTGGTACCAACAGCTTTCTTGTTGCTCCCTCAGGGAGTGTCTGCTGTGTTTCTGCTTCTGCCTCTAGCAGGCATTATTTAGTTAAATTAAGCCCAGCTGGGCATTTTAAACTTAGCAACTTTAATTGGTGGCACACACCTCCGGGACTTGCACCAAAGGCCCCCACAGGGCACTTTAGTAGTCATGATGTGAGTCAGCTGACTGGTGGCTCTCACCGCCTTCCACTCCTGACCAGGAATTTTTAGCAGCCATGAGACCAGCTTTCTCTATGGCAGCCTCCCTCCATCTCTCTTGCTTCTTAGCAGCTCAGGACAATTACATTTGCTGCCAGAGTGGTGGCTCAGGTAGGTAGAGGGAGGCACTCCTACCCTGGCCTCCTCCTCCTCCTCTCGATGAGTTCCTGGCCCCCCCTTCTGCCCACATGGACCACGCGAAAGCCTGAGCTCTGTATGGGCAGGGAGTAGAAAGAACCACCTAGCACTTTCACTTTTAGTGCAGTCACTCCTCACTAGCTGCAGCACCAGCCCACCTTGTCCTTCTCGATATCTTTAGGCCTCCATTGTTGCTTGTTTAAAAAACATTTCATGATTGCGCGCCCATTATATAATTTGCTCGTTTTTGTAATGTATCTGCTACCTTTTTTTAATAAAAGTGAAAAAAGTGTTACATACCAGTTACAGTACATCTTCACAAGAATCTCCTCCCTAGAGCTATAACATACTGCACTGTAAACTGTCAGTGTCAGGACCTCTCATACTCCAAATCGCACCAACTCTGGTAAAAAAAAAAAACATACACGAATCAAATTCTTCTCATTTTTATTTAATAAGCATACCCCAACATTTTGCCAGTATCTGCCTTCTTCTGGGGAATTGTTAAATCAAAAAATACTAATTTTTACTAATACAGTACATGTATGCATATTTCTATCATTTTTTTAAACAATTTTTGACACCACTGTTTACTTTTCAAAATATATCAAATACATAATCATAAACATTTCTTTTGCTCAGTATTACAGATATATTTCAATTTATTAGAGGTATATAACTTCTGTTATATTATTATCACTAAGTGATTCTACTTTTGCTTTAACATATTTCATTTAACTGAGCGCTTGCCAATCTTCGCTGTCCCAAATAGTGAAACATAAAATCAAACTCAGTATCAGTGTCAGGACCTCACCAGAAACCTTTACAACCATGGGGGACCGCTCATGTCAACATACCTAACTTGCGTGTTATCAGCACCTATTTAATGTGGGTGCTTTCCTAACATTCACAAAGACATGACTGGGGCTGCCCCAAGCAGCCACAAAACAGAGGCAAGGGGACCAAATATGTGAGCCTCTACCCAGTAAAACAGATAAAGGAGTGCTCAGTAAAAAAAATAACTGAAGGAAGGCCCGTTACACTGGGAGAAAGAATTGGGAAAGACATGGCTCTGTGGAGGAGATTCTCTCAGAGATCTGCTGTTACTGGCAAGTAATGAACTAATCTTCAAGGACATCTCCTCCAAAGAACCATAACACATAGGAGGATCTCTAAAGCAATACAAAACTCCACATGGGAGAATGGGAATGTGCAAGAGAAGCAGTTCAAGGCACCGGCCCCTGGAGAACTGCAAGACCAAATCCAGCTCTCCTATGGGAGATTAGATCCAGAGGTAGGGTTTCTTTTGACTTGAATTCAGAGACCTGCTGGGCCAAAGTAATGGCTGCCAGGAACAGGGTTTTCAGGACAGAAACTTTGAGTGACAGGAGGTTGCAGGCTCAAATGGTGCTTTAGTCAAAGATTGAAGTCACTGGCATGCAGAAAAGAGCAGAAAACTCCTCTTTGTCATACCCTACCACATATTTTCATGTCATCCGCAAACTAGGTAATCTTACTTTATATGCCCACTCCTAAGTCACAAAGGAGTAAATCAAAGAGCACTGGTCCGAGGTCTGAACTCTGAATCACTCCGCTGGTCACCTTTCTGACCTCAGAGTGACTTCTGTTTATTACTACCCTCTGTGTCCTGTCACCAAACCAGTTTCTTATCAAACTGGAAATCTGTCCCCAGCTTCCATATCACTCAGCTTTTTTACCAGCCTCAAGTGCAGGTAGTACAGTCAAAAGCCTTGATCAAGTTCAAGAACAAGACATCCACAGTGAGGTCAGTTTGGCATGGCTTCCCTTTTACAAAGTTGTGCTGCCTCAAAATCTTGCAGTCCTTGCTTCCTGAGAAACTACACCATCCACTCCTTGATGATTGTCTCAAGCAGTTTCCCCAGCTATAGAGGTCAGACTAAGCAGACTGAAATTCACGGCATACCCTTTCTCCACCCCCTTGTGAAGAGAAATTGCACCTGCCTCCCTCCGTTCTCTCAGTGTTGCTCCTTTTTTAAAGGATCAGTTAAACATGCCAGCCAAAGAACCCACAATTGCCACTCCTACCTCCATAAGAACCCTGGATTGGAGCCTCTCTGGCCCCAGTGCTAGGTTTACTTTCAGCACCCAGAGACCCTAGAGAAGCCTGTCCATAGTGACCAGGTTGATGCCCAGCTCCTGCCCCTGAACCATACCCTAACTTTCTGCTGGTTTGACCGAGCATGTGGGGAGAGGTCAAATATTGTCCACTGTGATTACCAAGGCTAAGTATTCATACAGAAGATCTGCCTTGCCAGTATCTTCATTCACCAGACTCCATCCTTCTTCAGCCTTTCAGAGCCTTCCTCAGTCTTCCTTCTTTCGTTGACTTCTGTCAGATACTCAGTCGCTCCTGGAAACCAGATCTGTCTTTGGTACCAACGCAAAGGCTCAGTCCACTGGTGGAAAAGCCTTTTCCTCAGCCATGTCCAGGACAGCTCCAGTGTACTGGAGTCTCTGGCAATGGACTAGCACTGATTTGTCCATGTTCACCAGCACACCTAGTCTGGCAAGCAACGGGCTGGTATGGTGCAGTGTAAGTGCATCTGAGACACTGAAGACCCCTTCAATAACCAGTCACCCGGGTAAGGGAAAACACAACTGATCCCTGGACAGTGCATCAACCTTTGTTGCAAAGCATTTGGTAAAAACACACATTGCTGAAAATAAACCAAAAGGCAAAACTCTGAACTGACTGCTGACCTCTGAGACAAATTTATTTATTTGTTTTATTTTAGTCTTTGGTAGCCAGGTAAGACCCACTAGGCACAAGTGCCTGTTTTCAGGGGTGACCTGGGAGCACTGGGTGATTAAGTGACTTGCTCAGAGTCGCACAGTATGCAAGTGGAGTTTGTGAGAATCAAACCAAGGTCTGATCTGCTGGCTGTACCAAGCTCATTCATAGCTCATTACTCTAACCTCTAGGCTATGCTGCCAACCCAAAAGCAAAGGTATTGCCTCTGGCACTCTCTAATATGCAACTATTCATGTTGCATGTCCAACCTGCACAACCAGTTCCCTTTTTGTAACAGGGAAGTAGGGAACCCAGCTATAGCATGCAAAACTTTGTGTAATTCATATGTGCATTCTGGGATTTCATGTCTAGGGTGGGGTGGAAGCCCCCTGTCTGTTTGGGTACCAAAAAATACTGGGCATAAAAATACTGTTTGAGTTCTGGTTGGGGAAGTGGCTGGATGGCCCTTTTCTGCAGTAATGCCTCTATTTCTGTCCACAGCACTACCAGATGCTCTGATGAGTAACGGCATGTCCTTTGAGGTGTCAGCAGAGGTTATAACCGCTAGTTGTAGGGCATAGCTGTGCTGAACATGTTTTAGGACCCAACTGTCCCTAGTTGTCAGGTGGCTAGAAACATGGAGATTCGACCATCTACTTGGACCATGGAAGGGTGTTCCAAAACGGGAAGCAAGGTGTTAAAAGAGAGGGAGAGGAGGGTAATTCTGACTGTCACCTGTCTCTTGTCCTTTAGGGGTCTTGTACGGGGCACGCACAACTGCTGCTGCTGCTGGGTAACATACCCTCTCCCATAACCACAGGAGTGAGAAGGAGATCAGCTGTTGCAAAAAGATCCCCTACCACAAATCTGGCAAGCTGTTTGTATGAGGGACTGAATAGTGGTTACATATTTTGTGGACTCTAGATTGTTCAGAATGATTTTGACCAGAGGACATCGTGAACAAAGTCGGCCACTCTGAGCCAAGGGAGCTTTCTGAAATACCTGAGGTGGTAGTCCAAGATGAAGTACCATAGACTGATGCACAGGTTCCCCCCCCCCCATTTCTGTGCCTCTGTCTTCTCTGGACCATCCTGCATAGATTCAGAAATGTGGGACATTGATTTCCCAAGGCAGTTCTAATATTTGGGTAGGTATGCCTTGTAGTTAGCAATATGCAGACCTCAACTGGCCAAAGGAAAGGTCTGTTTGCTATTGAAGTACAACTTTCTGGACTCTCAGTCTGGAGGTCATAGGCTGTGGCAACTTAGACCTGAACTGAACCACCATTACTACACAAATCAGTCTCCGGCTGAGTATATTAGAAATTGTTGTCTTTAGAGGTCAGAAACTACTTGTTAACCCTGCTTGGAACAGCAGGTAGTTTACTAGGCTTGTGCAAGGCCATGAGAGTAGCATCTTTCATAGCTGCATAAACTTGAGTTATGACTACTAAAGAGGCCTCTGCCACCTCCAGAAACTCATACTGGTTCTTTCTGGAGGAATACTTTTCATCTTGTGTAAAATTCAACATCTCCTGGTTCTGTTTGATCACTGCCGAGAAAAATGAATCCTCCAGCAAAGGCCTGGGCCTGTAAAGGACCATATCTTCAATACCGTGGAGCCAGCAGAATCTTTCCTTTACAAAGGGTGAAAGAGTTCATCCTCCACATATTAGCCCTCCTTGTCCAGATAGTCTAGGTTGTACTTCCCAAGGAGAAAGGAATAAGGAGATAGTGTAAGAGGAGGGAGAGGGCTAGGAAATACAGGCGGCATCGATAACAGCACTGTCACAGGAGGCACTATCTCCATCAGCTGAATGATGACAGCATTAGTTTCCTTATCAAGTCAAGAACAAAGCCAGTACAGTACCAGCAATGGCAACCAAGGAACGCATCATCTTCAACAAGACCATAGTCGATGTCATTGCTCTGATGCAAGATGAAGACTGCTGTACCTTTTTAGTCCTATCTGAGCCTGTTCCAAGTCTTGGATCTGGCCTTATAAGGGCTAAATAGAAAAATAGAATTTGACATCAAATAAGGACCACCTGGCCCATCTAGTCTGCCTATTTTTCCTACCTGCTGCATATACCTCAGACCCTACTTGGTCTGCGGCTTAACCTCTCTTCTCTATTGCTAGGGTTCCCTTAGGGCTATCCCATGCATTTTTGAATTCCCCCACCATTTTTGCCCCCACCACCTCTGCAGGGAGGCTGTTCCATGTATCCACTACCCTTTCCATGAAGAAGTACTTCCTCATGTTACCCCTAAGTCTACCCTCTAGTCTCATATCATGACCCCTTGTTCTTGAGCCTCTTCTTTTCTGAAAGATGCTACCTACTTGCACCTTATTTATACCCTTGAGGTATTTGAAAGTCTGTATCATACCCTCCTCACTTCCAGCAAATACATGTTGAGGTCCTTTAGTTTCTCCCCATACAACTTCTGGTGCAACCCTTGCACCATTTTAGTTGCTCTTCTCTGAACTGTCTCTACTCTATCTGTGTCCTTCCAGAGGTATGGCTTCCAGAACTGGACACAATATTCCAGGTGAATTCTCACTTGTGATCTGTACAGTGGCATCACCACCTCTTTTTTTCTGCTAGCGATACCTCTCCCTATGCACCCCAGCATCCAAACAGCTCTCTCTACAGCCTTTTCACATTGTCTGGTCACCTTTAGGTCATCTGAAATGATCACCCCCAGGTCCCTTACTTGTTTGATGACTGTCAGTACCTCCCCCCCATCAAGTACTCCTCCCCTGAGTTTCTGTGCTTCAAATGCATGATTTTGTATTTCTTAGCATTGAATCCTAGCTTCAACACTCTTGACCCCTCCTCAAGCTTGTTTAGGTCCCTTCTCATTTGCTCTACCCCCTCCCCCCGGAGTCAACCCTGTTGCAGATCTTAGTGTCATCTGCAAAGAGGCATACCTTCCATTCCAGACCCTCTGCAATGTTGCCTATAAAGACGTTGAAGAGAACTGGCCCAAGACTGATCCCTGAGGTACCCCACTGGTCACCCCTTTTCCTTGGACTGAGCTCCATTCACCACTACCCTCTGTACCTTGCCACTCAACCAATTTCTGACCCAGTTTTCTAGCCTGGGACCCATTGCCAGGCTGCCCAATTTGCTTACTAGCCTGCTATGTGGGACGGTGTTGAAAACCTTGCTGAAATCCAGGTATGTCACATCCACCGCCCCTCCCTGATATACCTCCCTGGTGACCCAGTCAAAGAAATCCATTAGATTTGTTTGACAAGACCTTCCCACTGTGAATCCATGCTTTCTCGGATCCTGTGCTCCGCTGTCTTGAAGATATGTCACAATCCTTCTTTTTAGCAATTTTTCCATCAATTTCCTCACCACTGGGGTTAAGCTGACTGGCCGGTAGTTGCCAGCCTCCTCCCTGCTCCCACTTTTATGGAGAGGGGCAACATTCGCCCTCCTCCAGTCCTCTGGAACCACTCCTGTTTCTATCGATTTGTTGAACAGGCTGTCAGTGGTGCTGCCAGCTCCCTTCTAAGTTCCATTAAAATTCTGGGATGTATCCCATCTGGCCCCATTGCCTTGTCCACTTTCTGCTTTGCCAGCTTCTTCAGGACTACTTCCTCTGTAAATGGACTGGTGTCCACCTCACTTCCCTTGGTGCCTCTGTCTCCTAACTGTGGTCCTTCCTCTTCTTCTTCTGTAAATACGGAACAAAAACACCTATTGAGGATTTCTGCTTTTTTCTAGGTCCCCTTCTGCACAACCCCCTCATTCCTTTTTTAGTCTCACAGTCCCTCCACTGGACTTTTTCCTTTTGCTAATATACCTAAAAAAGATCTTATTTATGTATTTATTTATTGAAATATTTCACCAGGAAGGTACACTGAGCAACAGTGCTCATCTCCCGGTGTGACCTGGGGGAAAGTGTACTATAGGGATGAGACATTTTACATTCAAGTTACAAAGATCAACATAGCATGCCTGTATCCACTGCTTTTCTTTTACCATGCCTGTAACCATGCCTGTATCTACTATTTTTCTTTACTGTAACCACCTCATGATGTAACTCAAAATGCCTCAAATGTTCCTTATGTCCTTGTTCATTCTTATAACTTGTATTGTTATCCCGGGTCGCCCCTGAAAAAGGGACCTTCGGGGCTCAGTGGGCCTACCCAGTCACCAAAATTTAATAAATAAATAAATACAATTAATTAATTAAGACAGTTGTTACAAACAGTGTTGCATACATATGTAATTTGTGAGAACAATTAATAAGTGCAATGGTAATAAGTGAACAAGTGCTATTGTTAAGTAAGGGGTGAAGGAGAGAGAGGATGAGATGGACAGATAGTGCAGAGTCGTGTCCTGGAGAGACCCCTTCAGGATGTGGGGAACCTTGCAAGGGGACAGGGGACTAGAGTAGGGATTAGAGAAGGAGAGAGAGAGGGAGTAAGTATGATTAACACCTATGAAGGGAAATAAGGCCTGACCCAAAAAGAGAACCCTTCAGTGTGTGATGAACTCTGCAAGGGGGCAGGGAAGTTCAGGCAATTGTAAACCCTCCTGTGGTTAAGTGTTGCAATTATAGAGGGATAGTGAGATGGAGGGAATGAGAAATAACACCTGGGAGGGGATGAGGCCTGATCCAAAGAACCCTACAAGGGGATCAGGAAGGCCAAGGTAGATGGGGGAAGAAAAGGTGGCAAGCCTGGGCACTACAGAACCCCTTCAGGATGCTGAGAACCCTGCAAGGGGAGTGTGAAGGCTAGGGAAAAAGGGGGAGAGAGTAGGGGAAGGGAAAAGGTATGAAAACTAGCACCTAGAAGGGGCTAGGGTCAGTAGAGGCAGTAGAGTTGATAGAGGCATTGGGTAAATTCCGAAGGAGGACGAACTGTAAGAAGCAAGATGAGGGATATTAAGGCAGGTCATGACAGGAACAGTTAGGAGCAAGATAGTTGGAAAGGGAGTGTTGGAATAGAGGGAGGAGGATTGTTGGATTTGGGGAGGTAGAGAGTTCCATATTTTAGGGAAATGGTGAGAGTACCCAGACTGGTCAGAGAGGGTGTAGTGGCAGGGGACAGTTAGCGTGTGAGTGTCGGGAGATCTGAGGGAGTGGGAAGGAGGATGGGGTGTTATAAATGAGGGGGAGAGGTAGGAAGGGAGCTCCCCCAACCAATGTTTAGCGGTGAATTTAGCGCAGTGTGAGATGCATCTGTTTGTAAGGAAGGGGAAGGAAAGGGCTCAACAGAGGTCACAGTGGTGGGTGCAAGAGGGCGCATCAAGGGCAAAGCGGCAGAAGGAGTTGAAGAGAGTGTCCAATCTGGTCAGGGAGGACTTGAGAGCAGCACCATAGACTATGTCACAGTAGTGAAAATTGGGGAGGATCATCTTCTGGACAAGCTCATGCCTAGCCACTGGAGGAATGCAACTGTGGTTCCTGAACAAGGCACCAAGCTTAGGGTGCAATTTTTTCTGGATGGCGTCAATGTGTCCAGAGAAGTTTATGTGTTGGTCTAACCAAACCCCAAGGTATCTGAAGGATGAGGTGTCCTCAAGTAAAGTCCCATCAAGAGTGCGGAAAGTGGGTAGGGAGGGAAGCCTAGAGAGTCCCTGCCTTGTGCCAAAGGTCATGGAGATTGTCTTCTTGGTGTTGAGGAATAATTGATGGTTTGTAAATCTGAGGTGGACCTTGTTGAAGTCGTGCTGCAAGCTGGATGTAACTTCAGCTGGGCATGAGCTAGATGCATACAGGACAGTATCATCCGTGTACATGAGTATGGTGGAGGAGGGGGAGCAGACAGATGGCAGGTCATTAAGGAAGATGAAGAATAGAAGGGGACCAAGCACAGAGCCCCGAATGATGCCAGTGCAGATCAGGAGGAGTGGCAAGATGGCATCTACGATCTTAGCTGATTGGGTTCAACCAGTAAAGTAGGCCTTAAACCAATTAGTGGCAGAGGGAGTTAGAAGAGCAGATGAGAGGGAACCAAGGAGAAGGGAGTGGGAAACAGTGTCAAAAGCCTTGGCGAGGTCGACAAATATGGTTGAGGTGATTTTGCCATTGTCCATCCTGGAGAGGATGGAGTCAGTGAGACGAAGTAGGGAGGTGGTGGTGGAGTGTTTTTTCCTGTAACTAGATTGGAATGGGTTGAAGAAGGAGGTATCAGATGGAAAGGAGGTGAGTTGAGAGAGGACTAGATGTTTGGCTAGGGTAGGGAGTAGCGAGATGGGGCGATAGTTGCCTGGGGATGAGAGGTCTCCTCCTTTAGGTAGGGGGAGGACCACTACATGCTTCCATGTGGTAGGGACATTGGAAGTTGAGAAGGAGAGATTTAAGATTAAGGAGAAGGGGTAGGCAATGGCCGGGGCTGAGAGAGAGAGAGAGAGAGAGGAGTTTAGGGTCAAGGTCATCTGGGGAAGATCCTTTTGAGGGGTTGATGGCGAGGAGGGCATTTAGAGTATTGGTGGGGGAAACCTGAAGAGAATGAGAAGGAGGGATGTGGGGAAATAGAAAGTGGAGCATTTTTTTGAGGGGGAAGGATAGAGGGGCAGCCATGTCATTTGGGGGGAAGGGGTAATAAGGGAGGAACTTCAGCAGTTCGGTTGCACAGGAGGTGTAATAGGAGTTAAATTCCACAGCTACAGCATGGGAGTCAGCTACAAGATTGCCTTTTACCTTTAACACTGGGGAAGGGGGCGGGACTGAGGGTTAAAGAGGGCATGAACCACCTTCCAGAACTTGGAAGGGTAATTTATGTTAGTGAGGAAAGCATTTTTGAAGTAATCGGACTTAGCTAGCCTTGTTGCCCTGGTACAGGTATTTCGGAGCTTATGGTAGTCCATGAGATCACTGGGAAGCTGGGTGGATTTGTGGAGCTTCCAGGCATGATCTCTGACCCTAAGACAGGCTAAAAGTTCTGGAGTAATCCACAGTAGGTAGTTACCCTAATCCTGGTTTGTTTGAGAGGAGCAAAGGCATTCCAATTTGCAAGGAATATTTCTTTAAAGTAGGCTAGAACCTTATCAACTGAGAGGGAGGAGACTAAGGGAGACCAGTCAGAGAGAGAGAGAGAGAGAGAGGCTGTGCAGGAGAGGCTCAAGGTCTAGGGATTTGGAGAAGCAAAGTTGCAAGGTTTTATGCAGAGATTTTGGTCTGTGGATTTTCCTGATAATGAATATTGGGTTGTGGTCGCTGAGAACATCTGGGAGGATGCCCAGAGCTAATTACTATGTGGGGTGGATGGGTGGTAAGAGCCCAGTCAATCAGGGAGTGATTTTGTGTCTTATGGTTAGGGTGGGTGGGTTCCAAGATCAATTGCGAGAGATTCAGAGCTCCAAGATCATTACATATTTTGGATGTTTTGGGAGACAGCCAGTTTAAGTTAAGGTTGTCTAAGATGTATAGTTCACCAGAGTGAGAAATTACTGTGATGGAGGTTATGAGGTAGAGAGCAATAGAGGGCTGGACATTTGGGTGACAGTAAATGCCGGCTATAAAGATAGGGAGGGTGAAGGGCAGTGTTAAATAAATAGCCAGTGCGTCGTGGAACGCTGGGCTAGTGGATGAATAAATAGTAGAACATTGGAGGGAGGTAAGAACGTTCATGGTGATGCCACCACTTCTACCTGCTTGGTCTTGCCTTAGGAGGGAGTAGCCAGGAATGGAGACCGAGAAATCTGGGATCATGCTCTTCAGCCAAGTTTCCATGATGATCAGTATGTCAGATTTTAGAGTAACCACCATGGTTTTTAGAAGGTCAATTTTTTACAACAAACTATGTATATTTAGATGAAGTATCTTGAGACCCTTTGGGGGGACAGTGGGAGCAATAGAAGGGGCCGCAGTAGATAATGGAGCATTCAGGGCATGAGACACAGACAGACCAGGGTTGGGGTGGATATCTCTGCAGGAGAGCAAGAGCAGAGCTAAGATGAGGAAGCAAAGCTTGGGGCATTTAGAGAGTTAGATGTCGAGGAACCAGTGAAACTGGCAGGGTAGTGCGCATGAGAGTAGGGGAGCAGGAGATGGAAAGCAGCAAAGAAGGGTGGGACAGTCAGTAATGAAGCATAAGAGATAGAGGGAAAATATGACCATAGATCAAATGATGGTGAGGGGGTGATAGCGAGGATGTAAGTAGGGGATTGGAGATAGGAGGATGTACAAGGTGAGTTGTTCGGCATTTGCAAGTAGAGACCAATCGGAGGGATTATGGAAAGTACTAGGAGTAGAGAAAGGGGGAGAGAGGAGAGAAGGAGTTTCATGTTGCAGGGCATGATATGTGTAACAATATGATCTCTATATAAGAGCAGCAATTCTGCAAGTAGGGGTAAGAAAAAAAAGATGGGAGGAGCAAGGCAAAAGGTGCTAGGACAGTTGTCTTTATTTAACAGATGCTTAAATAGAGCAAAGGGGCGGCATCAATATGAACAATGGACAGGGATCGCTTTAGATAAAGATTGTGTCCCTCTAGTAGCAGTACAGTATAACTTGCTAATGGGAAAATGGACACACAAACAAAAAACATTTTATCTATAACTAGCTGCAGCATCAGGAGCCAATCGAGGATAAAACATAGACAGCAAACAGCCAATCCTGGAGAAAGCTTGCAAGCGCCAAACTCAAATTTCAGATGCTTGTAGGAAAACCATACCTTGCTATGCTGGCAGAGGTGATAGTTGGATAGGGTGAGGTGGGCAGCAGCAAGCTGGAGAAATTTCTGCACCACTGGGAGTAGAGCACCCTTGTCAGGGTGTCTCTGATCTGTAGGAGAAAAGAGATCAAGCAATATATATGTCTAAGACGGGGCTGTTAGCAGTGGAGAAGACAGAGGCACAGCAGGGTGCCAGAAGAGGCAATAATAAAAAAAAGTTTGGACAGAGGGCAGGAATTAACACCAGTGCAAGCGTAGAATCATAACAGAATAGGGGGCAGGGCGGGGCAGTGCAGGTCTGAAGGGGAGTTTAGAGAGACAGAGTGAGAGAACAGAGACAGGAGAGCTAAATTAAAAGGTAAATTATTGATTTCTGAGAATTTACAACAAGGGCAGGGTAGAGACAAAGCAGAGTATACTGCTGGTCAGTGCCAGGTTCGAGGGGGGCTATTAAAGAAAGTGAAAGAACACAGAGAGAAGGGTTTAAATTGTTAATTATTAACTTGGCACATTAATAAATTAATTAGGCACATTAACCAACTAAGCACAACAGTAAAACTAACTAAGCACAGTACAATCAGCTAAGCAGTTTAGAACACATTTGTACATTAATAATAATGACAAGAAAAGTAAAATTCGGTCCAGGAGAAGTAGGCTCAGAGAAGCTGGCTCAAGCAAAAGAATAGTGCTGGAGGACACAGTCTAGCCGCAGCATCAGGAGCCAATCGAGGATAAAACATAGAGAACAGCAAATCCTGGAGAAAGCCTGCAAGTGCCAAATTCAAATCTCAGAGGCTTGTAGGAAGACCGTACCTTGCTATGCTGGCAACAGTGGTAACTGGACAGGGTGAGGTGGGCAGCAGCAAGCTAGAGACATTGCTGTACCACTGTGAGCACATCACCCTTGTCAGGAGGTTTCTGATCTTGCTATGCTGGCAGCGGTGATAGTTGCACAGGGTGAGGTGGGCAGCAGCAAGCTGGAGAAATTGCTGTACCACTGTGAGCAGAGCACCCTTGTCAGGGGGTCTCTGATCTTGCTATGCTGGCAGCGGTGATAGTTGGACAGGATGAGGTGGGCAGCAGCAAGCTGGAGAAATTGCTACGCCACTGTGAGCAGAGCACTCTTGTCAGGGTCTCTGATCTTGTTATGCTGGCAGCGGTGATAGTTGGACAGGGTGAGGTAGGCAGCAGCAAGCTGGAGAAATTGCTGCACCACTGGGAGCACATCACGCACATCACTCTTGTCTGGGGGTCTCTGATCTTGCTATGCTGGCCGCGGTGATAGTTGGACAGGGTGAGGTGGGCAGCAGCAAGCTGGAGAAATTGCTGCACCACTGGGAGCACATCACTCTTGTCAGGGGGTTTCTGATCTTGCTATGCTGGCAGTGGTGATAGTTAGACAGGGTGAGGTAGGCAGCAGCAAGCTGGAGAAATTGCTGCACCACTGGGAGCAGAGCACCCTTGTCGGGGGGGGTCTCTGATCTTGCTATGCTGGCAGCGGTGATAGTTGGACAGGGTGAGGTGGGCAGCAGCAAGCTGGAGAAACTGCTGCACCACTGGGAGCAGAGCACCCTTGTCAAGGGTCTCTGATCTTTCTATGCTGGCAGCGGTAATAGTTGGACAGGGTGAGGTGGGCAGCAGCAAGCTGGAGAAACTGCTGTACCACTGGTAGCAGAGCACCCTTGTCAGGGGGTCTCTGATCTTGCAATGCTGGCAGCAGTGATAGCTGGACAGGGTGAGGTGGGCAGCAGCAAGCTGGAGAAATTGCTGTCCCACTAGGAGCAGAGCACCCTTGTCGGGGGGGGTCACTGATCTTGCTATGCTGGCAGTGGTGATAATTGGACAGGGTGAGGTGGGCAGCAGCAAGCTGGAGAAATTGTTGCACCTCTGGGAACAGAGCACCCTTGTCAGGGCGATCTCTGATCTTATCCCTTATCTTTGTTGCCTGGGCTATTCTTTCTTCTGTTTGTGCTTTTGCACTCATGATTGCTCTTCCCGCTTCCCTCTGCTTTTCTAGACACCTTCTCCTGTCTTCCTCCCCTGTGTATCCTTGTACCTCCTGAATGCCAACTTCTTCTCTCTTACCTTTCCAACCACATCCCTTGAGAACCATAGTGTTTTTTTCTTTCTCTTCTTTTTACTTACTTGCCTGATGCAGAGGTTTGTTGCTTCTGCTATGGCTCCTTTAAGATACGCCCACTGTTTCTCTGCACCCCCCCATTCCTCCCTCTCTACCAGGACTGTCCTGAGACATTCCCCCATCTCAGCAAAGTCGGCCCTTCTGAAATCCAGGACCCTTGCTTTCGTGTGGTTTGACTCCTCTGCTGTTCTCACATTGAACCACACTGTGCGGTGATCACTGGACCCCTGGTGAATACCCACCTGAACATCTGTAACTCTGTCCCCATTGGTGAGCACCAGGTCCAATATTGCTCCCTCACGGGTGGGCTCTACCACTGTTTGTCTAAGGCATACTCCCTGCAGGGTGTCTAGAATGTCTCTACTCCTTGCTGTGGCTCCAGCATGGGTGCTCCAATTTATGTCCAGCAAATTGAAGTCTCCTACCAGCAGCACTTCCCCCCTTAGCTGTCATTCTACGGATGGCTTCCACCAGTACTCTGTCCAGCTCTTCCCCCTGTTCTGGAGATTCTGTAGATTGCGCCGGTATGGATGGCTATGCCACTTCCCATCTCCAGGGTGACTTACAGTGCCTCCACCCCTCCTTGGATTCCCTGTACCTCAGTGGCTTGAAATCCCTCCCTATCGTAGATAGTCACTCCTCCTCCCTTTTTTCCCACATTATCTTTCTGGAATAGAATGTACCCTGGTATCACCATGTCCTAGTCATGGTTCCCTGTGCACCATTTCTCGATAACAGCGAGGTAATCATACTGTTTTGCAAAGATGCGGCATTAGTAACCTTACCTTCTCGTCTGGTGAATGGGGATCTAGAACGCTACCAATATGATGGATATTGTTGACTGCCTGTGAGTGGTCTGCTCCTGTTGATTTGATGGTTCTCTGTCTTACATTCTAACCTAGGGGCAGGTTTAGCAGTCAAGTGCAGCAGTTTCTTTGGAGACTTCAGCAACACAACCTTAATTTGTGATTTTCGGCATTTCCAGTGTCTTCAACAGAGGTTACGAATGAGAGAAAACACGCACTCCTGTAGTCTAGTTAAAGTGCATATTTATGTGTGCAACACTGCAAAATATTACACTGTACTGCACTGACCAGTTCTGGTGCTTCGAGGTGTCAAAACTGTTCATCAAGGGGCATCTCTGACAGAGTTTAACTAGGCACTGCATGATCTTTATCCATTTTCTGCTTTTCTATAAATGTTGAAAGACCCTCTGCCTGTGTCTGCAGGTTGCTTGATTGAACCTTTAACAAATCTTGAATCTTTCATGTCATGGGAGCGGCCCAAAACACAAACACTCACACACACAAACAAACACACACACACTTATATTTACACTTCATGGGCATCTTCTCTATAAATCGGCAAGCCACTCAATGTAGTGTGATGACTCCTGCATCACGAGTGACTGCACTCTGAACTTCCTAAAGTACCAAACAAATATGAGATGAGGCCATGGATTTGAAACACTTCTCCTCGTATACCTTCCCCCCCTTTCCCCAAATCATGTTTGTCATTCTTCTTTGCACTGCCTCCGCCCTCTTACAATCCATAGGGGCTATTCTAAAATGTGCAAAGTGGCTATGTGCCCCGGATCTAGTGCACATAGCCACTCTGGACTCAACACCACACCCAGTGCCCGATTCACAAAGGGGACACAGAACTGGCATGTACCCAATCCCCCTGCCCACTCGATGACATCCGTGATGGGGGTGGCTGGGGGGGCTATGCTGGAATGTGTAGAGCCCCAGGCGAGGGGGGGGGGCGCAGGCTATGTGACCCGAGGGCAGTCTTTGCCGGTATGTGTCCCCCATGGGAAGTCACCACCAGAAGCGCAGGGATGTCGGGGCATGGACAGACCCTCCAATGTGCCGCCCCAGGCAGCGGGTTGCACATGGTGTGCCGGGGGTGGCTGACAGGGCACCTGCCTGCCCCGATGTCTAGGCCACTATTGCAGCCACCCGATGTTCATTGCATCCCAGTGCACAGGTGATCCAGTGGCAGACTGGGTCCAGGCATCCCACTGGATGCCCGCCAGTGTCAGCATCTGTGCCCCAGCGCACCTACGTGGGTGTGGGGAGGCAGAACAGGGATGCACGGTGGCCAGTGGCCATGAATACGGCCACTGCACAGTGGTCCCAGGTGTGGCCCTCCATGGGTGGTGGGCGTAGATTTTGCGCCATGGAGAATAGCCACCTTCATGCATAAATATGGATTCCAGAACCTTGTGTAGTACTCCAGGTGTGGTTGCACCAGTGATCTGTGTAATAGTAGGATCACTTACTGGCTTCTGATGCTGATTCCCCTCCCAGTGCACCCCAGCATCCAGGTGACTTTGCCCACAGCCTTGCTGCAATGTGCTGTGGATTTCTGGTTAAATGAGATTATAACCCCCCAGATCCTTTCTTTTGCAGTGCTTTCCAGTACCACCACTCCCACTGAGTATTGTGTTTTTGGGTTCCTTTCCCCATGTGTACTGCTTTACATTTTTTTCTGTGTTAAAGCTTAGTTCCCAGATCTTAGACCATTTCGCTATTCTGTGTCCTGCCTTAGTTCCCTAATTCGCCCTTCAGTGTCTACCTTTGTGCAGATCTTAATATCATCTGCAAAGAGGCAGATCTCACCCTGTATGTACTCTCCTGTCACATGTGAAGATATAAGCAATAAAGCATGACCAGGAGTTAAATTAACAGTCTGTTAATCACCCCCTCGGGGCATAATGTAGCACAAGGCACAGCTGAGTGCCATATTACCCCTCGAGCTGATTTTTAATTGAACTCCGGGGAGTGCCTTATTGCTATTTCAAAAAACTATTCCAAAAGAAACGTGCTGGAAATGTACCTTTAAAATTTTTACTGATTGAGAGGAGATTTAGTTAATTTACCAACTGTTTAAGAATGCTGCTTCAGAATTAGAATGCATGATTTTAGTCATTCACCAGTCTAGGGGATGGACTGCTGACAGGAAGAATTCATGCACCATGGCGTACTTACGGTGAAGTCAGCACAGCTATGACTGCTTGAACTTGGAGTTCCGTCTTTATCCCACTAAAACAGCCTCGTAACAACAGAATCTACACTGCAATCAGACCACAAATATACCCTGAGAGAGCTGTCAATTACCATGAAGAGGACAGATAAGCCAAAACAGCAACCTGATTGAATGAATGGCAGTAGATGGCAGACAGATCTTGATGACTCCAATGGATCTGTGGCCTCCACGTCCCTTCCCTCCTTGAAGCCCGACCGGTTCACACTGAACAAATACAACAAAAAGGGGAAAAAAACTTGATTTGATCCTCTTGGAGTTCCGAGATTTCCGCCTGTTAATTACCAGTAAATTAGACAAAATGGATGGGGAGCTCACGATCCTACAAAAATATGCCAGTGAATTGGAGGCCCAGCTCACAGCCATGGACCACCGTCTAGATCAACTGGAAGCTGCCATCTTACAACTTGCGGATGCACAGCACTACATTCAAGAAAGGCAAGCCAACACCAAAAGCCAGGGAAGGTGGAAGAACATCCATCTCTACAGCATCCCAGAAAACATGCAGGACTTCTTGTTACAATTTTTTCATGAGGCCTTACAACTGGACCCTGAAATGCAGCTGAAATTTGAGAGAGCACACCAGGCGCTAGGCCCAAAACCCTCGGACAGCAAAGCTAGACCCAGATCCGTAACTGTCTGGTTCCAGCATTACAAAACAAAACAGGAGATATTATTGAAAGCCAGGCATCTGAAGCAGATTCACTATGACAATTACTGACATATTTGAAAATTATTACCCCACCAGTATTCTAAAGAAGTGCCAAGCATGTGCCCCAATCATGCAGGCATTAAGGCAACAACAAATTTACTTCCGAACACCCAACACATTGAAATTGGTGATCTTTTTACCTGATGACTGGTGTACCTATGAAAGTTCAGAGGAGGCAGCAAAGGGCTTAACTAGGTGGAGAATTGTGGCCTTGAAACATACCACCACCGACTACATCAAGACAGACACTTGGACCCTGGTGGGATCATCTTGAGCTAGCCATGCTGCAGTCGCTGATAAGATATCTCTCAACTCTGGGCCTTCCAGAGTATACCACTAGCAGAGAAGTCAGCCCAGAGTACTGCATCCTTCAAATGTGATGGCTTAACAGGACACTGTCACTGTTACCTGGCTGTGAGATAGGTGCTTGCTGGGATGGGGACCCCCCCAGTTTCTGGTGAGGCAGCAGCTCATGATCAACCCAGATTACTCATTTCCCTTCTTTTCTCCTCTTTGTTTTCTCCTTCTTAGTGGTGACCCTGTCGGGAGGGACGGGGGTCTTGGTCTAGGAGGCAGGAAGCAGATGGAGGACAGGGAAGGGCCATGCTGGAGGCAGGCATGTGCTTCCCTTGCATGGTAGCTATGATGCCAATTCAGAGTGGTGGCCGTGCGACACAGTGTCACACACTGCATCTCCACATTCCTCTCTAGAGTGCAGAGATATCCAGGCAATCTTGTGCACATTATAGCTTGTGCTTCTGCCCGCTTAAAGTCATTTCGGGAACTTAAGATACCACTTCTGGGATATGGTACCTTAAGTCCGTGATAGTCCCTCAGTGTAAGTTTTAATATTTATTTGTCAGGTGTTTTTAAGTGGTTAGTTGTCAATCAGTTGGTGGCCCTTATTAATCTCCAAATTGCCATCATATTGTATTAAACAGTACCTAAAAATCGACCCCATTCATTTCAATAGGGCTCGCCCCTGTGCTCTCCCTTACAGGATGTCATAGCGTGGGAGTGTGTTCAGCAATTGGGAAGTGGAGGGGGATCCACTGGCTACCTTGTCAGGGCCAAAATACGATCCTATACCACTTACAGTGCCTTCAGAAAGTATTCACCCCCCTTGGATTTTGTCATATTTTGTTGTATTACTACCAGAATTTTTAATGCATTGAAATGATTTTTTCCCCCTTGATTCACACAGCATACTCAACAATTTAAAGGGGCCAAAATATTTTTATTGTGTAACAAAAATTTACGAAACATTAAAAACTGAAATATCTTGTTTACTTAAGTATTCACCCCCCCCTGAGTCAATACTTTGTAGAAGCGCCTTTGGCAGCAATTACAGCTTTGAGTCTTCTTGGGTATGTCTGAATCATCTTTGCACTTCTGGATTTGGGGATTTTCGCCCATTCTTCCTTGCAGATTTGCTCAAGCTCTGTCAAGTTGGATGGGGAGTGTCGGTGAACTGCAATCTTTAAGTCTTTCCACAGATTCTCAATGGGATTCAAGTCTGGGCTTTGGCTGGGCCACTCAAGGCCATTCACCTTCTTGTTCTGAAGCCACTCCAGTGTTGCTTTGGCTGTATGCTTGGGGTCGTGGTCCTGTTGGAACGTAAATCTTCACCCCAGTCCAAGGTCTATTGCAGACTGATGCAGGTTCTCCCCAAGGATGTGCCTGTATTTGGCTCCATTCATTGTTCCCTCTATCCTGACAAGTGCCCCAGTCCCTGCCACTGAAAAGCATCCCCATAACATGATGCTGCCACCACCATGCTTCATGGTAGGGATGGTGTTACACGGGTGATGAGCTGTGTTCGGTTTGTGCCAGGCATAGCACTTTGCATTCAGGCCAAAGAGTTCAATTTTTGTTTCATCAGACCAGAAAATCTTTTGCCACATGGTCTCAGAGTCTGCCATGTGCCTTCTTGCAAACTCCAGGCATGCTATTATGTGGGCTTTTCTCAGGTGTGGCTTCTGTCTAGCCACTCTCCCATAGAGGCTACATCCATGAAGTGCTGCAGAGATTGTTGTCCTCTGGACAGGTACTCCCATCTCAGCCAAGGAACTCTGTAGTTCTGTCAGGGTGGTCATTGGGTTCTTGGTCACTTCCCTGACCAAGGTCCTTCTTGCCCGGTTGCTCAGTTTGGTAGGACGGCCTGCTCTAGGAAGAGTCTGGGTGGTTCCGTAATCTTTCCATTTCCTAATGATGGACTTGACTGTGCTCCTGGGAACTTTCAACACCCTAGAAATGTTTTTATACCCCTCCCCAGATCTATGCCGACTCACAATTCTATCACAGAGTTCTACAGACAGCTCCTTGGTCTTCATAGTAGAGTTTCTGCTCTGACATGCACTGTCAACAGTGGGACCCTTATTAATTTGAGTTTGCAACATCACAAAATGTGACAAAATCCAAGGGGGGGGGTGAATACTTTCTGAAGGCACTGTAAAAATGCCTGGCAAATAAATATTAAAACTTACACTGAGGGACTATCGTGGACTTAAGGTACCATATCATAAAGTGGTACCATAAGTCCAGGAAGTGTGCTAAATCACTTTAACTGAAAGTTGAACATGGGGGGGGGCCTCACTGTCCCAAAGTCGGAACAGTGCTGACGACTGGTTCAGCTGGGGACCCACTCATCCCAGAATCTAACTTAACTGTCCACTTACGAGCTGCTCACAGAGGAAAACACGAAGTGATGACATAGTGTGGGTTAACAGTAATCTTAGCAAGCCACTTCATTCACCTCTGTGCAGCATTTGCTACCCTACCCTGTTGTTATGGTACATTGATGGCATGGCAGCCCCTGGTTGTTTCTCTCTCCCACCTGTTTTTCCTTTCTTCCCTTTAGGGGTCTCCTCAGTGGGAGCTTGTACGGGATGCTTCCCTGCTTCTTTTCCCTACAGCTTCCCTCGGCTCAGATCACCTTCTGGGCTACCACTATGTTTACAAGATTCGGTCAGAAGTTCTGATAGTAGCAGACCATGTGACTGCAATTCCTCACTTCTGGGGACCTTGTCCCAGTAGGCCGCACCTCCTGCTACTTCCTGCAAGATTCCAGGACTATTCCATGGAGAAATGACCATTTCAGACTGTGGGTAGATCCACCACTCTGCCAAGGACTAGTCATCAGCATTTTTTACTCTGCTTACTGACTTACTTTTCAATTACTGCCACAGGTGCCTTGGACTCTTTGCTTGCCTGGTGATTCTTTCCAGTTTGTATACCAGTTCAGGGACTCTACTGCTTATGAACAGACCAAGTATGACACAATTGCCACCTGTCATGAAACCTGCAGTCAAGCCATTTTAAAAGGCAGGTGGATTACCCAACCAAGCTGGGTTTCCACACTGTATGCCCTGTGCTGTACTGTAGCTGTAGCACAGCCAGCTGACCACATCGCATCTATACCCTCTACTTGCTTACTATTGTCCCCCTTTCCACCAGTTGATGTCCTATTACTTTACTGAGCGCACACCACTAAGTGGGGTGCTGGCGAACTGCCCCCATTTGGGCAGCCATACCCCAGTTTAATTCTGTCCTACCGGATTGTAACATCCAGATATTCCATTTCCCCCTTTCCCTTTCTTTGGGATTCTTCCCTATTCCCTTTACTCACTTCACCTGTCTTTCCTTGGCGCAGTTGCTCCTTGGAGGATGAAGCTTTGCTTCCTTACCTCCCCAGTGCAGGAGGTGGAGGTGTGCACCTCTCTTCTAACGCAGAGTTCCTCCATGTTAGGAACTCCTACCTTGGAAGCCCAGGGATCCACTAGTCCATTAGTCATAGTTTTGGTTGTTTCTTGTTCAACAGATGTTGTGCTGTGTTTGTTCCTGGCTGAACCGCATATGTTGGTGGAATGTAATGCAGTGTGCAGTCCCATTAGAGTTGGGTCTCTTGTAGCGTCCCCTGCTAGGTGAAGAAGTAGATTAATTTTGGAAATGGTGTTACTCAGGTGGAGTAAACCTCCCATAAAATATGATGGGTAATCTAAAACTTAAAGTTTACTCAGTTAATGTCAACAGGCTTAGTAACCCAGTAAAATGGGCTAAAATCTTTTCCATTATTAAAAAGGGCAAAAAAACAGTGGTTGTGTGTCTGCAGGAGACCCACCTCAGTCAAGTAGAGAGTGCAAAGCTCCTCAAGTTTGGGTATTCTGCAGTGTCTTCCTCGACCTATGGGAAGGATAAGCGGAGGGCAGTGGCAATTTTGATAGCGAAACATACAGCCTTTCAGGAAAACGAGGTGGTAAAAGATAAAGACAGTTGCTGTGTTATAGTACAGGGAGAGACAGAGGGTTCCCCAATCACCCCAGTGTCCTGGTACTTCCCCCCAGGCTCGGATATTCACTTCCTTAAGAGGATAGTGAATTTAGTTCTGGATAATCAGAAAGGTCTTCTGTTTATTACTGGGGACTGTAATCTCCTTCAGGATCCTAGTAAGGACACTACAGCACCCCACACGATCTCAAGCAGCTCATAAACATTTCCGTACATTGCTGGCCTCATTTGGCTGGACCGATGCATGGAGAGCACTTTCCCCATACCAAAGGGCCTACACACATTTCTGTCCTACTTACATCAAACCTACAGTCATATTGATTATGTCTTCACTTACAGTGAGGACCTGCATAGGATTTACTTCTGTCAGATAGGCCCCAGGTCTATCTCAGACCATGCCCCCATTGTAACTAAATTCGATTTGGGGCTCTTCAGAAAATACACAAGCTGGTGGTTTGACACATTTTTCCTTTAAGACCCCCAGTTTGTAAAACTTGTTGAACAACAGATTACAGAAATCCTTTAATTTAATGATACCCCTCCTACTAGCTCAGCAATAGTCTGGGGCATGCTGAAGACAGTACAGGGGACAATCTAATTAGTTATGCAGCTCAGAAAAACAAAGATCATAAGGCACCTCCAAGGGCCTCTGAAATGCCTACGAATGCAGCACCAGCAAGGCACATTTGTTGACCCCACAATGATAAATAAGATTAAAGAACAATTAGATGACCTCACCTTGCAGGAAATGGAAAAAGCACTACGTTATCTTTAACAAAAGTATTATGATGAGGGACTACGGGCAGTTAGGCTATTGGTATGCAGAGTTTGAGGTTTCCAACAGAAAGCCACAATCACGAAGATCAAACATCCCACAACAAACAATCCACAGAGATCTCCAACACATCTCTGAAGCTTTTTCCACATGCGATGCAAAGCTATACAGCTAATCCAGACCCAGAGCCTATGGCTCTTGGAAATTTCTTTACTGATCTGCACCTTCCGGGTCTCACTAAACATGCCATAGAGGGGCTGATGAAGCCAGTCTCTGAACAAGAGCTTTTTTATTTTATTTATTACTAGGATTACAAATACCTTTGAACCAAGGGTTCTTTTACAAAGGTTCCGCGTCAACATGGTAATGAGTAAACGAAAGCCGGTGAAATATCCTGGACCTGACGGATACTCAGCAGAGTTTATTCACAAGTTTGCTAATAAACTTTTCCTCTATTCCATAGGGTGGCCAATGACATAATCTCCGGAGAGACTCTGCCACCCCTTCCATGGAGCTATGCTGTCATTTCGGTTATACCGACACCAGATAAGCCAGCAGAGTGCTGTGAATTGTATCGACCGGTATTGGTCCTCAGAACAGATGATAAATTTATCATATTTATTTGTCTTATTTATTTAAATTTTTTATAACTGGGAAAGGCACACTGAGCCAACGCTCGGCTCCAGGTGTGACCCGGGGTATGGACAATAATATAACATCATATACAGGAGAATATACATACATAGAAAATGCCATAAATACAATATTTACATAGATGCGGAAACATCATGCCTAGTGGCAAATACATAGTGTGCCTAAAACAGCACTGAAAACAATATTTACATTGAAGTGAATACATTGCACAATGTGACAATATGGTAATCAAGTGTAGGCGCTACGTAACATTAAAGTCAGGAGATAGCTATATGACAAAAGCACAGAGAAGCACAGGTAGGTATGTAGGGGGATTAATAATGATTAGACTAGATTAGCAACTGGGAGACTCCATGCAGCAGAGTTGAAATCTATCGATAGTGCCGAAGTGGGGGGCAAAGCAAGGGAAGGCTGCTATCCATTATGGCACACAGTTTGGATCCCCTTTCCCCTAATCTGGTCCATGTGCACCAGACAGGTTTTGTTAGAACCAGAGAGACTATGCATAGTATCTGTAACTCCCCCCCTTATCCTCCACTTCTGTCTAGGTGTCCCAGTGGTATAGCGAGGGGGGGGGGCACAGACCCTGAGTACCTCCAGCACACGTCTTGAAATGGAAACAAGACAGGCCTTACCTGGCTGATGAACATTCTTTAATTTTTGCTTTATTTATTTGTATCCTTCGGCTGGGGGTTGTGCCTTTGGTTCCCCCATTTGTCCAGCCCGCCTTCACAGCTGCCTCCCCGATCATGGCCAGAGCTTATACCTCCCTGCCACAGCCACCCCAGGTCATGTCACGGTGGTTACGTATCCCGCCACCACGGAGACCTTGAGGGTGGGCCCATGAGGGAGCTAAGTTGGGCGTGATCATGGAAGCGCCGTTGGGGCAGCCTTCATGCTGCCAAGGAGTATTTTGATTTTCTCCCCTGTGGGGAGGGGCATGCAATGATGCCAGTGGAGGGAGGGCGCATGTGTCCACATGCGCTCCTCCAGGTTTATTTTATTTATTTATGTCTTTGTTTACCAGGTAAGTGCACTGATCCGGAGGACCGTTTTCAGTCACAGGCCACAGGGTGGCAAGCAACAGAGAGAAGCACAGCAACACATGCCCCAACCCTACCCCTCCTCTGCAGCAATGGTGCACTGCCCCCAGTCTCCACCAGGGACCAGTCGTGCACCGACCATTGTTGTCCCTCCTCCCTGAAGAAGGAGAGCAGTCCATTGGATGTTCAATCCTTCTCCAACCCTGCCAACCCCTGGCAGCCTGTGCTCATTCCCGAACACAGATCGCTGGTGTAGCACAAGGTAAGGCATCCAGTGCTTCAGCCCTCAGTGCCACTGGGCTGGCTGCTGATGAACATTCTTAAACAGGCCTCCTCTTGCCCAGGTGGAACAACTCAGGCAATACAATGGGGGTCCTTCTTAGAAACAAATGTCTGAATTACTTCATTAAAAACTCAGCACCATTAGGTAAAAACAAAAAAATAGAACATTTAATTTTTGTTCAGGAATGATCAGAACAATTTAAATAAATAAATTAGAGGAGCAGCTCCATGGGGCTCAGAAATTGTGAGGAACGGCAGGCAAAGGGCAATTGCACCAGCCACAGCTAATAGATTTTCATGGCCCAGAGCTTAGACCTAACTGGCTCCACACTTTCCCAGAATGAGCTGAAGACTAGCTCAAACCCTCTCCTCCATGCTGCTCATACTTATTCCTTTTCCTTTTGGAGGACTGCCTTACTCCTCACTGCCACCAAACCTTATACATACCGGGGCATGATGCAGCCTAAATGCCTCCTTAGGTTGCTCCCAAACCTTACTTCCTACCAGAGCTAAAACAGGTGCCAAAACCGTCCTCATATTCTGAGCCAAAGGAAAGCCCTCACAGAGCATAGTGATGGTCCCCTCCTTCCAATTTCAATTTCCTGAGACCGCATCCCTTAAATGGGTCTAACGGGTCCTGCCCAAGACACGGGCATGGCAGGCCCTAAAGGTGAATCCCTGGATGCGGCCCCACCCCTCTGTTATCTCCAGCAGCTTGCCACACGGGAATGGCTCCCCGAACCTGCCACCTTCAGGAAAGCCCTGCCATGGTATTGCCACCACCACTGCAGCCCCACTGCCATGAGTTTGCTCCATATCTTTGGTAACTGGGCCTTCCCCTAGCCTCCATATAGTTCTGCTGACTTTACTCCTCCTGTACGACCCAGCCACGGTATCCCATGTCCAAAATGGCTGCCAACTCCTGCTATCTTCCCTTGGAAACCTCCCACCCATCACACCACCCTCCAGCCACATTGGCCCTATACCAGCACACCAAATCTCCAGCTCTCCCCTCCTCCCAGAAACCCTGGGCTTTAATACAGGCAAACTCCACCACCTACAGGGCAGAACAGGGAATCACTCCCCCCCCATGCTGACTAATGGGGAAAAAACAAAGGGAGAGAAGAAAAGGCAGCAGTAGTAAGCCCTCCACGTAAGAGGGCTTACCTCTTCCCTTAAAACCATTTCCTCCTGGAATCGCTGGCAGAAAGGGGGATCCTCCAAGGGTTCCCCAAGTAGAGTGGGTATGCGCAATCCCCACCTGACCTAGGGTCCCCTCAGGCGTACCCAGCACCCAACCCCTTTAGCCTACCACCCATCCTGCCCCATGGATTGAGTTTGGTTGGAATTATTTAGCAGGAACACACTAAAGTTCAAACTTAAGCAGCACACATGCTATACCCAGGATGTCAAAGAACATTTTAACTTTTCAAACGTTTAAACTTTTAAGCATGCAAATCAAGTACTGCCTAAATAAAAACACCACTCACACTCCATACTCTCACCATCCACCCAATACTCCCACTCACTCAACATTCATAAAAAACCCACTCACACTCCATACTCTCACCATCCACCCAATACTCCCACTCACTCAACATTCATAATGACACCACTCACACTCCATACTCTCATCATCCACCCAATACTCTCACTCACTCAACATTCATAATGACACCACTCACACTCCATACTCTCACCATCCACCCAATACTCCCACTCACTCAACATTCATAATGACACCACTCACACTCCATACTCTCACCATCCACCCAATACTCCCACTCACTCAACATTCATAAAAACACCACTAACACTCCATACTCTCACCGTCCACCCAATACTCCCACTCACTCAACATTCATAATGACACCACTCACACTCCATACTCTCACCATCCACCCAATACTCCCACTCACTCAACATTCATAAAAACACCACTCACACTCCATACTCTCACCATCCACCCAATACTCCCACTCACTCAACATTCATAATGAGGTAGAAACTGTATATTTGAAATTGTTACTACTATGAGTTGCTCCAGAGGGGGCAACTGCATAGATCAAGTTAACTTTTTTTTTTTTAAACACAATGAACACAACAGTCTCAGTGGGTCAGTCCAAACAGATTCTTCTGCCTCAAAATAGGGATAGTCCTGGGCAACTTCTACTGGGCACATTGCTTAGAAATTTTATGAAGTCATTAGCAAACACATCCTGATTTCAACTGGACTGTCCTGGCAGATTATAATATGCTGAGCAGTTTCTTCCTTAGATGGCGGGCCCCCCGCCACAGGGTAACAATAGTCTGAATCCATCTTAGTAGTCTCCTCGTCGAAAGAATCCATGGCGATGATATAATATTTCATGCAACAGCCCACCATGTCCTGTACCAAGGCAAAGTGCTTGAACAGTGTAAGCCCTGCCCAAGGTGAAGAAAAGCACAAGGCCCTCGCCTTCTGGATGATAGCCTGGATGGCCTTTCCAGGAGCCCCTGGTCGCTGCTGTAACTTTTGGACCATGCCCTGGAATAGCCAATCTGCCCTTGTCGCCTCAATTTTTTATTTATTTATTTGAATCTCGGAATTACAAACCTTTGAGCCAGAGACTCATTTACAAAGGTTCCATGTCAATAGTTCATAGGGACTAAACAGTACACAAATACAATTGCAATACAAGAGACAAGTCAGTTACAATACAAGTAAGTTAAAACCAGGGTATAACTGGTCAGGAGAATAGACAAGAATGATACGGATTACAACATAATAAGTGGCAAATATACATCATTGCAGTAGAGAAGCGAGACATACTGAAGGTTAAAACAGCATATGAGAGCAGGACTGAGAATAAAGTGCATGAATGGAGAAGCGTGTACATTGCAAATGATTAAGTGGTTCTGGTACAATGGATAGGGCAATCGGTAATCCAAGTAAAAGTTAAGCCCTGGTTAGGGTTACCACCTTTTAAGAAGCCCAAAGTGGGACATTTCTTACTAAAACATGATTTTTCGTAGGACAATATGTAACCTCAACCAACACAACAGATTTTTTCTCCAAATAATCAGAATTAAGACTAAGTGTTGCAGTTTTTTAGATGTTCCCTAGTGTTTCTAATCATTTTAAGGTATTTTAGTTAAGGTACTATAGTTTTTGCCACATTTAGAGGAAAGTCTGAAAATATTCTTTTGTACTATAATGTCAGGACATTTAGTATTTTTCATGTTTTTTCGCAGGACACAGCTGCCCAAATCAGGACTGTCCTGTGAAAGTAGGGACAGGTGGTAACCCTAGCCCTGGTAGAAGGACCCTCATTAGTCCCCCCTAGACATGCAGGAGGGCCAGAGAGTTACAGGGAGAGAGAGAGAGAGAGAGAGGGTGGAGGGGGGATAAGAGGACTGGAGAGAGGGATAGAGGCTAAATGGGAAGGATGGCTGAAGCTGTCTAAGATAATTTTGTCAGTACAAGAAAGTAAATAGGGGTGAGCAGGAAAGCAAAATGGCAAGGAGGGGAGACTCTAAGAGCAGTCGCAACTGTTTATTTCAAGGAGATGCTGCCGGAGTTTAAGCTTAAAGGGGCCAATCTTTGTTTCAAAAAAGACCTCAGGAGGCAGGTCGTTTTTCCAGACAGGGGCCCTGTACATGAAAGCTCACTGCCCCAGGGCTGCCCTATAGAGCGGGACTCAGAAGGTGGCCTTAGTGGAGCTTCTGGTAGCCCGGGGAGTGGGGGCAGGAGTGAGGATGAGGATGAGTCAATGATGTCCCAAAGTCTCTCAGACATGTAAGGGTACTCCATATTGAGGTATTCCACATGAATTCTGCTCCATATCCACCTCTCTGCCTGCGACCATTCGGGCAGGTCCCTCACACTGGTACGTCAGGCGGCTCCTGGCTCCAGCCACACCTGGGTATGGTATGGGACATTAACAGGATCGCTGCTCAGGAGACTGTCCATCTTTTCATGCAGGGCCTTGCTCTGCGCTGGAAGGCAAGGGGTGGTATCAGGCAGCTTCACTGCAGACCGCACATAAGGCTGAGGAACAGCTCTATATATCTCATGGTTGGCAAACTGAAAGCACTGGAAATCTTGTCCTGGGCACAAAGGGACAGGCACCTCCCAAACAACCTCATCTCCCACCTCCTCTTCTGTGGCATGTCTAGGATCTACTTGCATGCTAGGCCTCCCCCTCTGAGGCTCCGGAGGAGCCACCATTGCCAGACAGAGAACCTGCGGCTGGGCTCTGAGGGGCCTTCAGCTGCTGTACCACATCCTCTGCCTCTCCCTCTGCCACGGGGATAGCCAACAGCGGCAGGTGATGTGGTACTGGGCAGACTTCTATGTCCCACATCACCCTCACTGGCAGGTTTCTCCATGGCTTCCACCACTACTTCCACTTCCAGGGCCTCAGTCCTTGGCACTGAGACAGAGGCCGATATCTTGGTCTCTGCCCCCCCAAATCCAGGCTTCCTTGCAATAATGACACTGTGCCCACAGATGTTCCCATGGAGTAAGGCCAAGGGAAGCCAAAGGGAGTGCCTTCCCAAATGCCCATAGCTGACCCACTGGAGCAGATAGCACACAAGGGCAGCTGTACCACTCCTTCACCTCAGGATCCACACCAAACACATATCTCTCTACAGCTGCTCTTCTACCTGCTGAATTCCACAGCCATGCTAGCAATGATGCAGTGATAGTGGTATGGGGTTCCTCAGCAGGAAATTTCTCAGCCATTTTAGTAGAATCTGACAATGTGTCTTCTCCTCCACCCCAAGAACAGAAAATGGTGCCTCCTGCTCGCTCTTCCCCAGTGCTGCACAGAGCGAGCCAATCCTGAGCGCCACCACTCCCCATGTGACCATCCTTTATATTCAGTGGCACCCAAGAAACTGCGCCATACTACAGTGGACCCCTTCCGCCACCTTGCCCCCACAAAGCCAGCGGTGCTAAAGCTCACTAAACACAGAAAAGATCCTGGATGAGCTCCCACAATCTATAACCCCCACTTATCCTCCACTTCTTCCAGGGGTCCTGGTGATATAGTGAGGGGGGTGCACAGACCGTGAGTACCTCCAGTGCACTTCTTGAAATGGAAACAAGACAGGCCTTATCTGGCTCATGAACATTCTTAAACAGGCCTCCTCTTACCCAGGTGGAACAGCTCAGGCACTGCAGCTTCTGCTGGCTTCAATACAATGGGGGGGGTCCTTCTGAGGAAGAAATGTCGGAATTAATTCATTAAAAACTCAGCACCACTAGGTAAAACCAAAAAACAGAACATTTAATTTTTATTCAGGAATAATTAGAACAATTTAAATAAATAAATTAGAGGAGCAGCTCCATGGGGCTGAGAGATTGTGAGAAATGACAGGCAAAGGGCAATTGCACCAGCCACAGCTAATAGAGTTTCACTGCCTAGAGTTTAGACCAAACTGGCTCCACACTTTCCCAGAATGAGCTGAAGATTAGCTCAAACCTTCTCCATACTGCTTATACGTATTCCTTTTCCTTTTCTGGGGGAGTGTCTTACTCCTGCCTGCCACCGAACCTTATACATACTGTGACATGATACAGCCTAAATGCTTCCCGCAGCTGCTCCCAAACCTTACTTCCCACCAGAGCCAGAACAGGTGCCAAAACCCTCCTCACATTCTGAGTCAAAGGAAAGCCCTCACAGAGCATAGCATCAGTCCCCTAACTCCAACTTCTGTTTCTTGAGACGCATCCCTTAAATGGGTCTGACAGGTCCTGCCCCAGACACGGGCACGGCAGGCCCTAAAGACAAATCCCAGGATGTGGCCCCACCCCTCTCTTACCTCCAACAGTGTGCCAAATGGGAATGGCTCCCTGAACCTGTCACCTTTGAGAAAGCCCTACCATGGTACTGCCACCACCACAGCAGCTCCAATGCCTTGATTCCGCTCCATACGTTTGGTAACCGGACCCCCCCGGACTCCAGATGGTTCTGCTGACTTTCTTCCTCCTTTAATCCTCCTGTATGACCCAGCCGCAGTATCCCAGGCCCCAAACAGCTGCCAACCCCTGTCACCTTCCCTCAGAAACCTCAAACCCACTGCACTGCCGCTGCCAGACAACACCCTACTGGGTACAGGAGATTTAGTCCCCCCCCCCAGCCACACTGGCCCTACATCAGCCGGCCGAATCTCCAACTCTTCCCCCTTCCCAGAAACCCTGAGCTTAAATACAGGTGAACTCCACCACCTACGGGGCAGAACAGAGAATCCCCCCCCAACACTGACTAATGGGAAAAAACAAGGGGAGGAAGAAAAGGCAAAGGCAGTAAGCCCACCCCGCAAGGTGAGGGGCTTACATATCCGTAGGGCTCTTTCCATTGTACATCATGCTAATATGACAGGAAAACCCTTGTTTGCCCTCAGTCTTGATGCAGAGAAAGCATTCGACCATGTGTTGTGGACCTTTCTCCGTGTCACTGCAGCAGTTTGGCTTCTCTATTGCCTTCCTGGATCTAATATTTTTTCTAAACACATCCCCACAGGTGCAGATCCACGCCAATGGGCACCTATTGCCTTAAATATTATTACAACATGGGACTCAACAGGCGTGCCCTCTCTCTCCCCCTTCTTTTTACACTGTGCATTGAGCCACTGGCTCAATCTATTCACCAGCATAACTCCACCTGAGTATATCTTGAACCGGATGGGGAGGAACATTGTACTGCCTAGTACTCAGATGATGTGATGGTATTCTTCACGGCTCTGGAACTAGACCTTCTGGAGTTATTATCTCTTTTATGCATGTTTGGCTCTCTTTTGGGTTATAAATTAAATACGGAGGCTCTACCCATTAATTTTAACCCTTCATCACAACTGAAATACCAGTTTCCATTCCATTGGGATCTACCTCATGTGAGATACTTGGGGCTGAATTTAACCAATTTAACTTCTTTGCTATCCCAGGCCAACTATGCCCCACTAACTATACAGCTTCAACAGGTTCTATATAGATGGTCTGTGCTTCCTGTGACTTTAGAGCGGCGTATAGCTACGGTTAAAATGGTAGTCCTACCTAGGTTTCCCTACCTATTTCAGTCCCTGTCTATCCTGATAGATAAAGTTCATTGGGATAGGTTGCTGATTTATATGGAATGGGTGACCCCCCACAAATTAGTTACTTAACCCTCTGTAGACCTAAGGATCAAGGAGGCCTGGCACTCCATGACTTGTACCTGTATTATGAAGCCACACAATTGCAACCACTAGTGCATTGGCCCAGAAATGACCTCAATCAACAACCTGAAAGAGCAGCCCTACCCGCGTCCAAACCAGAAATAGATAGACTAGATTACCATCAGATTAATTCGGTTCCATGTGATAACAGCGATCACGGAAAGGCGATCGCTGTTAGGGCGAGTGTACATCGCCCGATAATTTCGCCGATGTACTCTCCGGGAATGTGCAACAAAGGGCACGGGGACTTGTTCTTTTTTATGTTGGGGCTGTGCCCTCGCACTCCCCTACTAAAGGATTCTCAACTCATGGGGAGGGGGTTGCATGTCGGGAGAGGGTGCAAATCCGAAAAAAAAAATCCAAAATGGCAGGGCACAAGAAAACAACGAGCGCTCAGAACTGAACCTGGCACCCTCACAATCTTAGCCTGACACCCACCCACCACAGGGCCAGCTTGGCAGCCCAGCACCGCATTATGCCTCACAAACCTTCCCTCCCCTTCCGCCTGTCGCACGGCGTGCTTGCCCCCCTCCCGTGTGTGTACATATAGCGATATCCTGTTGCTATATTCGCAGACCCCCCCAATCTGGTCACACTCCCTGCCCAATAGTCCTGTGGGAGTTTGAGAGTAGGTGCTATGGTTACTCCTGCTACACCTTCAAAACTATTTTTTACTGGCCAGGACAGATGCCGGAAACCTGGAATGGCATACCAGGGGCCTACAATATCCTTATCAATTTTTAGAGGGCTATCAAGTTAAGTCTTTTCAGTCAGTTAGGCAAAGCTTAGGTATCCCTCAAAAATAATTATTTTGGTATTTTCAAGTTACGGCATTCTTTTTTCCCTGGATCCGATAAGGCCCCTTAATAGACTCACAAAATTCCCTGGCAAGAATAACAATATCCACCATACAGGGAGACATCCTGCCTCACCTAGTCTCCTCCTTATATTAACCCTCAACCAACTCAGGGCCCTCCACCCATCCCAATATTAGATAAATGGAACGAGGGACTCACGACACCTCTTACTCCAGAACAATGACGGGTGCCCTGCTTAAATTCCCAAAATCACACCTTCAGTATTATGGTGGGAGTTTAGCTGGAAAATGTCTCATACGTTTTTTTCTCAGTCTAGTACGGCAGGTCCACCATAAAACTGTCACCCGTACTTGATGTTGGAGGCAATGTGGGGTGGAGCGAGAGAACCACCACCATATTTTCTGGGCATCCCCCTTTTGACACCCTTTCTTGATTCTGCACCTAACTGAACATTTATAGCTGTTTACATTATACCCGAGAGGGCTGAAAGATGCAGCTGCGAGATACTTGTTGGGCATTCTTATCCTAGTGGTACAAAATGTTGGCTCACAGCAGGAATCCCTACCATGGAAGATAGGATAAGTTTGGTTAGCTCCATATAAACCATGGAAAATATGACATATACTGTTCGACAGCAGGAGGAAAAGGGAAGGGAAGGAATAGGCGGATCCACTGGCTTTTGTTTGTCATGGCCAGGGCCTCTACTTTTGTGCCTTGAGTGGGATAACCTTATCCAAAGCCTACTCTGAGGGAGGATATTATCATATATTCGGACCTTTGGGTCCTGTACTTTGGTTGGAAATGTTGAAAAATTGCCTTTAGATTTAAATATTATTTACACATAGTATGAGATTGCTGTATAGTTTTTTGTTCCATTAACTGCCCCAGGAATTGTATTGTCTTGTCTGTTGTGTTTAATGCTACACTTATGTTTTTTATTGAAAATTCAATAAATTTTGGTTATAAAAAAATAATTCATGTGCCATTGTGTTTAGGCTGTATATAACAGTAACAGAAATTAATATACTGTAAGGGTTTCAGAATGCTGGCAGCCAATGGGATAATAGCATTTTTGAGACCCTTTAGAGGAAGTGTCCAAGGACCAAGCCCTGTGGCACCCTTCTTAACAGAGAATTTGCCATTTATCACTACCCTCTGAGTCTTCCCCCTCAGACTATACTCCTCCCAAGTTGCTATCAATTCTTCCACCCCTAGGTTTGTCAGTTTTTAGACCAGCCTCCTGTAAGGGACCAAGTCAAAGGCCTTACTGATGTCAAGGTACAGTATGTCGACTGCTTTTCCTTTGTCTGCTGGCCTAGTCATCCAGTCAAACAATTCTCTTAGATTTGTCTGGCATGACCGCTCCTTGGTGAACCCATGCTGTCTTTCGTCCTGTACCCAGTTTACATAGATACAAAGACAATGACAGCAGAAAAAGGCTTGTTGGCTCATTCAGTCTGCCCACCCTACCAAACAACTCTGTATGGGAACTACTGGCCATCCCTCCCCTTTGTTTCTGCTCCCCTTCCCCTTCTAACTAATCCCATATTGCCTGTCCGACCTCTGTTTGAAGCTGCTCACTGATTTAGTTCATATTACTTCCTCCAGTAGCTTGTTTTACTGTCCACCATGCTTTCTGTGAAAATGTGCTTATGGGACATCTCTTTTGACCCCCCCCCCCACACAGATTTAAATGTCCTCTCTTGTCTCACTATTTGAGCTCAAGGAAAAAAGTTTCTTGTTGTGCACCATACTTATCCCATGCAGGTAACTGTATGTCTTGATCATGTTACCCTATCCCTTCTTTCCTTAAGGGTGCACATGTTCAATTTCTGCATCATCTTCTTGTATGTGTTGCCCCCTAGTCCATAGACCATATTGGTTGCCCTGTGATGTATTGCTTCCACCTTGTTGTCATCTCTCCTCAGGTGTGGATTCCAGTACCTTGCATAGTACTCCAGGTGTTGTCCCACCAGTGACTTGTACAGTTAGAGGATCACATCCCAGCTTCTACTGCTTATCCCTCTCCCTATGCAATCCAGCATCTTGTTTACCTGGCCCACAGGTCTATTACACTGTGCTGTTGTTTTTAGCTCCCTGATATCATGACCACTAGTTCCCTTTCCTCCATGGTGCTTTCCAGCACCACCACCCCCCATTTCATATTGCACTTTTGGGTTCCTCTTCCCAATGTACATCACTTTACATTTTTTAGCAGTGAAGCCCAGCTGCCAGATCTTCAATCAGCTCACCAACCTTCCCAGATCCTTCCTGACTTTTGTTATCCCTTCCTCCATGTCCAGCCTTGCGCAGATCTTTGTGTCATCATTGCCAAGAGGCATAGTTTGCCCCTGATGCCTTCCAGTTTATCACAAATGAATACATTGAAAAGGACCAGGTACTCCGCATGTTACCTCCCATATCTCTGAAAACTCCACATTAACTATTACCCTTTGTGTTCTTCCCCTCAGCCCATTTTCCACCCAAGTTGTCAATTTTCCCCCATCCCAAAGTTCCTTATCATTTTGACCAGCCTCCTGTGGTGGGCAAGGTCAAAGGCCTTGCTGAAATCCAACTATACTACATCTATACTGCTTGTTCCCTATCTGCTGCCCTGGTCACCCATCAAAGAAGTCAATCAGATTTGTCTGGCAAGACCACCTCCTAGTGAACCCATGTTGTCTGGGGTCCTGTAGCCCATTTCCCTCCAGGAAGTCCACCAGTTCCTCCCTTAGTAAAGACTTCATAATTGTTCCTATTATGGACACTGAGCTGACTGGTCTATAGTTCCCTGGCTCATCCTTCCTTCTGCTCTTATGTAAAGGTACCATGTTTGCTGTCCTCCAGTCCCTAGGGACCAATGTTGTGGCTAGCAAGCAGCTGAATGTGTCTACAAATGGCTATCTCCTTCAGAATGCTCAGGTGTAAGCAGTCAGGTCCCATAGATTCATTTACCTTCAACCCCATAAGCTTTTCCAGCACCTTTTTTTCTCTGTTACTTTGACCATGCCACTTGACCCCTTGCTCTCCTCCCTTCCCCCCTTAACACCACATTCTGGCAGTGGCCCATCCTCCCTAGTAAATATGCCAGTATCTAGTTTGCTTTCCTTTTGTCCCCTCCTCTCACCCTTGCTCACTCTTCAGTCTCACAGTAAACCCTTTGACCTGAAGCTTCTCCCGGATGTACCTAAAGAATACATTTCCCCTTGCTTCACTCCCTTTGTCAGCCGGAGATATGTGTATGCCTTGGCCTCCCTCGCCTTCTTGCTGGCTTCCTTTGTTGCCTCCAGGTATTTCTCCCTATCCTTCCCCCACTGTTGACTTCCCTTATACTTTAAGAATGCTTTCCCTTTGGTTCTTGCTACCATTGTTACTTTAGATGTAAACCACATTCGACCCCTTGCCCATTTTCCCTTTGGCAACCTTCACAACTGAGCTGCTTCTATGTTTGTGTTTTAAATTCTTCCTAGTTTTCCTCTGCACCTCCACTTGCTCTCTACTCCTTGTACTTTCTTCAACTGCTCCTTCATCTTGCCAAAATCCACTTTTTTAAAGTCCCATACCATTTAGTTCAAGAAAGTCCAACAGCTGACTTTAGTGACATCATCATGTAAGCAGTACTGCTTCTTGGTGGCTGTCTCCCTCACCGAGCAGTAATTTAATTTAAATGGTTTACAAAATGAGACAAACTTGGCAAATCAGATTTTCATCACCGACTACCTTCAGACAGTGCAGACTGGCAAACTGAAAACTGCTCCAGATGCTCAGGATTCCACCGGATTCCCTATGACACTGCTCTTGGCCATGCTGCAATCTCAACCATCCGAACTCCCATCCATGGCTGCGGCCTTACCGCCCCCCCCCGACAAAGCAAAACAGAGTTGGACACTATCCTGCATGAATTGCTAGCCTTCAGATCTAAGATGGGCTCTGCGATGCATGATATTCGGGGGGTCAATCACAAGTTTAAAAACTTAGCAAGATGCCATAAATGCCCAGTTAATCACCGTGGACAAACACCTAGATAAAATTGAGCAACAAATGGATCAGTTGACTGAAACTCAAATGAGTATCATGGCCCAACAGGAGGACACAGAAAACCACTCACACTGCAAAAATATATACCTCTATGGGCTACTGGAAAACACAGAGGGCTGCAGTCTTACAGAATTTTTGTGAGCTTGACGAAGGTCTAAATATTGAGATTGAATATGTTCACAGGGCCCTCAGCCCCTAAGTCCACATCGCCTTCTGCTTAGTCACCCTCTATAATTGTCCACTTTGCAAACTAGGCTATTAAAGAACACATTCTCCAGGCAGCATGGAGAAAGAAAAAGATGTTCCATGGACAACAGAGAATATTTTTTGACAGTTATTTCTCCCAGGCTGTGATATGTAGAGCCATAGAGAATATATTCCAGTTTTACAAGCCCTCTGCAAGCAAAATCTGAAATTTAAAACCCTGTATCCTGCTCTTTTGACTGTTCAACTTCCTTTGGGGCAGATGACTTACCACACGGCCTTGGAGGCACAAAAAGACCTTCTCCAGAAAGGCCTCTTAAAGGAACAGACATTGCAGCCCTGATCATCAGGTGAATTATCCTTCTCCCGGCAGAAGGTTGGAAGCCGGAATTGCAGACAACACAAAGTTTACACCATCTCAAGCATTGTGCAGCAGCTACAGTCTTTTTGGGCAGCCACATCAGTGCCTAACACCTGAGTTTCCCTGAAAATATGACACTGTTTTCTTGACTTGCCAGGTACATCAGGGTGGCTTTGGAGGGGGGGGTCAGGGGCCTTGTTTTCAGGGGGTTGAGGGCTCAGCGCATGAGATCTTCATTAGAGGGGTAGTACTGGCTTGGGCACCGTGTAATGGTACCCCACTGTGGGGGATCTGTCCTCCGTGAAATTAAAAAAAAAAAGTTCTCTCAATTATTTCTACCCTGGATGCAGTCCTACTCCTTACAACCTGTTAGAGAGATTTTCCACTGTCCCAGTGGCTGGAGTGGTAGCATGACATCTTGAATGGTCATTCATATGGTCACCTAGTGAACTCAGGCTGGGGGTTGGTGGCAGGGATGCCTGATAACCAGGTAGGCCCTGTCTCCTTGACTTCTCCCCTTACAGTTTTAAAGTGCTCTTCTCCTGTACCAGTATTGATTGATGGATTGGTTAGTTGGAGAATGGCTTCACTCAAGGGGCCCTGGGCGGTGTTCTAGCCCCCTTCAATTTTCGTTTACTATATGATTTAATATCTCTAGCCATGGGCCTTTGAGCCCCGTCCCCAAGAGAAACCCATCTCCTGGACCCTTTGCCGACTTGGATTGCTTCCCTGAATCCATGGTATTACAAAACAGTCAATCCTGCAACTCTTTTCAGCAGAGTGGTTATTGACTTCAAGTCATCCTGGGTTTCACACTTTGCTGGGGCTGATCTTTTTCCCTGGAATTACTGATACGTATGTAGCCTCGGGGCCGAGCCCCCAACTTGTAACCCCTCACTGTTCCTTTACATTATATTACCATTTCTTTTCCAACAGGTCCTATCCTCTCGCCCCTGTTTTCTCAGGTTCAGTTTGTTTGGGATTGCCTCTGTCTGTACAGGTAGGCTGCACACTCCTGAGTCTCCGTGATGGCACAACACGGCACCCCTCCTCCCCTCCCATGTCTAGGGGTATATGATGGAACTGTTCACAGAGAAGGGGGGATAGCACCAGTTCCTGACTTAGGCAGTAAAACAATTCTTTCAGTAGGGTTATAAAACAGTACCTCAGATAGTAGTGGGATTCTTCTGGTGACAGCATGAGCTCTGTCTGGGTGCAGTCAGTGTTATTTCCTTTCATCCAGCTGAAGAGCATTCTGGTGCAGTTTGTCTAGGAGGCAGATTAGTTAGGAACAACAGCAGACAGTCAGACAATTCATTTTGGGCATGAACTCAAGGATTGTGGTCCAGCCAGGAGAATTAGATGCAATCAGGCATAGTTTATTTGTAAACAGTTCCAAAGGCTCAAGCCATAAAATGATTTGGCTCCAAGGAGCAGCAAAGGCAGACAGAACATTCAGCACATCACAACAGCTAGCAGCCATGGCACTTCTCACTTAGGGGACATGGGTCTCAAACCTGGATCCTGACACTTTTCTCTTCAGTGAGCCGAATGACCTCTCAGCACACATGGGCAAGCATTCTTTTCTAGCAACTGCCTCACAGTCCCCTTTTTCCTCTCACATTCCCCACCAGTGGCGCAGGGGAAAACCTCCAGTAAATGGGGCACACATTCTGGATACTGGGCTCAAGCTAATCTCCTATGACCTCCCTCCCTTTCTGACTCTGTGGGGGGGTCACAACTTGCGGGGGACAACCTTCCCAGGGCAAGCACTCTACAACAATTCTCCCTCAGCAGTACACAGAAGGACAGTGACTTACAGCTTGGGTCCAGACTGCCACTCTGGACCCTCTGGGACCAGAACAATACCACTACCTGGTCAGGGCCTGCCATGGGAGCCTTCTGACTTCTCTCAGCCTCTCTGCGGAGCCGGACAGGCTCCACACCTCGATCTCCCTTCTCGATGCTGTGGCTCTGCTTCAAGCCTCCCCCCCCCCGATGGATGTGGGTGTCCATCATCTTCATTTGGATACCAGGGGGGCAATCAATCCACCCCAGCCCTGGGCTGTTCTGGCCCCGACTGGCAGCCCACTCCCTGACTGGTGCTTATAGGCCCCAGCACTCTCCTCACAACCTCTCCCAATGGCTGCTCACTATCAACTCCCAGCTCAGGGGTACATTCTCCCGCCTTGCCCACAGCAGCACATGATGCCCAGGCTCCATCCCCTTTTGCGAGCATTGCATACACTCAGGATCCCTGATGCCAACTGAACATCTTCTAGTAACCTACAAATCAGCACAGGGGTTACATGTATACAGGATGCCTTCTACAATGACTGTTGGCTTTTGTATCAGTGGCCGAAGAGAACTCAGTTAACTCAAGCACTTATTATCCTGTACAGCACGCCTCAGCTCTACAAGCTGTGAACTACCAGTGTTATGTAACTTTATCCCATTAATTTGGGATGTAAGAAGGGAAGAGTATCTGTAGATGTTTGCCATTTATAGTAAATGTATATTAATATTCTATTTAACTTAAAGGTTCTACTTGATTTCTGCATGTACCAGAGAACGGGTCATGGCTGTCCATAGATCCCAGACCCTCCATCAGGGCTTATGGGGTATTACACCCTGTTACTTGCAATATACTGGGGGTTTACCTTGTTTTTACTATTCTGAAAGTTTGGTACACCAAAACAAATATCCCGCCCCCATTAGCGATTATTTCTTTTATGACACAGCGACGGGTAGTTTTTATCGGTTTTCCTGGATGTGCAAATGGTAGATTGATTGTGGACGAGATGATCTGATATATCACCCATGTTTCTATCTAGGTCTACCTCAGCTGGTGGGAGGGAGGTTGCATTTGAGATAAGACAGATGATGTGTTGATGTCAAACCCGCATTCCCTAACTACCACCACTAGGAGAAACTGCAGAGTGGGGCTTATTATACTGTTCCTTCTGCTTCTTACATAGGAGGAATTTACCTCCCTTAGAGGCCCAGATGACCTATGAATCTGGTTCTTCCTTCCACATCTGGAACTGAATCTACCACCTGGTACATGTTTCCGGACACTACTGGGCATACACCATTTCCCAATCCTTCCTTGGAAGTCACCAATGCCTGTATTATAGTTCCTATTAGGCCCTTAGTTTTAGAAGGGGAAAAGATTGGCAACATGACAGGGGTGCCCCGTTGGTCCCTCCCATGTAGATAGTTTAGTTCTCTATTTCTTATTATTATTTACTTCACTTAAATGGAGCATACTAGTACCTGCAGTTTTCTAATCAGCATGGTATGGCTAATTGGTGAGACAACATAATTTGGACAGAGACTAGACTCTGGACTCCCTACATAGGTTGGGCGGGGAGTGGGGTGGGGGGAGTCTTGTTGCTCCAAACTCTGAAACTTTTAAAATGACAGCATAATTTTTTTTTAAAGTGATGTCTCTCAAAATGTTAATGGCCTACGTAGTCCTGTGAAAAGTGATCATTCAATACTACTACAGATAACTAAAGTCAAGAACAAACTTCAAGACTTATTGACCTATAAAACTGAACAAGCCCTCCTTTATTTGAAACAACACTACTACAAAGGAAGATCAAGGGCCACTAAGGTCTTGGCGTACTGACTTAGACTACAACAAAAGACGGTAATGATAACAAAGATTACCTATCCAAATACAAATGCTATGCTAAACTGAATACAGTCAATCCTAAATGGCTTTTGGTGTTACTATTCTGCACTATACACTAAAGACCCAGAACCGGATGATATGCAACATCAACATTTTTTTACAAATATAACTCTACCACCCCTGCCAGAATCCCACCAGGAGGCATTACTTCGACCTATTACCTCTTTGGAAGTTTTGAGTATTATAAACAATGTCAAATTAGGCAAAAGTCCTGGACCAGATGGGTTCACATCTGAGTTCTACAAAGCTTTCTGTGTAGAACTACTTCATCCGCTTAATCAACTCTGTAGAGCAATTCAGGGAGGAGATGCTCAACCCCCCTCCCAATTGGCAATATGCTAACATTTCTACTATATTAAAACCTAACAAAGATCCCCCTTTTATGCAAGTCATATCACCCCATATTGATCCTAAATCAGGACTACAAATTATATGCTAGCATTACTGCTAAACACCTAGAAAATATTTCACCAGCCCTTATTCACAAAGACAGGTGGAATTTGTTCCCTAACCACAGACGCTTTGTTCCCAAAGGACAGACCTCTGATAACGTAAAGCAAACATTGTACTTATTGCAGAGATCTCCACAGACAGCTACCCCCTCTTGTTTTTAGGTATGCATGCACAAAAAGCATTCGACAGGGTGTTGTGGAGATCTCTTCAATATACTCTGAGACATTTCCAATTTCTGGAACCCTTCTGTCAAATGATAATGGCATTGTATACTAACCCCCAAGCAATGGTTAAAATTAATGGTACCTACTCAGATCACTTCCCGTTATCTAGAGGAACTCGTCAGGGCTGCCCATTGTCTCCTTTACTGTTTGCTCTATATGCAGAACCACTAACACAGGCTATAAAGGGGACTCCAAATATTAAGGGTCTGACTAGTGGGGGGGTGGAGCATAAAGTCACCTTTTATGCAGATGATTTAATGATTTTTATGACTCATCCAGACACACTCTTGCCTGCTCTATTCAATATCTTGAAGGAAATGGAGGTCTTAACGAGATATAAATTAACTTTTTTATTTGGATAAATAAAGATAAAATGGTGGTGGAGCCATGGAACAAGCGGCCAGGAGAGGTGGTAGGCGCTGATACAGTGGAGGGATTCAAGAGGGCATGGGACAGACACATGGGGTTGAGAGGAGGAGAGGAGAGGGGGGACAGTGCTAGGGGAAATATGTGAAGGGAGGGCAAGGACAGACTGGATGGGCCATAGTGTCCTTTTCTGCTGACAACATGCTGCAATTCTGTGAAAATGGAAGTCCTTCAATATAATTATAATCCCTCTTCTGATACCAATACCACTTTCCACTTACATTGGGACTGCACAGTGATCAGATATTTGGGAATTATATTGCCCTTGAACCTCTCCACTTTGTACAAAGTCAATTACGCCTCACTGAGCAGTGGAATACAAGCAGACTCACAATGATGGTGGCATGTACCTATCCCACTAAAACAAAAAGTATATATATATATATATATATATATATATATACAGTATATATATATATATATATATATATATATATATCAGAACATTCCTTTATTACCTCCAGAAGCGAATTTGATAGATGAAACAAACAGATAGCCTTTTTATTTTTTCAATTTCTGTTTATACCCCTCCCCAGTCATGGCACTGTACCCAACTTCCCTCTGGCTCCCGAGACCTGAGGGACTCCCCATCCTGCCGAGGTTTGCACCCAGGCAGGGAAAGAGAGGGGTGGGGGTCTCCCCTTACCCCTGATCCCCAGCACATACCATCAGTCTTGTTGGGGTCTGTCCTGCAGGTGAGGTGCAAGAGGGTAAGGGCTCATATCAACCCTCGCATCGGTGTCATGTCGTGGCCAAAGCATTTTCTTGTGTACATCCCTCCCCAGGTATGATCTGTGCTTGACGCCAAGGTGTGAGCCGGTGTCAATCATGTCTTCCCCTTCTTGAGGACCCGAGCAAGCTGATCGGTGAGCTGCCACTAGTGGCAGGCTTGCACCGAGTCGATGCTCCCTCCCCCACCCCGAGGAGATGAGCAGTCCTCTGCATGCTCAAGTCTCCTCCCGCCCCGGCTGGCCCTCCAGCAACTGGAGCCTGTACCGGAACTTGGGTCTCTGGCATTGTGAGTGGTAGCGCTACCTCTTCACCAATGGGCTGGCTAGTTTTTTTTTTTAGGTTTTTGTGCCCCCGTTTTCTCCTGCCCCTGTCTCAGCATGAACACGTACATGTGGAAGCCTGTGCACGTCACGCTTGAGATGCCCTCCCTTCATGTCACCCCCTCCCACCTGTACTGTCACCAGACCTCCACCTGGCAGCGAATGGAACTACGGGGGGGGCTACAACCTCCCTGGGAGAGAAGAGTTGCCATTGGGTGGCTCAATCCAGCTTCCTCCCCTCCCTGTGCCTGCTTCCCGGCGACCCGAGGTCATACCTGAACCTGGGTCACTGGTGTGGCATGAGGTAAGGCATCCAGCACCTCAACCCTCAGCACCACTAGGCTGGCTGATAGCTAGATTTTTAGTGGGCAGGAGGGAAACCCAGAAAAGCATATAAAACACTGCCACTGGTGAAGCAGAGGGGAAGTTTGGCTGTGCCCAATTTAAGAGTATTGCCAGGCGGCTCTGTTCTCCCATATTCTTCATTGGTTAGAGTCTGCATCTCTTTTACACTAAAGGAACCTGAGTTGGGAAACCAGGCTGACCAAATTTATGTTGAACTGTTTCAACCTCTCTCATGCAGCAGAGAACCAATACAGGACATAGACTCTGATTATGCTTCCCATATTTTGACTAATTGGCAGAACCTCTTTGCTCCCTGAGTCTTAAATTATCTGCCCACTATTTAGAAACATTAGCCTCTGACCCACACTTCTGCCTAGTTAGATTAGATCCCACCTTTAAAAATAGATGGCAATGCTAATGACTTATCCAGGGAGACCAGGGAGGGGCTGTGGTCATGGCTTACCTAGATTTTAGCAAGGCATTTGAAACAGTCCCACACAAAAGATTAATACACAAGTTAGCCAGCCTTGGAGTGGGTCCCAAGGTGGTAGCCTGGATAAAAAATTGGCTAGACAACAGGACGCAGAGGGTAGAAGTAAATGGAGTCCACAGTGAAGAAAGGAGGGTTCTAGCGGGGTACCGCAGGAGTTCAGTACTAGGACCGGTCCTTTTTAATGTCTTTATAAGTGACATTGCAGAGGAACTGGAAGGAAAAGTATGTCTCTTTGCAGATGACACAAAGATCTGCAACAGGGTTGATACACCAGATGGAGTGGAAAGGATGAGAAGGGACTTGGCAAGGTTGGAGGAATGGTCAAATGTATGGCAGCTCAGATTCAATGCAAAGAAGTGCAAGGTAATGCACCTGGGAAACAAAAACCCAGGGCAAGAGTACACAATGGGGGGTGAGATACTGACAACAGTAAAAATGGAAAGGGACCCGAGGGTAATTATATCAGATGACCTAAAGGTTAGCAAGCAATGTGAGAAGGCAGTAAGGAAGGCTGGGGGGATACTGGGATGCATAGGGAGAGGCATCAATAGTAGGAAACAGGAAGTTGTTATCCCTCTGTACAGACAGTTGGTGAGACCCCATCTGGAGTACTGTGTGCAGTTCTGGAGACCCCATCTCCACAAAGACATAGACAGAGTGGAGGCTGTCCAGAGGAGGGCAACCAAAATGGTGCAGGGTCTGCACCAGAAGACATATGAAGAAAGACTAAAGGAGCTTAATATGTATACCCTTGAGGAAAGGAGGGAGAGAGGGACATGATAGAAACTTTCCAAGTACCTCAGGGAATCACGAAGTCAAGAGGGTGGCATCTTTCAGAAAAGAGATGTGCAAGAACAAGGGGCACAATTTGAAGATAGAGGGAATGGCTCAGAGGTAATGTGAGGAAGTATTTTTTCACAGAGAGGGTTGTGGATGCACAGAACAGCCTCCCTGAGGAGGTCATGGAGTCAAGAACAGTGGGGGAATTCAAGAATGCATGGGCAGACATAAGGCAGTCCTAGTGGGGGGGTAGGAGGAAGTAAGCTGTTGGTTAAATAGGATCTGCAGCTTATCTGTTAGGTAGGAAAATGGGCAGACTAGGTGGGCCAAGCGGTCCTTATCTGCCATCAAATTCTATGTTTCTATCCATAACTATCAATATTATGATAAAGGTATATTTCAGATTTTTCAAGCGCTGCAGCAAAGTTTCCATCTCCGATCTTCTGATTATTTCAGGTACCTACAAGTCAGACGCTATTTGGGGGAGAGGTGTGGTTTGCAGTAGGCAGAGGCAGACACACATCCACTTGCACAGATGGTTTAAGAAGCACAGAAACATGGGGCTCCTGAGCATATTATATCCACCATATACAGAGGCATACATTCCACAGAGGGAACTGCAATAAAAAAATCCCAAGACTGGTGGCATACAGAATTAGGAATTGTACTTCCCAACACAGAATGGATAACAATATACATTAAACAACATAAACTCATCTCTTCTCATGTGTGGCAGGAGTATGGCTGGAAATGTGTTCTTTGCTTCTTCTGGACCCCACAAATAATGGGGAACTACGATATGATTAGGGACATGACATGTTGGACAGCATGTGGAGACACTTGTGCTACCCATACACATATATTTTGGAGCTGTCCAGTGTTACTTCCATATTGGCAGGCAATAGAGAAGGCTACCCAGGAGTTATTTCTAGAAATAGGTCTCCTCATACCCCCTACAGCTATCTTGCTACATTTCCCACCCCAAATGAAAAATAAACACGCTCAGCCCTTATAGGCCATAATACCAACAGTGGCAAAGAAAGCTATATACCGTAAGTGGTTGCAAAAAACTGCACCAACCATAAGAGAATGGGAAGACACTACACAACAAAACTACCAACTAGAAAAATTGACAGTGGGGATTAATCTTCAAATTGTCAAGTTTGCCAGCTTCTGGAATAAGTGGTTGATATGGGTAATGGGACACTGCTCGGTTATTGTAGCACAGATGGGAAGGGATACCTGGTGATATTTTTGGTATAAGGGACTACCTAGGAAAACTGGCTTATAGATATGGGATTACCCTGTGGTCCTGAATTATTGCACCACGATTAATAACATTGCTATTTTTGATTGTCTTACAGTATGTATTGTCTCCAACCTACATGCTGTTGTATAGACTATACAAAAATGTCAGACAAGCTCTAGCTACAGTAAGTACAAAACAACGGCTAGAAAACTTAAAGTTCAAATAAGGACAGCTAAACAAAACATAGAACAACATTTAGTAACTGCTGTACAGGATAATAAGAAAACATTTTACAATTATGCAGGCTCCTTAAAAGGGAATAATAATTCAGTAGATCCAATTAAAGTGGGAGATAAAATAATAACTGATGAAAAACTTACCTCTAAAGAACTGAATAAATATTTCTTGAGCATTTATGAGCCAAAGGAAAAACCAACAGTAAATATTCCAAATTTAAGATCTGATTTTGAACAATTCTCTGAGGAGGAAATACTCAAAGTGATTAAAGCCACCAAAATAAGTAGTTCAGCTGGACCGGATGGAATAACCCCAAAATTTTTTAAGGAGCTTGCCTCACTTTTGGCTGGTCCTTTGACTAAACTTTACAAAGCCTTGCTTAATGAAGGCAAGACCTTGAAAGAATGGAATGAGGCGATAGTCATCCCTATATTTAAAAGTGGTAGCAAACTAACTGTTAATAATTACAGGCCAATTAGTTTAACTTCTGTTGTAGGAAAACTCCTCGAAAGACTACTATAGAAACATATTATACGACATCTACAGATCAATAAACATATTGACCCTACGCAACACGGATTTACCTCACAAAGATCCTGCCTAACCAATCTAATGCATTTCTTTGAATCAGTAAGTGCAGCACTTGATAAGGGTTTGCCAGTTGACGTTGCCTTCTTGGACTTCTTGAAGGCGTTCGATAAGATTTCACACAAGATATTGATCGAGGAACTTGTTAAACTACAATTCCATTCCAACATTATCAGTTGGATAATTTCCTGGCTGTCAGGAAACAGTGTGTTACAATCAGAGGGCATAAATTGGAATGGGGTGAAGTCACTAGTGGGGTTCCCCAGGGCTCAGTCATTTGACCTATACTTTTCAACATTATAGAGGCTTCTATGCAAACACACAAAAATACTTGGTTGTGTAACTATGCCGATGATTGCAAAGTAGGCAGCATTGTTAATAATCCTGAGGTTGGACTACTTTTCCTACAAAATCTAGATCAGTTAGCAGTTTGGGCACAGGAAAAGAAACTCAAATTTAATGAGATAAAATGCAAAATAATGTATTTAGGCAAGAATAACATTGGTTATCAGTATACACTGAACTCAGTAAAGTTACAAAAAACAACTTGAGAAAAAGACCTGTGGGTGTTCTTTACTAATGACCTAAAATTCGATAGGCATACTACTGTAATAACAAAAATGTGTTATGGAATATTAAGATGCATTCTGAAGAACGTCAAGAGTAGGGACCGGGCAGTCATTGTACAACTTTACTCACCCCTGATTAGGCCACACTTAAAGTATTGTTCCCCACTCTGTGCACCTTACTCAATTTATAGTAAACAAAAACTAGAAAAGGTACAAAGTAGGGCTACTAAACAAATAAGTATGAAAAACCTGAATTATATGGACAGATTAAAAGAGCTTTAAATTATTTTCAACAGAGTACAGAAAAAATAGAGGTGATATATGCCTGGCCTATAGGACTTATCATGATGATGCTTTATTAGAAACCCTGGGGTTGGTTAGACATATTCATGTGTTCAATAAGACTAGATCACAGAGCCATAAATTTAAGTGTAATGCCTATAATACATGTCAGAGGAGTCAGTGGTTTAGTCAAAGAATCATAAATATATGGAATATCTTGCCCAGATATGTTGTAGAGTGTGATAATATTAACTTATTTAAAATCAATCTGGACAAATATATGGGTGATAGGAAGTATTTTTTCCACCAATAGATCGATTGGTGGCAAGTTCTTTAAAGGACTCAGGTCCATTGAACTTGATTTACACTATGAACTATGAACCTATAAATGTTATTTATGACTGTATTGCTCCAAGAAAACTTAATAAACTTCCAAAAGTCAAACAGTCTTTTCAAGTAACTTACCCACTATAATAGTCAAGCTGACTGGCCTGTAGTTGCCAAGCTCATCCTTCCTTCCACTTTTATGCAGGGGGACCAGGTTAGAAGTCCTCCAGTCCTTGGAGACCACTCCTGTGTCTAATGAGCAATTAAAATATCTACAACTGGACGTACTATTACCTCTGCTGCTTCCTTGAGCACTGTAGGATGCAGCCCATCTACAGAATTGACTTGTCTACCTGTAACCCTTTTAGATCCAAGAGGCATTCTTTCTTCCATGATGCACCCCTGTCTGTTAGAGCTCCCTCCCTCCTATCACCCCCTCCCTGCTTTTTGGTTATTGTCCAAACTCCTCCCTGGTAAATATTGAACAAAACTGTTGGTTCAGTATCTCTGCTTTGCCCCACCCCTTTTCTCAGCCTCACAATACCCTCCCTAAACTTGAATTTATCCTGGATATACTAGAAGAACACCTTATCCCGCACCTTCACTGTTCTTGCCTTAGCGTTCCTGATGTTCTTCTGGTCTCCACTGTGGCCCTTAGATAATTCTCCTTATCTTCCCTTTGGCTACCCTCATATTTCTTGAATGCTTTCCTCTTTGCCCTCACTGATTCATTCACATCCAATGTGGACCACAGTGGGTCTCTTGTCTTCCTCCCCTTGGTTACCCTCTTGATACAACATTCTGCAGTCTTTAATATGCCTAACTTGATCATGTCCCATTTTTCATTCACACATTCTTTCCCTGCTATTCCTGCCATTGTTTCCTCTTGTAGCCTTTACATTCTTTCAAAGTCTGCTTTTCTGAAGTCCCACTTTTTAGTGCACCATTCCGCTTGCTGACTTCTACTTGAACCTCCAGCCACATTGTCTTGTAGTCACATGACTCCAGTGGCTTCTGAACTACTGTGTTATGGACCCACTCACAGGAATCCAGGGGAGAATGGAGGGATTGTAGGTGTTGTGGGACAACCTGGAGACAGTAACCGGATCCACTATTTGCACTGACATAATCTATAAGCCTCCAGCATAGGGGGAGAGGCTGGATAGGGCACTGGTGGAAGCCATTAGTACAATGACAAAAAAAAGGAAGGTGCTGTTAGTGAGGGACTTCAATCAGCCAAATATAGATTGGAGCCTCCCACCCACAGCTTCCGCTTGAAGTAAAAACATCCTGGACTTACTGCAGGGAGTGTTTTTCAGGCAGCTAGTCGGAGTCCATTCATGATGGGGCAGTACTGGACGTGGTACTCACAAACAGGAACAGTATTGCAGGCATCAATGTGGGAGGCCAGTTGGGGACCAGTGATCACCATACAATGTGGTTCAACATAAGGAGGGGCAAGCCGGCACAGTGGCACTGAGGGTTGAGGTACAGGACACCACACCTCATGCCACGCCAGTGACCCTGGTTTGGGAATGAGCTCAGGCCGTTGGGGGTTGACGAGGGAGGAGAGGATCGAGCATCCATAGACTGCTCTCCTCTCCTGGGGAGGGGTAAGGGGACCATCCTGCACTTGTAGTGGCACCTGGTGATGGCTGGGTGTACTACAGCTGCAGGACTCAGATAATGGGCTGCAACGTTGGGCGGCCGCCCTCTGAACGTGTGTGGGTGCATGCATGTAACAGGCTGGGTGACATTGCACTGCCCTCGTTGGGGGAAATAAAGCTGAAAATCCCCCCCTCCAGTAGGCAAAAGTGGGGCCAGTGGTATTGGCCCCATGTCCACCGCTAGGTATAAGGACGCATGTTCTGGTTCCCTCCCCTGCGCAGGCTGCACCTCCAATCCTCTAGATAGGGTACCAGAGGTGATGTGGTCCTTCCCCGGAGGACACAGAACCAGGGGGCTTGGGCATGCCACACAGGTGATGGGGGACGTCCCGGCCGGAATCGAGTGAGCCGTGCTTTAGGCAGGATGGGAGACACTGACGACTGAGTGCCCACGCTGGAGAGAGTCTGGAGGTAGGGAGTGCAGAAAAAGAGTAAAAAAAAAAACAAACAAAAAAAACATATAGAGGGCAGAAGAAGCAAACCACACAAGAACAAGGGTTCTGGACTTCAGGAGGACAGATTTAAAAAAAAAATGGGTCAGTGACCCAGAGATGACCTAGCAGGGTGAATGACATGGGAGAGGTGGAGGAACAGTGGGCTAATTTAAGGAAAGGCATAGTGAAGGCAACAAACCTCACTGCAAAGGAAGTAAGCAAAAGCAGGAGAAAGAAGAGACCACTATGTCCCTAAAAGGATGTGGCTGAAAAAGTAAAGGCTAAAAGGAGGCAGTATAGTGCAGTGGTTAAGGGCACTGAGCTACAAACCTGGAGACCTGGTTTTGAATCCCATCAGCCCCCAACTGCATATTGTGTGACCCTGAGCAAGTCACTTAAATTCCTTGTTCTCCCAGGTCACATCTGGAAACAAGCTCCGGCTTAGTGTGCCTTTCCTGGTTAACAAACTTCCCACCCCACCCCCACACACAAGGATGATAACATTCAGGAGGTATAAAGAGACGCAGAGGGAAGAGAATAGGGAGGTGCATCAGGAGAAGCAGAGGGAAACAGGCAAAGTGGTGAGGAGCACAAAGGAGCAAAATGAAGAAAGAATAGTCCAAGGGGTAACTAAAGGGGACAAGGCCTTTTTTAGGTGCAAAAGTGAAAGAAAGATGATGACGGGAGGGATTGTGAGATGAAGAAGGCAGGGGAGACTGTGCAGAGGGGGATCAGGAAAAAGCAGATATCCTGAACAAATACTTTTATTCAATCTTCAGAGAAGAAGGGAAAGGGGATGGGCCACATAAAAGCAACAGGAGCACTGGGGGGCTAGAGGAAGACACAAGTCCATTTACAGAGAACAGAATCCTGAAGGGACTCGCAACTCTGAAAGTGGACAAAGCTATGGGACCAAACATGATACACCCAAGGGTATTAACAGAGCACAGTGAGGTACTGGTTGCCTCTCTGACAGCCCTGTTCAACAATTCACTGGAAACAGGAGTAGTTCCGGAGGGCTAGAGGAGGGCAGATGTAGTCCCACTTCGTAAAAGTGGTAGCAGGGAGGAGGCTGGCAACGGTAGTCCAGTCAGCCTGACATCAGTGGTGGGGAAGTTAATGGAGTCACTGCTAAAGGAAAAGATTACACAGTATCTTGAATCCAGTGGGTCAAAGGACCTGAGGCAGCACAGATTCACAAGAGGGGGGGTCATGTCAGACAAAGCCAATCATTTTTTTTTCATATTCTATTTATCTCTCCTGTTTCTCCCCCTGGCTGCCCCCTTCTGACCAACTCCCCCAGCCCTGTCACCCATCTCATCCAGGACTTACCTTAACAGTCGTTCTCTGCAACGTGACTTATGGTTGTGCCCGGCCACTGGTGCAGAGCCTGTGGGGGTCGGTCGTTCATCCTGCTGCCTGGAGTGTTTTTTTCCTCCATTTTCTCCTCTGGGCCCACATACATGCAGTGGGTACAATGTCTGAGCTCTGCTTCTGCTGAGGTGGCCCAGGTGCCCTGCATGTGGGTTCCCCTCCCTGTGTGGTGACGTGCATGTGCTGCCACCCAGGCATGGCTGGGTGGCAGGCAATTAGCACACCGCTCTAACCCCCCACCCTGAGGAAGGAGAGCTGTCTTGGGATACTTGATCCTTTCTCACCTGGCTGGTCCCTGAGCAACCCAGTTCCATTCCTGACACCAGCTCACCTGTGTGGCAGGAGGTAAGGCACCCGCGCCTCAAACCTTCATGCCACTGGGCTAGTGATAAATTTCTTTGGGTGACCAAGGAAATACATCAGGGTGGGATGGTTGATATGACCTACTTAGATTTTAGTAAGGCATTCAACACCATACCACATAGGAGACTGACTTATAAAGAAACTGGGAGCTTAGGGGTGGATCCTAAGGTAGTGAACTGGGTAAGAAATTGGTTAATGGATAGGTGACAGAGGGTGATGGTAAATGGAGTTTACTATGAGGAAAGGAGTATGATCTGCAGGGTGCCACAGGGCTCATTACTGGGACCGGTCCTCTTTAATGTCTTTATAAGTGACATTGGAGATGAACTGGAAGCAAGGGTATGCCTCTGCAGATGGCACTGAAATCGGCAATAGGGCAGACACTCCAGAGGGGGTAGAAAGAATGTGCAGATACCTGAGAAAACTTGATGAGTGGTCAAGGGCATGGCTGCTGGGTTTCAATGCGAAAAAGTGCAAAATCATGCACCTATAGCACAGAAACCCAGGAGTGGAGTACAGAATGGGAGAAGAGGTATTGATGGTCACCAAACAGGAATGGGATCTTGGGGTAATAATTTCTGATGACCTCAAGGTGGTGAGTCATTGTGACTAGGCAGTGGATAGGGTCAGTGGGTTGCTGGGGTGCATAGTGAGGAGTATCGCCAGCAGAAAGAGGGAGGTGGTGTTGCCACTGTATACATTGCTGATGAGACCCCACCTGGAGTATTGTGTCCAGTTCTGGAGACTACATCTCAGACAGGGTGAAGGCTGCCCAGAGGAGGGCAACTAAAATGTTGCAGGGGCTGCATCAGAAGTCCTAGGAAAAGAGACTAAGGAGCCTCAATATGTACACTCTGGAAGAGACAAGTGAAAGTGAGGACATGATAGAGACGTATAAATACCTCAAGGGGTTGAATAAGGTACAGCGGGGGAGCATTTTTCAGAGGAAAAGATGCATAAAAACAAGGGGACGTGAAATGAAGCTGGAAGGGGGAAAATTTAGCAGAGATGTGAGAAAGCACTTCTTCAATGAAAGAATGGTGTATGCTTGGAACAGTCTTTCCACAGAGGTTGGTGGGGCAAAAACAGTGGTGGGCTTCAAGCATGCATGGGATAGGCACAAGGGAATCTTAGATGGAAAGTAAGAGGGGGAGGGAGCTGGAGATCAAGTAGGGTCTGCAGTGACAGGATGGAATAGGCAGGGAAAATGAGCAGACTGGGTGGGCCAAAAGGTACTTATCTGCCATCAAATTCTATATTTCTAGGTTTCTAAGTTTCTATTTTTCTCAGTCTTCATGAACCCCAGGTCCAACAGTGCTCCCTGCCTTGCAGGGTCCTGGACCAGTTGTACACGGAAGGCTTCCTGCATGCCTCTGCGAGGAGTTGGTTCCTTGCACTTGCCACAACTGGGACCTTCCAGTCCAAATCTGGCATGCTGAATTCCCCCATTAATGTCGCTATGTCCTTGGTTTCAGTTGCCCTTCTCAGATTTCTCTTGGTTCGTTGTCCACTCCTGATCCTGGCTTGGTGGTCTGTAAGCTACACCAGTTGTAATCTGTTTCCCTTTCCCTTTGGCTACTAGTAACCATAGTGTCTCTGAACCTCCAGAGCCACCCAGATTGTTTATTTCTTTAACTTCATTGTTGCCCTTCAGCAGTCCTATCCCCCTTGCCCCTCACCCTGTGATTTCTAAACAGTGCATACCCCAATACAGACATGTGCTAGTCATGGTTCTGGTTTGCGCACATCTCTGTGACAATCACCAGGTCTAGATTAACCTCAGAGCTTGAAATTCTGGCATTTTGTTACCCAGACAGTTTGATAGGCATAGTTACACATCATTGTAATTTGTATTCTAGGTTGAATTTTTTTCATTTGACGCTCACTGTTTTCATTTTCTTTTGATTTCCTTTTGACAATTTTTACGTGGCTCAGTATCCTTTTTATTTGTGTGTGCACATGCATGTGCAGCAAACATTTTGTTACAAAGAGCTCCATTTCAGAGGTGTGTCACTGTTGGGTCCAGTGCAGCTCAAGCTACAGTGGGCTCAGCAGTGACAGATCAATAATCAACCAAGCTGATCCTGACATTGCTCGCTGCTCACTGGGCTGAAATGTCTTGTAGTTCAAAATGATGAGCTGCACCTACCACTGCCCAGCAAGCATAGAACATCCCCCCACTGCAGTTTACAGTTGAACCCAGTACCACTGCTGCTTGCCACTATTTCAAGCATCGGCCATCGTTGTTCCTCCCAATCTCTCCGCAGCCACTGCTTGCAGTTGAGCTGAGAGCTGCTTGCTGCTCATGCAACAAGAGCCACTATTGCCTAGTGGCAGTGCTATACCAATGCACACTGGGGCATGTGCCCCAGTTAAAAAATGCTGTGCCCAAGTTTGTGCCCAGGTGCTCTTCTGGTTCCCTCAGGTTGTGGAGTTCAGTTAAAAAGTAAGTTGCAACTTACTTTAACTTGATTATCCTGTGACTTCTAGACAGTCCTATACTGCGTCTACTCTGCAGTGACTCAAGTCCTGATTCTGCTGCCCCGAGGGATCCCATGGTACTCTACTCCGACCCACCCTTTCCCACCCCATAATGCCTATTTAGTCCATGTGGTAGTGGTGTCACATGTTCTTTGATAGTCACCAGGAACCTTGCCAGCAGCCAGACTGTCTCTGTCGTGGAACAGATGCATTTGTGTGACTGACATGAGGAATGCACTACAGCCAGTTGGATGCACTCTTCCACACAGTAATCTGGCTGCATTCTGTCACCCCAGCCTCCAGTCAGCCAAGTATGCTAGTTCCCTCTCAGGTCTGCAACCAGCACAGATAAGTCCTCTCTGGCAGTCCTGGACTCCAGTCTGCTGAGGAGAGTTCCAGAGCACTAGAGAGGAATTTTCAGTCAAAGCCAGCACCTGCCACCATTTGTAGGAGACAATGTATTGGATCACCTTGCTGACAGAGAGCTGTCGAGTGCCAGCCTGGGCCAGGAGGGCAGCATCCAGCTACCACTGCCACATGCAGCCAATAATAGCTGCTACCCACTGGTTGATTATACTCACAAAAAGGGCAAAATCACTTTAAAATCAACCAATGAGCCAGGACTCAGAGGAGTACTGAGAAGCCAGATGCCTGGCACAGCAAACAGACAGCCAGCCGTTGCCTGAAGCCCAGCTCCAAGCCACAGAGAGTCCAGAGGGGATCAGGACTCAAGAAGAACTGGATTTATAGATTGCCAGCAGTGAGTTCCCTTATTTTTTGAAGGTAAGTCAATTTTTATTAAATATGTGAATACTTCCTCTGTGATCATGTCTGCATCAGAGTTTCTCCCACCATGGATGTCTGAGAAGTGACGAGACAGCATGATGGGGTAGCATGGGCATGGTGGCAGCATTAGCCATCCAGCTGCTGCCTTAAAATAATTCTGCCACTGTTGGCATACCTGTGCCACACTCACGTCAAGAGGAGGGAGGAGATCAACTGGTGGCTGGCTGTCTGTGTTTGTCTCTGTCAGTAGTTTAGTTTTTGTGGATTTTCATGTGTTTCTGCTTGGAGGAACTGGGCCATTCTTGGACATGACATCTATGAACCTTTCCTGGACTAAGAAACTGTAAAACATCAGCATCAGATATTAGCATTCTCAACAAAATCAACTTTTTTGGAAACCATCAGAGGCAAAAATAAGGTCAGTAAATCTGTTATGCAAGCTCTGAGTTGTGAAGTGCTGCATTGAATCCACATTTCCGTCTGACTTGTTCCTTTAAATATCTGTGCTTGTCTCTGAGGTCTATTCACAACCATTTTGGAGAACAAAGGGAAGACACTAACAAAGGATTTTTATATCCTGCATATGCCCCAGGCCAGTGTTCCTCACCTTCAGGAATTTAACACATTCTGGGTCTTTTGATCTACAGTAACAATAGTTTACTGATCCCTAGTAGTTCACCATTTCCTGTGGATTTGATTATTTTTCATCATTTGACTCCTGGTACCTTGGACAAGATTACTTTATTACATATGCACCTACCTGACCCCAGTAGCTGCACTGATAAACATCTGACCACATTTTTTTACACTGCTCATCAAGCCTCCCCCTCGAGGAAAAAGCACACCTGCTCCTGTTCGACCGTCATGTACCATCTACTTCACTCTCTTGTCCTACTGTTGCTGCTTCTATCAGGGAATGTGCACCCTAACCCTGGACTCACCCCCACTAGACTGCCTAAGCACAAAGGGCAACTCACTATCGTCTCTTTAAACATCAACAGTCTCCTATGATGACCTCAAGGTGGTGAGTCATTGTGCTTCCAAGTTCCAGGCTTGGGTTCAGGTGACTAACCCAGACATTATTGCACTCATGGAAACCTGTCTTTCCTCGAAAATCCTGGATGCATCAATCTCCCTCTATGGATGCAACTCCTTCAGGCAAGATAGAGCCACTAAACGTGGGGGAGGGCGCCTAGTTTATACCAAATCTGGAATAAAGGTGCAGGCCCTTGACTCCAGCCTACACGCAAAAGAGGTCCAAATCTTGAATCTTAAGCTAAGCATAGGTCAACAGAACAAAACACTGCTGCTCTCTACAGCATATATACCACCTGGGCACCAAACTACCGGACTAAAGCTAGTTGCAGATAACCTGCAGCAGTCAGGTACTAATTTGAAGAAGATCACTATAGGTGACTTTAACATAAACTGGCACTCCCCGAAGGAGACAAAAGCCAGGGATCCACTATCCAGCCTATTCTTAACCCAGATGGTAACCGGATTAACTACAAAACAGGGAGCAGCTCCCTTATAGACTGGCTCCTTTCCACACATCCAGAGCATATATCAGAAGTCACCGTCCTGCCTGACAGCCTCAGTGATCACTCCCCAGTGAAGTGCACCTGGACAAACAATTTCATCAAAGGCCCACCTAAAGTGTCCAAAAATCGCTGCCTGAGGCCAAGGCTACTTGACCATTTCAAGCAGTACCTATCACAACTGGACTGGTCTTCTTTGGCAGGAGATTTTGATGGTAACGAGGCCTTGAATTATTTCATAATGAACTTCAACCGTGCTTGTGATATTTTTGCTCCATACAAAACAAAGAAAGTCAGGGGTATCTTCAACCCATGGCTCACTAACCCCCTGATCAGTTTAATGAAGAATAGAGACAATCTCTGGCACATTGCAAAATCATCTGGAACTTCTGCATCACTCATTGCCTACAGGGAAGCTAGAAATGCCTGCACCAAGCTCATTCTGCAGGCAAAAGCTTCCTACTATAAGGACCTCTTAAGCAAGAGCTGGGGCTCCGGTAGGGAATTCTGGAATGCCATCAAATCCCTAACAGGAAAGACCCCCAAGACCCCACCCGATCTACTAGTAACAAGGGAGGGTCCCCTACAGGAACCCATTGACATCACAAATGAGCTCAACCATGCTTTCACAGACCTATCTGGAGTACTCCCTGCTGACTACCTTAAAGATCAGCTCAGGCAACAACACCCCACTACCCCTCTTAACCCCCCAAAGGATGCAATACCACCATTCTACTTTAAGCAGGTTACCAAGTCCGAAACCACCAAACACATTAAGAGAGTTCTTGGTAAGACCAGAATGGGGGCTGATCTAGTGGATATGAAACTCGTGGGTCTTCTCCTAAATTAATTGGTCGGTCCCATCTCGATGGTGTTTAATGCATCTCTAAGAATAGGGGTGTTTCCAAAACTACAGAAGTTAGCCAGTGTCACACCTGTCTTTAAAGCCGGGGACAAAACTCTAATGTCCAACTACAGACCAATATCTATTCTACCACCCCTCTCTAAAGCACTTGCAAGAATGGTCTCGGAGCAGCTTACAGAGTATCTTGATAAATATAACCTACTTTGCCCACAGCAGCATGGGTTCTGAAAAAAGCACTCCACACTTACCGCCCTTGTTAATTACTCTTTCCAGCTTTATGATGCCTTAGATAATGGGGAGGCAGTTGGCTCAGTCTTCATCGACCTTACGAAGGCCTTTGACTCTGTCAACCACAAACTACTCCTAAACTGCCTCCATTCAACAGGTCTATCCCCGGACACAGTACTGTGGTTCAGAAACCACCTCTCAAACAGGTCATAACGAGTCAAAATTGGAGACTGCTAGAGAAATGTCCCTTGGGGTCCCACAGGGCTCTATTCTTGGCCCACTGCTTTTCAGCTTCTTCATCAACTCTGCACCATCTGCATGTACAGCATGCACTATTCTCTATACTGACGATGCAGTGATATCGGTCACTGGGAAAGATCACAACTACATCACAACTGAACTCCAAGACAGCTTCCTCAAGCTTGAATCCTGGTTCACACAAAATAAACTACTACTAAACCATAAAAAAAATGAAAAGTCTACTCTTCTGTACCTCCCAAAGCAAAAATAAATACCAGCCTTTGCTCATCCAGAACCATAATGGTGAAACACTGGAACAAGTAACAAAGTTCAAATACTTGGGCATCATCTTTGACGATACACTAACCTTCAACAGCCATATAGACTCAGTCATCAAGTCAGTGAATACAAAACTTGTGGTCCTCTACCGCCATAGGCACTCTATGGCACTAGATGCTCTGAAACTTGCCATCAGTAGTTCAGTGATGTCCTCCATAGATTATGGGCTGCCTATCTATGGGGCAGGCACTAAAACTGCCCTAAACGGGGTCAGCACACTACTAAATAAGGCCTGTTGACTAGCCATAGGGGCTGCCCAGGACACCCACACACCTGCACGCTCTACACTGAAACTGGGTTGCTCCCACTCCATCTTAAAGCACAATTCCAAACCTGCCTACTTCTTGGGCTTTCTCCCCCTGCACTGGGCTGCCTCTTTATGCCAGCAGTTCCCACCAAATCAAGAAGAAGCACGACTACAGACAGGTTGGTGATTCCCTTCAAAAGGATGAAACTCGCCCAGAACTCCATCCTGTACCAAGGACCAAAATGGTACAATGAGTTACCTGCTAACCTTACAGAATCACCCAAGATTAGTACCTTCAAATCTGGGCTCAGATCCCTTCTTGACAAAAAAAAGAATTGTGCTTGCCTGCACTAATATGGCAGAATTTCAGCCACCCAACCCTCTACCTTTCAACCCCCTTTTTATCTCATCAACTCCCCCATCCCGAACGAGTCCCACTCGGCTGACAAATCACTTCCACCACAACGACGCCATCCCTGGCTAACCCCCTACCCCTCTTATGCTAGACTGACCAACTAAATAGTGAACTACAAGGCTGAACCCTATTTACCCTATCCTCTTCAACCTTTAGTTGGATATATAAGATTTCTTTGGTATTTGAATGTCTGTGTAACTGTTTTCTGTTCTCTGTAAACACTGTTATATTTGTAATCTTTGTTCAACAATGACCTGGAACCTTTGAAAATGAGTCCTGAACTCAAAGGTATTAATCCTAAACTGAAATAAATAAAATAAATAAATAAACACTGTCTGCCACTCCAGAAACATCTTTAAACTGAAATGTTCATCTGGTTGATTCTATGCCCTTCCCCCTGCCCGCCATGTCATCGAAGTAAAAGTCACTGTGTCTCCCTGCCCTGGCACAAAATGCACTATTTGACAGTGTTCACTTGAATACTGAAGTGTCGGCACACAGACGCCCCCTGTGGCTTAGCCCATCATCAAAGAATTGGCCACAGAGGACACTGGGACTTAAAGTTTGGCAACGTGGTGGCAGGGGGAGACAGGATCAACCAGGTAAATGTTAAAGTTTCTACAAAGAAATCGTAATCTATTAGCAGTTTATTTAATCTAGACCATTAGGTCCTGCAGTATTAATGCAGGGGAGCTGATAGTTCCCTTATAAAGGGAAACTTCCAGTTAGATGTGCCCAAGACCTCTGTTTGGGGCAGCCTCGGTTAGTGTTTTCACCCTGAAAGTAAAACTTTATATTTGCTATTCTTGTAGTATTTGCATTCTGCCAGTCTAGACTTAGTCTTGATATAGTACTGGGACAGGTCAATAGCAAACCAGAGCTATTAATAGCTACCTCTATTAATATGTATAATACTGCCTCCTTTATCTGGACTTGAATTTTCCCCTGTTGGCAACCTGAGTTTTTTGTATTATATTTCACTTGAGTTCGATACCTAATCTGTTTTAGTTGATACACTGCCTCCTAAAAGGTCTGCTTAATTTCTAGCTATCTTGTTCTGTACAGGTATTTGGTCCCTCTCAGCCTGGTACTAGAGAATTTAATTGACCCTAGCATTTCTTTGTGACTTACCAAAATGTCAATGCAAATTCGTCTGCTGGATGTCTGCTGTGTGACTGGGGGAACTCTGCTTATTCTGCTCAGTGTCCTGCACCTTCTTCCAGGTCCACCGAACCTTGGTCTTCTCCAGCGTCACGATGAAGGAGCCTTCTTTTTCCCTAACCTGTTGATTGGGAGAAACCTGCCCAACTGTAGTAACTGTTATATAAAGTTTGTACATGCTGCAAAACTGGGCCACTACTTCAGCTGCCTCCCCTTGCAGCTGCTCAGATTTTATAGCCTCGGTATAAAGCTCTTCATCGAGACCTGGGTACATCTGATATGCCTATCCCCCTCCGGAGACATTGAATCAAACCCAGGTCCCCACTCTGGTGTGTCACCTGCTTCTTCTCCTCAGTGGTTCTCAAACAAAGGGATAAGGATCATGCACATGAATATCCGGAGTCTCACTACAAATGCTTCGGAGCTGGAGGCCTGGATGTCTTGCTACTCCCTTGACATTCTTGGCTTGACTGAGACATGGCTCAAGCCCTCCATCCCTGACTCCTTCTGTTCCATAAAGGGTTACAAACTAGTTAGAGTGGATTGCCCCTCCTCTAAGAAAGGTGGGGGAGTTGCCTTTTTCTTTAAAGATCATCTAAACTTGGGGGCTCTAGAGAGCTGATCTCCGGGCAGGAAGCTTTTCTCGAACACGCTGCACTTCAGCACTATCTAAATATAAATTAATATTAACTAAACTTAACAAACTCTCAAACCTCTTGGTCTAATAGTTACCTGAGATTACCAGCTATTGATTGACCCTAAAATCAATATGGGGAAACAAAAAGGTACGACTCCAGCAGTTTCTAAACTCGGTGCTGCAAAATCAGGGAAGGCTGGGGAGACCTCGTGCTCCATAGCAGAATCTGTGGTAGAGTCCTTACCTGGTCCACCATGGCAGCAAATGTTGGTGACCATGCAATCAATGGATGCCAAAATGGAAATGACATTGGCAAGATTGGAGAAACATGACGCTGCCCTGACCGATGTCACTTGCGCTGTGACAGAGTGCAATAAAAGATTTCTGAACACCCAAGCAGAAGTTGCAACTGTGGCACAAGAAAATATGCAGCTCCGAGGCAGACTTGAGGCCTTGGAAAACAAGGTACGGGCCGGCAACCTTTGATTTGTGGGTATACCAGAAGGGGCTGAGGGACCTGATCTGTTAACATTTTCGGTGGAATGGCTACAAGCTTTAATCTCAACACCTGGAGATTTTGAATAGAGCACCCTAAGAAGAGCATAGCAGGTGAATCCCACAGTGAGATCTCCAGATACTAATGTACTGCAGACGGTCCTGGTGCGGACAACAGGGGCAGAGATTCGGGACAAGATACTCTTAGCAGTACGGGCGGCGTACCCACTTTCTATAAATGAGTCAGTCGTGAAGTGTTTCCTGGACCTCTCCTTTCAGACCTGAGCCCATAGAAAGCGGTTTGATGGGGTCAGACAGAAATTGCAAGTGCTTGGGATCATTCACTCTTTTTTATTTCCAGCACATCTGAGGATCACATATGCTGGGAAATTGTGGCAATTTACAGAGACTCTGGCTATGGCTGGAGAGGACCAAGAAAGAATTTGTCTCCCGGGAGACTGCCAATGCGGGTAATGAAATGTCTGGAGAAGAAATGGGTGAGGACTGAACTAATCTAGCCAGTTACTGCTATTGTTTCCATCAGTATAGCTGGCTAGGAAATTCGGGACATTGAGCCATGTTACAGAACAATCGTAGTTATTTTAACTATGTTATAAAATATTTTGTTAAATAAGCATTTCCTCCCTAATGTAAAACCAGGTAGGAACCTTTTAATATTATGTATGGTTGGGGGTCTTAGTGCAGGGTGCTTTGGCTCCAGTGGTGATAAACACCATCTTTGGGTAAATTACTTAACCTGTTTATACTCGGGAGGAAGCATTAAGTTATGGAATCTGGGCTCAGTTTTAGAAAATCGGTTTGCCTGTTGCACCGAGTTGGACTGTAGTCATTTTGTCTGGGGATGTAGGTAATCCTCCAAAGTTTGTACTTGAAAGTTTCTGACTTACAAAACATTTACATAGGTTGCTGTGTGCAGTATGTTTGAGAATGCTTAATTTTTGGTGTCCCGTGATAATAGCTACTGCGTCTGCAAAATAGCGACTGTCAAAATAGTGACTGCAAAATAGCGAATGACACAGAATAGCGACTCATAATAACGGTGTTCCAAATATGTAATTCTTTCTGAAATCAATGAGTGGCGTGTCGCTAGAATCTTTAAGATGGGAGGGTGTGGGGGGTGCAGCCCCCAGCGTTTATATCAAGTGATCATGCAAAAAACAACAGTTGAAGGAAAAGATAGTAGTAGCTGTTATTGGTAGTGGCAGTCACTATTTTGGCGGTCGCTATTTTGCAGTAGCTATTATCACATGGAACCTAATTTTTCCTAATTTTATTTCAAACAGTGAAATGGATAAATAGCAGTTCACAATGACTGCAGTTAATAGATCTTTATAAATTCTACCTCAACAGGGACTTTCCATAGCCATTGAGATGGCTGGCATTTTGGATAAACTATCTGATTTAAGATTAATGTGGACCCCCACTTCCTATTGTAACAGATTACAGGGGACATAGAAATGATTATCAAGTGTATGCTTGGCTGTATTGCTGAATATGTCTTTTTTATTATTGTCCTGTATGAGGTATTACGCACTTGCTATTTTTATTCAAAACAATAAGCATAAAGTACAAAAAAAAAAAAAAAAGATCGTCTAAACTTAACGGTTCTCCCCACTGCCACTCTGGGTTCCTGTCAGGCTCTACACACTGTCTTAGTGCTCGGGAATGCAAAGAAACTTCAGCTGATATGTGTATATAACCCTCCCAAGTGTGGCATTTCTGGCTTAAACAACATTGTTGACTACCTTGCAGCATAAGGGTAACAATGAAATCCTGTTACTTGGGGATCCAAACCTTGACATGCATGGAAAAAATGCTGGTACCTACAACTCTGTACTTGGGGAAACTTCTTGTTTCCCAATTCATCACCTGCCCAACAAGAGTTCCAACTTGCAGCACTGGATTGCTATGAACGGAATCGACAGGATCAGGGCTACAGGCACCCTACCTGATTCCATCAGCGACCATCTACCAGATTTCTGTGTTTGTAGTGCTTGCAGGCCTAAGCCCCCAACTAGGGAAATTAAATTCCGTGATTTTTCTAATCTAAACGCAGGGGCACTAATCGCTGATGTGCGACATGTGGACTGATCTCCCTTGTAGCATACCACGGATGTTGAGTTTGCTCTAAACTACCTCTTAACCTCCCTTCTGGCTATATAGGATAAACATCTGCCCCTTAGAAGGCGACGGGTGTGGGACACTGCCACCAAATGGTTACACAGGATCTTGCCTGCCATGAAAGAAAGGGACAGAGCACGGACCAAAGTGAAGGAATCATCTCTGCAGGGGGATTGGGAAGAATACAGGTGGAGAAATGCCTGCTAGAGAGCCATCCAGGATGCCAAGGGATCCTACTGTAAAAAGCTGATACTGACCTCTGTAAAAGACTCACGTGGTGTCTGGTCTCACGTTAAGTCCCTACTGGGGCAAGGAAAAAAGGCTGAAATCACTGGGATGACAATAAATGGTAGCAATTGCAACAATTTACACACAATCACTAATGTCCTGAACTCCAACTTTTGGACCTTTCCAACTTTACAAGCCTACTGGGACAATCCCCTGACCCTACCATCAAAAGTATGGATAGTGAACCTAGAGCATTCAATTTAAGGGCTGTCTCTACCAGTGAGGTTCGACGTCTGCTAAATCTATTCCTGCCCATGGCTCTGCAGGGTTGGATGGACTGCTGCTGCAGTTCCTAAAAGCAGCTACCCCTGCTCTTGCTGCATCTGTAACAAGGATCCTTAACCTGTCTATTACCACTGGAGTGGTACCCTCTGTCTGGAAAATTGCGAGAGATGTGCCTGTATTTAAGAAAGGGGATCCTCTGAGTTTCAATAACTACTGCCCTATAGCAATCCTCTCAGTCCTGAACAAGCTTCTGGAGAAAGTAGTGGCAGCTCAAGTGTCAGAATACCTGGCCTAAAACAACCTGCTCTCCCCCACCCAGCATGGTTTTAGGCAATCCCATAGCACCAATACAGCGTTTATCCAACTAACGAGCAATATAAGACTAGGCATGGATAAAGGCCAGCTCACTGGGGCTGTCTTTGTTGACCTGTCAAAGGCATTTGATTTGGTTAATCACCCACTTCTGTTAACCAAGCTGTCATCGCTAGGCTTCTCTAGAGGTGCCACCTCCTGGTTTGCTTCTTATCTCACAGGCCAAACTCAGTTCGTTGAAATCAATAAAGTCAAGTCCTCTCCTGCCCCTACCTACCTTGGAGTACCTCAAGGATCCATTCTTGAACCTCTACATTTCTCTTTCTTTATCAACAACCTGCCTAACTTATTTATTGATTGATTTATTTAAGAGATTTACCAGGAAGGCATACTGAGCGGTGACCCGCTCAATTCCAGATGCGTCCTAGGGGAAAAGGGAAGGGGAGCAATTCCATAACCTAACTCCTTGGTCTCTTCTCCATCATCCTCTATGCAGATGAAATAGCTCTTTCTACCAGTAGCAAGGACTTTGTCTCAATACAGTAAATGCCATGTTACAAACAGACTTCGACTGTCTGAATACCTGGCTGAAGCATAATGTGCTCCTGCTAAACACAAAGAAAACTGTTGCCATGATGTTTGGCTCTGCCCCCAGAATTAAGTCCTGTTCTGTACCTCTCACTATAATGGGTCCTGATGCCTCCCCCTGGAGGCAGTTGATCACTTTAAGTATCTGGGAGTCACACCTGACCCTTCGCTTGACTTCAGCCGTCACATAGCTAACACCTGCAGAGCGGTCAACATTAAACTAGGGTTAGCGCACAAAATAAGGTCATCAATAACGGCAGCTGCAAGACTTGCTATTGCTCAGAGGGTCCACAGGCCTAATCTTACCTATGGCCTCGCTGTGCTCATGGACATAACATAACATAACATAACATAACATAACATAACATAACATAACATAACATAACTGCTCTTCAGAAATGGGACACCTGCTACAATAATATCTGTCGCTTCACTCTGGCTATCCCTAAACTTACTCATCGCTGTGTGCTCTGCTCCAATCTGGGGTGGCTGTCCCCCTCCTCCACTCATATTTACATAGTTTGCTGCCTCATAGATAACATTATCTGAGCAGGAGCTCCTGAACCCCTCACCAACATGTTATACCTATACTCTCAGTCATACCCACTGAGATCTGCTGAGAAGCTGCTTCTACACACTCCTCGTTGTGCAACCAACATGGGAGAACATGCTTTTGCCTGAGCATCATTGAAGCTCTGGAGTTCCCTCCCGGATCACATCAGATTCTCCCAGTAACACCAGACCTTTAAGAAGGATCTTTACTCTTTTTCCCCTTACCAATGACAAATGCTCATGTGCTGTACCCTGATTCTCCTCTCTAATCCTTACCATTAGGTATTCCTGCACTTAATGATGACTCTTAGTGCTTAGAAATTTGCTGTGACACCTGTACTGTTTATATGTTACATCTCAATGTATTGTGAGTGTTGTGTTAACGTCCATTAACATTTTTTCTGATCTACATTGTCCCCTGTACTATCTCTAGCAACTTGCCTTGTTTTGCTTTTGTAACTCTCCCTGGCTGTGCCTGAAAATAGGCACTCTCTGTCTGGTGCACCTACCCGGTAAACAAAAACGAAATAAAACATGCTCCCTTGGCTGCTCCCCGGCTCTGATGTCAGCCAAGGGAACATCTGGGAGGATGTGCTGCTAGAGGTGCTTGGTACAAAATGCTGGGTGGGAGGAACAGCAGGATCAGCTGGATAAAATATAAATATTGCAAGACTTGAATGTTAAAAAAATATTATTTCAGTGTGAGCATGCTTATCTGGGGCTATCCCACACTGGGATGTGGGTACATCTAACTGGGCATTTCCATTTAAATTATTATATAGAAAGGTAAACATGGAATGTTAAATCTGTACTGAAATCTGATTTGCTTTAAACTCTTTCGATATTGTGTTACATGACTGGTTCCCCTTCCCCCCGGGACCTGGATAGTCCCTACCTGACTCTAGGGAGTCTGACTCCAGAGAGATTTGGTGGTGGTGGTTGTTTGAAAACTCAAAAAAAAAGGTTCTTAGTGTGATGCCCCTGGACCCCAGTCACTGGCACCACCCAAGCACAAATCAGCTGTCAATGATCTCATGTCTCAGAATGATGGGTACTTATGCCATGGCCAACCTGGACAACATCCTTTGAGTAATATGTCTAATAGGTATATGCCAGGGTGTTGTCCAGGTTGGCTGCAGAACAGTTACCAAGCCAGCAGCAGGTCATTCTGGGACAAGACCATTGATGGCTGCTGTATGTGTGTTTGGCCAGGGGCTAGAGCCTAGAGGTTCAGAGGGTAATCACAATCAGAAAATCATTAAACTGGGGGAAAAAACATTCAAATCCAAATGCATCCTATTCCAACCACCTCATATTATAACTTTGTTGGGGGGGGAGTGGTTATGAAAAGGGGAAGGTGGGGGCATTATGCTGCAGTTACTGAGTGCATCTGCACTGCTGGATTAAGGAACAGGAGATATGACTATTTAAAATGCACTGCAGTCCAAAGAAGGCATAAACTACCTTCAGAGATTTAAATAATTTTGCATGGTGTAATTTCTGCTACCAATGCTATGCAGCACTTGTTCACTGTCTCTTTTCCAAGGCCTTGAAAAATTGCCAGGTAGCATCAGCACGTGGAACAAATGTTGCTGGCACTAATGTGCCCATTGTGTCACTCTTCATCTGTAACACTAACATGAAACAAATTAGTTAAATCTCTGAAGCTCCTTTGTTCCTTCTTTGGACGGGAACACTGGACCTTCAGTGCTGATTAGATTAAGGAATGCAGACTCTGTCCAAGGAATCTTATTGTTACCTACCCTGAATGTCCTGTTGCCGGCCCTCCCACTGCAGTGAAGGTGTATTTTAGTCCAGTAGCAGTGTGCAAAGGTTAAATCACCAAAGATGTTTAAATAGCTACAAAAGCTCCCTTCATTTGCTGTCACCTTGTTACTAGCCACCCTGATTATTCACCCCATTTTGCTCGTACGAAAGTGGGTGGATAATCAAGGTTGCACTGTATACGATTAGGCAGTAAACTGGGTTTTACAAAGTTGGGCTGCAAATGTGTTTCTCTATCTGCGGGGGTGCCAGTCCAGGCTGTGGGCGCTAGCACCATGGAAGGAAAGGAATAGGCAGGTCGAGGGGCAGTAACACTGCAGAATGAAAAAGAGTGGAACTGCAGGTGCAAAGGCTGCAGGCAGCAGCAGTTTCTACACCAAACCCCTTCAGCTGCTCACCCATCTGCCACACTGTTCTGCCTCTCCATTTCCACTCTCTCTCGCCGTTATCTGTCGATTCTCCACTTATACCTTCTTCCTGGTCCTTTTGTATTTGTACTGTTTTTTCAAGAATATCTGACTTATCTCTGACCTGTGACTTCCTCACCCCTCAGAGACTGCAGCAGTGCTGTTAAGTCTCCCTCTTTGGAAGACAGACTTATACTTTGAGAGGCTATAGCAACAGTTTTCTTGTTGCTCCCCTCAGGGAGTGCCTGCTATGTTTCTGCCTCTACTCCCTCAGGCATTATTTTATTTATTTATTTATTTTTTTGAGTCTGATCTGATCCCTTTCGGCCGATTGTCAGTCCCACGCCACCTCACAGAGCACCCCCCCAGCCTCTTACCCCCAAGCACCCCCAGATTATCAACCAGGGGCAGAGCCACTGACTTCCCAGCAAATTCTAGCAGTACTAGGGAGGAGGGTTTCCCGTACCCTGGATTACCTCCTGGGGTGGGGCCGCTGACTTCCCGGCAGTGCTACAACAGGTCCGGGTGGAGAGAGGACCCGATCTGTGATGCGGGACTGGAACCAACATCATTTGTCGGTGGACATATTTTTTAAATTACTGGATCCCTGGGGTGGGGATGTGCAATGATGTCCAGTGTCCACCCCACTCCCCTAAGGTTATGGTGCCAGCCGCAGTGGTACCCCCAGCATCAGCCAGGGGTCCACAAAGCACCAGACACTCTGCCCCCTCCCTCAGAGAAGGAGAGCAGTCCCTGGGACTCTCGATCCTTCTCCCCTCGGCCGGCCCTTCGACTCCCAAGTTTGTCACCTAACCCGGGATGTTGGCACCACAAACGGATGCCTTGCCACTGCACCGCCAGGCTGGACAGGCATTATTTGTTTAAATGAAGCCCAGTCAGATATTTTAAACTCAGCCATGATGCAGCTTTAAGTGGCAGCACCGGCCCCTGGACTTGCACTAAAAGCTCCCACAGGGCACTTTAACTAGGAGCCATGGTGTGGCTCAGTTGACTGTCGGCTCCTGTCACCTTCCACTCCTAACTGGAAGCTTTTAACAGCCATGAGAGTGAATTTCTCTATGGCAGCCTCACACCATCTCTCTTGCTTCCTAGCCCCTTAGGGCAATTACATTAGGTGCCAGAGTGGTGGTTTGGGTAAGTGAAGGGAGGTGCTCCTACTGGCCTCCTTCACTTCCCAGCGAGTTCCTGTTCTCCTTCTCCCACCCACACTGAGTATGCCACTGCCGAGCTCTGTATGGGCTTGGAGTAGAAAGCACCACCTGGCACTTTCACTTTTAGCTTGGTCATGCAGCTAGCTTCAGCAGCAGCAACCCCAGCTCATTGTTCTCCCACTCTACCTCCCTGCCTATCAAAACAATATCAGGTCCAAGGACCACCCCCACTAGCCTAGCTACTCACAGAATGCATCAGCTCTCAGTCAGGATCACCACATCCAAACACTGCAGTCATGTTGCAGGATAATTTTATTCTTCAGTTTGATCAGTAGCTATACAGAGACACACTCTCCCCTCTACCAAAACGCCAAATGTTTTTGCATCAAAAGTCGGGTGCTTTTCAAGGCTTGATGTCACTTAAAAGTCCTATTTAAAAACAGTTAATTTAAAGACACAATACAATAGTATAAACTCTCAAGTTCTGTATGTTACTCAAAACCGAATCACCACTGTACAAAAATATACAAAGTGACAATGACCAGTTCATAAAAACACTATATACATTAAAATAAAATTGTTGTCACTATGTGGCATATGGACCTCAACAGGAACAAACAAAAGGAACAATAAAAAAATGGAAGGGGGCGGGACAGAAGGAAAATAGAATAGGCAAAGGTCAAATCTACTATCTTGAAAGCGAGAGAAAGAGTGAATGACGTGGACAGGGAGCAGGTACTGACAACCAGGGAGAGAACAAATCATGTTTCCCCCTACAGTGATATACCTCATTGTATAAATGCTTTTTTCCACAAGCACAGTACGTTTTTCCAGTTATACACAAAAACTGGCAAATTCTGGGTACAGCTAGGAAGTTAAATACAGTCACAAAAAGTGTACCAGAAATAATGTACAGGAGAGGGGCTGACCAGAAGCCCTCTCCTCCAGATGAGGGGAGTAGCCTTCAAACCCAAGGGGTGAGGGGGGGGAAACAGACTGGGGTGGAGGTTTCAGGAGGAGCAGAGGGAGGATGGAGTATAAGGAACCTGGGTGGGGTTCGACAAAGGGATCAGGGATAAGGGTGGGGTTGGTGTTAGTAAATGCCAGGAGCTTGGGAAACAAGTTGCCAGAGTTCCAGGCCATGCTGTTCGGAGGGGTGATGTGGCAGCGGTCACGGAGACGTGGGCCAACAAAAACCATGACTGGGACCTAAACGTGCAGGGGTACACTGTGCTTAGGAAGGATAGAAAGGAGGGCAGAGGGGGTGGAGTGGCTATGTTCATTAGAGATGACATAGAAATCGCTAGGGTAGAAGAGGCAGAGGGAAACGTGGAGGCCTTATGGATCACCTTACGATCCCCAGCAGGAGATAAGGTCAAGCTGGGTGCAGTATATAGGCCCCTCGGGATGAGTGATGTTCTAGAGGATGGTTTGCTGGACAACATCATTGCCCAGTGTGGACCAAAAGGGGAAGGAGTGGTGTTGATGGGGTCCTTAATATGTCAGGTACAAACTGGGGAACCATGTCCTCTAAGGTGGCCAAGGAGCAGAGGCTGCTGGACGGCTTCCAGAATGTGTTCTTAACACAGCATGTGATGGAGCCCATAAGGGAGGGGCATGTCCTGGACGTGGTTCTGGCAGATGGGGATCTGGTAAGGGACCTGGTTGTAGAGGACCCCCTGACTGGGAGTGACCACAATACTGTCTGGTTTCAAATAAGCATGGGGGGAGGGGAGGTGAGATCTAGGACACTGGCAGTGGACTTCAGGGGGGCAAACTTTGTGGGCATGGGAAATATTCTCAATGATCACTTGAAGGGGAGTACATCAATGACAAATGTGGAAAGGAGATGGGAGGTCATAAAACGGGACTTCATGGGGCAGTCAGGATCTACGCTAAGTTGAAACGTAAGGAACAAGGTCACATAAACCATGCTGGTGGTCCAGTGAGGTACAGGTAGTGGTCAGAGAAAGAAGGCTGCCTACAAAAATATAAAACAACAAGAGGGATAGGGATAAGAAATGTACCATCTTGCATCTAGAAAAGTCACCCAGATGGTGAGGAGCAAAGTCCAAGTAAAAGAGCAGCGGCTGGCACAGGGGGATGCGTGGAGGGAAGGAGTTCGGTTCGATTTGGGGGCGGAAAAAACTAAGAGCCATCTCAGCAGATTGAGATCAGAAGAAGGCGGGTGGAAGAGGGAGGGACCAGGCAGAGGTATTTAACGAGTAATTTGCCTCTGTGTTCACTAGGGAGGGATGGGATATCTACAAAGCAAGGCACGTTGGGGATAGAAAGCGGCAGTGAGTGGGATCAGGGAGCAACAGAAATGGAGCAAGAGAGGGAGGAGGTACCCAGGGATGTCACATCTGGATAAGAGATAAAAGGCCAGTAAGGTGGAGGGACAGATGATGCTGTCTCCGCCAAAAGGGTGTGGTTAGCCCTCAAGGCCTAAAGAAGACAAATCTCCTGGGCGGATGGCATTCATCCGAGGTACTATGGGAATTGGTGGACATACTGGCTGCACCCTCTGGAGCTCTTCAGCAGGTCACTTGAGACAGGGAGGTACCTAGGGATTGGCGAGAGGCACATGTGGTACCAATCCATGAAGGGGGGTCGAGGAAGTACCAGGTAACTATTGACCCATCAGTTTGACCTCGGTGGTGGGAAAATTAATGGAGAGTATACTAAAGGAACGACTGGGGGTGTACTTGGAGGAGGTGGGAGGTTTGTATAGTTGGCAACATGGGTTTGTGCCAGGTAGATCATGTCAAACCAATCTTGTGGAGTTTTATGAATAGGTAACATCAGAACTGGACAGGGGAAAGCCTGTGGATGTATTATTCTTGGACTTCAGCAAGGCGTTTGACTCTGTCCCCCACAATAGTCTGGTGGAGAAACTGATGGTGTTAGAAGTAGGCCCTTTGATGGTCAGATGGATTGAAAACTGGCTAGCTGGACGCTCCCAGAGAGTAGTGGTCTGTGGGGAGCTCTCGAACCCTAGAGAGGTTGGTAGTGAGGTACCGCAGGGCTCGGTCCTGGGTCCGATCCTGTTTAATGCATACATATCGGACATCAGGGAGGGTATAGGGTGTGAAATGAGTCTCTTTGCTGATGATTCCAAGATGGGAGCAGTAGTTGAGGGAGAAGAGGGGAGGCTGGCCCTGCAAGGGGACCTGGACACCCTGGAAAGCTGGGCTCACACATGGAAATTAAATTACAATATCACCAAGTGCAAGGTGTTACATCTTGGGTGGGGAAACCCTAAACACAGGTACACCTTGGGAGGGGAGGCGCTGGAGGCCTCAATAGGGGAAAAAGACCTAGGGGTCATGGTGGATGCATGTATGAATAACTCTGAGCAGTGCAGGAGAGCGGCTAGCAAGGCAAACAGGATGTTGGGATGCATTGTAAGGGATCACCTCTAGGAGCAAAGAGTGATTCTGCCACTGTACAATGGACTGGTTAGACCACACATTGAGTACTGTGTACAGTACTGGAGACCACACTTGAAGAGGGACATACAGCTCCTGGAGAGGTACAGAGGAGGGCAACTAAGATGATACGAGGGCTAGGGATTTGACGATGAGGACAGACTTGAGGAGCTCTGCCTGTTTTCATTGGAGGAGAGGAGAGGAGAGTGGGTGGGACATGATTGAGGTCTTCAAGTACCTCAAGGGAATAAATAGGGTAAACATGGAGGATCTTTAGACTAAAGCAGGGAGGTATCACCAGAGCATGGTTTGAAGTTGGAGGTGGAAGGGTGAGGGGAAGAGGAGGAGGTTTTCACTGAGAGGGTGGTGGACCCTTGGAATGCACTGCCTGGCAAGCTGGTTCAGAGATCCACAGTGAGAGCTTCAAGAGAGGGTGGGACAGACACAGAAAGTGGATGTATCAGATGATGGCCTGTCCCAGGGGGGTGGGGATGGATGATAGGGGTTTCTGGAACACAAGGGGGGGGAGGGCCTCGGCACCCAACTAGGGATCTGAGGTTCGAGCAGACTCGATAGACCATAAGGCCTAATCTGCTGGCAAATAGTATGTTAGTATGTTAGTATGAGAGGGAAGAATTTATGAGACCAGCTAGTTCATAGTCTGTACTGGCAAGATAACAATGGTCAGAAGAAGAGTCTCCCAGTGGGAAGTCACATCTGTGGTAGTTGTAATTTTTGTGGCTATATTAAACAGGGATCGGAGTTTGAAGATGCTACACTGGGGAATAAGTACACAGTAAGGGATGTTACCATGTGTAGTACTAGCAATGTAGTGCACTTGGCTACATGCAAGAAATGCCCCACTTTTTAAGTAGGGAAAGCCAAGCAAAAATTGAAGGACAATATTGGTGAGTATGTACACACCAAAAATAGAAAAGGGGGTTAGTGCCTTGGCACAACATATTGAGAAAACGGGGAAGGAGCATCATTTTGAACTACTCTTAGTGAAAACTTCCTGAACATTAGAAACACCCTCAAACAGTGCAACCGTTCATGATACAATAGTCCACTGTACTCCCACTGCATAATGAGTGTCTACATAGTGTTGGGGGTGTTCCTGAGTCCAGGAAAGATGCAGTGGGAGCTGGTCAAGAAATGTAAACAAACATGTTTTGGTGTGGTAACACTAGTATGATAGGCAGTCCATCTTTCACTTTCTAAAAGAAAAAAAGAGACCTAAATCAAACTATCACCTGCATCAGCAGTCTCTGTAGAATGTGACCAATCATAAAATGTGTTTTTTAAACTAGGGATACTTTTCGGCCTAAGGGGGTTGACAGTGTCCCTTTAAAAAAACTTTAGGCTATCAGTATTATTATATTAGCAACTAGCTCTTTCAATAATGATTTATTGCTCTGTCTGTATTTAGGTATATTTCCCAACCCAGATTTTACGTGTGTCTATCCTATTCTCCTTCTGCCCCCCTCCCCCCATTTTTACTGTTCCCTTTTGTTCTGGAAGACCAGACTTCACTGACAGAGAGGAGTGAAAGCACCTAGCTTTACCTTAAAGGTATATTTATTTTTATTTTATATTTCTCTTCATACTGAAACTAGCAGTGCAAGTGGGGAGAAACAAAAGAGAATGGTAGGCAGTGTTTGGGGCACTTTGAAACTTGGATTTTAAATTGTAACAGGTGGTGTGGGTGAAACTAGCTCATGAGATTAATCTTGGGGTGAGTAGATTCAGGAAGCCGTGTAAATAAGATGTGTAATGGGGGCTGACAGAGACTTACTGCCTTCTTACAGGAGCACTATAAAAGTATTTTCACTCTAACCTGTCCAGCATGTTCATGCCCCAGCAAAGCAGTGGAACAGGTAACTGGCATCTTAGACATCGGCAGGCATCAGCAAAAGGAAGCATGGAAGAAGGGGGCTCTGCCTGTCTAGTACGGTAAAGCACCTGTTCACTGCTTTGGAAGTCACTGCTGATAAGGGTGACAGGTAAAAGGTAGGTCAAAAGTGGGAATAGGAGCAACACCCTATGTAGGGTAGGAGTATAAAGAGATTTAAACAAGGCACAGGGGAACACAAATAGAAACAAAACAAGCATTTGTCAATGCCGAACATTCACTTTCAGGTATTTGCAAAGGCAAATGTCTCGATGACACATGGATCTATCGATCTATCTATCTGTCTGTCTGTCTTTCTATTTGTCTGTCTATGTATCTATCTACCCCCCCACCACAATCACCAATACACTGACTGTCTCTCACTGTCCCTTTCTGTGGGAACATGGCATGGGAGGTAGAAAACCGAGGAAATGGAGAAGAGTCACAATACCAGACGATCAGGGAAAAAAAGGGTAGGGTCAAGAACACACTACAGCAGCTGACACAAGAGCATCAAAACATTACCTGCTGTCCCTGAGGTGTGCACTGTCTGCTGCTCCATTTCGGTCTCTCTCTTTCTCTCTCTCTCCTTTCCTCGGGGGGGGGTTCGGACACAGACAGAGAGGGACAGGACAGGACAGTACATCAGCTTCACATGCCCCCCCCCCACGCTCTCACATGGACTTCCTGAAGTGACAGTAGCACAGAGCGGGATGCAGAGACAAAGTGAGCCATTACTTGCTGCTGAGCAACATCTGCCTCATAACACCAACCGCACATGAGGAGAGAGAGAGAGAGAGAGAGAGAGAGAGAGACAGAGAGAGAGAGAGAGAGAGAGAGAGAGAGACAGTGGCGGCTCTACACCAGGGCCCGCCAGGGCACGTGCCCCGGTAAAAAAATGCTGTGCCCCAGTTGGTGCCCCATATGCTGCAGAGCTTCCCCCATTGTAACAATATATCAGTGCCCTGGCTGCAATTTGCTGTGCCCCAGCTGTGCCCTGGTAACCATTTGTGGCTAGAACCGCTGCTGCAGAGAGAGAGAGAGAGAGAGAGACAGAGAGAGAGAGAGACAGAGAGAGAGAGAGACAGAGAGAGAGAGAGAGACAGAGACAGAGTTCTGGAATTGTACATTACCTCTGTGATCTTGCTGTTACACCATATTTCTGTGTAACTTCACTTCCATTCTTGCACAATACACATAAATGTTGGATGGCCAGAATGCACTGCTGAAAGTGAGGGCACCAAGGTTGAGTTGTGCAGCTCTTCAGGGGCTGTCATGCGGTGCGTTCTGTCTGTCTTTCTCCCATTCTGTCTTCTGCTCACTACTGAGGCAACAATCTCACAAAGAGACACCTGTGCATGGTCAGTCACCTCAGCACCTTAGGCACAGTCAGGGTGAGGGGATACTGTGGATCATGGGGAGGGTACAGTCACAGGGAACAGAATCTGGGTATGGGATAACAGTCAGGACAATACTGTGCATCGGGGATGAAGCCCTTAGTACAGCTGACATGCTTTGCAAGGGCACAGGACAGGATAGGCCACCACTCACTGAAGCTCACTCACTTTCCCACATTCAGTCATGGCTGCTGTTCTCTCTTTCCTTCTGATATGCATGTCCGACCCTGTGCCACTGACAGGTGACAGAAGCCTGGGGGGTGCCTCAAGGAGTCATCTGCAACTCCTATGAATATACACATTGTCTGTGTTGCCTGTTGCTACTGGGTGCTTGCCTCTGATATCACACAAGAAGGAGCATGATCGAGAGTGACAGATGGATGGCTCAGAAAGGGTGTCTTATTCTGTGCTGAGGTGTGTGTGTGTGTGTGTGTGTGTGTGTGTATAACTCGGAAATTATTTTGAAAATTAGGACATGATGATAGCAAATCACTCTGTAATGTGTGTGATAGTTACAAAATGGGACTGCCTGTATCTGGCTCACTTGAGCAGACTGTGTCATAGCTGCCGTTCACTTTCTGTAGCTTCTCAACAGAGCAACGAGAGCTGACATCACTTCTGTCCAGGGAGATGGTGGAACACACTCAGCTCCCTGTCATCAGCTCTCTCTTTGGAGTGGTACATTTCTTTCAACTACACAAAGTGCCACTTCAGCAAGCAGTACTAGTGTCATGACCAGAGTGCCTGGTCATTGGTCTACACTGCCAAGCCCATTGCAGTTTCAACTGTAATTGGCTTGGCAGTGACACACCTCTAAAATGCCGTTAGTAGCAAAGCGTTCCTTTCGCAAGTGCAACTGAATGTAAAAAGGGGGAATGAGAAACTCCCTATCAGGGGTAAGGGTACACAAATATTTCCAGGTAACACAGGAAGAACAGTAGTTGAGAATGGTGGGAGTGGTGCAGTGCAGTGCAGTGGGGCTGTGGGGTGGTAGTTTTCAGAGAGACCTTCTGGAAACTGTGATGCTTACTCCATCTGCACTCACCTCTCTGCGTTGAGGAAAGAGGTTGCTAGACTCACTCGAGGCTGAGTTGGCTGGGATTTGAGTAAAATCTCACCCCCCCAATGGAAACCAAATCAGCCACCACTGTCTCAGATTATGCCAGGGAGGAGGAATGGCTGGACTGTGGTAGGCTCTGGAAGGGTGGAGGAGGTGGGTCAAAGGCACATTCCTCAACCAGTAGCTCTACACAATTCCTACACTGCTCTGGCAAGGCAGCACTGCCAAGAAGAGGGCATCCTTTCTAATGAAGACCCCAAGGAGGGTGGAAGAGAATCCCAGAGGAGGAGGAAGAAGCAACTACTGGTGGAGGACTCAACTGTGAGAGGGATAGATTTGGATAAAGGAAAGGGAGGAGAGAGGGGAGGGAGGTTAGGTGCCTACATGGCACCATGGCCTGGAGGGATGGGGAGAAGATCATAAGGATTGCTGTTGCAGCAGGATGGGATGGAGAACTGGATGTCATTGTCTATCTGGGGACTAAAGACCTGGCTAGGGATGGGGTTGGGATAGTACATAGGGAGTCTTGGAAGGTGAGGAGAGGTCTTAGACAGGTAGCCCACTCAGTGGCTTTCACTAAGGTGTCACCGGTCTATGACAGGGAGGAGGAGAGAGATCTCTGCACCAAGAGCTTCAACTCATGGCTCAAGGAATGGTGCAGAGAGGAGGGGTTTGGCTAAATTGGGGACTGGGGATCCACTTGAGAGGATAAGGGCATATACAGGAGTGATGGCCTAAATCCATCCGGGAGGGGAACCACAGTCCTCAGTGGACAGTTTAAATGTTACTTTGATGAACATTTAAACTAGCTGAGAAGGGTGGTGGAAGAGACTGGGGAGGCAGAAACTGCCCCCCCCCCCAACAGGCTGAAGTAGAGAGTAGGAAGAACCTGAGAGGAGTGGAATTCCCCGGGATTCAAATTAATACAGGAAGCAGAGTGCAAGAAATTAAGAGGGGTGGGAGCGGGTGCATTAAAAAGAGAAGGTGGAAGGATCAAAAGCAAAAAGGAAAAAAGTGGGGTGGTGGTAGCAAAACCTGGAAAGCCATGTGTATAAATGCTAGAAGTCTAGGAAATAAAATTCCAGACCTAGAGGCCACAATGGCAAAGGCCAGCGTGGATATTATGGCCATTACTTAGTCACTGTGCATTGGAAATCATGACTGGGACATGGCCATAGGCTATACTCTGTTCAGGAAGGACAGGGTGGGAACGAAAGGGTGGGGTGTGGTATTTTATGTGTGGGAGGGCATTAAAGCGACTAAGATACAGGGAATATGGGGGGAGGCAGAGGTGCTGTGTGTCCGTGTATCATGTGTCCATGTATCAAAAAATTATGAAAGACACGATAGAGAAGAGTGATCAGAAAATCAGTGCTGCTAAAAGAAAGAAACATTTTTGAGAGATCAAAATGACTATGAACAAGGACGTATGTTTTACTGGGGAAAGGGCACATCTAAAAATAATAAACCCAAATCGATTTTAAAAACGAATAAAAAGCAGAAAGCAATAGCAACGAGTGGCTCAGATTCAGAAAGTTCTACATTCGGGCCCAGATATTCAAAAGAGTTGAGCCATGCGCAATAGGGTTGCGCCTGCGCAAGTCTGAATTTGCACCATTCTGCGATATTCAGCAGGAGGCAGTTGCACCCTCGAAATCATGCTGAGCAACAGCGCAATGATAATGAAGGCATGCGCAACTGAAGGGGGAGGAACCATGCATAAATGGCGCAGTGTGATATTCAAAGACTTGCGCAATGCGCAACAGTGGAGCAAGCGGAAGTTGCGCCATAAGCGGAAATGAGCCAAAATAAAAGGATCAGGAAGAGCATGAGCTACCACAGGAAGCCACATAAGGCAGAGGCAGAGGCACACAGACAGGGCAAGTGGCACGAACAGGGCAGGCCAGAGAAAGGCCACAGTTAACAGCCAGGCACAGGGAAGGTGTGGGGAGCCACACAGCATAGAGGCCAGCACAGGCAGGTGTACCCGGTGCAGGGGAGGTAGCAGCCAGTGCAGTGGGGTGAATACAGTAACAGCTGCCGGGGGGTGAAAGCAAGCCAGGGACATGGCCAGTGCCACCTTCCACACGGAGGCCGTAATGAGGGGGGTGAGAAGGCGGGTGGCAGGGGGCGTGGCCGTGGAAGGGCCCGTCGGCGGTATGCCCCCAACAGGCAGTACTGAGCCTGCACCAACTTTGAGCTGTACACTGATACTGAGATTGTGGGCTGGTACCGCCTGAACAGGGCAATTCTGAGGCGGCTCTGTGAGCTGTGCAGTGATGTGATGCAGGCACCCACACAACGGAGCCATGCCCTGTCAGTGGAGACCAAGGTAACAGCCTACATGTGCTTGCTCGCCACGGGTACCTTCCAGAGACCAACCGGGGACACCACAGGCATAACCCAATTGGCCACATCATGCCACCTCACCCAGTTCTCAGCACACTGCTGCCACATGCTGAGGAGTACATCCATTTCCCCAGCACAGCGGCAGAGCACACAGCAAATATACAGGAGTTCCACAGGGTATCACGTATGCCTGGTGTGCTAGGGGCAATAGACTGCACCCATGTGGCCATACGCACACCACCTGGCCACGAGGGGGCTGCATACATAAATCGCAAGGGCTATGCCAGCATCAACTGCCAGGTGGTGTGCGATGCCAGAGGGCGCATCATGAATGTCTGTGCCATGCACCCTGGGGGAGCACATGATTTTTTCATCTGGCACCATTCGGCACTGTGCCACAGATTCGAGAGTGGGGACATCCCCAATGGCCACCTAGTGGGTGAGTATGCAAACCACATGGACAAATATAGGGCCTGGGGGGGGCATGGCCAGAGGTGCCATGGGTAGTGGCCTACATGGCTTGGGGCAGGGCGATGCTGATCACCAAACTAACCTCCACCCTCTACACACAGGTGACAGTGGATACCCACTCCATCCCTGGCTGCTCACACCCAACCAGCGGCCCATGACCCCATCGCAGCAATGCTACAATGAGGCACATGCCACCACACGCAATGTCATCGAGTGGGTGTTCGGGATGCTGAAGGCACGTTTCCGTTGCCTGAACACCTCTGGTAGTGCCCTACAGTACAGCCCCTCAAAGGCCTGTGGGATATTCCTGGCCTGTTGCATCCTGCAAACATGGCCAAAAAAGTGGGATAGCTGTACAGGTTGAAGAGGGGGACAGCAATGGGGACGCCAATGACGATGGTGATGGGAAGCCCCCCCGGGCGACGGGACCCCCGACTGCTCCGGCTGGCACAGCTGCACTGGGACACCATCACGGAGGAGCATTTCAGCCAACCCAAGTAAGTCATGGGGCCATGCGCAACCACCAGTGGCCAAGGCACAACCCACAAACATGCAGGAACCCACACTGGGGGTGCATGCCGTCGAGGGAAGTGGCAGGGCACAGAGGCACACACACAGCCAGGGATGGGTGAGGATTAACATGCCACGCTGAAGCGCACACACACACACACACACACACACACACACACACACACGCACACACAATGCAACAAACGTGCACAGAGGGCAGAAGGCACACCGACCCAGAATGCACATCCTAGCAACACACATGTCCACAGGCCACCACACCCACTGCCTGTCCATGTGCGTGTGTCAGATGCTGAGCACCATTGCACATTGGTGTACAGTGCAATGCAGGCATCATCATGCACACGTAACTGTGGACAGCAGCTGGGAGGGTGTGCAGGTGGACTGTGTGTCTGCATGCAGGGCTGGGTACCCACCCATGCACTGCCCACTGAAACACACAATGCACACAGGGCAGCCCAGACAGTAGCCGAGCTGGGAGACAGGTCAGTCCCACGACACAGTGCCACGGCCGCCACGGATGCGTGGGCGGCCCCGCCGAGACCCGCCAGCATTGGCAAGCTGACCACTGGCCTCATGGGGTGGCACTGATCATCCTCCAGGGGTTCCACTGCGTGAACACGACCGTGCCCATGCAGGGGTCTGCAGCACACCGAACATGCCTGCACCAGGAGTGCTCAGGATGCCCACAGCTGAACCCGGCATTGACAGGGTGGGAGTCGCATGACACCAGGAATGGGAGGTGGATAGTGCACTGTGTGGTGTCCGCGATGCATGGACACCTGACTGTGTGCCCATTGTGGCCATGACAGCAATGAACGCCTGTGCATGCCTGTCAATGGCAGCGGTCACATCCTTCCGCAAACGGTCCATCTGTGCCATAAGCATTTTGGCATCCCTGCTGCGACGCTCCTCTGCACACTCCAGAGGCACACGCAGTGCATCCACGGATGTCACAAGCCGCATCTGCTGCTGGACTGATGCTCACAGTAGGCAGGTGTGCTCATCCAAGAGGTCATCAGGCTCCTCGGTATCCTGTCCCTCAGGGTGTGCAAGGGCCTAATGTTCAGCACCTCTTGTGGGTGGGTGCTGTGCACCAGGACCAGGTCTGGACATGTCCACAGGCGGTGCACAGATGCCGCCACTGAACCCTGCACCCCCAAGCCCAGTGGGCGACTGCTGTTGCTGCCCCTCCGCCTGCCACACCCCAGGGCTCAGTGGTGCCGCCGCAGTGGCCGCAACAGTCCCACTGTCCTGAACAGACACCAGTGCTGCCCCACTGGTGCTGACAGGCAGAGCCTGGGACTGTGCTGACATGCAGGCCTCCACGGCGGAACCACCAACAGCCATGGGCGTGAATTGCCCTGCTGTGTGTCCATCCTGTGGCACACACATGTCACTGCCCAAGACAGTCGTGTCATCATCACTGGTGCTGGACTCTGCCCTGGCCACAGCCACAGTATGCTGGCATCCGTGGATGCCAGCACGCTGGGACACAGGCAGGGCTTCCTCCACACCTGTCTCAATGACATTAGTGTGGACAGCCAGGCAGCCCCACTGTCGTACTGATCCACAGATACCTGTGGAGGTGGATGGTCCCACCTCCAACTCCATCCAACTGTCCGCAGTGGATGGTCCCACCACCGCTGACCCATGCAGATGCTCAGGATCTGTAAGGGAAAGCAAAGTCACGTTACTGCGTGTGACCTACCCTACCCCCCCAGACAGACCATGACTTACCATGCAGTGATGGGCCACCACCCGTCTGGAAGCCACCACCTGGAACACCCTCAATGGCACTTCGGTGCATGCTTGCAGCAAACCTGTCCTCCACTGGGGTGAGCTGTACCACCTCCGGCTGTCCCCCACCTGTTGCAGCACCTGCTGCCCTGATGGCAGCCACCTTCTCCCTTACCCTCCTCCTGTCTGCGCCCTTCTTCTTCTTACACTCCTGCACAGAGCACTGGTGGCTGCCATGCAGGTTCACGGCACGTGCCACCTCCTCCCATGCAGCTGCATGGGCCTGAGGGATTCCCCGTCATCCACTGAGCAGTGGCTCCTGATCCAGGTAGGCCTCGAACAGGGCCTCGGTTCCGGCCTTTGTAAAATTCGTCCTCCTCCTCCTCCCACCACTTTTGTCCTCCTCTCCAACAACGTGCTTGGTCATTATGTAGCCTGTAAGAATAGTAGTTGTTACCTGTGACTGTGCAGTCCCATGCATGTCCCAGAATACACAGTCCACACTCCCAAACAGCATGCAACTCACCAATAAACTGCAGTAACCGACTATGGCCACTGCAGCACATTGTCGCACCTTTATAGCGCAATCCATGGAAATGAGGTGAGGAGCAACTTTAATTAGATGCAAATTGCACTGCTGCACCATTGAATAGCTGATTGGATGATCTGCATATGACGGCTCAAATTCGCGCTGTTGCGCTTTGCGCAATTGTGTTGAATGTGCTGAGCCAATGGCGCAGTTCTGTGGCATGCGTAGTACACCTCACTGCTCATGCCCAGGTTGCTGACGCAGGTGTCTGCCGCGCTGATGATGTGCTGTGTGTGGTAGGCAATGCAGGGCACGGCCACCATTGTGACAGTGACGCTATAGTGAAGGTCACTACATGGCGCTGTGGCAATGGGCCTTCATAGGTGCAATGGCCCAACTGCCTGATAGTCCACTGTGGCGCTGGCACACAGGCAGCCAATTGTGCTACATGCATTGTCATCCAGTGGCGCTGTGCGTGGCCTTGCGCCAGAGACCCTTGACCCTGTACCCGACCTTTGCCCACTTGGAGCCAGCGCTCAGGCATGAGCACTTCATCGCGCTGTTCAGTAACAGCATGATAGGGAATGGCAGCGCTGTACCGCGCAGCATCTGCACGTGGGGTACCGCACTGCAGAGCGCCATATTGCCTACTATAGCTATTGCAATGGCGTGGAAAAGAGCTGCTCCTTGGATGGCCATTGAGCTTGCAAATCTGGTGGCCATAGTCAAGCCACACCATGGGCCTCTCTTTGGGCAGGCCCCCCTGGATAGGGCAAGGACCCAGGTGTGGCAGGAGGTGGCCACAGCCCTTGAGGAGGCAACAGGCAGGGGCCGTAGTGCTGAGCAGTGCAGGCACCAATATGGTGACCTGCGGAGGAGAGAGCTGGAGCTACTGGCCTGACTGAGGTCATGCGCCAGGAGGGGCACAGTCCCACATCCAGGTAGGGGTTCCATCAACACACTTTTATCGTCCATATGAGTCACAGAGTTGTATGTGTCCAGCACATAGGGGAGGGACCGTATGGGGTTGGCCATGGTGGTGTTCTCAGGGTGTGGGGTGAGTGGGTCTGGCTGGGTGGGAGGGCACACTCCTTGGGGCAGGGGGACTTTGCTTTGGGAATGTACTGATGCTCTTCTCTCCTTTTTGTCCCCACAGGCCCGGAGGAACTGCACCGAGTGCGTGCAGAGCGGAGGGGGGTGGAAACCGCAGCCAGGTGGGCCGAGGACCAGTAACGGCCACCTGACCGGCCCGATGTGGGTGAGTGCCAGACATCCATGATTAGTATTGCATGCTGTGTGACAAGGTAGGCAGTGGGGCATGGCCACCATTCATTGACATCACTGCCATGCATGCCACTTGTTACAGTCAACACCGTCCAGTGGCAATGCATGTCTGTGCGTCACTGGTGGTCCATGCGTGCACCAGGTACATGGCTGTGCCACTGCTTTTGTACCACATAGCCATGTCACTAGACGGCCACGGTGGTGCTGTGCATTGCGTGACTTGGCCGGCGGGTGTGTGCAGCATTCCGCATGGCTGTATGCACCTGGGTGGGCAGGTCCTGTGGACGTGATCACTGCGGCTGGTCACACACCATCACAGTGGTATGTCCCATGGCCGTATGCCATGCACAGTGGGCGGGCTGTATGGGGTTGTGCATTCACACCTGTTGACTGTGCTCCCTTGTCCTAGGTGCGAGACATCTGAGGGAGATAAGAGACACCATGCGGGAGCTCCTGATTCTGGCCCGCGAGACACAGAGCCAGAGGGAGCCAGAGCCAGGACCGTGGAGCCTTCTGTAGTCCCTTGTCCCTGACTTTCCTACCCCTGGACCCACCCTCACTCCTCCTATCCATCCCATTTGTCCACCCTTCCCTGCCCACCCCACACCTTTTGTGTCTCCCACCACAAACCTGTAAATAGTTTTTATTCATGTACATAGTTGAGTTTTCTATTTTTATAATACATTTGACTTTTATATGAATACCATGGTGGTCTCTGATCTGCAGCGGGCTATAGGTGCTCAGCTGCAGTGGTGTGCATGGCATCAGGGGTGGTGCAGTCATGGGTATGTGTGTGTGTCCATGTAGAGGTGTCTATGGTGTGGGGGTAGATATCAGTCAGTGTTTGTGCTGTGTGTGTTGTTCCCTGTGCACTGGATGACTGCGTGCAGTGGTCCATGGCGCGTGCTCTGTGTCCATGGTGCACCCATCGGCCTGTCCATGGCCTGTGCAGCCGATACACATGCCTGTCTGTGACCTGCATGGTCTGCTGGCATGTCAGTGGTGGCATTCCCTGCAGGGCAGACACGGTATCCATCGCTTTGCTGGGTTGCCCATGTCACTGGTGTGGTGCATGCCTGGCTCAGGTGGTACTGTGGGCGACACGGTCAATGTTCCTCCTCCATGCTGTGGATTGTGTGTGTTGCAGGGATGTGCCCCACTCATCTGTGGCTTGTGCCCGTGTGACTACTGGTGGTGACAGTCCTATGGTGCCTGCACAGGGTGGTTGGCACCCAGTGCCATGGTGGACTGCGGGTTGTGTGTACACGGCTTATATGGGCCCACAGAGTGGGGCTTGCTGTCTCCCCACCACTGCATCCCTGTGTTGTTGTGCCTTGGATGGGTGGTCTGTCCAGACCCTGTGTGGCATCTGGTGTGGTGCATGCTTCCACGCACCACTGTGGGTGTCTGTGCTGGCTGTTGTGGCCAGTGGTGGGCCGGAGTGTGTCACTGGAATACTGTGCAGAGTGCTGTACCACTGGTGGTGGTGTCAAGGACACGACCGTCCCATATGGGGTAACTCTTGTGCCAACGCATGGTCGGTCTTTCAGCAGTACCTCGGGGGATTGTGCATGGTGGCACTGTGTCTGCCGTTGTTGCATTGCCATGTGCTGCAACCTGCTGATGGATGCTCATGGTGGGGCTGGCTTGCATGGTTCTATGGTGCACAGGGTTGCATTGACACTGTGGGGGTGGTGGCATGCATGGGGTTTCCTGCTGTGGTGGTCACTACTCATGGAAGGGTGTCTGGGGGTCACGGTAGAGGGTGTGCTGTGCACTGGGGGGATGGTGTGGCACAGGGTGATCTGCCCTCCTTGTGTGCCAGTCACAGCTTGCTGGTAGGTGTGATGGGGCACCATGGCCAGGCTGTGGGTTGGTTGCTTGTCTCCATGGACCAGCGGTTATTCCAGCACTCCCCTGGTTGTGATGTGCTTGGGGTGTGGGGGGACAATGTCTGTTCTGCTGTGTGTTCCTGTGCCCATCTGTGGCATGGGTGGTGGGCCCCTACCTCCCTGATTGTGCAGTTTCTATGGTAATGGTTTCTTAGAGCTATCAGCTACTCCCACTATTTATTTATTTATTTGCTTGTGTTAACCAGGTAAGCACGCTGGACAACCAAGTGCCTATTTTCAGGTGCGACCCGGGAGAGTTACAGAGCATACAGGAAACAAAAAACAAGTCAAAAAAATAAAATACAGAGTCATGGTTACAGTCAGGAGCCGCAGGCTCCATATAGGTGGGAGGTACAGGTCAAGTTCAAGCATGGCAAGGCAAGCAGACAAGTTATAGTATACAAAACAACGTAGGGAGTCAACAAATTCTAGTATGACTATAGACTGAACAAAACTCAATGGCAGTTCGTGATAAACATTGACAGATAAAAATGATAATATATAATAAGCATACAACAAGGGGGGGTAGTAAGTACTATACTGAAGGAGGAGAAGGGTACAGATAGGCATACACAAAGGGGTTAGCAGCTCCCCCCAGGGGTCAGGAGGGGTAGAGGGTACGTCGGGCCTAGGCAGAGCATAGACAGGCCGCAGTAGTCTTGAGAAAGCTCCAGAGGGATGTTTTAAAGCAGTGGTGGGAGGGCGAGGTACGCACTAGTATGGGAAGGGAGTTCCATATTTTAGGCGCATGGACTGAGAAGGCCCGGTCACCAGTGAGGTTGCATGTCCTTGGAACATGTCGGGTCTGAGCAGCACAGGATCTGAGATGGTAGGCTGGGGGTGGGGAGATTAGGGGAAGGGCGAGTACCGAGGGGGTGGCAGTTCGGACTATGTTATCAACAAAGTTGCCTAGTACGAAGGCATGGTGCTTTCCGGGGGGAGCCACTCCAGTTGTGAGTAGAGCTCACATCGATGCGTTAGGCGGGGGGCAGAGAGAGTGAAGCAGCATATGTTGTTGTGGGCAGTGTCACATTTTGTGAGATTTGCTTTGGAGACCGGGGCAAAGGCAACGAGCCCATAGCATAGTGTGAGGAGGAGTATACCCCTAGCTATGGCAAGTCGAGTGGCAGGGGTGAGGCAGTCCTTGGCTCTGTAGGCAAGGCCAAGCTTGCCATTTGAGGCTTTACACACATTTCTGATGTGTGTAGTGAGATCGAGTTGGGGATCAAGGGTAACCCCGAGATATTTGGCCGAGTCAGTGACTGGAAGTATGTCTCCATTCGCCCCATGGATTTCTAGGGGGGCAGGGCAGGAAGAGGTGTTTATCACCGACCCGAATAGCATGGCATGGGTCTTCTTCAAGTTGACGATGAGCTTGTGGCCCCCAAGCCAGTTCTGAATATGCTTGAAGTCGGAGTTTAGCCGAGAGCTGATGGTGTTGATTTCGCAGGAACTGGCCAGGACTACGAGGTCATCCGCGTATAAGATTGGGACCCCATGGGTAATTGCAGAGGGTAGTCCATTAATGAACAGAGAAAACAGTAGGGGACCCAGGACGGATCCCTGGGGGACACCACAGTTAACTGAGGATAGGGCTGAGATAGTGCGGTTGTAACAGGTGTATTGCTGTCTACCTGCAAGGTAGTTTGAGAACCATTCGAGGGCTCGGTGTGAGAGACCGAGGGAGTGCAGCATGGAGTGGAGGAGGGAGTGGTCCACCCGATCAAAGGCCTTGGAAAGGTTGACAAAGATGGCCCCCGTCAGGTTACCTTGATCAGTTGTGGATCTGATCTCGGAGGTGACCACGGCAAGCACCGTCGATGTGCTGTGCCCTTTTCTAAAGCCATGTTGGGCCGGGGAGAGAACGATGTATCCCTCGAGGTAGTGGGAGAGTTGGGATGCAACAGCCTTTTCAAGGAGCTTGCTGGTGGCTGACAGTATAGCAATAGGGCGATAGTTACTAATATCTTTGGGGTCACCTTGCTTGTGGACAGGGACCACCTTGGCTATCTTCCATACCTCCGGGATGGTCTCCGAGATGAGGGAGGAGTTAAAGATGTGCGCGACCGGTCTAGCGAGGAGGGGAGCTTCGAGGCTAAGGAGCTTGGGTTCAAGTCAGTCATAACCCGCCCTCGTGTGGTGGAAGAGTCCCGCCAGGAGTGCCTGGGTCTCGCCAACAGTGATCCTCTTGAGGTAGAAGGGTGGATGAGAGGGGGGGGCCCCTCGGCGGTCCGGGGGAAGAGAGGCGGGAGGAAGGGGGGACTGGCAGATCAAAGAAGGTGCAATTGAAAGCCATGACGATAGTTTGGGGTTGTTGCAGTGAGCCCCCCAATATACATATCAGGGGGCTGTTCCTTGGCAGACCCTCTGACCATGTTTCTGACATTTTTCCAGAATTCCCGGGGGTTGTTTGCCGAGGCGAGTAGGGCAGATTTGCAGTACTCGCTTTTAGCGGTACGTATTACATGCTTGCAGTTGTTTCTAAGTCGCCGATACTCAACACGGTCATTGTCATTGTGGGAGATCTTGTATTTTACCCAGCATTTGTCCCTCTGCCTCATGAGGGAGTAAAGGCCTCCATGGAGCCATTTCGTGACAGTGCCTCACACCCTCCTTTTGGTGAGGGGTGCGTGCCTGTTTTGTAAGGGAATGAGAGTGGCAAGGAAGCAATCCAGGGCCGTATCAGGGTCGTTTGTGGCCAGGATCCCGGACCAGTCTACCTGTCGCAGATCCTCGAGGTAATCGTAGGGGATCAGTTTAGAATAGTCCCTCATTTGGATCACTCTGCTGGGGACTTTGGGCAAGTTGAAGCCACGGATGCAGTACTGTAAGTCAGGGAGTGATCAGTTATTGCATCGAGAAGGATCCCAGAGTGGATGATAGTATCCAATCTGTTGCTCATGACCCAGTCGATGAGTGACCCCACCCCCCGGGAGGAAGGCCTTGTTGGTTCCATGATCAGCCAACTGAGGGCAAGACCTGAGAGAAGTGGCTCAAACTGCTTAGCATTGGGCCCCAGCCAATTTGGTTGAGGTCCCCAAGGATTATAAGTTTGTTTGAGCCAACATTTTCTCTGATCTGGTCCAGTAAAGAGGAGAGCCAAGGAGCGCCCCTTTTTGGAGGGTTGTAGGCACAGATGAGATGCACCTTCTTTGTGTTCCCGAGCAGTAGGAGGGAATGAAGGAGCTCACAGGCTGGGGGTGCTGGGGGAACATGTGCAACAGTCGTCACATTGAGGTGCACCTTAAAGTATAGAAGCACGCCCCCACCATGCTTACTGCCTGCCCTATCCTGCCGGACAAGACTGTAACCCAAGAGGGCACAGGCGAAGTCTGGGGTGCAAGGTTTAAGCCAGGTTTCTGTGATGCCCAAAATGTCAGGTTTGTAGTGGGCCATCCAGGCCGTAAGTTCCGCTAGGTTATGTAGAATGCTGCGGATGTTTAGGTGGGTGATTTTTAGACCATTAGCTGTTTGCCAGGTCAGGGGAGGATTTGAAAGCAGCAGGTGTGGGCGGGGGCCCTAGTCGGCAAGCTGAGTTCCCATTCAGGGAGAGGGGGGCCATGGCCCGTGCTCTGCTTGAGGTCCGCGGGGGTTCCTCGGGGAGGGATGCTCATGTCTGGAGGAGAGGGCAGGGGCACCCGTTTAAGTGGGAGGAGAGAAGGAAATAATGGGGGGAGGTGAAGGAGGGTGAGGTGGCAGAGCGTTTAGAGGGGCAAGGCTTGCGTTGTAGCCTGAAAGGTAGTTCAAAATTGTAGGTCAATTTCTGTGCAAGGAACTGAGAAGGGGAAAGCTAAGTTAACCAAGATATAGCACCAGCTCAGTATGAGGAGGACAGACTCTGCATGTAATTTAGGCAGTTTCAAGTGTCTGATGCCCCTGGTGGTGATACTATATAACCTGCTTATGGTAAAGTGGGCTGATAGGTATTTTAGCCTCATGTGATCAGTGCTATATATTGAGATGATGACTACGGGTGGTGGCATGGGTGGCAGGGAGAAACCTCCACGCAGCAGCAAGCAGAGTGCAGGAGCAACCAGCGAGGTGAAGAGCAGGCCTGGAGTTACAGTCCAATTGTAAACGGTATTGCAACTTGTTTGTCTTGCATTGGAAGATGCTACATTTGCTGTCTAGCATAGACACAGCACTCTGCCAGCAGTCACAAGAAAGGCTGGCAAGAAGTATCCTGCTCCATCTGTCAAGCCCTATTATGCTTCCCAGCCTGAAACAGACTCTGTGGTTGTCATGGCTTCCCATGATCATTCCAGGGGCCCTAGAGTGATGAGCACCCTGCCTCCTGACAAGGAGGCTAGAAAATTGGAAGTAATGAGGAAGAGGACTTATTCTTCCACTTTGGGTCTTTGTATTGCAAACTACCTGGCTTATATGATTAAGTACTCAGCATAAATGGTGAAACTACACTTGACCAGAGACTCATTGCTGATACATTCAATGACACCTTCATGGACCTCAGTGCTGTACTCCCACAGGGTTTTTTTGATGAGGTGGTTCCCCTTGCCCCCACCAGCCACCCTGCCTTCTACTTTAAAGCAGTAAAAATGCATCAAGTCCGCAGCTACGTTACCAAAGCTATTTGCAACTCCAGAGCCAGCAGTGACTCCCTTGGCTTCAAACTGCTATCACTCACACTTGAAGAAGTACTCCAACCACTGACCAGGATTTTCAACCTGTCCCTTAGCCTCAGCCAGTTCTCTGACTTATGGAAATCTGCCACGGTAACCCCAATTCATAAAAGTGGTGATAAAACAGCTACTGAGAAGTACCATCCAATTTCCATCCTACCTCCACTCTCCAATACCCTAGAACGGATTGTGTCAGACCAGCTCACCAACTTCCTAGACAATCACAACATCCTGTGCAAGGAGCAACATGGCTTTAGAAGAGGTCATAGCACCTCCACGGCGCTACTTGAATTCACTGGTGCAATCCATCACTCACCGATAACAGTCATCTTACTGGTCCACCTTCATTGACGAATTAAAGCCTTTGATACCATCAACCACAATCTCCTACTTGCCCAGCTTCGACTAGCAGGGCTCTCACCTAACTCGGTGAACTGGTTCAAAAGCTACTTAGACAAGCGCTCCCAAAGAGTGAGAATTGCTGGCACACTCTTAGACCAAAGACCAGTCCAGTCCAGTGTCCCACAGGGCTCAATCTTGGGCCCCCTCCTTTTCAGCCTTTTTCTGAACTCACTGCCAGAATCCTGCCCTAAACAGATCCTACTCTACGCAGATGATGCTGTCATCCTGGCATCCCACCATGATCCAGTCCATCTACAAGGTAACCTCCAACAGGCCTTCTCTGCAGTTGAAAACTGGTGCACAAAACAGACTTATCCTTAACCAGAAAAAAACAAAGACCATGATCTTCTGCAGCTCCCAAAACAAATACAAACAATATCAGCTCTCCATTAAAACTAAGCAAGGAATCATCCTCGAACAAGTTCATACCTTCAAATACCTTGGCCTCACCCTCGACTGTAATCTCTCCTATGTCCCACACATCAATAACGTGGCAAAAGTAGCCAACACCAGGACAGGCCTACTATTCCAACATAGGCAACATCTAACCCCAGAAGCTCTGTCCATAGCTGTCTAGAGCTCCATCATCAGCATCATTGACTACAGTCTCGTTATCTATGGATCTGCCACAACCTCCTTCTCTCAGGCATGTTTCGACTTCCCTCAATCAAGCCTGCCTACTCGTTACTGGTTCCCACCGTCTCACCCACACCTGCGACCTCTACTCAAAAACAGGCTGGCTGCAACTGAACAACTGAATCAAATACCAAACCTGCATCACTGCTAAGAAAATCATGATGGGAAAGGCACCACCAGGGGTCAGCACCCTCCTCAAACCCAAAATCACCAACCGCAACAGTAGGAGCTCTAAGCCCCAAATCCTTCAAATCCCCCCACTGCCACACATCCCAAGGCCAAAGATCATTTGCATACAGGGCTCAGGGTTGGCTGAACGAGTTGTCTAGTGACACCTCATCCACAGCAACACTTGGAGCATTCAAAAAGAAGCTCCGCCACTCCATAACTGGCACCTCCACCTATGGTTGCACCTCATAACATCTTCATTCCCTACACTGCTTCTGACCTTATAGGTGTCAGTTTCTGCCCTCTGTTCTTGCACTTACCTGTCCAATGCAACTTCTAATGCACTTGCCCTGTGTCTGTCCTGACAAGGCCCCTCGGCTGCCTCACCCTGACCCTCTACGTCTATGCCTTCCCCTACCCTCAGCCCTCTCCCCTACTTGCCCTCTTCCTCCTATTGTTTCTTTTTTTTAATTCAAGTTTATTAACAACAAGCAGGTACATCATATTTATACATTCAGTTAAAATCCATTCATGTCTCATATTAGAAAACAGTTATTCTCTTGTTCTGTACATTTTGTCTCATTAATTTCAATCCATCAAAAATTACTATATTATCTTTATCCATAGCAGCTAAGGTCTCTCTTTATTTCAGTTCTAATAATTTCATCTTCATCTCCTTTAAATTTACATCAAATCACAGCCCACTCCAATCCAAGTCCCCCCACTCATCCAAAGGACGCCTCCATGGAAGAAGACCACTCCGTCTCTGTCATAAGACAGAGTATAGATTATTCAGTACCTTCCCTGTTGGAGGATCGCCAAATCTCCCATCTAGTCCACCTTCTCAAATAAATAGCAATTCTGTTGATTTTTGTAGGTGAGCTCCTCCAGCTCCGATATGTTAGCCACTACTTTTATCCAATCCTGTTTAGTGGGGAAGGGGGTTAGGGTTTAGTCATCTCTTCGTGATGGCCTTGTGTGCCGCTGTTATCAATATGGTCCAGAGATATAATGAGTCCATATCTCTTATCTCTTATCTCTTTAGGGGGGTGTCCCAATATCATTGAGGACCACTCTAATGGTGTCTATACAGGGAATATAGCTTCAAGTGCCCTAGTGATCTCCCCCCAGAAGGTCTGAAGACCTCTACAGGACCAGAAGATGTGCAGGTGGCCCACCTCTAGTGTTCCGCAGCCCATCCAACATTGCGCTGTAATGTTTGGATTTATTTTATTGATTGTATGAGGGATTAGAAAGTATCAGACTTTAATTCACCAGAAGAATTCCTGCCAATGAGGGGATTGGGTTGTTTTTTTGGCTAGATAGAATATTCGGTCCCAGTTAAGTTCCACCAGGTCATGGGGAGCTTCTTCCCTCCATTTTGTTTTTATTTTAATAAGTGGGTCCCCTTTCAGTGTTGATAAAGCTTTATATAGGAATGAGATCATCCCTCTTTGTTTACTAGCTCTGCTGCTTTCCTGAATGGCCGAGAGGATCGGTTGTGCCCTCACTGAGTCCGTGTCTTTTTTCTGTACTTTAGATATATAGTTTCTGGCCTGTAGGTATCTGAAATGGTCTGAATTTTGTAGGCCATATTTATTCTTAAGGGATCCGAAATCTAGTAGTGTTTCACCTTGCCAGAATTGTGACAAGTATCTCAGGCCTTTCCTCTCCCGTGTATAGAAGTTACAGTCTAAATGTCTCGGCTGAAAGCCTGGGTCCCATGCCACTCTATGGCCATATGGAATCTTTTAATTTATATTTCTGCCATATTCTGTGGATGGATCGAGTTGCGTCTCTAATCGAGGTTAGACCCGGGAGAGGACATCTGTGTATGTTGGTGGTCAGTAGTCTGGTTTCTAGAGGGAGTGACCCCCCTCTCCTCTTTCATCCTCTCTTTCCATAAGCTGCCAGCCTGAGGAGGCATTGGGGTTGGACCACATTATGGCATTTTTTAACTGTGCTGCTAAGAAGTAGTCCTCAAGGTCCGGAAGGGATTGTCCTCCTTTATCTCGGTGGGTTTGCAGAATTTTTAAATTTATTCGAGGCCTCTTGGAGTTCCAAATGAATTTAGTGAACATTTTGTTCCATGTTTGAAAGGTCGATTTGTGTATATAAAGTGGCAGGAACTGGAACAGGTATAGGAACCTGGGGAGCACATTCATTCTCAATGTGTGTATCTTAGAGTGTATTGGGAAATTTATCAAGGCCCATCTTTCAAAATCTTTTCTCAGGTTGTTTATTAGAGGGGTATAATTCGCCGCAAAAAGTTGGGAGTATTGTTTTGTGATATAGGTCCCTAAGTATTTCATTTTATGCACCTTCCAGTTTAGAGGAAGAAGAGAGCACATCTCTGAAGTGGGTTTATAAAAGAAGGTAAGCACTTCTGTTTTGTTTTTATTTAGGGAATATCCTGCGTGTCTACCGAATTCCGTCAGTATTGCCCAGACTTGTTTTATGGATTGATGGGGATGTGTGAGGCTCAGCAGCACATCATCCGCATATAACGATATTTTTTTATGCAGATCTCCCATTGTCACACCCTTTACCTCCTCCGCTCTCCGCACAGCTTCGGCCAGTGGCTCGATGTATAGAGCAAACAGTAGTGGGGACAGGGAGCAACCCTGGCGTGTACCTCTGCCCAGGTTAAACCTCTCTGATATTCCATTATTCACTCGGACGTAGGCCTGAGGTCTAGAATAGAGTGTCCGAATAACATTTATGAAGGGCTGGGGAAAACCTCTGTGCTCCAAAACCGCAAATAGGAAACTTCAGGAAACTTTATCAAAAGCCTTTTCAGCGTCTAAGCTCATCAGGCATGCCGGAATGCCAGACCTCTGAATAGTATCTATTAAATTTACCACAGATCTGACACTGTCAGGAGCCTGGCGGCCGGTGATAAAGCCTGTCTGGTCTATATGTATTAGTTCGTGCAATATAGGGTTCAGCCTGGAGGCTATTATAGCTGTGAAGATTTTGTAATCTGTGTTTAACAGGGATATGGGGCGGTAAGATTCACGGAGTGTAGGATCCTTTCCTTCCTTATGAATGACAGAAATGGTGACATATTGCCATGAGGGAGGAATAGGGTTGGCTTCAGCCCATATGCTAGTGAATACCTCTAGAAGGACGGGGGAGATCTCTGGCTCGAAAGTTTTATAGAATTTTGCGCCAAATTTGTCTGGTCCTGGGCATTTTGCTGTTTTTACATTTTTTATTGCATGTTTGATCTCTTGTTGTGTAATGGGTCTGGTTAAGGCCCTCACCGCCACCTGGGGCAAGGGAGGAAGGGGCAGGGAATCCAAGTATTTATTTTTCTCCTGGGGTGAGGATTTATCTTGAGGTGAATATAGCTTAGTGTAGTAGGCCACGAAAGCCTCCGCAATTTATGAGGTTTGGGTGATTTTCTGGTTGTTATCAGGGGAAATTATTTTAGTGATCGTCACTCTAGCTGTATATTGCCTAAGCCTGTAGGCTAATAGTTTAGTCCCTCTAGGGCCTCCTTCATAATATTTTTGTTTCAGGTAAAATAAGGCTTTCTCTATTTCTAGTTTTTGTATTTTCTGTAGTTGGTTTTTACTTTCAGCTAGTTTCCTCTCTCTTTCCGGGTCCCAGCTAGTTTTCTGGGCACTTTCCCACTCTTTAATCTGGGAAGTAAGTTCTTGTTGTTTCTGTCTTAACATCTTTTTCTTATGGGTAGCTATAAGTATCAGTTTGCCTCTAATAATCGTCTTGACGGTGTCCCACAAGATCTGGGGGGAGATACCAGGTGTATTATCCTCTAAAGATCTTTTAACATGTTGTCTAAGTTCTTTGATAATCTCTTTGTCTTGGAGAAGGGAGGTATTCGACCTCCAGAGGGTTTTTCTTTTAGGTAGCCCCAGGTCTATTTCTAGGAAGAGCGGGCTGTGGTCTGATAAGACAGTGGTCCCCACCCACATGGATGAGAAGCAGGAGAAGTCCCTTGAGAACGTAAAAAACATGTCTAACCTCGAGTAAATGTGAAACCTCAGGGAACAGCATGTGAATTCTTTACTGGTAGGGTATCTCTCCCTCCATATATCCACTATGCCCAATTGTTGCATAGTTTAAGTGCTTTAGCCCTATTGAGCTCTGGTCTGGGTATTTGAGATGTGGTATCCATCTCTCTCTATTCAAGATTATGTTCCAATCTCCACCCATTACCAAAGTACCTTTGACTTTTTCAGCAATTTGCTGCAACAGGGCCAAGTAGAATGAGATCAGGGACCCTGGTGGGACATATACATTGACCAGGGAGACCAGTTGGTCTTGGACCATTCCTATTACCATAAGGTATCTTGCACCGGGGTCCTCGGTCACCTCCTGTACCTAAAAAGGCAGTGTGGCCGAAAGAAGTATCACCACCCACCTCTTCCTGCCCCCAGCAAAGGAGGAGTGAAAGAGCTGGGGGAACGTCCTGCATTTCAGTTTTTGGGCTTCTGCGGGGGTTAGGTGCATCTCCTGGAAAAAGACCATCTCACATCTTTGGGTAATCAGGAACCTTTGTAGTCATTTCCTTTTAACAGGACTTGAGCATCCATTTATGTTAAAAGAGACTACTTTTGATAGGGAACTAGTCATTTATAAATCCTCTTGTTTTGGCTGCTAGCTTCCGAGACATTGTACTTTTAGAATAACATAATTGAACATCATGTGTATCTTGTAGTAATTTGAACAGTGTAACTTCATAACAATTCAACTCTCTTTCTATATCTAACACTGGTTTTACTAAATAACTGAACAGTTGCTCTGGCCTCATTCAATTTCGAGCCTTAAGCAATATAAGTGTATTAATCTTCATGGCTGAGAAACCTTGAAGCCATGATTTCTGATATTCTTTGGAATGACTTCCAAGGTGTATCTGAATGATGGTCTTCAGTGGAGGAACAAGTGTCCTTACTGGACTTGCAGGGGAGCTCTGTAGTGCAATGAGGACTCCCTTTGGCCTCAAGTGATAGTCTCTGGTGTGGCCATCCTCCTGTTTGTCACGTTTCTTGTATAGCACCATTCCGAGCACCGCCCCCTCTCCCAAAGGATTGTTCATTTAAAAAAAAAAAAAAATTGAGAATCACCCTCAATTTGAGTAGTGGGCCGGTGAAGGTCAGGCCTAACCCCTTTGCAGCTTCTCCAGCCTACTCGGAATCTCGTCATCTTGCCCACTCTGCCCATGTCTCTTCGGTCTCCCTCGCCTCCCACGACCTCCTTGTGCATCCTTTGATGCGATCAAGGCCTCACCTCCCATTCTTGGGGTGGCCACGGCCGCCTCCGGCAGTGTCTCTTCATGATGAAGAGTGTGGTAGTCTAGGAGGAGAAAGGGGAGCCCCACGATCAGGATTCTTGAATTGACAGTCCCCTGTGGGTGATCCCATCCCTCCACCTCCCTCCCCCGACTCCCCTTTCGCCTCACCTTCATCTTCGCACATGGAGGAACAGCCCTCCTCCTCCTCTTCTCCCTCCTCTCTCTTTGGGGTGCAACAATTGTCCCAGGTACTTGGTTTTGGCAGCCGCAGAGCGGTCCCCACTAGTCCAGCTTTTATTTGCCGTGAAGTCCCTTGAGTACGCCTATAAAGGCTCACTGAGGGCAGCTCCGCCCACAGTCACTCACTTTCCTCCCGAGAGAGCCCCCCCCCCATGGGAGGCAGGAGGTAGGCAGCACCACCCGAGATGGAAAGCCTCTCAGTTGGGGGCCGAGATCTGTTGGCGTGCCCTCTTCCTTCCCTCTCCCCGTTTCTGGACATTGAAAGACACTCCTGTTTCCATGCAAGAGATCTATAACATTAAAATCTTTAAAAACAGTGTAACAGTTCTCTATTGCCTCAAAGTGTTGGGTTTATGTTGAAGAGTACCTCCTTAGGGTGTTTTCAGTAAAAAGTCTTGCTCAGAATTTCCCCATAGCCCACCCCCACCCCTTCCCCCAGTTGCCGAGGCCCGAAGAGTCTTTGTTCTTCAGATCTATCTTTCCTCCTACCCCTCCCATTTATGAAGTGCCTAAACTCATGGATTACTCCATCTGGGGGTTCTCTCTATAGCTGGGTCTCCAGTGTCTCCTTATACATCAGTTACCAGTTTGCCCCAGTCTCGGGGTCACCGAGGGAGACCAGACAGACTCGCACCAGGAAGCAAATGGCAGTATTCCCTCAGGGCATCCCCCCCCCCCCATCTGGGGTAACGGAGCATCCCCATCTCTCAGCCGTGACGTTTGTGCCCTTCCAGTTCACTGCCAAATATCATTCAGGGACCGGTTTCCCATTGTCAGCTGTTCAAGTAAGGTGACCTGTACTCTAGCATAACGGAGACAGCCGACTTCACCTGCCTCTGGCCTCCAGATCTCGGGCAATTATCACTGAGGCCTCAGCGGCCCAGGGATACACTGGAGGGAGCGGCGACACGGTCTCTGATCTCCGAGAGGCAAGAGGCTCCCTCTGCTCCACTGGGTCTTCCTCTTGCTCTCAGCAGCAGGCTCTCCCCCCGACAGGAACCCGGCCAAATGGAATCGGGCCTATTCAGGCGTTCCATCTCTCCCCCAGATTCCCCGAGCTGGTAGTCTCCCTCCATCCCTCCGGGCCAGCAGCATCCCCATCTCCTATCTCCCACCTCGATCACCTTAGACGGGGTCTGCAGGCCTCATGAGAGGCACCCATGATTTCAGATTCTGGTTTTTATGTTGGCAAACCCTCTTTCTTCCCTCTCCCCCTTTCCCCTTTTCAAGACCTTGGAAGACATTCCAGTTTACAGATTATGCAGGTGATCCATAACATTAAGGTCTGTAAAGTCAGTTTAACAGTTCTCTGTTGCTTCAAAGTGCTGGGTTTGTGTTGAGGAGCACCTCTTTAAGGGTGTTTTCAGCAATAAGTCTTGTACAGAGTTTCCCCACGGTCATCCCCATGCCCCCCCCTCTCCAATCGCCAGGGCCGCGCAGTGAGTCTTAGTTCTTCAGGTTTATAAATTGGTCCAAACAGTTTATATTTGGCAGAGGTAATAAGTTCAGCCTTCTGTTTTTAGTTATTCAGATATTTGGATTGTTCATACTCACTGCAGATCCAGCCAATTCCATCGATAGCGAGTTACCGAGACCCAGGGAGTCGCCGTGGGAGTTATCCGAGCAGGACCTAGACATGGCAGTGGGTTTACTGGTGTATCAGGATGGCATCAACTCATTTGGGGTTCCGGTTTCCCTCGTTGGTTATTTCTGCAGTTGAAGAGGATCCATCCCCTTCTTCCAGCCGAGCTGTTTCCCGGAGGTGCTTCGGTCCTCTGTTCACGGTGGTCGGGTCTCCATACATCCGGATCATCGTCGCAATGTCGGCGCGAAGGGATGTTTGTAGAATTCACTGTGTAGACCCTTTTTTTGTTGTACCCTTCTGCGCGATCATCCAGGCCAAGGAGAGAAGATCTTTTTCTAATTTTTCTTTCACCACTGGGGGCGTGGAGATACCAAGGCCTTCGAGGAAGGGCGCTGCTGCCAAGAGATCCTTAAAGACTTTGTTGCCTTGTGGAGTGCTGATTTTAATACTAGCTGGATGTAAGACCTGCGCTTTGAGGCCTTTAGCCCTCAGCTGTTTGATTACAGGCCAGAGGGTTCTACGGGCCTCCTGTACCTCCGAGGTGTGGTCATTGTCAAGTGCTATCCTGTGGCCCTTAAAGGTAAGGGTGTTTTGTTGCCAGGCTCTTCTGAGTACGTCTTCCTTTCTTTTATAGGAAGTTAGTCAAACAATGAAGGATCGGGTCCTCGTGTCTGGGTTTCTTGGGCGTGGGACCAAAGATCGATGTGCTCGATCTATCTCAAGGTCTAGCTCCTCTGGTAGTTTGAGCGTTTCTCTCAGGAGGACTTGAATGAAGCTGATGGTGTCTGTATCTTTCTCTTCGAGTCCTTCTGGGACCCCATAGATTTGGATGTTCTGTCTTCTGCTTCTTCCTTCTAAATCATCAATCCGGTGGTTAAGTTCCCGGTCTCTGGCCAAGAGATAGAGGATGAGGCGGTCCTGTCTGTCAGCTTGTTCCAACACTTGCGTAAGCCCCAATTCTAGTTGTTCTGTTTTGTGGTCGATTTGGTTCAGGTCCGAACGCAAATTTGTGAGTGTATTATCTATTTTGGCCACAGTTCATGCTGTTTTTTTAATCATTTCTACGATGTCTTCCTTCGGGGGATCGCGTTGTGGTGAGGCTTGTTGTGGCTCAGGCTGTGTCTCTTGAGTCTCCGGGAGCACATCTATGTCGGCTTGTAGCATTTCCCTAAGCTTCTGCATTGGGGTTCCCGGAGGCTTCCCTGGTTTATTTCTCTTTTGTTTGGCCGGAGATGCCATTTCTAGAGAGGCGATTAAATAGGATTGTTGTTGATGGGGACGAGGAGCTCCTAGTTTAAGGTGCCATTTCAGTTGGTGACGTCACCGGAAGTCCTCCTATTGTTTCTTGAGTTACTCATCGCTCAGTCTGATTTTGTCAAGCAAAGTTACTGTCTAAAACCATGTACCTGTAACTGTTTTGGTTTTAGTGTCTGTTACCCTGTAACCAGCATGACGTGGAACCTTTGTCAAAGGTACTTTGTAATCCATACACAAATAAAATAAAGTACCAGAATAGCCTCTGGATGTCAGATGTGGCTATGGCATAGACACTGCCTGATAGCCCTGCAAAGGCAGACTTCATTAAAGCTGCTTCTGCTGGCCTGGATACTGGTAAACATTTACTGTGGTCAGTATATGATGCCTCAGGTGCTGCGGCAAGATCAGCCACCTCTGGTATATGCCTCAGAAGGTACTCTAGTCCTGGCTCAGAGTGGCAGGACTGGCTTCAGATGTGCAAAAGGCTGTACTTAATGCCATCTTTTGAGGCTCTAAGCTGTTCAACCACGATGTGGATAATGCATTAAAAGACATAGTCTTCCAAAATAACTCTATTATGGTATGTAAAGTCCCTGATTTATTAGAATACATACAGGGTTGTGGTAAGGGTGCTTTTTGGAAGCCTGCCAGCTGAGTAGGCTGTGGCTACCATCACCATGGTAGAAGTGGTGGTCCCCCTGCAGGACCTGCTGCCTAGGGTGGCCACCCCAAAGCCCCCAAAGATTCTGGATCAGGGGGCCCCTCTATCCCCCCCAGCCCTGAGACCAGAACTTTGTGTATCATCTGTCTCTCCAATGCCAAAATGAAGTGATACTGAACAAGAAATCTGAGATAATTATGATTTACTGCAGATAGACTCTGACAGGCACACCCAGTCTCTTCTGAATCTGACCCTGGTTTCATCCACAGTGATCCATGTTCTGCATGCATCTGGAACATTTTTGGCAGCTCCACCCTCAATCTGTGGAACTCTTTCAGGGTGACCCTGAGCTTTGTTTTGTTGTTCTGAATCTGGAGGGGAGTAGATTTGAAGCTGAAGCTGGAGGGGAATAAATTCAGGAGAAATGTGAGGAAGTATTTCTTCACAGAAAGAGTGGTGGATTCCTGGAACAGTCTTCCAGCTGAGATAGCAGAGGTGAAAACACTTATGGGGTTCAATAATACCTGGGATAGGAACAAGGGAAATCACAGAGGTGGAGTGTGGGGGGGAGGGGAGACAACACCTTAGATCATGTGGCTCTGCAGCAAAAATGAAGGTAGAAAAATAATTGGGCAGACTGGGTGGGCAAAGTGGCCCTTATCTGCCATCAGATTCTCTGTTTCTGTGTTCCTTACTGGGTGCCCTCTGGTATACAATTGGTTTGCTTAGTTAATGAAAACATGCTTTCGTATGCCCCCCATGTTGTTGACAGCCACTCTGAGGGTAACATAGTCAAACTCAAGTCGATGGAGAGAAATGGAGAGAATCCCATGTGTACTTTGGGCGATTGGTCTTGCTGATGGGTTGCTCTTTCCCTAAACAGACCCACACCCCCTACCTAGGAGTTTTACTTCTCAGAGGCTAAAGTCCCATTGGACTTTCCCTTCATCCAGCCCTGTCGGAAGACTTTACTCTTATATGATAGGGCCCCGTTAGCAGAAGGGGTCCCAACCCTGGAAGCCCACATGCAATTTGCCCTCTTGTACATAGTTGCACAATGTGTGCTCAGTTTCGTTATCTGCAGGGTCCTCTTCCTACAAGTTATTCCTCAGTACACTTGTTCACTGTTTTTATGTGTTTTGTTTACTGTTGTCATGTGCCAGTGCTGGGAAAACACAGGTCTCAGGCTACATTTTAAATCCATGCCATTGAAACAAAATGAGGAAGCTTCCCTGTATTCCCTCTGTTTACTTCCCCCTGAACCCACTTTGGGTACATATTACAGTCTGCTTACAGAATATCTCCCCCCCCCCTCCCAATTTAGCAAATGGCTTCCACAAGACTGAAGATATACTCAATGAATGTTAAAGGCCTTTCCAATCCTATTAAGAAACATAGAAACATAGAAGTTGATGGCAGATAAGGACCGCAAGGCCCATCCAGTCTGCCCATTTCTTTTTCTACCTTATAGATGTGCCATCGGCCTTTGCTCTGTCAGTGACCTATCTATTCATAGTCATTTGTATTGCTCCCTTATGCCTATCCCATGCCTGTTTGAAGCCCTGCACTGTATTCATAGCCACCACTTCTTGTGGTAAGCCATTCCATGCATCTACCACCCTTTCTGTGAAAAAGAATTTCCTCACATTCCCCTTTAATCGCCCCTCTAATCTCATGCTGTGTCCTCTTGTCCTGCTATTTTCTTATATTTAAACATGTTAGACTCTTTCACCTTGTTTATGCCCTTAAGGTGTTTAAATGTCTCGATCATATCACCTCTCTCCTCCTTTGCTCAAGGGTATACATATTGAGCTCCGTTAATCTGTCCTCATATGTCTTCTGATGCAGTCCCTGCACCATTTTGGTTGCCCTCTCTGGACTGCCTCAATTTGGTTAATGTCCTTGTGAAGGTGTGGCCTCTAATACTGCACGCAGTACTCCAGATGGGGCCTAACCAATGTCTTGTACAGAGGATTATTACCTCCTCTTACGACTTGTGATACCCCTACTAATACACCCTAACACCCCCTAGCCTTACCTACTGCTTTAGAGGTCTGCTTGATGATTTTAGGTCATCAGTGATAATGATGCCCAAGTCTCTTTCTTCCTTTGTGACTGCTAGCAACTCCTCCCAGCCTATAAGTGGCTTCAGGTTTCTCTTCCTATGTGCATGATTTTGCACTTCTTTGCATTAAATCCAGTTGCCACTCTTCTGACCATTTTGCTAGTTTATCCAGATCTCTTCTCATTCTGCCCACCCCATCTGGATCATCTACTCTGTTGCAGATCTTGGTGTCATCTGCAAACAGACAAGCCTTACCCTCTAGTCCATCTCGCAGGTCACTAATGAAGATGTTGAATAGGACTGGCCAGGACTGATCCCTGAGGTACCCCACTTGTGACTTGCATCTCTTCTGACTGTATACCATTTACCACCACTCTCTGTTTTCTGCCAGTCAACCAGTTTGCCACCCAGTTGACCAACTTCTGACCCACCCCGAGCCTACCTAGCTTATTTATCAATCTTCTATGTGGAACAGTGTCAAAAGCTTTGCTGAAGTCAAGGTAGGCGACATCAACTGCTCCCCTTGGTCCACCACTCTGGTTACCCAGTCAAAGAAATCTATGAGATTAGTTTGACAGGACCTTCCTTTGTAAACCCATGCTGTCTTGGATCCTGTGCCCTATGGATTCCAGGTGTTGCACTATCCTTTCCTTAAGGAGTGCCTCCATAATCTTGCCCACTACTGAGGTAAGACTGACTGGTCTGTAGTTCCCCGCCTCCTCCTGCTACCACTCTTGTGGAGCGGGATCACATGAGCCCTTCTCCAGTCTTCTGGGACCTCTCCTGTGCTCAGAGACTCACTAAACAATTCTGCTAATGGCTCTGCTAGTTCCTCCTTTAGCTCCTTAAGTACCCTGGGATGTATGCCATCAGGTCCCATTGCCTTATCCACCCTGAGCTTAGCAAGCTCTGTAGGACCCTTTCTTTTGTGAAGGGAGTAGTGCTCACCTCCTCCCCTGTGTCCATGATGCTGAGCTGTGGGCCCTGCCCTACCTTCTCTTCAGTAAATACTGAGCAAAAGTATCTATTTAGGATAGATGCCTTTACAGGTCCTCCTCCTCACATGCTCCCTTTTCTCCATTGCTTAGCATACCCTCTCTGGACTTTCTCCTTTCACTAATGTATCTATAGAAAGTCTTGTCACCTTCTTTTACTGTTCGTGCTAGTGTTTCCTCAGTTTGGGACTTTGCCTGCCTTACTGCCTCTCCTGCTTCCCTTAGGGCAGTTTGGTATGCCTCCTATCTTCATCCCGCTGTGTTCCTTTATATTTCCTGAAGGCCAGCCTTTGGCTCTGACCTTTCTGCTACTGTATTTGAGAACCAAAGTGGTTTCTTCTTCTTTGCACTCCTTTCTGTCTAACACAATGGGATGTTGCTTCAAGTATTGTATCCTTAATGCTTGCCCACTTTGCCTGTACCTCCTCACCTGTGTTTCTTTTGCCAGGGCTAGCTTAACTCTGTTGGCCATCTTATCAAAGTCAGCTCCTCTGAAGTCCCATATTTTGCCTTGGAATGGGATGATTTAGATGTAGTAGCCAAATTGAACCATACCATGTGATGGTCACTGGCCCCGCGTGACCTTCTACCTGAGATCTGTGATCCCTTCTTTGTTAGTCAGTACTAGATCTAGGATAGCCCTGTCTCTTGTGGGTTGCTGTACCAGTTGTTTGAGGCCCTCCCCCTGCAGGGAATCCACTATGAGTCTAGTTCTGGCAGATGTTCCTGCTGGTATTGACCAATCTGTATCTGGCATGTTGAAGTCTCCCATTATCAGAACCTCCCCTTTAGCTGTCATGTTTTGTATATCTTCTAACAGTAATGTGTCTATGTCCTCCCTCTGGTCTGGGGGCCTGTAGACAACGCCAGTTCTTATGGCTGTCCCATTTCCTGTTTCCAGGGTGACCCACAGTTCTTCTGGCTCCTTATGTGTATTCTGAATTTCTGTAGCTTTGATATTTTCATTAACATACAGGGCCACTCCTCCCCCCCTTTTTGCACCTCGGTCTCTTCTGAACAATACATAGCCAGGTACTGAAGTCTCCCAAGTGTGGTTACTGGTAAACCACGTATCACTAATTGCTACTATGTCCAGTTTAGCCTCTGACATTATTGACTGCAGGTCTGGGATCTTATTTCCCAGGCTGTGAGCATTTGTGTACATGATTTTCCATTGGCCAGATTTTGGTGTGTTAGTTATTGGGTGAAGTTTGGCATTACCCCTGTGCATCGTATGGGGAGACAAACCTTTTTTCTTACCTGGTGATGCAAATGAACGGCAAACACGCTGAATTCCTGTTTGACCACTAGCTGAGGGGGGAGGGGTGTTCTTCCCATTCGATGTTTGGAGTGCTGCACCCCTCTCCCCATTTGCTAGTTTAAATATTCTGCAAAGACGTCAAACTTCTGCCCCAATGCACTGACTCCCTCTTTAGTCAGATGCAGTCCATCAAATTTAAAGAACTTTGCTCCCAGAACTGTTGCCAGTTCCCTACAAATCTGTGTCCTTTTTCCTGGCACCAGTCCTTGAGCCACGTGTTTAGCTCCCTATCTCCCTTTCTCTGACCTTCCGTCCATCTGCTCCCTTCTCCCAGACTGGCAGGATCTCAGAGAAGGAGATGCGACGAAATAGATGATAGTTTGTCACCCAGCTTAGTCAGGTGTTCCTTGGTCTCCACAACTGACCGGCGTTAAGATCATTAGTCCCTATGTGTACTAGGACATCAATGTTTTCTCCTGCTTTGTGAACAATTTAGCAATGCGGTCAGTGTCTCTCCATGCTGATGTACCTGAGACATCTGACCATCACCCTGGCTGGAGATGGGTATCAACTCCCGAATCATGGAGTCTCCTATGATCAGAAGTTTTTGATTTCCTTTGTGCTTGTTTAGTTTTGGTTCCTGATTTGGGTGAGTATTGTTGTGTTAGCTCCTGTGCCGCAGTGTCCTGCTTTGCAGTGTCTTCTGCCTCTTTATTTGATTTCAGAGATAGAGGCAGATACCTGTTTGTAGTGTGTTTATATGGTTTTTGGAGGTAATGTGTTGGAGAGCAGAGAGTGATGGGGCACCTGATTTGCTCCTCCTAACCACCTGCCAACCTCCTGGACCAACTACCCTCTGCGGTCGAGGTTTTTCTGTTGGATGCTGGCGGGTGGTTCTTATAATGTATTTCCTCTTCAATATGAAATTTGAGGTTTGCAATCTCTGCCCATGCTGCCCGGAGCTGAGACCTAAGATCTCCAAAGGCTCAGCATGTAGGACAGTGTCCTAAATCCTGTAAGACTGTCCTTCTGAAAATTGTTCCACAGTACCTGCAGTTAATGAAATCCATTCCAAATAAGTTGCTGGGTTTGTAACCTAGTCAGAGTAATTAGAAGGAAAAAAAAGGAAAAAAAATGCAAGTAATGGTTTAATTGTGTTTTGTTTAACTTGTTATAACAAGTTAAATTACTAGTGCCCTGTAAATGAGATCACCTTGTGGAGGCCCCACTGATCCGACCCTTCCTGCTCTGCACACAGGAAATGTTACAACTGTGGTACCCTATAAAAGGAGTGTAGCTGGGTGGTTGGGGATGGGGTGGGTGGCTGGGCCCTTCCCTGCCTAAAAAGAAGAACCACGGACGAAAGAACAAGGAGGTAAGAGCAGAAACAATCAGTCAACAACAATTGCAGTAACCCTGAAAGCTTATCCTAATGTTAGATAAAACTGTAAACCTGTAAAGCACCACCTATAATAATTTCAGAGAAGATATACCCTGTAAGAAACACTTTGCTCCAGAGAAAATAAAGCAGTAACAGAAGATATACCTTGCAAAAGACAATTTGAATCAGAAGATTACAGCAGTAATCTGTTAGCACACACCTGTAGGCACACCTTGTAATAATGCAGAAGAAGGTATACCAGCAACAACAATTTGAATCAGAGAAAAATAAAGCAATGAAATGTTAGCAACAAACAGTAGCAATCCCTGTGAGTAAAAAATAAAAACACCACCACACAGTAAATCTGCTTAGCCAAACTAAGTCTTAATCCTTCTCCCTTGCTCTGGTAAGTTTCTCTACTCTGCCTTTCAAGCAGTCTTAGTAGGAAAGAGCTCAGGTGAAGCTAGGTGCCTTGGCCAGCAAACCAAGTCTTCTACCTAAGAGAGCCAAGGTGTTTGCTGAAATTAAAAGAAAATATCCATGGTTTGTCTGCTTACAGGAGACACATCTCTCTGCAGAGGAACACCAATATAGTTAAGTATGGGTATGATCAGATTTATTTTTCATCATATACAAATGGCAGGAGGCAAGGATTAGCAATTTTAGTTTCCTGGCCACTTTTCTTTAAGGAGTAACACGTAACAAAAGATAAGGATGGCTCCTGTGTGATACTGAATGGTGCATTAGAGGGACCACAGATTACAGTGGCCTCTATCTCCCCTATCTCCCAGATCTGACTCAGTATTCATTAAGAGAAAAATGCAGTTAATTCTAGAAAACCAAAAAGGCTTCTTGTGTGTTGCAGGGGACTTTAATCTTTATTTGGACAGTCATAAAGACTCCTAAGGCCCATTTCGTTCTCCAACCCTGGTGGCAGACAAGATGTTCTGTAAACTGGTGGGCTCTCGGGGCTGGGTAGACTTGTGGAGAGAACTTAACCCCAACTCTCTGGATTACACCTATTACTCTCACCCACACAACAAATACAGGCACATAGACTATATCTTTATTCTGACAGAAGATGTCCATAAAATTCAGACCTGTACAACTGGGTCGATTACTTCCTTGGACCGCACCCCAGTGGTGACAACAGTGGAACTGGGATTATTTAAAAAGTGAACTGGCACTTTGGCACATTTTACTTAAAAGATCTGGAACTTCTCAAGTATGTGCAGTCCCACACAAAAGGCGCCATAGCTCTTAATAACTCCCCAGTCCAGACACCACCCTGTCTATGACTTGGGACACCATTAAAACAGTGCTTACAGAACACTTCATTAGTTATGTGGCCCATAAGTAAAAGGAAAAGCAAGCCCATAAAAATGACTTATTAGCACCCCACACTTTCCTTCAGATGAAGCACAAACAGGGTATCCTAGCCGACACTATGCAGCTCATCCGTGTTAAAAAACAATTGGATGACCTGGCACTCCAACAAACTGAGCAGGCACTTTGATGCCTACACCACAAATATTATGATGGAGGGTTCAGGGCTGCATGTCTTCTGGCATATAGGGTCCATGGATATGAGCAAAAAGCCTCCATACTGAAGCTCTGCTACCCAGCCACAGGACACTTGGTTTGAGATGTAGGTACAAATTCAGATGCATTTGTTTCCTGTTACAGCAGCCTGTATTCATAGGACAGTGCAACCACTACCAAGAATATTTAGGACTTTCTAAACTCTCTGGACCTCCCTGCTCTATCTCCAGAATCATTTGCTTCTCTACAGGCTCCCATCATGCCAGAGGAGATACAGTGCTGAAGTGCCTCAAGCTATGCAAGTGCTCGGGGCCAGAGGGGTACCTAGTTGAATTTTTGAAAGCCTTTTACTGGAACTCTCTCTCTTTTTTATTTAATTGACTAACTTGTTGATGGGCGGAGAGGTGTCTCTGCCCACTTGGAGTTTTGCAGTTATTTCAGTGATTTCCAAACTGGGGAAATCCTCAGAATTTTGTGAATCCTACTAGCCTATGCCAGTGTTCAACACTGATTAGAAGTTATTTATATCCATACTGTCACGATGACTGGATGTTCTTCTCCCTTCAGTAATCCATATAAACCAAACTGGTTTTACACAGTCTCGGCAAACCATGCATAGTAGCAGGCAAATGCTTCCTTTGCTCCATGAGGCTCCTCACTCTGCATCTCCCTTCCTTACTCCCCCCCCAGCTTGATGTGAAGTTAGCATTTGATAGAGTTTCTTATGCCTTTTTCCATGCCACACTCCTGAAGACCAAGTTCTTGCTCCCTTCTGTAGACCTTCTTTTCTCAATCTATTCCAGACCACAGGCACTGGTCAGGACAAATGGCTATCTCTCAGAATTCTTCCCTCTGAAAAGAGGCACCCATCAGGGCTTCCTACTCTCTCCCTTTTACAGTATATACTGAGTCATTGGCTCCAGAGGTTGGCCTACCAGCAGTCTGGAACCTTTTGACTAAGTGTGGCCAGTTACCTGGTTATAAATTGAATAGTACCAAGACTGAAACCTTATTAACAAATTTTGCTCCTTTGGCTCCCCTCAGACAGTATCTCTTTTGGTGGGACCTTAATTCCATGAAATATTCGGGTGTCTATCTTACCAGCTCAGCCTCTTGTCTGTTTGATGTCAGCTTCCACCCACTACAGGATAGGGTTCAAAGGAGCTCGACAAATGGAACCTACTTCCATGCCCTTTAGAACGCAGGGTGGCTTCCCTGAAAATGATGGTATTGCCCAAATTTCTCTACCGTTTTCTGTCTCTATCCATCCAGATTCCTACAACCACATGGTCAGCATGGAGACGTATGTCTTCCTGGTTTCTTTGGCAGGGTAAACCTCCTAGAATTAAATTCACCACTTTATGTCTCCCAAAAGAGAGAAGGGGACTTGGACTCCCACACCTGCTTACCTATTATGAAGCAACACAAATGCAGGCCAGTTTATACTGGCTCCAGAATTCTCCCTCTAAACAATGGGTTCACCTTGTGGGAGCCACACACCAGGGTGTTACACCTGAGAAAATACTGTTTCTGCCTAGACCCCCAGTCTTCAGACCATCAGCTCCTCCCCATATGTCCATACAGTTCTATGAACATGGCACCAGGTCCTCCAATGGTTGGAGCTAGAAGGGAAATAACAGTACTTTTGATCCTTCCCTTGCACTTGCACCCAGATTTTGCCCCGGCAAAAATAGATCCATGCTACAAAAAGTGGCACAGGCAGGCCCTTTTGGGCCCTCTGTCCCTCCTGAGAGATGGAATAATTATTACATTTCAAACATTTTGGGAACGCCTAGCTTTACCATACTTGGCCCAATTTAAATAATTTCAGATCAGAACCTATCTTTTCCTGACTACTCAAGAACTCTTCATGCCCCCCCCCCCAGAACACACCTTTCAGACCCAGTTTCCATGGCTAGGGACCTGGGGAAGCATTTGCTCTTGACTTTACTCCCTCCTTCACCAGGCAGGCACACTACCACAAATTCAGGTGCTGGATAACTGGAACAACAAGCTTGCCTCTCCAATTACTCTGGAGTAATGGCAGCAAATTTGCCAATACACCCACAAGACAACAAGTTCCACGTTGTGGTGAGAATATAACTGGAAGTGTTTTATTTGTTAATTCCTCACCCTGGTACAACAGGTACACAGAAGCACAGCACCGGCCCTGGCATGCTGGTGGAAATGTGGGAACCCAGCACCACCCACTACTATATAATGTAGCCCTGCCCATCTCTTCAACTCTTAATACAGGCACTGGGTCAAGCCTTGCAGGAGATTTTCACCCCTCAACTGCAGCTTACAGAAAGGCTCTTCCTCTTTGCATACTGACCACACAAAGAAAGGGACACAGCTAAGAGATATCTAATGTCTCTATTACTGGTAGCTGCAAAGGAATGTGTCACTAAAAGGTGGCTAGGTGGTACTGCACCTACCATGGAGGAGTGGTATCAGATAGTACAGGGAATTTATGAAATGGAGCAACTGACATTTTTAGTATGACATCAGGCAGAAAAATGTACTAACAGATGGGCGAGATGGGTCACTTACATGATCATTCCTTGAGCAGTAATGTCCTGTGAGAAGTGGTACCCCTGGTGAATCATTCTAGAGGAAGCTGTGCCACCTGAGAGTGAATTTGTACTAAATATAATCAAATACTGTAATATAATCAAAAACTGTTTTGTAACCTGAGAGTATACATGAATGTATGCAATAAGAGTGGGCTCAAAACTCATTGAATAAATCCATCTATCTTCACAGCTGTTGAATAAAATAGAGGATAATGTATGGTCCTCTATCGTTAACAGGTTTGTTAACTGTCGAGAGGTTGCCAGGGTGACTATGTAAACCTCGAGAGCGAAGCCTAAGAGGTTTACGTCACCATGGCAACCTCGAGACGGTTAACCAAACCGGTTAATGATAGAGGGACCATACATTATATTTTATAGTGTATGGTCCCCATAAACTGGCAAAACAAACTAATATGGCTTACTTTTAGCCCCACCGTGGACGTTCTGGGTCATTTTCTGGCCACTGCGCTGGTTTCAGGAATGCCGTCGGTGCGCGAGATCACAGGTACATGCATACACAGATGGTCTCCATTTGTAATCCCATCGCTATGACGTACTCAAGAGAGGTTTATAACCATTTATGCCATAGCGATGGGATTATCAAGAAATAATTTTGCCGCTTTTTAGCGGTAATAAGGGCTGCCCATACATTATTAAAATTTATCCATATAGTTGCTATGTCACAATCACTCCGTAACTCATTTAGAATGTTTGGCCTCAGTAGCAGTGCTACCCATATTCAAATGCGAATAACTTTAAAATGAAAAGGGACTGTATCAGAAAACATATGAGGACAGATTAATGGAGCTCAACATGTATACCCTAGAGCAAAGGAGGGAGAGAGGTGATATGATTGAAACATTCAAACACCTAAAGGGCACTAACAAGGTGAAAGAGTCTAACATGTTTCAATATAAGAAAAATAGCAGGACAAGAGGACACAGCAAGAGATTAGAGGAAGGCCGATTAAGGGGTAATGTGAGGAAGTTCTTTTTCACAGAAAGTGTGGTGGATGCATGGACTGGCCTACCTCAGGAAGTGCTAGATACGAATACAGTGCAGGGCTTCAAACAGGCATGGGATAGGCATAAGGGAGCAATATAGATGAGTATGAATAGATAGGCTATTGACAGAGCAAAGGCCGATGGCACATTCATAAGGTAGAAAAAGAAATGGGAAGACTGGATGGGACTTGCGGTCCTTATCTGCCATCAACTTCTATGTTTCTATAGCATGGTACTGTGAGCATAAAAGTTGTTCAGCACAAAATTATCTACAAAATGAGTGATATTTCATTTCTAGATACCTTATAGATTTTTTATAATTAGCAAAAAAAGAGCAGAAAATGCAATTTTTTGTTCACTTTTTTGACAAACATATGCAAAAAAAGATAAACAATCAAAAGCTAATGTCCCTGCATTGACAGAAAGCATCCCTATTGCATAAATGAAATATACAATGGTGAGCTGTCAGATAAATGATTTATCTACACTTGTTCTGTTTAACCTCGGACATCTCACTCGTGGCTTATGCCACTTGTGAGGTTACCTGAGGTCAAATAGTACTTGTGTAGATAAATCATTTATCTGATAGCTCACCATTGTATATTCCTTATGTATCCTGCTAACCACACTGACTTTTGCCCTTTAACTGTTGTACTTTTTCTCTACTGCATAAAATTTTTATGAAAATCAATAAACATTGATTGATTATAAAAAAAAAGCAACAGTTACGGTTGGGGGGATATCTGTTGAGAGTCAAATTTGCCAGGTGCAGCAGCAGATACAGAAAATCATTGATCAGAAGGTTGAAGTGGCTCTTACCTACCTAAATCAATACTGTTATGAGAGGAAGTCAGAGGACCTCGTCAGCTGACATGGCAGCTTCAGGCCAGACAGAAGCAAGCCTTCATCCCTTGACTCCATGACCCAGTTTCAGGCAAAGTTACACACCATACAGATAAAACAGAGACCATCTTGTGGGGTATTATCAACATCTGTACACAGCCCCTACCTCAGAGTGGGAGTTAGTCAGCCAATATCTTAAACTGCAATTCCAGGTTTTGCAGGATGCCCAGAAGAAATCTCTGCTGACCCCTGTTCAGAGTGATGAAATACTTGCGGCTCTTTAGGATGCCAAGATGGCAAAATGTTTTGGCCCCGATGGCTTTACAATACAGTTTTATAAGGCCTTTTCAACCATGTTCCTTCCCTTACTTACTAGAACATTTCAGGAGGCACTAGAAGGTGCCCCTGCCTCTCAGTCCTGGATTTGGGCCCCTATATCTGCAATTTTAGAACCCAAAAAGGATCCTTTATACTCCCCTTTGTACAGACTGATCTCCATTTTAAATACCAATAATAAAGTTTTCATGTTGGTGTGGGCCTCTCGTTCAGACAAAATTCTCCCAACTTTAATTCATTGAATCAGTCAAGTTTTTTTAGAAATTGGCAAATGTTTGTTAACTGCAGAAAAAACTTCATTTTAAAAGAATATGTGACCCAAAGAGCAATACCCATGGTAGTTATTAGTTTAGATTTGGAAAAGGCATTCGACAGAGTGTTCTGGCCATTTCCAGGGGACACCTGTTGAACTTTGGTTTTCTAGATTCTTTCATTACTGTATATTACAGAACATATATAATTCTCCACAGGCCTGGATCCGAATTAATGGCTCTTTGTCACAACTGATTGGTCTAGAATGGGGCATCAGGCAGGGATGTCCCTTATCTCTGCTGTTATTTGCCCTCTATAGAGCAGTTGGCTATGGCTATCTGGAGGAGTAATAATAATATAGAGGCCATACCATCAAGGGGTACGGCATACAAGTTAACACATTATGTAGAAGACATATTGTTGATTTAATTATCCCCTGAGGAATCTCTGTTGGAACTAGGGTGTGAGTTAGAGTGCTCTGGCCTCGTGGCCAGCTTTATGCTAAATATCCAGAAAACCAAACCACTTTGACTTAATTTTACATGTAGCACAACCCTCAAAAAAACATCTGCATTTCAGTGGAATAAATTAGTTATAAAATATTTAGGTGTGATTCTTCCCCCAAATTTGAGACATTTAGAGCTGCTTAATTCTGAACCTATTACTGCACAATGCACCTCAGACTTAAACCAATGTCCACAGCTCCTATTGAATTTGTTTGCCCAGATAGATACTATAACGAATGAATTTTCTGCCATGCCACAGATTTCTTGTAACCTTTACCAATATTTCTTGCCTTATATTACTTTAGATCTTGGAACAAACAAATTTCTTGGTTCATTTGGCATGCCCCCCCCCCCAATTAAATTGACCATTGAGGCAAATTCCCTAGGAAAAAGGGTGTCCAAAATCTCCCTCTACCTACAGTTGTATGTGGAGGCATCCCACCTTCGCACAGTATACTATTGGCTTTTCCCTGCACATACCTCATTGTGGAAGCAAACAGAATTCTACTTAAATGATTTCTATGACCTCTCTAAATACTGTACCATTTTTTTTTCTCAACTGGTTGCGCACCCCCCCCACCTTAGACGTTTTCTCTCAGCCACTGCCTGCACTTTTAAAATTTGGAAGTGACTGGAGGGTTCTTCCTGCTTTCAGCTTGGGGTTTCTATGTCACAACCTGGCTTATGACCAGTTTTCCCTCTACAAATGCAAATCACACATTTCACAGGTGGCGGCAGGCAGATCTTGGCCACAGTTTTCAGTTTTTGGATGTGAACAGGGTCTGGTCCTTTGAAGATCTCCAGTCTCAGTATGGTCTCACTATCAGAGAATATTTTGGATTTCTCCAGGTACGGGCATACTTGTTCAAACAAGGTAGAGACAAAGATAAACTTCAAGACTCCTTAGATCTGGTGTGTCATATGTTAATGTCAGTACTACAGGGGAAAACATGGAGGCATGTCATAGGTAATTAGGGGCCTCCAAGACTTGGCAAATCAGGACTCTGGATTGATTTTAGAAAGGTGGTGATATGATCTCTGAGTATATCGACCAAAATTACTGGTACAAAAAGGCCCTTCTCTCAGTTAAAGTTACTGCCTCTTCCTTCTGGAAAGAATTCTCATGAAAGTGCCATTCTCGGTACTTCTGTACATTGGACGGTGCAAGTCTCCTATATGGGGGAAGAGTTGGGCTCCTGTTGGAGGAAATGTGGGGAGACCCATGCTAATCAGGTACATATCTTTTGGGCATGTCCAAAGCTCATCACTTACTAGAAAGGAGACAGATACCCAGCTCTTTTCTGAAATCCCAGCCCTTACTGCACCTTTGGCTTTACTTAATATCTTTCCAAGAGGGATAAACCTCAGGAGTAATTCCAGGAAATTGTTGTTTGTTATTAGTTATGGCTTGTAAAGCCATTACTAGGTTATGGTTGAGGAAAGAGATCCGTACCCCTCAGCACTGGGTTGCAACTGTAAATCATTTATAGTACATGAAATAACTATCTTATTCTCTCAGGAATAGCCTTCCTACTTTTATGGACTTCTAGCGACCATGGACACTAGTGAACCTTGGACTGTCTAAATCTATTATGGACAATAAGTTTAGATCAAATCGATCACATGCACGAGTTTGTTTGATATGTGTTATGTTATGGACCTTTTACAATGGCAGATGGGAAGTTGTAGTTCACTTTTCTGGAACGATGAAGTCCTGCTGTGCTAAATGTTGACTGTCAATCCATCAGCTATCTTCCTATTGTTGTCTGACATTAGTTTGTACAGAAGTTGTTAACTATACTCTTTGTCTCTGTTTTATTGAAACTCAATATACTTAACATAAACAAAAAAAACAAACCAGGCTGGTGTTGCGTATGAATCCTAATTTTTACGGCTATAGGGGGCAGAGTCCCACAGACATTTTGCTTTTACTTGGAAAAAAGGGCACTTCAGACTCCTACCGAAGCACAATTTTGGAGTTGAACCATGATTCTTCCACTACTGAAATCACTCTGGGGGAGGAGAAAGAGTTCCTTTCCTACATGCAGCATTCTCATGCCAGTTCAAATTACAATCAGTTGATACACTCAGTGTAAACAGAACAGGCAGCTTGTTTTAGTCTTAAACAACACCTAAACCCTCTTTTTACACATTTGTGGCTGAACAATACCCTGTTGGCAGGGGTGTAGTGCTCCAATACCTCTTAAAGTCTTCAATGATGTTTTTTTTTGTTTATGTAGTTCTCCAGGCAGCAGTCTTAAATCAGCAACTGATTAGTCTTTGAAGCACAGCTGTAAGGGAACTTTGTTTTATAGCTTCTCTGTTGAATTCCTTCACAGGTTTTATTGGAGCACAAGGTGACTGGAGATCAATCAGATTTCCGCTTGTGGCAGTGGGGTCATTGGGCTGGGACAGGCAGGCAGACATTGTGATGATCTTCCATTTGAGTGTAAAAGACAGTCTCATTTTTTAGTAAATGTATTTGTTTGCTAAGTTAAAGTTGCTTTCTCTACTAAGGTAAGTAAAGATCCTGTAACCCTCTGTCCAGTTTTTGTATTAACAATCCTGTGGAAAAATTTATGTGGTTACACTTTATTTGCATTTGTAAGGAGTTTATTTGGAAACTCTGCTTGATTGATAAGAAAGTGATAGTTTTATTGGTGCCTGTGTCTAATGACTATCTTCCCTCTGGGAATTGCAAGGTACTGTAAACTCCAGTGGCGCTGGTGGATGAGGGGTTGAGAAGGGAAGGGGGGTGAGGCTTCAGTTCGGTTTTCTTCTTTTAGCCAGAGTCTCCTCTATTTAGAACCTAAATTACCTAAAAAGAGCTGTCTTACTGCTTTATTGTGTTTATGCTAAAATTCCTGTTGTATTTTGAAATGTTTCTGTGATTACAGCCTTTTGGTGGGATTTGTAGTGGGCCAGACGCTAAGGCACTGAACCCCCCCCCTGCCTTTTGTGGTGTAAATTTTAATCACACTAACTGCAGAATTACTTGATTGCTGCATTTTTTACTTATTTGACTGTGCCTTCCTCTGTCTCCTTCCAGTCCAGCCGCCCTTGTCCTCAAGCACCCAGTGGGCACCGGGGCTACACTCCGCCAGTGGGCGGTCGGCGACTGCAAGGCCGCCCAGGGGACCAGGAGGCTGGGAGAGACAGCCAGGAAGGTACGGGAAAGCCGCAAAATTTTTGCCCGCCTCCCCCTCTTGGGTGTTTCTTTTATACGCATCTTCCCACCGATTTTCTTACCTCCGCCCACAGCAACATTTTTATCCAATAAACTGCCAGTGGCCCTGCAGTGGCATCTGCTCAGCAGTCCTCCCCCTGTCCTCATTGTAACTAACCCCTAGGTACTGCATCAAAATGGGGAAGCTCCTCTTACTGTTTCTCTCTCTCTCTCATCTATGGTTTTCTTTGAGGATGATGCCATACCAATCCATGCCTTGCTGAATTATGCAGCTCACCAGCCTAACCTCCCTGTGACACCTCCAGTGGATGCCGCTCGGTTCCTCACATATGCCCTACCACTGCTTCACCACAATCAGTGGGGTAACCCCCAAAAAGGGTCACAACCTGTCATGTACTCTTCACGCTCAATGCTCCATTACTGGATCTACGGTGCCCCCTTATACCTTTCCACCAAATTAGCACTCTGCGATAGGTTACTAAGCCGTAATACACAGTGGATCATCTCAAAGCATCGGCCACCGAGCAGGATAAGAAGGCCCATTGACTGTTCCTTCCTCCTATCCTTCAAGCCCTCACAAAACTTTTATTCTTTCTGCTAATCTGTATTGGTAATGTTGAAATCAATCCAGGACCTCCAGAGGGTATCACCTCCCAGCAGATCTAGCCTCCATTAAAGGATTAAGCTTCCTTCATATTAATGCTTGCAGCCTCCTGAAAAGCTTTCATTAATACAAGCCTGGGTAACCACACCATGCCAGACTTCCTGGTAATATCTGAGACATGGCTCAAACCTACAACAACAGATAGGGAGGTAAATCTACCCAACTACCAAATATTCAGGAACAGACCGCCTATCAAGGGCGGGGAGTAGCTATTTATGTTAAATCGAATATATCCGATCTTGCCTTAGTACAACATCGCTGCCCAAAGAGTTTGAATGTTTATCCCTTAAAATAGTTATCCCCAACATAGCAGCTTTTCAACTAGTTGGCTGCTATAGGCCTCCCTCTGCTGATCATAAGCTCCTAACCCACCTGGGGAACATAATCAAACTTGGCCCCTGAAGATACTATTATCTTAGGTGATCTGAATTTAAACTGGCTTCTCCAAGACAGCTGCACCCTAGTATCCTTTTGTGATACATATGGGTTTTATCAACTAATAAATGAACCGACAAGAATCAATTTAAAAAACAGAAGTAACAGTACCCTACTTGACATCATGCAGGCAAACAAACCCCATCTGTTCTCACATGCTGGGGTACTATTCAGTGACATAAGTGATCACTGTCTTATTGCAGGAATAAGATCATCTGGCAAACCAGCTAACCCAGCAAAATTCCTCCTGAGAAGATCTAAAAACTTCAACATCGAGGATATCTCCACGATCTATGCCCTCTGCACACTGGCAGGAGTTCTACCTTGCAGACTCTGTGGAATTAGCACTTCAGGTGTTAAACAGCATCATTATAGGTGCCCTCAATACTCATGCACCAATCACTAGTGTTAGAACGAAAAACAAATCTTGCCGCTGGTTTTCAGCCGACCTTAAATCTGCACTGTTTCAGAGAGATAAGCTATGGAAAATGGCAAGGAAGACGAAAGATCCAAATGACTGGGTGCTGTTCAGAAAAGCCAGAAATAGCTGCACCAAAAAAGTAAGGGATGCTAAGGCTGCTTTCTACTCGGCTGAGCTGGATGCCTCTCTACCACAACCCTGCTAAATTCTGGGGCACCATCAAGGGGATCTTAGGGCAGGACTCTAGCACTTCTCTGCCACCTCAAGTGCACCTTAATAAGGCTACTATCTCCGACAAACAAGAATTACTAAATGCATTCAACACTCACTTCACAACGGCTGGCCTTGCTTCCGATTCCTCTCCAGCTAATCATCTGCGGTCACAACTTAAATCCCAGTCTAATGAGGCTCAGAGGGCTGATTCTTCATTCTCATTTAAACCAATTTTACTGAAGCAAGTAGAGGACCTATTACTGCACTTGGACACTAAAATAAGCAGGTGCAGACTCTCTTGACCCCTATTTTCTAAAACTGCATTACATGTGCTTGCAGTTCCTTTAACACATCTTTTTCAATCTCTCCTTAGCCTCTGGTTCTATTCCTTCGCTGTGGAAGACAGCACAAGTGTTTCTCCTAAAATCAGGGGACCCCATGGACCTCAACAATTACAGGCCCATTTCCATCCTGCCAGTGCTTTCCAAAATGCTAGAAAAATTAGTGAGCATCCAATTAAGAGACTACCTCAATGTTAATAATCTCCTGAACCCTGCTCAATCTGGGTTTAGGACCGGGCATAGCACCATTTCTGCATTGGCAAAAGTCACAAATGACTGGCAAACTGAGCTAGACAAAAAGAACAACTTCTGTGCTGTATTTCTTGACCTAAGCAAAGCCTTCGACACAGTGGATCATGAGCTGTTACTCTCTTCACTGCAATCCATAGGCCTAGATCCACCCTCTCTCAAGTGGTTCAGAGGTTACCGCACTGATAGAATGCAACAGGTGAAAAATGAAGGCAACCTTTCCTCAACAAAACCACTCCTAAGAGGAGTACCTCAAGGATCTATCCTGGGCCCTATCCTTTTTGCCATCTACATTAACAATATTGACTCTAACCTCACAAAAGCCAATGTTCACCTCTTTGCAGATGACACTGTCTTATATGTTAGTAATCCATCACCTTCAAAGGCCTGCAGAAATACTACAATCAGAGTTCTCCCTTTTGCAGTACCAACTACTTGATAAAAAACTCCTCCTTAATGCAAAGAAGACAAAAGCTATGTTCTTCTCCACTAATTACTATACCAACACCTTCTCACCAAGCAATCTTCCCCAACTATCCACCATTCTTGGAGAAAGCCTTGACTATGTTGACAAATTCAAATATTTAGGGGTATGGATTGACAACAGGCTTGATTATACTCAGCATATTGAAGAACTTCTGAAAAAACTTCGTCAGAGGCTCGGCCTCTTCTTCAGAATCAAACATTATTTAACCAGGGATTCAAGACAGAGAATAATCCAGGCCTCATTTCTATCACTTCATCGACTATGGATTTCTCATGGCCACTGTACTATTTCATATTTAAGTAAATTGGATACCTTGTATCATAGAGCTCTAAGGTTCATCACAGATCTTCCATTCAGCACTCATCACTGCTCTCTCTATGCTGCAGTTGGTTGGACATCCTTACACCTTAGAAGGAATAAAAATGCTGCACTATGGATATACAAGGCCCTGTCCAACAAACTTCCATCCTATATTTTAGATTGCTTTACTCTGGCCTCAGCTAGGTCATATGCCCTAAGAAGCAACAACTTCATCATTTTGAAACTACCAAAAGCCTGCACCGACATGGGAGATCTGCAATCAGTTACTCCTAGCATTGGCATGGAATTCTCTGCAGAAGACCCTAAAGCTGACCACCTATATACCTCTACCATCCTTTAAAAACTCTACACAAGTCTCTTCCCAGAAAATGCAATTGCTTTCATAAAGCCTAGTCCTATCACATTCTTTACCCCCACCAAATCCTCCACTGCTACCCCTGACACTTACTTCTACCCCACTTAATCATTACTAGTAGATTTAGTTCCTATCCATAACTCCCACCAACCCGCCCATGTCATTTTTTCATTTCGGAGGCTGCTTCTAACATTTTATTAGGCTTCAATCATAACTGTCTGGTCTAACATGCTTTGGAGCCATTAATCCCTGGCTACCTTGTTTGTAAATATGTTTATATTTTTGTATCTGTTTATATAGAAGTGTTTTTGTATATGTCTGCTTTTGTACCCTTATTTTGTTCCTCGACCTATCAGGTCCATCTTGTAAATGAGCTTTGCTCAATGATGTCCGCCTGAATAAATAAAGATTTTGATTGATTGATTGATTTAGTACTATAATCAAACATGTACACAGTAAGACAGAGTAACTATGACACTGATGACTGGGATCACACTAAGCTGCTATCTGTCCTGTGGTGGTGCCTAATTATGTACTTGTGATAACACGGACCTTGGAGTTGAATGCACTGCTCTGCTTTGACTTGTCATATTGTCTCCTACATACTGTATCTACTTGTGTGACATTGTTCTGTTTGTATTAAATGAAGCATTTGGCTAACATGGTAATGCTATGTATGTTTTTCTATCCAAACAAACACGCATAAGTCAGTGCCAGACATGTTTGCTTTCATGCTGTTACAAGTTAGAGCAACAGTATATTGAAGCTATAGGCAGGCCTTTCTTTCCCCCATGAGACACACATTTCATGGACTTTGAGTTCCACTGGGCTAAGGAATATAGGCCCCCATATTCATAGCTGGCCATGTGCGGTCTGTAGCAGTTTGCACATAGCCTACCTGGGGGGCAATATTCAGACAATTAGCTCACTACAACTGGCATGTGTAAACTGTCTAAATATGGGTCCATGTCAGTACAGTGCTTAGTAACTATGCGCTATGCGGACACAGGCCCAGACTGAATATGGCTGACAGAAATGCAATGGAGGTAGCATGGATCAAATGGGATAGCAGCAGGGCTCCTGTGGGCCATATTTAGCCCTAACATGCTAATGACCCCTTTGGGCATGGAAGGCACTATGGCCCGTTTGAATGCCCATTAACATGTGAGCATGGCCCCTCATTCTGTAGCTGTCTTACATATTCCTCATGGTCTAATGGTCCCCCACCCTCCCCCTATTCACTTGTCCTGTAGCTGTCTCAAATATTGCCAGTGGTGTAGTGGTTCCTGTACCCCTGATTGACTCCTGTAGCTGTCTTGAATATTCCTGGTAGCCTAGTGGTCCCCTGCCCCCTATCACCTGTTCTGTAGCTGTCACAGATATTCCTGGTACTCTAGTGGTCTCCCCCTCACCTCGTAAGGGCATCTGATTCTCTGTCAAACCTCCTGCTCAGGACCCTCCCCCCCACTCAGGTCACTTAAGCCAAAGTACGGCAATAGTGACAGCGACCTGCACAGCCCTCTGCTCACCGTCTTGGCCAGCCTCCATCTGATTGTCAGTGAGTGATCATGAGTACAGTAGAAACAGGTATTTGTACAATACTTGCGATTGCTCAGAGACTGTCAGATGGAAAGCAGTTGATGTGGTGAGCAGAGGGCTGTGGCAGTCATCATTATTGCTGTAGTTTGCATTGTGTGACCAGGGCTGGGGCGGTTGCCTGAGAGGGCGAGTCAGGATGGGGCCAGATGCCCTTATAGGGGAGACCACTAGACCACCAGGAATATACCAGACAGCTACAAGACCGGTGATCTGGATGCTTGTGCAATGTATTTTTCCAGGACAGATCAGCTTACATGCAACATCTACTTTTCAGGGGGGGCATGGCCTAGCTGAGCACCAAGATGGCAGCTTAACTTGGGAGCTCCATCCTCATCCACCCAATATCTCTTCCATACTGCCATCTAACTCCTCATTTCTCACCAGAGGAAGCTTAAAATAGATGATACATGGCATCTTCAGCAACATCTACGAAGAAGCAGTCTCAAATTACTTTCAAAGTGACTGGGGAACAAGCAAAGCAGACAGGCCCAGATGTACCGGCCACTCCTGGTACAACAAGAGCAGGCATAGAGGAACTACAGAGCACTGCACACGCCATGGAACCAGCCCAGTCATCATCCAGGGCCTCCCAGGAGAGCTTGATTAAGGAGCTAAAATATGACCTTACCACTCAGATGAGATCAGGGTTTGAAAACATCAACATCCAGCTGCTTCATCTCCAGCAGGCTGTGAATAGTATGGGAGGTAAGCTGGAAGAGCATGGCGGATGGCTAGACAAGGTTGAGTCCAGAGTTAGTGGGCAAGAAGAAAAAATACAAAAACTAGAATCTACGTTGCAGTGTACCATGAAAGAAATAGAACAACTGAGAAACACTGTAGATGATCATGAGAACAGGAAACACAGATATAATGTGCGAGTTATCGGGATACTGGAGGGAACAGAATGCCAGGACTGTGGAGGATTTATTAGCACCTGGTTAATTAAAACTTTAAAACTTACCAGAGACACTACTCTGGAGATCCAGTGGATGCATAGCTCACCTGGACGTCGTCCCAGCCCAGAGGAGCAGCCGAAACATTTCATTGTTAATTCCTGTGGTATCAAGACCACCAGCATGTTTTGGAGGTAGCGAGGAAAATCAGCTCAATTACTGTACAGGGCAGCTGAGTAAGCGTCTTCCTGGATTACTCTCAAAAACTACAATCCGAGAGACAAGCATTCTGGGAAATAAAAAAGAAGCTATATGATTTACAGTGGTCGATGGCTTTAGTGTACCCAGCCCGTTTTATGATCCGAAGCTCAGCCATGGAACAAAAAGCCTTCATGGACCTGGAGGCGGTACTAGCATATGTACAATCTGAAGAGGCAGCCTCAGGGAACCAGGAGACATTGAGCTCCACCAGCATCAAAACATGATCAAGCCTGCAAGTCCAAGGTAACTGTACTGTAAACTTAGGACTCGCATAAGGCAGGTTGCAATGGGATGGAATGGTACTGATGTTATTTCTTAACTAGAAACTAAATGCTGGGTCAAGGAGTCAACCTTCCCCCTCATGATTGACCCCTTGCTGTGTTGCTACCAGGGGTCGGAGCCTCAGGGACTTTGACTGCTCTGCTGGATAGTCCCAATGAGAGATCAACTGGGCTGCTCGGAGAGAGCTGCTGTCTTATTGTGCAGGAGGGGGTCCTTTTCGAAATACGTGACCTGCCTGTCTTCTGGGGGTGACGGTCTCTCCCTTCCTTAAATGAATGCTGGAATGTCTAGATTTGGTTACTGATTTTCTTGCCCGGAGTGGAGTATAAAAAGGAGCTGGTAGCAATCTCAAGTGCTGTTTACCTTTGTGTTACTCAGGAGGGCGAGCAAGAGTCGTATGTTGGTCTCCCTGGAGAGATCACTACTATAACTTTGATGCTTGTATGGTAGCTTACTATATACACTCCCTTCCAGAAGTTAAAAATGATGTTTCGCCTGCATTGTGAGTTTAAAAGATTGAAAGTTTTAAACTTATGCATTACGAGCTACCATCTGGGCTGTGAGGGCGATACTGCCCCCAAGTGGCAGATATTGGTAATCTACAGATGGTTACGTAAGCCTAAAAACATGGAATCTGAAATGTTTTAATTTGTTCAAAATAGAGATGTTAGTCAATTATAATATAGTAGTCAAAGATGATGCTGCCTTCAAAGTTTGGTTAGGATGGGAGAGGCTTGCATTTCTCCGGACTGTTCAGGGGTGGAAATCTAATTTTGGCCTGGGGAAGCACAGTAACTGCATTATGCTATCATAAGGCATGGCACCTTTGGTGATGGGCTACCGTTTATAGCTCTTTTTCTACAGGAGGAAACTGAGGCATATAACGGAGACATTGGCGCAATTACTAGTAAACTGAATCACGCATGGGGGGGTGAGGTCATCAGTGGATGCTGATCTGGGTGTTCCTTAGACCTGATGACTGCCCTGACCGCCCTATTCCCTGATGTTCTACATCCTTCTTAGTGGCAGTCCCCGGGTGCAGTGAAGCTGGCAGACCTCTTCAGGGCTGACCCCCCCAGGGGTTGGGAGAGGGTTTTAGGCACCTGGTTGTGGGAAGGGGGGCATTTAGCTCTTCCTCACCCACAGGAATGCGGGCAGGATGGGAATAGTACTCTCTCACACATCATATGTACAATACGGGGTGGAGAGTCTCGGACAGCTCTTTCCACAGAAAGTAGTGGGTATGGTGATGTTTTCTTGACAATCGAGAACTAAGGAGGGTATGGGGGAATAGAAATATGGAATGTACTGGGGGAGATTTGTTCACGTTGGAAAAAGGAGGGTAAAGGAGGGGGATCCAGTGTGAGGTGAGTAGTTTTACACTGGGGGTATGGGGTTTTGGATCATCCATGGAATGATATTACTGTTGGGGTTCATAACCTGGGGTTGGCAGGAGGGGGGATAGTTTTGGGGTTCATAGGTTTTAAGGTGATAGGGGAAACTGTATTTGTTGGGTTTTTGTTATGTAAAAAGTTTACAAATTTCAGCAAGCGAGTTCACGTTCAACTTGAACATATTAAGATTTCAGCAAGATACACTTTTGAATCTAGAGAGAAAGTTCTCATATATGAAAATAACCACAGTGCAAGGAACATCTTACCATTTGGTCAATGGGATCGCTAAGAATAATTTCTTGGAATGTCAATGTTCTGAAAATGGTACTGAAGTGGGAAAGGGTGTGGTCCTATTCTAAAAAAGAAAAAGGAGACATGATCTTCTTGCAAGAAACCCACTTGACAAAAGAAGAATCTGGCAGATTGGCGAGTACATGCGGGGGTACATTTTTAGTACATCCATTTACATCTAAGGCCAGGGGTGTCACAATATGCTTTCACCCAGCTCTCAGGGTTCTCACCCATGCTCTGATCTCTGACAACACAGGGTCGCTATCTAGTGGCAGACGCTATGGTGGGGGGTTCGGCTTACCCTTGTCTCACTGTATGGACCAAATTTTGATGACCTGGAGTTTTTTCATCATCTGGCTCTAGTCCTGGCTCCTTTGCCAGATAACATTGTTATTGGGGGCAGTTTTAACACATTTTGGGATCACGTCTTGGGCCATTCAAGGACCCGGACCAGACCACCACTGAAAAGCGCTGCTGCACTACAGAAGTTAGCAAAGGAAAGGGTCTTAACAGAAGTGTGGCAATACCTACATCCTGAGGGCCAAGAATACTCCTTTTTCTTGCATGCACATTGACTCTACAACAGCCATATTGATTATGTCTTGGTATCACCGGGGGTGTTAAGGGGAGGAGTAGAAGTCAGTTATGGTCCCATATGCATGTCAAATCGTGCCCCTCTCAAGGTAGATCTGGGGGTGATTCAAGAGGAGCAGGCTGCTAAACAATGGTGCCTGGATCCAACCCTGCTGGCTGATAAGCAGTATAAAGAACAAATGTCGAAAGCCATGTTAGAGTTCATTGAACACAGTAAGATAGGGGACACGTCAGCATCAGCCATCCGGGAGATCATGAAGGCATTTGTGAGGGGGGTATCAATATCCTGCGCTGCCTATAAGAGAAAAATGGACGCCCAGGAGGAGAGAGATTTGGTACCACAGGTGACCAGTTTAGAAAAAAAGGTGATGGCAGTGGATAAGGGAGTAACACTAGGAGATCTAAAGACACTCAAAGGGAAATTGAACCAAGACAGCATTGCGACAAATAGAGAGGGATCTTCTTATAAGCAGATCCAGGACTCACTTCAAGGGGGACAAGATGGGGAAATGGCTAGCCTGGCAAGTGAAAAAAACAAGCAAGCAGATAGAGTAATTCTAGGTATAGAAACATAACAGACCAAAAGTCCATAAACCAGGCCTTCCAATTCTTTTACGAAACTTTATATGTATATCTGAGGTATCTCTGAACACCTCCCCCTGGTCCTTCTTGAAGGAGATCACCCTGCCGATGCTGGGTTGCTCCCAGAGGAAGACCCTGGACCACCCGATCACTAACCTTGAGGTCAGATCGGCTCTGTGGAATTCTGGCCTGGAAAAGGCCCCCTGGCCCTGATGGCCTCCCAATGGAATTTTATAAAACCTTCTGGGAGGATTTAGGCCCAATCATGTGCCAGATGGTAGAGGAGGTTTTGGAGACAGGGTGACTTCCCCCCTCGCAGACCTTAGCCACCATCACTGTCCTTCCTAAGCCAGGCAAAGACCCTACTAAATGTGGGTCCTACTGCCCCATATCTCTGCTTAATGCAGACTGTTAAGATCATCGCCAAAATTATAGCGACCCAGCTACAGCCAGTGCTCTCGGGACTAATACACCTGTACCAGTGTGGCTTTATCAAAGGCTGACAGGTGAAACACAACATTCATCGTACCCTGAATGTTATGCGACATTGGTCCGTGAGGAAGGTGTAGGGAGACTGAAGCCTCTTGGCGGCGCAAGATGCTGAGAATGCATTCAACTGTGTTGAATGGTCTTTCAGTTTGCTGTCCTGGAAAAATTTGACCTGAGTCCTCGGATATGCTCCTGGATTTCTACCCTATATAGAGCTCCGAAAGCACAAATTTTAACCAATGACTACATCTCTCCACCATTTAAGCTGTTTAGAAGTACAAGGTAAGGATGCCCCCTCTCACCTCTTTTGTATGTTTTAACCATTGATGCTCTAGCTACAGCCATTCGCAAGCATCCTGCCATTCAGGGACTTCACTGGGAGGGACAGCATCATGTGATATCTCTCTTTGCTGATGATATCCTCCTGTATATTGCTCAACCTGAGAAGGCCTTCCCAGTCCTTTCGGATATATTCAGGCAATATGGTTCTTTGTCCGGACATAAAATCAACTGAGCAAAGTGTGAATGGCTCCCAATGAGCCAAAAAAATAACCCTATAACAATTAATAATGTTACTATAGCTCCAACTATGGATATTAAATATTTAGGGATTAAACTCCCCAGAAAACTGTGAATGGTGGTGAAGTTTTATTTTATTTTATTTAGTTTCTGTTGACTGGGTAAGTGCACTAGACAAATTCTGCCTATTTTCAGGCATGACCCGGGGGAGGGGACTACAGATGAATGCCAACTGACCTTGAACCAGATTAAGCTGTTGGTGATATTTTTAGAGGATGGGGGGATATTTGGCTAGGGCACCGGGAAATTCCTCCACTGACCTGATGGAACTGCTGACCAATGGATTAAACTGTAGTGAGAATCCTGGAGGCAGTGGTTCTCAAGCTTTCCAGTTAACTCCTGAAAAAAGGATGGCAGGGGTAAACACAGAGAAGTCTATAGAAGACAACAATAACAAAGCAACAGATGTGATAAGAGAACTAGAAGGGGAAACTCAGCTAGTCTGTGCATGATAATAATACTGCAGCCCAACACCCCTCAGAAATATTGAATCCAGAGGCTCAGAATATTATGGAGGGTCCAGCCCCAAGTATGCTAGAGGCCGCTGCACATTCTGAAAATACAACAGGTGCCAGACAGCCACCTGCTTCAGTCTGGAATGCAAACACAAGGGAACGTTTATTCCCTGAAAATGTAAGAAATGCCTCTGAACCAGCCACGAGAAGAAATGCAGTAAGTTTAAAATACAGAGGTGACCTAAATGACATTCCAGACAGACTCTTTGTTGGTAGAGCATTATTAAAGAACAGCATGAAGTACTACGTATATGAGATATATGCTCTCATACATATATCAGGCGATAGTGTCTATGATATAAGTTTTTAGCACCCAGCTGGTCTTGAACGCTTTTGGAAGCAATACCAACTGCTCAAAATTACTGTATTATGGAAGCCATTCCTGGCAATACCATTGACTAAGCCCTTGTATAAGAAGATCACAGTGCTCTTTCAAAATGAGGGAGTCAACATTGCTGATATAACTTACTGGTTAAAACAGCACTGTATTGTAAATGGGTATCCTGAGCATATTTTAGATGAAGAGCATCTGTGGATTGGGGAGTGGAGGTATAAAGTCACCCTGAAACAAGAAAATGGAGACTAAGCACCTCCTTGTTTTTTTTTGGGGGGGGAGAGATAAAGGGGTCTTATTTTATGCAGGGCAGCCCCGTGCCTGCTGTAAGTGTGGGGAAATGGGGCATTTAAGCAATGCATGCGAACGACAACAATGTGGTTTGTGTGGGGAAGTGGGCCACATTGGGGCACAATGTAGGCAACCACTAAGATGCAATCTTTATGAAGAGTATGTATGGTCACACATTCAGAAATTGTGAGAAAGGTGGGAGGTTTAAACATGATACAACCTTTGGTTTTTCTTTTCAGTAATTTTTTTTATTGTAATATTAAGCCTCTGGTATTAGGGATGGAAGGGTTGGGAAACAATTGTATTCAGCAGCGGGAAGAAGAATTCTTTACTGCATGGGGAAGGGGCAAATGGCACATATCAGAAAGGAAGTTGCCATCTTATATTCAGACAACATTGAAATATGTTAGAATGTGGAAAATTAAACTTAGTTGGTTTTTACCTTTGGACAGAACTAAATTTTACAATATCATAGTGGAAAAATGCTATTTTGAAGAATCTGTGGTTTTGATAGAACCAGATATAGATAAATACATATTATTGGACAGTATCACTGAGCCCAGCATATCATTAAAATGCAGGATATAATACGGTTATGCGGTCGTCAGAAGCTGAATGTGAAGGGAAACCAAAAACATGAAGTACAGGAAGAAAGGATGTGTATGGAAGAAAAATGTATAGCTAAAGTAGAAACTATGAAACATTTGTTTTCTGAATGTTCATATATACTGAACTTTTGGGATTCTTTAGCAATCTAATGGGGGAACTTTGCTTCTCAGAAATGACTTATGATATTCTAGTGTTAGAGCAATTATCGGGAACATGGAGAAATGGAAAAAAAATTACGACTTACGTAATACTAGCATGCATTAAATGGTGTATTTGGCAAGCTCGGTGTCAAAGGTTTTTGCAGCTAAATGACATGTTAGTGCAAGATATTCTCTTTAAAATACAGGATGAATTGGATAAGATTTACACATATGAAAATCAAACTATGGGAGAAGAGGTGTTCAACCTATTATGGGAAGGGGTAGAATAGGTAGGATAAAAGGAAAGATTACAGGTATGCAGTAAGGAACAGGAATGTTGTTATTTAACAAAGGAAAGAAACTGGAAGACATTATTGGGAACATGGGGATGTGGATAGTGTTTTGTTTGGGAAGTGCACAGCAATATATGAAGTAATATATTATTCAGAGATTGAGAAGTTGCAATATGTATTTTTTTTTTGAAGAAAAATTATTTTATTCTTTTTTTTTTACAATTTTTACTTTTCAGATTAGATTGTTCAGATAAAAATGATTGGGATTATGAAGATATTTTAAGGATAGGGTAACAGAATAAGAAAACTTGTTACCTATATATGTTTTTCCTTTGATCCTGTTTCTTTTGGTTAAAGTATTTAAGTTGGCATTGTATATGAAGTAATATAGAATTGTCTGTGTATATTTAAGTTGTGTACCTTTGGTTATTGTGTTTGAACATTAATAAAAATGTCCCCTACTCTTTTCGAGAAGTGCCATGGGATCTTTTTTTTTTTTTTACAGTTAGTTTCTGTATCCTCCTTCCCAGGCAGCTTACCATTATGCCTGATCCCCCAGCCCTGTCCCCTGCTTGCAGCTTACCTTCCACTTCCTCCATGGCTTGCCCCCTGTGGCGGGGCGGCTGGGATCCCTCAACCTGCCAGAACGGATCCAGTGCGGAGGTTACTGCAGTTCATGGGAGTGCGGCCTGCGGGGTCAGCTTTCATCCTGCCACACCCAGGACATTTTTTCTTCCTTCATTTTCTCCCCATAGGAGGTGTGCAATGATGCCCTATGGAGAGAGTGTGCATGCATCCGCACATGCTCCTCCAAGTGTCTGCCTCCTCTCCTCCCCTTTCTGAAGCATTGGTGGGCTGTCCCCCAGCCACTGCTAGGGGACCGTCAGGCACTGACTGCTGGTGGCCCCCCCCCCAGAGAAGGAGAGCAGTCCCTCAGATGTGCAAACTTTCTCCTCCCCAGCTAACCCCCAGTGGCCTGTGCTCATTCCTAAACACGGGTCATCCGGCATAGCGCAAGGTAAGGCATCCAGTGCCTCAGCCCTCAGCGCCATTGGGCTGGCTGCCATGGGATCTTTAACATCCATCTGAACTACTACCAGAACAGGCAAATGGGACCTCGGTTTAATATCTCATCCAAAAGACAGCATCTCAGGAGTGCAGCACCCCCCATGCTGCACTGCAGTGTCAGTATTAGGAGTTAACCTAAGTGCCTGGTGTGGGGATAGAACCCATAGACTTCTGATCTCCCAGCCTCAAAGATGAGTGTGCTACCTGCTGAGCCACTGACACTGACTATAAAGTTAAACTATACACCCCTATTGCAAAAAATTAGACTGGATTGTGAACGTTGGAGCTTACTTCCCTTAACCCTCTTGGGAAAAGTAAATCTGGCTAAAACGTGTGTCCTCCCCAATGTCTTTACCTTTTTCAAACTATCCCAGTCCATGTCCCCAACAGTTAGTTTAAAGTGCTTGGGGGCTACATCACCACCTTCCTATGGTGACACCGTAGACCCTGAATAGAACAAGAAACCTTATGGTAGCCAGTAGCGAAAGGTGGTTTGGGCCACCCAAACATTTGTATTACCTTGCATCCTAGCTGGCTTTTCTTAAGGACTTGATCTCCCATTCTGGTCCTCGTAGGCTACAACTGAAAGAACCTCTGGGAGAACCCTCCATGTACAATAGTCTGTATGCTCTGACAGCCAGATCATTGACTAAATGGATGGAAAGCCCCTTCACCAGAGCCTCAGTCCAGACATGGCTAACACCCCATTCCCGCATCCAATATCCATGTACCTTCTCGCCTGAAGCTACTATTCAGCACGTACTATGGGAGAAATCCACTATTCCTGAGCTGGTCAGTGAAACACTGATGAGATGGGAATCCAAGGGACTTTGCCTGATCTTTCAATTATCTGAGGGAGACACCTTAATGTCCTATCAACAGAATCAACAGACAGAAAAGGAGTTCAACTTACCCCCCGCTAATTTTTTTTACGTACTTACAGGTCAGAAGTAGGCTTAGAGGAGGGGAAGGGGGAGACCCCCCACCTCATCAGTCTCCTATAGAGAAGGTGTTGTTGAGCCCCCAGCTATTAAAGGACCTGGGTCCATTGACTAATGATACAGAATCCTCCTGGAGGCCTTGCAGGACCCCCTAAATACTTTATGAACTAGATGGGAAGCTGACTTGGGAATGCTGACCCTATCTGGGAAGGACTGGGAGAGGGCCCTGAAAAGAGGGATGAATTGCTCTGTCAGCAATAGACTTCGAGCAATTCACTACAATATTCTCCACAGAACTTACTTTACCCCAAAACTAGCAAATAGAATAGATCCAGACAAATCTGATGCTTGTCCAAAATGTAAAACAACCATTGTTACTTTTTTCAACATGATCTGGGCCTGCCCTAAAATTCTGAGGTTTTGGCAGGCCATCACAGATCTACTTAACAAGGTTCTGGGGGATAGTAGGCAACCCCATGCTAAAGAAGTGCTACTGGGGATGGCTGGTGATGTAGGGGCCACATATGATACCTGACCATCCATTGAGGAGACTTGGGATAGTGGTGGACAAGCAGGTGCTGGCCCAACACTGGTGGGCAGAGGAAGTACCAACAGTGGTCTTGTGGATTAAGATGCTACTGCAAAATATGAAGATTGAGCACATTCCGTATATGGTCAGGAATCAGCAGGACTGGTATCATAAGATCTAGGGCCCACTGGAAAAACAGGTTAATTACCTGTAACAGAAGTTCTAGGAGTGGTATATGATGTTCATCTACACTTCTGGCAGTGTCCTTTCCCTTTAAGAGCTTGCCAGAAAGTCTTCAAGCTGGCTCCTCCCACCCATCCGGTGATAACTCCCTTGGCTCCAACCCATGATGCTAGATCTTGCCCGCTGGAAGCAGAAGTATGTGCCCAAGCCAGGGGAGGTCAGGTGGGTTTGTGTGGATGAATATCATATACCACTCCTAGAACTACTGTTACAGGCGAGTAACCTGTTTTTCTAGGGACGTGGATATGGTGTTCTATCCACACTTCTGGCAGACTCCTAGCAGTTCTCTGGGAGGAGGGAGGCAAGGCGCACACCCCCTACTTAGGGAAAAGAGATTGAAGAACTGAGGCCTCAAAACCAGCATCCCAGCGTGACTCTAGGTCAATGTGGTAATGGGAAATGAAGGTGTGTGCTGACCTCCAGGTAGCAGCCCCACAGATTTCCTGGACAGGGACATCCCTGAAGACAGCCACTGACGCAGCGGTATGGTGAGTGGAATGAGCTCTTAGCCCTCTGGGAGGCTCCCTACCCACCAACCTATAGCAGAGATCAATGCAGGATGTGATCCACCTGCCAGTCGTCCACTTGGCTGCAGGTCTGCCAGGTGCGGCTTCAGCGTAGGTGACAAACAGCTGGCGAACCTCTCTCTGAACTCCAGCTGAGTGCTCTTTATAATAAGTGAGCGCTCACCTCAGGTCCAGAGTATGGAGCCTGTGCTCAGCCTCCGATGTGTGATTGGTGATTAATCACCTGGTTAAGGTGAAACTTGGACACAACCTTCAGGAGGAACTTTGGGTTGGGGTGCAGGACAACCTTGTCCCTGTAGAAGACCAGGTAAGGTGACTCCACCGAAAGCACCTGGAGCTCACTGATCCTTCTGGCTGACATGATAGCCACCAGCAAGGTGATCTTCCATGACAGTTGAGACATGTCACACCTGTGTATTGGTTTGAATGGCTTGCCCATGAGATTTACCAAAATCAGCAACAAGTCCCACGGTGGTGGTGGTTCACACACTGGAGGGGGGAAATGTGGTCAAGACCCTTGAAAAAGCACCAGACCAACTTCTCCTGTGCCACCGACTGCTGACTGGCCCGCACTCGCTAAGCAGAGATGGCTGCCAGATGCACCTTAAGGGTTGTCAACCGAAGGCCCGACTGAGAGAGGGACCATAGATAAACAAGAATGATAGCCACTGGACAGAACAAAGGATCCAACCACTTGCCCTGACACCAAATGGAGAATCTCTTCCATTTGAAGGCATAGCACTTCCTGGTCGACTCCTGAGATGCCTCCACAATGGTGAAGACAGCTTTCGGAAAGACCCAAAGCCTGGAACTCTAGCTGCTCAGGAGCCAGGCTGTCAGGTGCAGTGACTGAAGGTCCAGGTTGAGTACCTTCCCCTGACTGATGGAAAGCAGGTCTGGGCAAAGCGGAAGATGCCTCAGGAGCCTGCTGATGAGGCTGAGGAGATTGCAGCCACCAGGATAACCTGTGCCTTGTCCCTCCTGGCCTTGAGGAGCACCTTGTGGATCAAGGGAATCAGAGGGAAGGCATAAAAGAGGCCTGGGGTCCACAGTCTTGAAAAGGCATCCCTCTGCAGCATTCTCTGCTGAGGCGGGCAGGCACAATACAGCCTCAGCTTTTCATTCTCCCTGGAGGCAAATAGGTCCACCTGAGGGGTTCCCCACTGGGAGAACAGGCTTTGCACTACTTCTGGGTGGACAGACTACTCGTGAGATGCCTTACCCACCTGGCTGAGAGTGTCTGCCAGCTGATTGGAGGCCCGTGCCACATGAATGGCTAGGAGATCCACCTCCGGTCTGCGCACATGGGTCCAAATGTGATGAGCTTCCTTGCATAGGGGCAGGGAGTGTGTCCTGCCCTGTTTGTTGAAGTAGTACATGGTTGTGATGTTGTCTATCTGGACTTGGACCACCTGATCCCGGGTGTGCAGAGCAAATGCAATCAGTGCTAGCCAAACTACCCGGAGCTCCAGCAGGTTGATGTGGCATCGGAACTCCTCGGGGGGTTCCAGAGCCCATGGACTCTGTGTTCCCCCAGTTGGGCACCCCAGCCCGTGAGAGAGGCATCGGTCATCAGGATGATCATTGGCTCTGGTGGACAAATGGGATCCCTTCCTGCAGATGCGCTGTGACTAACCACCACTGGAGGCCATCCCACATCCATTGGGTCACAGTGACCAGCTGTTTCGAAGTGACCCTTGTGCTGAGACCTCTGGATGGCCAGCTCCCACTGCAGGGAACATATTCTCCAGTGGACCCAATGGACCACATTGGTACAGGCTGCCATGTAGCCCAGCAGGTGCAGGAAGTCCTGGGTAGGGCGCAATTGTCCAACCCGAAATGATCGGGCAAAGGAGGAGAGAGCCTCTGCCCTGTCTGCCAGGAGTTGGGCTCCGGCTCTGCAAGAGTCAAGCTCCACCCCAGTGAAGTAGATCACCTGCAAAGGCATAAGTTCTGACCTGGCCTCATTGACCAGGAGGCCAAGGGAGATGCAGCTCTGGAGGGCCAGGTCCCTGGATTGCTCCACCTCCTGCCTGGAGGGACCTGCAATCAGCCAGTCATCCAGGTAGGGGTAAACCTGGACCCCTTGACACCTCAGGTAAGCTGTCACCACTGCAATGCACTTGGTGAAGACCCTGAGGGCAGAGGAGAGTCTGAATGGCTTGGCCTGGAACTCGTAGAGGGTTCCCGCTGCTCAGAAGTGGAGGAAACTTGATGAGATGGATGGATCAGGATGTGGAAGAATGCGTCCTGAAGATCCAGGGAGCAAAACCATATGTTTCGCTCTAGAGATGGTATGATCTGAGACAGAGTTACCATCCTGAAGGTGCTCATCCAGATTAATTTGTTCAGGTTGTGCAGATCTAGAATGGGGCACCCCCCCCATCCGCTTTGGCACCAGGAACTACCTGGAAACAAATCCTGAGTGTTCAGAAAGATCCGCAACTAGAACCACAACCTCCTTGCAGAGGAGCTGGGCTATGTCAGCTCTTTGAGTTGACCGCATGTCTGTGGAAACCAAGTCCTCCCGTGGGGCTTGGCAAGGAGAATACTGTTCGAATTCCAGAGGCAGACCGTGACCCACCACTTTGAAAACCCACCTGTCCATGGTGACAGCGGACCAGGCAGAAAGAAAGTGGCAGAGCCAGCCCCCCACAGGAGGACCCATGGGAGGTGTGACAGGCATGAGGGAGGCACCCCTCATCCCATCACTGGGCAGACTTAGAGGAGGAGGAGGGACCAGCTGAGGTGCCATCGGAGCTCTCCCTCCAGGCTTGCAGATGACCGAGGCCACAGACTTGGGCCGAGGTCACCAGGCCTGAGCCTGCTGGCCTGCCTGGGACTGGGCGGGTTTGACACAGGAGTGGAGGTGGACCGAAAGGGCTTCCTCTTCTGCTGCTGCTGCTTGGAGCCCTTAGGGTCTTCCTGGGCAGATGTCATGGAGCCCAAGGTGGCATTGGACTTTTCAATACAGGTGAAGTGGCCCTTGACCCTGTGTCCGAACAGATCAGTGCCTAGGAAAGGGACATCTGCCAGCTTGTGCTGAGTGTCTGCCATGACGGTTGAAATCCTCAGCCAAGCCTGGCGGTGCATGGCCACTGAGGCCGCCACTGAGCGGGAGCAGGAGTCCCCATTTTACAAGGCTGTCTGGAGCTGTTATTTGGCCACAGCCTGACCCTGGTCCCAGACTTGTTTGACCGTGGTCTGAAGGTCCACTGGCAGATGAGGAAGCACCTCATCCAGGGTGCCCAGCAGGGCATGAGAGAAGTGGGCCATGAGGAGGGCCGAGCTCACCTGGTGGAGACCAAGCGAGAAGGCAGAGTAGACTTTCTTAGCCGCATGGTCCAACTTCTTGGACTTCTTGTCAGGCAGCTTGTCAACATCCCTGGTGTTGCCGGAGTGCCTAGACAAAGAGTCTGCCACCAATCCCTTGGCCAAGGGGTGCTCTGTGAATCCTGAGAGGGAGCCAGTGGGTACCGCGTGTTTGTGGGCCATCCGGGCAGAAGGCGCAGGGCATGAAGCTGGGTGCTGCCAAAGCTCCAGGGCAGGGCCAAGAATGGCTTCTGCCACTGGGAAAGCCTCCATAGGAGTGTCTCCCCTGTCAAGAATCTCAGTCAATGGGTAACAAGCCCGCTTCTGGACAGGTTCCATTTTCATACCTGTCGACTCAGAGATCAGAGATCCTCACGAACTACACGTTGACTGGACAGGAGTTCAGGGAGGATCCCTTGGACTCTGAGGGGTTACTAAAGAGTGGTCAACTGCCTGAGTCCCCACTGACCCTCTACAGATAGTCAGGGGTGACGGTGACCATCAGCCAATGAGGAAGCCCCTTAGAAAGCCGAGACTCCTTAGTTGGAGCGCTGGTCAGCGTCCGTTTAGGTGGCGGTTCCACCACTATCAGTGAAGATGCCAGGGTCAGCTGAGCTGGGACCATTTTGGTTGGTTTTGTCAATGAAGATGGCATTGGTCTTTCGGGCGACAGCCAGGTGATGGCCAGTGTAGAAGCAGGAGTCGGCTTGACACCAGTAAGCACTGACTGTTGCCACATCAAATCCTTGTAGCGTCAATGCAATTTGCACTGAAGCCTCTCCTCACCCGAGAAGGACGATCATGAAGAGTAGCGGTGGCACCACTTCCTATGGTGCCGAGAGCGGGAGCACCGGTGTCAGCAGGAAAGGCTTGACCCATAGGAGGAAGACCTCAAACTTGACCTCACCCACCAGGGGGACCAACAGTGGGACTTGAAAGGAATCAGCAAGCACCAAGGCTCCTCCGGGTCTTGGTCATCGACCAGAGGAGGCAGGTCAGTGGACTGATCCATCCTTCCAATGGTCTGAGTCAGGACCGGAGTCCTGGACAAGGTAATGTCGGTTTCTTCAGTCGACAGCTGGTCGGTCGGTTCGAGAGAAATCTTGTCCGAGACCTCAACCAGCGTCATAGCCAACTGGCACGATGGGGTTACTGTGGAGCTGTTGGCCTTGTCCGCGTTGTCAACCAAAGTCAAATCCAGAGAAGCGCAGGAATTAGAGGCTCTCGACTTAGAGTGATCCCGATCCCATGAATGACGGCGAGTCCTTTCTTTTTCTTTTTTGGACTGTTTTTTTGGATTTAGATTTGTGCCCAGAGAGTCCCTGAGGGTTGATAGGAACTGACACAATTCCTTGAAGGACCCCGTGAAAGTCCAAGCCCAGCTGGAGCAGCACGAAGACAGATGCCAAAGAGGAGTGAGCTGCCTCCTCCTCAAGTGCTGCAAGCTGTTCGGCGGACCCCGCAGCCACGGAGACCACCCAACGGGCATTCTTGGATTTCACCAGCAGGTTCCGAAGCCCAGTTTAAGTTGGGCAAGACAGTTCTCCAGGATGTTCGGGTGAAAAGAACGACAAAGGTCCCAGGCCTGGGGATTGTGATCATGTCCCAGGCAGTTAACGCAAGTGACGTGAGGATCAGTCCTGGACATCTTCTACCTGCAAGGGCACTGGCAGAATCTGGGAATGGACTTATTCGTCCATGATGGTCACGATTCAAGATCAAGCTGAAGATGAAACTTGTGAAAGTTTTAAGTTATAGGAAATAAATCTGAAGATTTAAGCATGAGGGCCTACTCAACGTGAGAGCGGTAAGGAGGTGTTAGGCTTGGTCCCCACAACTTTATTGGCAACCCCATTGTGCACCGCTGACAATATCTATTACTGTATGTTATTTGGTATATTATTCATAATCAGTACTAACATTTAAGGTGTTAGTACTTACCGTATAAGTGTAAGTTACTGGGGATAAGTATGCACCAAGAATACATCTCTGTGTTCTTTGTCTTTTATGCTATAATCTTCTGAGAAGTCATTGTATAGCCTACTCTGCCATCATGCAGGTTTATGTAACACAGCACTTATTTCCTGTGTTTTTCTGTATTTTATTGAAGTTCTTTGTTTTTATTTTAGCTGACTTTACACTTTTTGTTTATCTTCAGATACAATGTGGAGCCACATAAGATTTGGCCAATAGGGCCCTCTTATTATATCTAGTTAGCTTAGGAAGTAATAGTTGCCTTGATAATTATCATACTATATAATTTGCTGCATCACGTATTCTTCTTTGAGACCATCTTCATACCCTGTGGTATTAGGAAACTCTGGCTCCCAGTGTCTATTTGGTAAGACCTGTTCTTAGGGCATAAGTCTGCTTTTGTGTAATAAACAAGTTTATTACTGCATGTGCCACTTGTCTGTTGTTTCTTCTGCTGGTTTATTACCACCAAGAACCTGAGAAGGGCGTTGATCCATGACAAAATTGGTGACTGTGTGCAGGTGGTCTAAACTAGCGAAGATTCACTGTTTGCTGGCTTTTCCCTTATGGGTAGTAAGCAGATGTATACACCCTTATCACCTCACCCGTGTTTTTCACTCCATAGCACTCTGTAAATTCTGGCTGCTTACTGGACAAGGTTGATGCTGTCTCACCTTGTTCATCAGTAATTTTGAGCTGCAGGATTGCATGAGTGCAGACGCCTGACCGTCTGTTCGATTCAACCACTGTGGATCGATACACAGCAGGGCAACCACTGATGGGTAACGTGGCTTTCCCAACCTTTATTAACATGTCCAATATCTGCACAGATCTGAGACTAGATGTCTCTTAACTTTCTTGCTTCCCATGGCGGCTGGAGCAACTTCATGCTGGACGTGAAAAACTCTGATAACCCCATGCTGGGGATCTCAACCCAGTATTCGAGGCGAGACAAACAGCCAAAAAGCATGATTTAAAAGGGCTGTTGGTCATGGCTGTCTATGCTGCTTTGGAAGCCTCCGAAGTGAGGTTTCATTCCCTTGAACTGCAAAACTCGGCTCTTAAGCAGGAGATGGCTTGCAGGCATCTGAAAGTCTTAGGAAAGAGCAGAGACTGGAAGAGGAATTTCAGTCTCTGTGTAGTAAGAATGAGACTTTTACATTGTGCTGTACAGAATAATGATCGAGAGTTATGTATGTTGAGAGAGGATTGTGATAGGTTGAAGCAGAATAAGATGCAGATTTCGCAAATGAATGATTTGTTGAGTGAGACGAATGAGTCTTTGCGTAAGGAGAATGAGGAGTTGAGAGGATCTTAAACGGTAAGTGATGAGTTTAATAGAGAGTTTAGGGACAACTGTGAACTGAGCGCCATGTATAGAGTGTTGCAAAAAGACATTCCAAGAGGTGTTGGACAGAACAATGCAAAAGTTAGTCACATATCGTGCAGGGCTAAGATGGCGAAACTGCGTCATCAGTGAGAGGTGTTGGCTGGTCTTGTCAAAGTGATGGGCGGGTTCCATTACACACCCATCGACTTTACGTCATCCGGAGATGACAATTCTGGTGATGAAGCCACCCAAGATGACGCCCAGCCACACTCTCAAAATGATGCTTCCCCAACCCGCCATTCACAAGATGGCAGCCCCTACGCTGTAATAGCATGACCTTATGTTATGAGACATATGGTGACTTGTGCGACGCCAAGATGGTGACCTCCATGATGGGGGGGGAGGTCGAGGCCAAGCACCTCTGATTGCCATCCTGAAAAAGGAAGACAAGATGGAGATTGATCAGATGATCGAGGCAGCCCTCTCTAGGACACAGATGACTAAGGAGCAAAGAGGGATCTTTTGTGAACACACTGAAAGTATGTTGAAGGAGGCCATTGCTCAGCAGTCGCTTGTCCACTCTGGTTGACACCGCAGCAGAGGCCGCCCTTCATAGTGCACACTCCAACCCTTTTCCTGATCTGCGTGTTGCAGCTCAGAACAATAATCCCCTTCAGGCAGCTCACTCTGTGCAGCAGATAACTGACAGCATAGGCCGCATGACCCCCAATGACAATCTCAGCTGTCATTTGGAAACAGTTTGTTCCAAATGTGAGATGCTCAGTCTACCGGTGGCCTATCAAGTACAGATCTTCCGGCAGACTGTAGACCCTGGCCTCTTGGCAAAACTCCCAGAGGAAACCCGCCAAGCCACAGATGCGACTTTGATGATGTTGCCATGGAACTCACTGCCACACACTCCCCAAGTGTGGTTGGTATTATGTTGGCTTACCCTGTTAAACAGTATGCTAAGGAAAGTCCAACGACATACCATCAGTGGTTATGGTTGGCCTACCATACTGACAAGGCACTCTCACAAGAGCTAACGGACAGAGACCTTACTGAATACAAGACCTTGTTTATTTGGAACATGATTCCGGCAGTGCGTGACAAGGTTGAGCCTGCGGTTTTCCCCGCAACTGATAAATTCTGACATTCTCACAAGAATGGAGTGTGTCTACCAGCTCTACCTCTGAGATTTGAATTCAGGCTCAAAAGCCAAGGTGGCTGCGGTACAACCTGCCAGTGAGCCCACAACTCACTATATGGCAGAAGGCAAGGCCCAGGACAATAAGGCCGCGCCCTCTGATGACAAACAGACCTATAAGAAGGGGAGGGGGACTGCAACAGGAATAGGAACAGACAAAAAAACTGGAATAATTCCAATTCCAATCAGAATGACAACCGGGGCAATCGAAGTTATTGACAAGGCCCTTCCTACCGTGAGGTAGTAGTGGAGAATAACAACCTCCACACACTTCTTGGGAGAGTCTAATCAGTGGCTGAGTCTATCCCAAGGCAGGCTGCTGCAGCATTAGCTCTGGTGACCCAGTCCTCATTAGGCCAAGGAGATAATGGAACCTCCTCTGGCCAGGATGCAGCAGGCCCTAATTCTGACCCCTCGCCTGTTGCAGCTTCTACCAGTACCCAGGACTCCCTGTATCCTGTGCAGGACCTGGAAGATGCCCGGCAAGATTTCACTGGCATGCATTTTCAAGACCTACCTGAAGACACCAGTAATAGTTCAGATTGACAATTACAGGCCCCAATCTGTATTGTGAACAATATTACTATTGACACAAATGGATGGCTTTGTACCAAGGCCACGGTCGGGGACCGCCAGATTGTTTTATTTATTTATTTTAGATTTGGATTAAATACCTTTGAGCCATAGGCTCATTTACAAAGGTTCCAAGTCAGGGTAACAAAAAATACAGAGACAAAAACATATGGTTACAGCTAGATACTGATGAGATTACAGGAAACATGAAATGTAAAATTCACAGTTGGTGGCAATATACAGTACAATTGGTTACAATTTACAGCACAATCTGAAAATGCAAGGGATAGCAACAACACTGCAACAGTGTGGAGCTACCCTTTGTACAAACTTGGGGTCATTGACAGATCGCAGGCTAAGACGTGGGGGGAGTAGCAATAGAAGCAGCCAGGTGGCTTTGTCCAGTAGTGGGGAGAGGAGGTAGGTAAGGGTGGGGAATGGGAAGGCAGGTCAAAAACAGTGGGGGGAGCTGAGAGGGTGGTTAGGCCCATTTGGGACAGAGTTATAGTATACAACTGCAGGCAGTCTCCCGGGCCAGAAGGTTGTAGAGCCCAGATTTAAACTAATTTGCTACAACCGAGGATGTCAGAAGGGAGGTCATTAAGCCCTTTAGGATCTTGATAAGACAGGGATCGCTGAGCGAGTGTGGTATGCTTAAAGGGCACTTGGAGAACCCCTTTGGTCGCTCTTCTGGTGTTTACGGTTGGTTGGGTATTTTTGAATAAGCTTGAGGTGGAGTCAGGCATGAGGCCTACCAATGATTTTTTTTTCCAGTAGACAGGCCTGGTATTTGATTCAGAGATGGAGGGGAAGCCACCCAGTCTCTGCATATAATGCACATGTACGAGTCAGATAATCAGCCCCAAGGACCAGGTGACAAGCCTTATTGAGGAGGGTAATGATCCTCTCAAGAGCAGTATCCAAGCCAGCACCATAAATCACCAGCCCATAATATTTGGTGGATAACACTGAGCTACAGGTGACCAGTCTCAGGGCATCCGGAGATATAGAGTGTCTGTGTTGGTATAGAACACCTAGTTTGGTGTTGGCTGTTTTAACGACCTGTTCAATATGTGTAGAGAAGATGAGCATGTCATCTAGGTGTACACCTAGATATCTGAAAGTGCCGACCTGCTCCAGCAACTCACCTTTATGGCTCATTATTTTTAGGGGACCGTGCTTTTTCTTGTTATGTGGCACCGTAAAAAGCATACACTTTGTTTTTTTGTAGTTGAGTAATAGTTTATGCTGTAAAAACCATGATTGGTTACTCTTGGCAACCGCTACTAAGGAGCAACATTTTGACCTCCTTGATGAGTTACTGACTCTCTTACAGGGAGCATGATTGTTGTGTTGTTAGATACAGGCAAGGCTGTGTCTGTACTACATGATTAGAATCCAGTTTCTTCTTCTTGGTCCACCGGCTGGAGGATCAATGCGAAGGTGTGGATGGCACTAGGCTGCCTACCTACCACTCTATTGTACTTCCTGTGGTGTTGGGAACCCTCAACATGAATCACACTTTTGACCTCATGGTATTACGTCATCATCATCCCAGCATCCTAGGACTTGACTTTCTAGCACCAAACGGCTGTGTAGTGGACTTGGCCAATCATCTCTTGATTCAAATCAAAGGACAATATCACGCTGTCATGATTCCTGATTCCCATGTGGTGGCCGCCATTGTGGTCAATGATAAGGAATATGACGTCACAGCTCTGTTCCAGACACATGAGTTCTTCAAAGAACTGTTGCCCATTCTGCAGAAGCACCTTAATGTTTTTGCAACACACAAACATGATTGTGGTAGAATGCGAACCATCATTGAAGTTCCAGGCCCTGAACATGCCAGGCGGCGGCAATACCCTTTTCTTGCAGAGGCCTTACCATCACTCAGAGAAACCATTCAGTCACTTCTTCAGCAAGGTGTGATCAGGCCTTTTGTCTCAACCCTCAACTCACCCATCTGGCCAGTCAAAAAGCCTAATGGATCTTGGAAGGCTCACTATTGATTACAGGAGGCTCAATCAAGTCACTCCTAGCTGCTCCCCTACAGTAGCATCAGCACCAGACGTGCTCAAATTGCTAACACCAGATCGTAAGTGGTTTAGCGCCCTTGACATCTCCAATGGGATTTGGTCACTGCCCCATGCTCAGGAAAGCCAGTACAAGTTTGCTTTCACCTTTGAGGGTCATCCATACACATGGACCTGCCTCCCATAGGGCTTCCACCACAGCCCCTCCCTTTTCCATCTACACATGATGGACGCCTTGCAGGGTTTCTCTGCCCCACAGAGTCTTTTGCAGTATGTGGATGACTTACTCTTGGCAACCACCACTAAGGAGCAACATTTTGACCTCCTTGATAAGTTACTCTCTTACAGAGAGCAGGCCTCAAGTGCAACCCTGCAAAAGCACAATTGTGCCAGAAAGAGGTTATCTTCTTTGGTCTGCATATCACAGAACAAGGCAGAAGCCCGACCTGGAAGAAGATCTAAGGCTTACAAGATTTGTCACTTCCTACCAGTGTGGCAACACTCAGATGTTTCCTGGGAGTGATCAGCTATTCCTGGGATTTCATTTGTGACTGCACAAAAGGTCACCCCTCCGTATGAGCTCCTGAAAAAAGATGTCCCCTGGACTTGGGGTCCCATTCACACCAATGTTGTGACCCTTCTGAAACAGGCTCTGGCCTCTGCTCCAGCATTGGTTAACCCCATTCCAGCCTTACCTTTCCATCTGGAAATGGCTGCTTCAGACATTGCCACATCTGCAGTACTTGCTCAAAAGGTTAATGGCATTCTGAGACCTATTGTCTATGCTTCCCAGATGTTGTCCCCAGTGGAACAGAAGTACAGTCTCTGTGAAAGAAATCTTTTGGCTACCTACTGGGCTGCTAAGCACTTTCTGTACATCATTGGGTATTCACCCATAATTTTGCATACCAATCACACTCCTATGAACTTTCTGCTGTCAGACAGAGTGAAGGATGGCTCTGTATCTAATACCAGATTAACTCACTGGTCTCTTCTTCTCCAGGACTGTAACATACAGGTCCACACTGCCAAAATGCCCTCAATTCTGGCCCATGGTCTCCTGTACCAAGGATCCCCGCATGATTACACACTCCAGCCTCCTGATTTGCCTGATCCAGGCCTCTTTCTTCCCGCTACTCCAAAACTCCTTGCTGACACTCCCCTGTATCATGTCTTTACTGATGGCTCAGCCTTGTACTATCAAGGAGAACAGGTAACTTGATATGGGTGCTGATCATGTACCCTAATGGTAACACTGTCCACGTGTCCAAATGCTGCAGTGTTGCATTATCTCAGTATGCAGAACTGGCAGCTGTGGCCTGTGCTCTTGAACTGATACACCATGGTACCACAGATGCCATAATTTTCACAGACTCTAACTGGATCTGTTGCTCTCTGACTGAATTTTTGCCATTCTGGGAGAAGAACTCCTTCACCTCTTCTGATGGCACCCCTGTGAAATACAAAGCACCATTTGTATACATTCACACTCTGACTCAACAGTTTAAGCACAAACTGTTCATTCACAAGGTGAAGGCCCACTCCAAGTCTGATCCATAACATGGGTTCAACGACCGAGCACACTTGCAAAAGATGGTGCTCGGGGGAGACACATGGGATGTGGCTCACCCTGTGGCTCTGGCAGCTATATATATAGCTGCTACAAAAAAGAAGACAAAAATATTTTGTGCCACTGGACTTGTCCACAGCACAAAAATCTGATCCTCAGCTGAAAGAGGTGTTCCGATTCCTAGACAAAGGAACTGAACAAGAACTGCCGACCAACAACCCTCACAAAAGACATGCAGACAAACTGCATCTATCACATGGCAATAAGCTGATATGGTATTAGCCCGACAACCTGAACCACAGGCTGTGGATCATTCCTGAATCATTGCGATCTGAGTTCATCCACTAGGTCCATAACACCCCAACTGGTGGAGACCAGGGGGTGGAAAATACAGCCCAGAGACAGAAATCTGTGGGTTGGTGGCCCGGCATCACTAAAGACATTAAACATTACATCAACAACTGTTTAATTTGTGCACAAAACAATCCTGCCCAAACCAAAAATAATGCTAAATTACTTCCCCAGAGGGAATATGGTCCCTGGCATGCAATTCAAATTGACTTCATTGGCCCTCCAACCACCACCAGCAGGAACAACAAGTATGCCCTTGTGGTCACTGAGCTGTTCTCCAAATGGGTTGAGGCTTTTCCCCACTCACAAAAGCACAGCTAAGGCAACTGCAAAAATCCTGGTAGAACAACTGTTTTCCAGGTGTGGCCTACCTCTCAAGGTAGACTCTGATCAAGGACCCAGCTTTACAGTGGAGTTGATGCAAGAAATGCTCAAACTTCTTGGAGTACACCAGAAGTTTCACATTCCCTACCACCCACAGTCTCTAGGTCAGGTAGAAAGAGCCAACAGATGGATAAAGCAGATGCTATCCAAATTCATTGAGGACAATCCCAAGGATTGGGATTCCCTTTTGCCTTTACTCCTTATAGCAATTAGGTGTACTCCTTCAGCCACCACCCAGTGTATACTCTTTGAGGTGATGACTGGTAGAACCATGAGATTACGTGAGCACCTGTTGATTAATCTGAACACACCCACTGCAGATGACATCATCAAGACCCACCTGTATGCTGCACATCATATGGGTAAAGCCCAACAGCAATCTAAGATTCAACTTGACTAACATGCACAAGAAGTGGACTGGCAAGTCAGAGACCAGGTCATGGTACTCAGGTTTGCACACCCAACTCATCCCTTCTCCAATAATTAGAAAGGACCCTACCCCATCGTTAACAAACTCAGTCCCCCAGTCTACCAAGTTAGATTTACCAACTAGAAGAAACCTACTGATAAATGGTCGCATGCTAATCGGCTCAAATTGTATAAAGGAGAATAATTATTTTTACTAATCCCACTGGGTGAAATAGTACATACTGACCTTTTCTTTCTTTCTTCCTTACAGGTACCCACGCAAGATGGCTGTCTTGCATTTGATCCTCTTTTTAGGAGTGCTTCCCATTGTCTATGGCAGGGATATGAAAACTACAGGATGAAACCCAATTCTGCAGCATTTTGTAGCACTGTACAGAATGTTGCAGCAGACCTACTGAATAAAGCAATGTAATTTCAATAGCAATTAGTCCCTTCTGTCATTCAGGAAAATGTGACACTGTCAGGATGAAGTGAATGCCACAGTTTCCTGCATGACAAAAGGGACTCTTTGCCATTGAAATTACATTGCTTTATTCAGTAAGTCTGCTGCAGCATAATGCAGAGTGCTCTAAAAGTGGGTTTCATCCTGGGGGCACCACTGTATATCTGACTAGAACCAATGTCTAAGGTGACTCCTTCCGCTTCTCGAACATCCAGAGGAAAAATATAACACCCCACAAAACAAACCCACCACCATCTCTGAAGGAATCAGCATAGATGTCCCCAACAAACTAATCACTGTTCAGGAAGGCACTGATGCCTACCTGACCACCATGGTTGTGGCACCTGACAAATCGTCCCTCCAAATTGAATGGCAAACTGACAGTCATTGACAGATACTTCCTGTTGCCTACCTTTACAAAGGCACCTTCCAAGGATGGCCCAATACCAGACTTGCCCCAAATGGCACCCTGTCTATCCGCCAAGCCAACTACAGACATACTGGTCTATATCATCTTACTGCTTTGATTGATCCCACCTTTTGTGATAAATACCTAGAGGACTCTGCAAGAGACTTTTGTTTTCTCAATTACATGTCTACTGCAGCTATGTTCCTGTCTGTAGTACCCCCTACTGAAGCAGAACTTACTGACTGTCCCGTACAGGAACCTGGACTGCTTAGTGGTCTGACTGCCACCTCACTTACAGGCACACTTGTGAATAACATACAATTAATGCACATTCCTGTCATTTTTAATCTCACACACTGGAATATGGCTGAATTTGGTATGTGTTCTAGAACTAACACTTCTAGGTTCTATAGTACTATGTTATTAGATAGTCTTGCAGCATATCAGACATGTATACAAGACCCTGTGGCTGGTCCACATACTACTGAACACTTAGGATTATTCAGGTCTAGATCTAACCCCGATAATAAGAAAACTTCCTCATCACGTCAGAGGCGGGCCACTGCTGATGTCACTGGTGCAACCAGCACCATCTCCAGACTCTTCAGATCCAGCATGTCCATCTGGAACTGGGTAGACATTGCTGCCATTAAAAGCCAAATGGTTAAATTCCAGACTGGCATGAAAAATGATGTCTTACCCCCTTTATTGCATGGTGTAGATGGGCAAAGTCAAGAAGAGAGATATACTGTGTATAATATGCATGATATTGCCAAGAGTTTTATCGAAACTAAGAATAAAATCAATGAACTTGTTTTCCAGAATAACAAGGAGGCAGACAAGCAATATATTGTCAGGGAACTTTTGTGCTCTGCTTATGGCTCTTACATCATAACCACTATCAATAATCTCTGGGATTTGGAATATGGACGTATTCCAGATATTATCCATGATAAGACAACTTGCTAAATGGTGCTGTCCACATTGTAGATCCACTGCTTGTATTATAATGTGTATGTCTAAATCTGTTGTGATACCAATGTCTCCTGCTAGAAATCTAGATTATATTACACACCATCCCAAAGGGGCCCATGCTGTACTGCCAACCACTGCACCATCCATGACACCATGTTCGTGACCTTCACTGTCTCCTTGCCACGCTTTGATCTGTAGACTGCCATCTTCGACAGACTGGCCTCCACTCACTCCATTGGGCATCTTGACGAGGATATCTACTGAGAGAGAATTGACCTCCCACCTCTTGTGGTCTTTCATCCCACCCTAGAAGCTTGGGTGGTGCCTCCTACAGACTATTGTGTCAAAAAGGGATACCACTACTTATGTCGCTGTGATGTGTTTGACGTCATCAAGCCAGTTTGTGAATACTTACCGGACAGCATTGACTGGTCTTGTTCTCTGGACTTGGACATTTCTTCAAATGAAACTGGCACCACTAGGGCAGCAGCATCTTCAGCTTCAGCTACATCATCATCAATGGGCAACACTGGACATCTCTACCAAAACTATGCAGAAGTGGTTCATTGCTTCACTACTAGACTCATAAATCAATTTTCTACCTGCCTAATTCAACTGCAGAAATGAAGGATCCCTACAGTGAGAGTGTCATATAATTCTGATGGCCAGTATTGTGTGGTTACTAATCATAAATCTTTTGCTTATTGGTCCAAAACTTGTGACATACAATATCCTAATTTCTGTTTTATTAAGCATCAAACTACTGTAATTGGTCATACTGTGGTTACTCCTGTTCCCATTCTGGAACCTGACATTATGGATACTGACCCAGCATATTTGCTTGCTCTGTCTCAGTATTTAACCATTTTTAATGTCCATATTGATCCCTTGACTTTGTCACTTAAGACACTTTTAGATAGAAAGGATACCCATCTCATCTACATCAGCAATAATATCTCCAAAGTTGGAGAGGCCCTTAACACCCTTATCCATGATGGTGATTTAAGCAACACACTTTCCAATACATGGTTAGAGTTAACATTTAAAGCTTTTGTTATTATTCAAATATTTTAGATTACATTTTTAATACTAACATTCTGCTGTCTACGGCGCACTCTAAAACAATACCATTAACAACTCAAATTCCTTTACAAGGCTCGCATGTCGGGTCTGTAAATAATGGATTTTGCTCCCACTACCTTCCCAATAGTTTTGCTGCTGTTTCTTTAAGGAAACAAGGGGGGAATGTTAGGCTTGGTCCCCACACCTTTATTGGCAACCCACTGTGCACCGCTGACAATCTCTATTATGTTATATGTTGTAGTATTCATAATCAATACTAACATTTAGACTGTTGGTACTTACTGTATAAGTGTAAGCTACCAGGGATAAGTATGCACCAAGAATACATCTCTGTGTTCTTTATCTTTTATGTTATAATCTTCTGAGAAGTAATTGTATAGCCTATACTGCCATCATGCAGATTTATGTAACATCACACTTATTCCTGCGTTTTTCTGTATTTTGTGTTAGTTCTTTGTTTTTATTTTAGCTGACTTTACACTTTTTGGTATATCTTCAGATACACTGTGAAGCCACGTAAGATTTGGCCAGTAGGGCCCCCTAATTATGTCTAGTTAGCTTACGAAGTAATAGTTGCTATGGTAATTATCATAATATATCATTTGCCGCATCACGTATTCTTCTTTGAGACCATCTTCATACCCTGGGGTATTGGGAAACTCTGGCTCCCAGTGTCTATTTGTTAAGACCTGTTCTTAGAGCATGTCTGCTTTTGTGTCATAAACTCCTCTCTCCAGCTGAAGAGGCTCCCTGGGGACATCTGCAGCGAGAAGCAGCTGTGCCCAGCTCCTTGGGACATGGCGCTTCTCCTGCCACCGTCCCCGCTATACCCACCGGCCAGAAGACAGAAACCTCAGCTGAAGAGGCTCCCTGGGGGCACCTGCAGCCAGAAGTGGCTGTGCCCAGCTCCTCAGGACATGGCGCTTCTCCTGCCACCATCCCCGCTATGCCCACCGGCCACAAGACAGAAACCTCAGCTGAAGAGGCTCCCTGGGGGCACCTGCAGCCAGAAGCAGCTGTACCCAGCTCCTCGGGATGCGATGCTTCTCCTGCCGCCGTCCTCGCTATGCCCACCGGCCACAAGACAGAAACCTCAGGTACACCTTTTTTCTCGTTGTCTGAGCCAAACTATCAACCTGGCACTGGCTCCTCCTTGATTGGCTGCATTTACAGACTCAGAGCTCTCTGACTGGTCCCCAACAGAGACTAAGCGCTGTGATTGGACAAGGGGCGCTAGCCAAGACTGGGAACTACAGCTCGGTCCCCATTGCTGTCCCTAAGTGTCAGTCGGCAAATTTAAACAAGCGCCTGCTCTCTAGACTGCCTGCAATATCACTGCCTGAAATATTTTCCTTGTGTGTAATTTTCTTTTAGTTAAATCATCTGGTTAACTGGGTATTGCAGAGCCTACAGAACTGTATACTGTCAGTGCTCATGGCGAGAGTTAGCTCTGATGTTTTAGTTAAAAGCATATTTTTTCTTGTGTGGTTTAAAAGTAATGACAGCGCTTCTGTGCAGATTGTTTTTCTAAACTTAATTCACTGTCCCTTACTCTGTAACCTTGCCCCCCACCCCCAACTGTTTGCTGATCTCCAGCCCTCTCTCGCTCACTCTCTCTCTCTCTCTCTCGCTCGCTCACTCTATCACCTTGCCCCCTCCTGCCTCGCTACCTCCTGGCCCACCCACAGCTTATCTTCCTTTTGTCCCTCCTATTGACCCCCTACTGTCATCCTGTCTCCCTATCTTGTCTGTCCTCTGTCCACTGTTTCCGGCCCTTTATATCTAAATATCCCTTCATTTTTCTCTCTCTCCAGCTGAAGAAGCTCCCTGGGGGCACCTGCAGCCAGAAGCGGCTGTGCCCAGCTCCTCAGGATGTGGCACTTCTCCTGCCGCCATCCCCCGCTATGCCCACTGGCCACAAGACAGAAACCTCAGGTACACCTTTTTTCTCGTTGTCTGAGCCGAACTCTCAACCTGGCTTCTCCTCAATTGGCTGCATTTACAGACTCGGAGCTCTCCGATTGGTCCCCAACAGAGACTAAGCACTGTGATTGGACAAGGGGCACTAGCCAAGACTGGGAACTACAGCTCGGTCCCCACTGCTGTGCCTAAGCATCAGGTGGCAAATTTAAACAAGCACCTGCCCTCTAGACTGCCTGCAATATTACTGCCTGCAATATTTTAGTCCCACTGCGCCTTCCCCCGGCCCTGACCTCTATTAAATAGACCTAAGCCCCTCCTTCAAATGGTCTCCCTGCACCCATTGGCTCTTAAAGCACTAAGCCCAACCCAAACAAAAGCCAAAGGTACTAACTTAGTTACACACTAGGGTACTCATCTCAGGGATTGCAACTTAAGTGGCCTACAGTATTGCTGTGGCCACCATCAGATACACTATTAAGCACCCCTTTCTCCCTTTTGGTAACTGCTAAACAATCCCTCCTCTAGAGTGGTTTGCTCACTGCCCACGGCTTTCCTGGTACTGCCTGCCAGGCCACGCCACCGCAGGGCTACTCCTCCTTTTCACTAGGTTCTTCTCAGCTCTCCTCTCCTCACAGAATCTTTCTCTTTTGTGACCAGAATACCTCCTAAAATGAACACTTGTGTGTTGCTCCTTATGCTGGTCTCCATGCCCATGCTGCTGCTGATGACTGATGCCTGTGCATCAATATTAGCCATGGAACAGCAAACACCACACCCCTCCCAATCCCCACACCCTCTCCCATACTCCACGATCATTATGAATGGACATGAACTTACCCTCACAAGTACAACCCTTCTGGCACTACTGTCTAACTACGAACGTCGTCTACTCGGCAGGTTTATGCACTCCCTCACTTTTCCATCCTCCCATTGGCTCCTTCCTATCTGCCCTCTACTTACACTGATTCTCCTCTCTGGTGATGTAGAGAATAACCCTGGCCCCATAAACACTTACATCGACCACACAGACACCGCCTGGACAGGACACCATGGACTAAAAGTTGCCCACATGAATATCTGCAGCCTGTCAAAATTCCATAAACTTGAGGCATGGGTATCTCTCTACAAGCCACAAGCACTAGGACTCACTGAGACCTGGTTGAAACCCCACCACCCTGACTTCTCATTCAACCTGGATGGTTATTCACTCCTACGACTGGACAGACCAGGATGCAAGAAGGGAGGGGGTGTGGCACTGTATGTGCAAGACCACATTACTGTCACTATCATCAGCTGCTCCACTGCCACATCTCAAAGTGAGTGGCTTCTTGTGGAGGTAATCCCAGGTGCATCCAAGAAACTCTATTTGGGTTGTTGCTATAACCGCCCCGCAGGAGGTATACCAGGTCTATCAAATTTTCTAAATGGCATAGGCACTACAACACCCCTAAGAGACACAGTTGTGTTTGGGGATTTCAATCTCAACTGGCTGGATAACAATTCACTGGACTACTCTAATGCACTGAAAGTACACAACCTAGAGCAAATTATCTCCTCCCCCACTATACATAATGCTCATATGCATAATCACTCCCTGATTGACTGGATCATCACAAACCGGGTTGACTCTGTCCTCCAAGCGGGCACTATGTCTGACTCCCTAAGTGACCACATCCCGCTATACTGTCTACCAAATCCATCTGCCCCCCACAGACTCTTGTCCTTCAGGAACTTTAACTGCTCGGACCCTAGCGCTGTCCTTAGTGAAATAAGGGCTATAGACTGGTCAACCTTCTACCATCTTAGCAGCTTATCCAATGCAGTCAATTACCTTACTTCCAAACTCTCCCACCCACAGGACATCCATTTCCCCATCACAACCAGAAGGGTAAGAGGGGGCTGTACCCGCTGGCTCTCCAAAGAACTGCTGGCACTAATGAAAGCCTGGGATAACATATGGAAAGCCTATAAGACTTCATGCTCTCCCCTCCTCTGGAATGCTTACAGACAGCTATGCAACACCTGCAAACAGACGGCAAAATCACTCAAGTGCAAATTCCACATTAATCAACAGAAAGACAACCTTGGCAATCCACGCATGTTCTGAGCCTCTATTGGAACTATCCTTAGCCCCAAGTCCAGAAGACAATTAAAGCAGCTTAAATCCCCCTCTGGTCCTATTTCAGACCCTACCGAGATTGCAGATATATTCAACATGAAGTTCACGGACCTATCCCCCTATCTGAACAAGCTCCCTCCACAAGGGTCCTCTGCCCTGAACCTCCCACCTCCCACCCCTCTCCTTCTCACCTACCACCCTGCCCCCACCTTTTCACTTCAAAGTCATTGGGCATACAGACACTATTAAGCTCCTGAAATCTCTCCCTGCCAAAGGCAGCGCTGGCAGTGATGGATTATACCCTGCATTTCTTAAACTCATCTGCCCTGCTTTGATTAAACCCCTCACCTTCCTCTTCAACCTCACCCTTACATCTTCTATGGTTCCTGACTCCTGGAAACATGCAAATGTCATGCCCATCTTCAAAAGTGGCGACCTGGAATCATCTGATAATTATAGGCCCATCTCCCTATTCCCTCACCTGAGCAAACTACTTGAAAATATTGTGCACTGCCAGTTCTCAGAGCATCTCGAAAAGTATAACCTCCTATGTCCCCTCCAGCATGGTTTCCACAAGCACCACAGCACCTCCTCTGCTTTGGAGCTTTTCACTGATCATGTGCTGAGAAATATGGACCAAGGAAAAGCCACAGGAGCTGTCTTAATAGACCTATCGAAGGCTTTTGACCTTGTTGACCACAACCTGCTCCACTCAACCCTATCTCTCTCTGGCTGCTCCGGGGGAACTGCAGCCTGGTTCTGCAGCTATCTATCCAGTCTATCTCAGTCTGTCATCATCAACAATGCCTCCTTTGCTGCCCTCCCTGTACGCACTGGAGTCCCCCAAGGTTCCATACTCGGACCACTGCTCTTCTCCATTTTCATTGACTCACTCCCAAGGGATAGCCTCAGCTGTCAAGCATTCCTTTATGCAGATGACCTGGTCCTCTACCACAGTGATAAATCCAGTGAGCTCATCTCCTCCATCCTCACACACAACTATGGCTCTGCTCATAAATGGTTCCTTGCCAACAGCCTGCTAGTCAATGAAAAGAAGACTAAGTCCATGCTGTTTGGTTCCAAGCCTTTCCTTGCCAAAGCTGCCAAATCTGACTCCTCCCTCCTTGTACGCACCCCAGCAATCCCCCTCTTGAAAACGTCCCATCTTTTAAATACCTAGGTGTCACTCTTGAACCCTCTCTCTCACTGAGCACGTCAACAACACTGTGCAGAGGATCCACCAAAATCTTGGTTCTGCCTACAGACTCAAAAACCTTCTATCGGCTGAAGCACGCCTTGCCATTGCCCAGGAAAACCTACTGCCTGTACTTGACTACTGGTCCCCCGTCTACTCCCTCATATCCCCCACCTTGAAATCAACACTAAACACTACCTATAACTCTATCTGTTGTTTCGTCCTTCAAGCTCCCAACCGGACCCACCACTACACTCTCTACCAGTCACTGGGTTGGCTCCCTGTACAAGGTTGCTTTGACTATGCGATGGGCTGTCTAGTGGGCAATGCACTAAGATACTGACACCTATCCCCTTACTCTCTCCTCTTGACAGACAGAGTGGCTCCTAGGACACTTAGGGCATCCTGAGTCCCCCCCATTGGAGACATCCCGCGTCTCCACAGCTATGGGAAGTAGAGCTTTCTCCGTCTCCGCCCCTTCTGTATGGAACAAGCTCCCACAGTCCATCCGCATGTCCCCCTCACACCTTGCCTTCAAACAGGCCTTGAAAACCTGGCTCCTAGCAGCTGCTGACTGTCACTGCACCCAGTAAGTAACTCTAAGGCACCCTAATGCCCGTATCTCCTTTCCTCCCCTGCCTTTCTGTTCATCCCTTCCCTCGTCACTGTATTTCTATATAACCCTCCTTTCCTCACTACCTCAAATCCATGAACTGACGTGAGACTCTAATTTTATGAACCCGTTCAACTCTACTGATAACTGCACTAAACTGGTCTTCACGTCTTATTTATAATTTATAATGCTACGTATGCTCTCCTGCAACATGAAATGTGGCTCCAGTACCTCATGTTATCTCTAGTGCTATGTATGGCCCACTTTCACACTATGTGTGCCTGGCCATTGCCTTGTACTATTATGTTATCTGTATTTCTTTTTTTTCCACACCACCTCATGCCTGAGGTGTGAATCTACAGTACAGACTGAAGTTTCCCTGCATGTGTTGTTGTATTTCTCTCTGCTGCTTGCCACCCTGTGGCCCAGATCGTGACTAAAAATGGTCCTCTGGATCAGTGCACTTACCCGGTAAACAAAGATATAAATAAATAAATAAACAAGTTTATTACCACATATGCCACTTGTCTGTTGTTTCTTTTGCTGGTTTATTATCACCAAGAACTTGAGAAGGGCTTAGACCCATGACAGAGGGAACCTGCTTCTTCCAGCAAAAAGGAAGATCTGGCGTCATGGAGTGGAACCGAAGGAGTTACCATCAGGGTGGGTGGGAGGAGCCAGCTTGAAGACTTTCTGGCAAGCTCTTAAAGGGAAGGACACTGCCAGAAGTGTGGATAGAGCATCATATCCATGTCCCTAGAAATTACACTACACTGGTCATGGTTCCCTACATTTTAGGGTTGGAGCCACTTGAAAGAATAAAATAGCAACCAGATACATCACTGCAATGACCCCTGTTGGTTGTGTGAGATTCTGAAGGATGGGGGTGGGGATTCAGGAGGGGGTGACCGTCAACTTAGTGGCTATTTAACTCCCTCAAGCCAATGTTAGAGACATTCCAAGCAGACCATTGGCATTCCAACTCATGTTTAAGGCACTTGGGGAACAAAAACCCAGGGGAAGAATACACGATGGGGGGGAGAGGTACTAACAACAACCAAACTGGAAAGAGACCTGGGGGTAGTCATAACAGATGATCTAAAAGTAGCCAAACAATGTGAGAAGGCAGTGAGGAAAACTGGGGGATGCTGGGGTGCATAGGGAGAGGTATCACCAGTAGAAAACAGGAGGTGGTGATTCCGCTATACAGGCAATTGGTGAGGCCTCATCTGGAGTACTGCATGCAGTTTTGGAGACCTCATCTCTGAAAGGACATTGACAGGGTGGAGGTAGTCCAGAGAAGGGCAACAATAATGGTGCAGGGGCTACACTAGAAACCATACGAGGAGAGATTGAGGGAACTCAATATGTATACACTGGAGGAAAGGAGGGAGAGGGGGGATATGATAGAGACATTCAAATACCTCAAGGGGATCAACAGAGTTCAAGTGGGCAGCATCTTTCAGAAAAGAAGATGTACAAGAACGAGGGGTCACAATATGAAGCTGGAGGGGGGAAAACTCAATGACAACGTGAGGAAGTATTTTTTCACAGAAAGTGTGGTGGATGCATGGCACAGCCTCCTGGAGGAGGTTGTAGGGGCAACAATGGTAGGCAAAATCAAGAATGCATGGGACAGGCAGAAGGCAACATATGGGGCAGGAAGGAGGAGGTAGGCTGCAGATCAAGTAGGATCTGGAGTTTATACAGTAGGAAGGGAAATGGGCAAACTAGGTGGGCCAGGCAGTCCTTATCTGCCGTCAGATTCTATGTTTCTATGTTTAAGGCTTGTATATTACCTGAGATAATTATCTGTACAGATTAGTGGGCACCAGGTTGATAACTTATTGTTTTAGGTACACTGTTCTCTGTATGCTGACTAAGAATTCCATTGTATGCTGAAAAGAAATGTATAATACTTTTGCTGAACTTGAAAATAAAGTTTATAAAAAAAATATCTACTTTTCAGTGGGGTCTGCTGTAGGGTCCTGCTTTTACAGTTTTACAATATATTTACACAGGATAGCCCAGCTGGGTTGTGATATCTTGTTTGCAGTGTGGTTCTGTTTGACCCAGTTTTTACTCTGTATTTACCCAGGATAGTACAGCGGAGATGCATGATCTTTTTTTCAGTGAGGTCCTCCTTTTACCCATTTTTATAATGCATTTACCCAGGATAGCCCATGTGACAGGCAACTTCTCATTTTCAGTGGGGTCCAGTTTTTACTATGTACTCCAGGATAGAGCAGTATAGTTGACTTATTTAAATAACTTATTTAATGTGGCAAAACAATAGTGCATGTTTAACTGTCTTCTCTATGAAGGATTAGTAACTTAATAACCTGGCAGTGATAACTCTGTTCTCGTCTTGAAGTTCACACTCTTTGTTCATGTAAAAGATGGATCTGCAGTCTGGGGACTGTCCTGCAGAAATCCTCTAACCCAGCAAGTGGCTAGCTGTACTTGTGTGACTGGAGGTGCTGCTGGTACTATGCAGAGTGCGAGTGGGAGCAGCCCACTAGTCATGCCAAGTGAGCCTATGAGGGATTAATTCTCACAAGTTGAGACTTGGCCAGGACTGCATGAGTTAAATGGTCGGTGCCAACAAAACAATATGAATTAATAACCAGCCTGGCTTTGTCATAAAAGGAGCAGTGAGGTAAGTGTGCTGTTTTGTATTAATAATTTTGTTTGTGCTAAATAGCCTTATCTGATAGTGAGGAACTAGGCTGCTTCCAGTGACTTGAGTGATCTCTCTTCCCACAAGCTTGACCCTTGCCACCAGCCTCCCATCCCCTCGCTGTGAGCAAGCATGGAACCCATGAAGTGAAGTCCACATGCATCAGATGGTGGATGGCAATTCTTCAGCATTAAAGCCTGTGCTGCATTCTGATGAGGCATTAGGTCATGTGTGTTTTTTGACTTCGGTGTCTGGGATGACTACTGAGTGGGTGTTTAGGGTGTGATAAGCCTACCACTGGCATTACCCCTTCCCTTCTCATGTGACTGGGCTGTCTACATGCCACAGGATGTGCTTGGCATTAAGTCATCATCTGTTACTAGGGTTACCACCTTTTAAGAAGCTCAAAGTGGGACATTTTTTACTGAAACATGATTTTTTGCAGGACAGTACGTAACCTCAACCAGTGCAGCAGACTTGTTTTCTTTATATAATCAGAATTAAGGCTAAGTATTGTAGTTTCATAGTTCCTTCTATTGCTTCTGATCATTTTAATGTATTTCAGTTAAGGTATTATAGTTTTCTACAACATTTAGTGGAAAGTTAGAAAATATTTTTTCTACTATAAAGTCAGGACATTCTGTATTTTTCATGGTTTCTTTTGCAGGACACAGCTGCCCAAATCAGGACTGTCCTGCAATAATCAGGACAGGTGGTAACCCTATCTGTTACAGTTGGCTGTGCACCCCTGCAAGTTGGCTGTCATGTGTGGGTTCTGCTGGAGTGCTTGATGGTGGTGTGGTTCCGGTGTATGACATATGGGGATTTGGGGGTTGGTTGCCATGTACTGGATATGAATGGGAAACATCATCCTGCTGTAGAGCAGTGACAATTATAGTCATGCCATTGTCCGAGGTCTCACACAGGTTGCAGAACCCTTATTGCATGCCAAGTCTGTGGGCTGTGATGCCACTGTATATGCCCTATATTTCATGTAGCTGTCCCTGATGAGTCTTACCCTCCCTTCTCCAACTGTCTCAGTTCACGGTACATGCAGATAAAGCATTCATGATCTGGTATACATACTGCGTCAATATTGGGCCTTGAGGAACCCTCCAGTGGGTCCTATTTATCAGTTCCATTCTCTGGCATGGATGGTCTGTGTAAGTGTCTGCTGTGTGACAAACACATGCACCTCCAGGCTGGTGTTTTGTGTGCCCTTCTTGCAGCCTTGTATGTATGACCGTGTGGTACAATGTTTTGGGGGGGGTAGAGTCTTCTGTTCAGATTGCAAGGTAAGAAGTACAATGTTTGCTGCAGTGATAGATGATTGTACTCAAGAGAAGTGATATATAGTCTGGTGTTTGAAGGGTGGCTGGATGGGGATTTTTCGCTTTAGTTTTGACAATTTTTTTTAAAGAAAATAAAAAGTAGTTATTTTGATAGTGATATTGGTTGATTTGTAACACGTCAAAGAAGGCTTTAAAAGCAGCCAAATAGTGTCAAAATGACCCTCAAAATGCAGCAGAATGCATCTAGAACCTGATAGCTTCTGGGGCCTAGGAGGCCCCCAGACCCCCCACCTGTAGGGGAATTGGGGACATCATAGTTCATGGAGACCCTACACTTCTAAATTTGGCACTACACCACTGCCTGTTGGTAACAATCTCTGGTCAGAGCTGATACGGCTGTCAAAAGCTTTTAGGAGCAGCAAGAGCATTGAAAAAGAATATGCAGTGCTCTCGCCGCACTGGAGTCAGCTGTATCTAATACTGCAGGGATTACAGTAGTGCGCATATGTGATACTCGTGCATGCGCAGTTTGCCCCAGAGTCAGCCATGCACAACATGGTGGCGCTGACATGACTATGTATGTGTGATACTCACGCATGCACAGTTTAAGTCAGCACCGCCACATCATGTTCGCAGTTCTGGAAAGGAAAAGTGGTGCACTGGGAAGGCGGTGTGTTGATGCGGCCTGCGGAGGGGAAGGATTGCATAAACAGAATCACTGGAAACTATGCTGGAGCACTGTGGCGGCACAACAAACAGCGTTCCAGTCGTGTGCTTCCCAAAGTGCTCTTATACAAATCTGATGATGGCATAATGTCTGTGGAGCTTGGCCCATGCAGCAGTAAAAATCACACTCAGGAGGAGACTATTAACAAACTAGAGATCTACTGGACTGGGACTTGCTCATCATCACAGTCACTTTCTCATTCTTTTCTAAGCAGTAGTGTTTGGTAAATGTGCATTAACTATATCGATCTCAGTGCTGGTAGACTACTTCTGGTTTTCCCCTGATTGTAGTAGGCGAGGGGTAGTAGCAGTCTTAAAGTGGTAGCTGGTTGACTGTCTCTCTCTCTGACTGGCTGCCCTCTGCTCTGGCCTGGTGCTGTTTTTGTGTTCCTGGCTTCTTCTTCAGTACTTAACTAAGAGACATTCTCAGTGGTACCTGTGCCTGTTGAGAAATAGAAATTACTACTCTTAATAACTTACACACAGTATCAGTATTACTTTCTTAAATGTCAGAAACAGAAGAGTGATTAGAGAGCATCTGGGAGTTACCTACCTTTTGCCAAAATAGTCTCACAGACAGTATGTGGTGTGTAGCTATGAGAGTTTCATGGTTCACACTGGTACTTTAAGCACTAAGCTACAAGGGCTGATCAAAGTTCTGTGACTTGCCTGCCTTTGGACAAATTCATCATCATCATCATCTTAGAGGTCAGTGGCAGTTGTACATATTACAGCATTGGCATTTCCAGCAAGGTCATCCACAGTCACATCGTTCACTCCTTCTCATCCCATTTCACTAATCATGCTGTTTATTACTACTAAACAGCAGTTTGTTTTTTCTACAGGTATGTTGGTTAAAAGCAGTTTAAAATGATTTTTTAACATAGTTACCATAAAACAGTAAAGGGTATAAAAGGTTTGAATAAGGTTCCAATAAGGATCTGAACCTTTGTTTGCTTATCAAAATCTTTAGAGGGTTCTCCCATCCCTATTCCTCAGTCACTTTGGGGAAATAAGTGGCAATAATGAGTGCATGTTTTAAGACAAGGTAACAACTGGCTAACCGTAGCAAGACTACAAGTTGGGGCTACTACGCAACTGCCAAAGGTGTGTGTCTCCCATACCAAAAAGGCTTCATCTGTGATGCAAGCCTTAACCTGCTCTGCGTTCACAGTTTTTTTTTTTTACTGGACTACACAAAACAGAAATGGCCTTGTAGTTGCATAGGAAAAGGCTGATGACATTTTTAGTTTTTTTAACATCTCATTTGAAGGTCTTCTTTAGGTTTCTACACTGTTTTGCAGACTGTACATGTTTAAAGAGTGTGAGTCTAAATATTCACAAATAATAGACAAATGAACACAGTTTTGTGTTTTACATATTTCTAATTAATATGCTTAACACACGCACGCCCACACACACATTTTCTTTGGCTTCAGTGAGATTTAGTACATTTTAGGAGTCAATTCATAGCATTCCATTCTGTAACCTTTGATTTATTAGTTTTAGGAATGTTTGCTAATCTCTGGTTGTATTTCATGACTAATAGCTAATCTGTCACACTCATGTTTTAAATGTTTTCTCCTTGTTTAAAGCAGCTCATTTATTTGACAACAATTATTATCATATAGTTTTTTTTTAGCAAAGAAAAAGGAAAAGGTGTTTCTGACATCCCGCCAAAATCTAAGAAGCTGAAATTGCTAAGAAGCTCTGATCATTACAGCCTGGTGAACTCTGGAAGATCTGACATCCCATTTACTTTAGGCTGTTGGGTTTTTACTTAGCTGCCAAAAGAACCAGGATGAATCTATTTGATTGAGCTCTGGATAGATGTTCAGTCTGCAGCCCTGCAAGGGAGCATTTCATTCAACTGGTGTAGTGATTTGCACTTGTGGAAGGATACACTGAAAACTCCAAAAATGTGTGCTTTGGTATCCCTTTTTTCCAGCTAAAGCAAGATGGCTGCAGGTTCTACCCACAGTCTGAAAAAACAGAGTTTGTAATCAGACTGCACTGGTCCAGAGATTCAAATTACACCTCTCTCTCTCTCTCTCTCTCTCTGTTTCCCAATTTTGTGTGTGTGTGTGTGTGTGTGTGTGTGTGTACAATGATTTACTCCTGTCTGTAGAGTTTGCTAATCCTTTCAGGACTGATCTAAGACTGAATGATAAACAGAGCTCCACCATTCTTCCTCCCCCCCAGTCTACGTAAACCCTCTTTTTGCACATTTTTGTCTAAACAATGCCCTGTTGGTCAAAACTGAGTTTGTAATGAGACTGCATTACTCCAGCAGAGATTCAAATTACACTTCTCTCTCTCTCTCCCCCAATTGTGTGTGTGTGTGTGTGGCTGGCAGTGTACAATAATTTACTGCTGTCTGTAAGGTTTGTTAACCCTTTCAGGACTGATCTAAGACTGAATGATAAACAGAGCTCCACCATTCCTCCTCCTCCTCCTCCCTCTCTCTTTCTCTCTAGGAACCCGACTTATACAGGGAAATGCTGAATAGTGAAGCTGACCAAACATCATAACTTACTTTTTAGTCAACATAAACTTTTAAATTATTTCCCAGCCTTTTACAAATAAAGCTTACTATGTGCACTGAATGGAGGCTGATGGCTTGGATGAAAATAAATTATGTATTTCTGAAATCACTGACTGTATTCTACAGAATATGTACAGTATGTAATGTTCATCACTGCTGGGCTTGATGGCATGCATAGTACTATATGACACAGGTATTTAATTTGTATTTCAGTTTCACTTGATTCTCAAGTCCGCATCTCCTTACCCCTCCTGCCAACCACCACACACATTTGTATCTAAACTTGCTCTGTAAACCAACAGTGCAAGTGCAAAACTGGAACAGCTGTGTGCCTTATTCATTTGAATCACATAACCTGTCATACATAGAAATGTAGCTCTCCCTTCCTCCCCGTGTCTAGGAGTATGGATGGAATATGTCCATGGGGAGGCGGTGACCACAGCAACTGAAATACTCCAGTGGCCATGTTACCCAGGCCCAGATGTCACACACATCTTCACATCAGGGTCTCTTTTTCCTCACTGGTGCTGGATAAAAACAACAGGTTAATGCATATTAAACAGCTCCTTTCAATAACATAATGTCCACATGGAACTTGAAGAAATAACAGGGATCCTAAATTCATTAAACATATTCACATATACAGTAGTTCCAGGGTGCATCAGTTAATTTGTGGGGAACACATTCAGCTTTCACACAGCCAGTATGGCCATAATAGCAGCTTTTACCTGGACCGAGGAGTTTGCACAGTCTTTAGGGCATCATTAACTCGAGACTGCTATGGTCACAAAAGTTTAAAGGCAGCACAAGTCCCAAAACAGTTCACAGTGCCTAACATTATTCTTCATAGGCAATCAAACTCTCAATTATCCCCATCTCTCTCTCTCTCTCTCTCTCCCCCCCTGCACTGGCTCAGCAGGTCCCCCTTGGAACATGCAATCCTCGTGGCTTGGGGATTTGCAGGTTCCCTCATGATGCCTGCATCCTTTCCCAGACCTGGCAGCAACTGTCCCCAAATTCAGAAGGATGACACATACCCTGGAGCTGCACAGCAACTTGCTCTCTGGACACTACACTCCCTGCTGCATTCTTGTCCACTGAATCCCTACATGAATAGGTACAGGCTGCCAGGGCACTCTGCAACTTGCAGCTGCTGGCTCCCCTCTCAACTTCATCTGCCCAGATACCATGTGGTTTGTGGCTACTTGCTCATATTTCTTCCTCTGTGTCCCCCCCAAGTGCTACCGGCTGGAGCGGGCAATCGCCCCCACCTGGCCCTGACTCACTCTCACTCTCTCACCACTCACTCCTCTGACCAGAAGTCCCGCTTCTGCCTAAACTGTTGGACTTTTTCCCCCCATGCACCCGTGGTGACCTCCTGACCTGCAGGAGGCTCTACCTGAGTGATGAGATGAATTAACCCTTTTCCCTACGGGGCTGAATTAGGCCACAAAAACCCAGGGAGGGGTGACTAGAATAGTAATCTCCAAAAGGGGGGGTTACATAAACATAGACACTGACAGCAGATAATGACTGCTGGGCCCATCTAGTCTGCTCATTTTTAATTATAATCACTTTTGCTGCAGACCCAACTTTGCTTACAGCACTGTCTCTTCCACCCCCTTCCTTCCTCCTAGGATTCCTTTGTTCCTGTCCCAGGCATTTTTGAAACCCACCACTGGTTTCACCCCCACTGCCTCCCATGGAAGGCTGTTCCAGGAATCCTACAGTCTTTCTGTGAAGAAGTACTTCCTCACATCTTGCCTGAATCTACCTCCTTCCACCTTCATATCATGACCCCTTGTTCTATAGCACCTTTTTATCTGAAACATATCTCCCTCCTGTACCTTATTAACCCCCAAGAGGTATTTATTTATTTATTTTTGTTGTGTACATTCTGTTTCTTCTCTGGAGGGCCGGGGCATCCTTCCAGAGTACTCTCTTGGTACATGCCTCTACTATCTGCCTGAAACCTCCAGACCAGTCTCCCCCCATATCCCCATGGCAGGTCCAGCCCCCAGATCACCCCACAGGGAAGGGCCTGCCCTCCCATGGCAGCCTATCTGAAATTAGAGGGACCTACCATGTAGACAGGATGGCCATGGGAGATCCGGTCAAATAGGTCCGGTGATGAAATGTGGGCAGGCCCCTGGAGTCTCCTTCATCTCCACCAATCCATCCAGGGCTTTTCAGTGTGCTTGTGTTGCCCCTTGGAGCCTGGATGTACAATTGCATCCATGGCTGTGATGCTGATGCTGATGCCTGCTGTGCTCCACCCCCAGCATCCACTTAGTGCACGCTTTCTCCTGGTGCTTCCCTTGGCTACCTCCAGGGTTACTCGGGAGCAGCGCTGTCCCCTAATCCCTCCCCAGGAAGGGAGAGCAGTCCTCTGGATGGTTGATCCCTTCCCTCCCCTGCTGACCCCCGGTGGCCCGGATCCATTCCTGAACCTGGGTTGCTGGTGTGGTACAAGGTGTAGCATCCAGTGCCTCAACCCTCAGTGCCACTGGGCCAGCCCCAAGAGGTATTTAAAGGTCTCCATAATATCCCCCTCTCCCTCATCTCCCTCCTCTCTTCCAGGGTGTTCATATTGAACTCTTTCAATCTCTTCTCATAGGTTTCTGATGCAGACCTTGCATCATTTTGACAGCCCTCACCTATCTTCTTGCTGCTTTCTCCTTTTTCCAGTTGTTTCCCCTTCCACACCTTTCTCCTTTGATTACATAGAAACATAGGGCCGGATATTCAAAAGGGTTGTGCCATGCGCAATAGGGTTGTGCATGCGCAAGTCTGAAAGTGCGCCATTCTGCGATATTCAGCAGGAGGCAGTTGCGCCACCGAAAACAGGCTGAGCAACAGCGCAATGCAAATGATGGCATGCGCCAGCTGGAGGGGTGGATCACTGCATGAAGCGCAATGTGATATTCAAAGGTTGCGCAATGCGCGGCAAGCGGAACAACCCGGAAGTTAGCCACAGCGGAAATGAGCCAAAATAAAAGGCTCAAGGAAGAGGTGCAAGAACGCTACAGAGATGCCAAGCAAGACAGACAGAGAGAGACAGACAGTGACAGTCCAGAGCAGGGCAGGCAAGGGAAGTTGTGTGGGCCATAGGCTGCAGAGGCCAGCGGGGGTACCCGGTGCAGTGGAGGTAGCAGTCAGGACAGCGGGGGTAACAGAGCAACATCAGCCAGGGGGGTCACAAGCCAGGGAGATGGACAGTGCCAGCTTCCACATGGAAGCTGTAATGAGGGGGGTGAGAATGCATGCTGCAGGGGGACGTGGCCGTGGAAGGGCCCGTCGGCGGTACACCCCCAACAGGCAGTACCGTGCCCGCATCAGCTTTGAGCTGTACACAGATGTAGAGATCGTGGGCGGTACCGCCTGAACAGGCAATACTGAGATGGCTCTGTAGGCTGTGCAGTGATGTGATGCAGGCACCCTCACGCCGAGTCACGCTCTGTCGGTGGAGACCAAGGTGACAGCCTGCATGTGCCTGCTTGCCACGGGCACCTTCCAGAGGCTGACAGGGGACACCACAGGCATCACACAGTCGGTCACGTCACGCATCCTCACCCAATTCCTCAGCGCACTGCTGCCACATGCTGCGGAGCACATCCAGTTCCCCAGCACCGTGGCAGAGCATACAGCAAACATGCAGGAGTTCCACAGGGTAGCACGTATGCCTGGTGTGCTAGGGGCCATAGACTGCACCCATGTGGCCATTCGCACGCCACCTGGCCCTGATGGGGCTGCATATAGGAACAGGAAGGGTTATTCCAGTGTCAACTGCCAGGTGGTGTGTGATGCCACTGGGCGCATAATCAATGTCTGTGCCACACACCCTAGTGGAGCACATGATGCCTTTATATGGTATCAGTCCGCACTGTGCCATCGATTCGAGAGTGGGGACATCCCCACAGGCCATCTAGTGGGTGAGTACACATGTTGGAATTGCAAACGTGGGGCAAGGGTGGGAATGCCACAGGTGCTATGGTAGTGGCACACAGGGATATTGGCAATATGGACCTGAACATGATACTCATCTCCACCATCTCCACACAGGTGACAGCGGATACCCACTCCGTCCCTGGCTGCTCACACCATACCGGCGCCCCATGACCCCATCACAGCAATGCTATAATGAGGCGCATGCTGCCACACTCAACATCATCGAGCGGGTGTTTGGGATGCTCAAGGCACGCTTCTGATGCCTAGACACCTCCGGCGGTGCCCTACAGTACAGCCCCTCAAAGGCCTGTGGGATATTCCTGGCGTGTTGTATCCTGCACAACATGGCCAAAGACTGTGGGATAGCCATTCAGGTCGAGGAGGGGGACAGCGATGGGGAAGCCAGCGGCGCCGGTGATGATGGTGATGAGCAGCCCCACCTTGGACGGTGGGACCCCTGACTGATCCGGCAGGCCCAACTGCACCGGAACACCATCACGGAGGAGCATTATGCATGACACAGGTAAGTCAAGGGGCCAAGTGCAACCAACACTGTCCTGGCACAACCCACAGGCACACAGAGTAACACACCAGGGGTGCATGACGGCAAGGGGAGTGGAAGGGACCAGGCACACAAACACACCATCAGGGAGGGGTGAACAGTCATATGGACACACACACACACACACACACACAACAGGCACAAAGCATACATGGGCAGGTGCACAGCAGAGCAGGAACATACATGGCAAACACACAGATCCACAGACCACACCCACCACCTGTACTGTCCAAGTACGTGTGTCAGATGTTGGGCACCCTTGCACCTTGGTGTACAGTACAATGCAGGCATCATCATGCACATGCACCTGTGGACAGCAGTCGGGATGGTGTGCAGGTGGTCCGTATGTCGGCGTGATGTGCAGGGCACCCACCAGTGCACTGCCCATCATGACGCACAGTGCACACAGGGCAGCACCAGACAGGGCCCGCACTGGGAGACAGGTCAGTCATGTTGCACTGTTCCACGGCCACCGCGGATGCGTGGGTGGCCACCGTGACCCAACAGCACTGGCAGGCTGAGCGGGGCCACATGGGGTGGCACCGATGGACCATCAGGGGTCCCACTGCACGATCGCGACCTTGTCCGCACTGGGCTCTGTAGTATGCCAAACATACCTGCACCAGGGGTGCTCGGGATGCCCACAGCAGAACCCAGCATCAACAGGCTGGGTGTCGCACGACGCCGGGAATGGGGAGTGGAGAGTGTACTGTGTGGGGTGCATGGTATAGGGGCACCTGCTTGTGTGCCCAATGCAGCCACGACAGCGACCAATGCCTGGGTCTGCCTGTCAATGGCGGCGGTCACATCCATCCGCATATGGACCATCTCTGCAAGAATCAGAGCACAGTCCCTGCTGTGCCGCTCCACAGCCACGCACAGTGCCTCCACAGACGTTGCAACCCGCCTTTGTTGCTGTACTGATTCCCGCAGCAGGTGGGTGTGCTCTTCAAATGGGTACTCTGCCACAACGGCATCCTGTCCCCCAGGGTATGGAAGGTCCTGATGCTCAACACCCCTTGAGGGTGGGTGCTGTTCACCAGGACCAGGAATGGGCATATCAAAGGGCGGTGGGCATGTGCAGCCGCTGGACACTGTACTCCCAGACCTGGTGGGTGACTGCTGCTGCTGCTGCCCCTCCAACCGCTATGCCCCAGGGACCACTCATTCCACTGCTGTGGCCGCAGCAGTGCCAGACACCTGCACAGCCACCGGTGCTGCCCCACCGGTTCTGACAGGCACAGCCTGGGACTGTGCCGACATGCTGGCACACATGTTGGAACCAGCTAGGCCCAGGGGCGCGATGCTGGCCTGCTGTGTGTCCATCATGGGACACACACATGTCACTGCCCATTGCGGTCCTTGCATCATCAATGGTGCAGTCGTGCTACAGCCACAGTCACGGCGTGCTGGCATGCCATGCCAGACTGCTGGACACAGAGCTGTGCACCCCCACCTGACTCACCGACACCTGGGTTGGCGGCCAGGCGTGCATGCTGGTGCAGTGCATGCTGGCTGGTGACAGAGGTGGATGGACCCTCCTCCATGTCCAGCAGGTCTTCCTCACTGCCTGGACCACCACCACCGTCCCTGAAGATGAGCGGATCTGTAACAGAAAGTGAGGACATGTGAGTGCATGTGAACAACCTTCCCCCCAACACCACCACCATGTCATTGCCGTTGCAGTGATGTCTTCCACCTGTCTGGAATCCACCTCCTGGTACGCCCTCACCAGCACTCCGCTGCATTGATGCGCCAGTCAGTCCTCAGCCGGGGTCAGCTCACCACCGCTGGCTGGCCCCACCTGTGCCAGCACGTGCCGCCCTGAGGGCTGCCACCTTCTCCTTCACCCTCCTGTGGTCTGTCCCCATCTTCTTTTTGCATTCCTGCACAGCGCTGGTGGCTTCGTGCAGGTTCACTGCCGAGCTACCCCTCCATGCAGCACATGGGCCTGAGGGTGCCCGCCGTCCACTCAGTAGTGGCTCCTCCTCCAGGTAGGCCTGGAAGAGGGCCTCTGTCTCCGCCGTGGTGAAGTTGGGCCTCCTCCTCTGCCCACCATCCTCACCCTCACCTTAGCTCTGCTCGGTCATGTCAATCTGTATGGGTGGAAGTGGACACCTGTCACTGTGCAGTCTACAGCATTATCCCATGACCATTGTCCAGAACATCACACAGCATGCAACCACCTCTCACCTGCAGTAACCAAATCTGGCCAGCGCAGCCCAGTAGCACATTTAGCACAATGCATGCAAATTAGAGGGTGGAGCAACTGTAATGAGATGCAAATCACGCCACTGCACCTTTGAATGGCTGATCAGATGATTTGCATGTGTCGGCTGAATATTGCGCCGTTGCGCTTTGCGCAATACGGTTGAGCTGGCTGAGCCAATGGCGCATATCTGTGACTGTGTGGTACACTGCATTGCGCATGCCCAGGTAGCTTACGCAGGTGTCTGCTGCGCTGATGATATGCTGTGCGTGATCAGCAATTCAGGCCATGGCCACCATTGTGCCAATGGTGCTACAACGCTGGTCACCACATGGCGCAGTGGCAGTACTGCGCAATAGTCCACTGTGGCACTGGCACGCAGGTGTCCAATCACGCAGGACTTGTGGACGTCCGATGGCACTGTGCGTGGCCTTGCGCCACTGACCCATGACCTTGTGCACGACCTTTGCCCCCTGGCGCTGTGCGTCTGCCATGTGTACGGCTCTATCGTGCTGTTCGGTGACAGTGCGATATGGACCGGCGGCATTATCCGAACAACGAGATAGGCAGTGATGGGTTGTATTGCGCCAACATTTCCGCGTGGGGTTGCGGCGCTGCTGAGTGCCATATTGCCACTGTACAGTTTGACAATGGCACACAGGGAGAGCACCACAATGGGGGCTTTGGGTTAGCCAACCTGGTGGCTGTGGTGGAGCCCACTATGGCTCACTGTTCGGTGTGCCCTGCGGTGCCACGCACCCATGTGTGGCAGCAGGTCACCGCTGCCCTGGAGCAGGCCACTGGGTGGAGGAGGACCCTGAACAGTGCAGGCACCGCTATGGCGACCTGCAGAGGAGGGAGCGTGCTCTGCTTGCGCGCCTCAGGTCGCGTGCCAGGAGGGGCATTGTGCCCAGGCCAGGTGGGTGTGCTGTGTATGCACTGGTATTGTCTGCATGGGTGACTGTGTAATGTAATCTGCGCATGGGTGTGGGTTGGGCTGTAGTTTGCTGTGAGGGTGTTTGCAGGTGTGTGCTGTTTGGGTCTGGATGTGTGGGCAGGCACACTCAATGGGGCAAGGGGCTGTCTGCTTTGGGATCTCACTGATGTTTTTCTCTTCCTTTGTCTCCCACAGGCGTGGAGGAGCGGAGGCAGGCATGGGCTGAGGCATGGGATGGCGGTGCCAGGGTGGCTGGCGGAGGAGGGTGCAACAGCCACAGCAGCAGCAACAGCAGCAGCAGCCCGCGCACCTGATGCAGCGGCTTGATGAGGTGAGGTGTCATTACAACATGGATGCTATTGCATGCTGTGGGGGGGCATGCCCACCATCCATGGACAACACTGCCATGCACATGACGTGTGACAGTCAGCACTGTCCAGTGGCACTGCATGTCTGTGAGTGCGTCACTGGTGGTCCATGCATGCACTGGGCACATGGCTGTGGCACTATCTTCCCACGACATAGCCATGTCACTGGACAGCCTTGGTTGTGCTGTGCTGGGCATGGTGGGGTGTGTGTGCAGTGGCACACATGGCTGTTGCTGCCTGGTTGGGCTTGTCTTGTGCACGGTCACTGTGAGTGGGTGCAGTCCATCACAGGGTGGGGCACTTGGCTGTATGCCATGCATGTTGGGTGGGCTTCAGGGTTGTGGACAGTCACAGCCATTGATTCTGTTGCCTTGCCCTGGTGTCCGGGTCCTGCACAGGATTGAGCGGGCTGTCCACCACCTGCTGGAGGTGTCCAGGCGTCCCTATCCATTCTGCAGGAGATGCACGGGGTGTCAGTCGACGGAGGCCACGAGACCAGGGGCAACCTGCTGCTGTGCAGCCTGGAGGACAGTAGCTGTCCCACCTACCCCTTTACCCTTCCCTCACACCTGCCTTCCCTCACCAAGTTCTTCACCTGCCCTTACCCACCCTACATTGTACCTGTACCCCACCCCTTTCTTGTATATATCTCTCTGTACATAGTTTATTGTTGTATGTTAGTGTTGATATTCTTTTATAAATCTATTTTGTATGAATACTGTAGTGGTCTCTGATTTGCAGCTGGCTATGGGTGCTCAGTTGCAGTGGTGTGCATGGCATCTGGTGTGGTATTGTCCTGGGATTGTGTGTGTGTGTGCATGGGGGTGTCCCTGGTGTGGTGGTGGCTTTCAGCCGGACTGGCCGTGTGCCACACACGCTGGAGTGCTCCTGGTGGGTCTGGCAGCATGGTTCGATTGGTACACATGGTTGCATTGTGTGGGGGAGGCCTTGGGAGTCCTGCAGTGACGGTCACAGTCACTGCTCATGGAGTGGTGTCTTGGGGTCACAGTGCAGGGTGTGCTGTGACTGCAGGGGGCTGCTGGACACTGGGGTGGTCCTCCCCTTTGTGTGGCAGTCTCAGCTTGCCAGTGGGTGTGCTGCAATAACACGGCGGGATGTGCTTTCTTTGCTTGTCCCCATGGGCGGTTGATTTTCCGTCCCTCCCCAGTTATGCTGTTCTTGGGTGTGGGGTGCATTGTTAGTTCTGCAGTGTGTCCCTGTGCCCATCTGTGGCATGGGTGGTGGACCTCTGCCTACCTCCCTGGTTGTGCTGTTCCATTGCTATGCTGCTGGGGGTGTCATTGCTTGCCCTATGGGCCTCTGGACTGCTCAGCTGGGCTGGCCTTGTTGCGCTATGGCACATCGTATCTGCTCAGCTTCCCCTTCCTGGTTGCGCTATGGCGCAGGTTGTGCGATATTCAGACGTTGGCTGCTTGCACAATTGGCCTTGCTCCATGTTTGAATATCGCGACGATTGTGCATGTGCGCAATTGACTTGCGCTTGCTCCTGCTGTTGCGCACTTTTTGGGTGCAGTTTGAATATCTGGCCCATAGAATTTGACGGCAGATAAGGACCGCTTGGCCCACCCAGTCTGCCCATTTTCCTACCTAACAGATAAGCTGCAGATCCTAGTTAACCAGCAGCTTACTTCCTCCTACCCCCCACTAGGACTGCCTTATGTCTGTCCCATGCATTCTTGAATTCCCCCACTGTTCTTGACTCCATGACCTCCTCAGGGAGGCTGTTCCATGCATCCACAACCCTGTCCGTGAAAAAAAAAATACTTCCTCACATTATCTCTGAGCCGTCCCCCCCTCTATCTTCAAATTGTGCCCCCTCGTTCTTGCACATCTCTTTTTCTGAAAGATGCTACCCTCTTGGACTTTGTTGATTCCCCAGAGGTATTTGAAAGTTTCTATCATGTTCCCTCTCTCCCTTCTTTCCTCAAGGGTATACATATTAAGCTCCTTTAGTCTTTCTTCATATGTCTTCTGGTGCAGACCCTGCACCATTTTGGTAGCCCTCCTCAGGACAGCCTCCACTCAATGTTTTTGTGGAGATGGGGTCTCCAGAACTGCACACAGTACTCCAGATGGGGTCTCATCAACTATCTGTATAGTGGGATAACAACTTCCTGTTTTCTACTACTGATGCCTCTCCCTATGCATCCCAGTATTTCCCCAGCCTTCCTTATAGAAACACAAACTTTCTAAACTAACTTTCTAGACTAAACAGAGTACCGGAAATAGCATGCGATGTCCCTCTAGTTTAATATATCCTATGATCTCTATGGATGTACAGATGGAACATCATGCAGGAAAGTAGGATGCAGAATAGCTCTGTGCATGCCATGGAGCCCTTGCAATCGACATCTTGGGGGGGAACAAAACACACATCACTGCCCAGCAAGATTGTGGACATGATGCTCTCAGACACCATGCCACTGCCGGAGAGATTTCACTCAACTGGTCTCTAGTAAGGTGATGACCCAAACATTCCACCATGAGGGAGCATGAAGGAAAGTACAGTTACGTAAGAACTTACAGTAACAGTAGATCTTTGAGAGGGGCTCTTGCAGTAGGCAATAACCATTAGGACTAAGCCACCAGGTGCTAGGACCACATAGAAAACCTAGCTTACTCCTTTTCCCTTCTTTCTTTGCTAACCCCTGCTTCCTTGAATAACTTGCATCCTGGTGGGACTCTCTCTCTCTCTCTCTCTCTCTCCTTGGAATATTTGTACTCCCTATCTCAGCTTGTGGTGGCCCACTTTCTGCCTCCCCAATTTCTTCCGTCACCCCCCTGGCTACTTTAAATGTCCATCAAAGCAACACTTGAATCTTCCCTGAGGACTGTGGTTGCCTCCTTGAAAGCAGGCCATCACTTTGGTATAGGTTCTTATCCTTTCAGGTTGGGCCACAGTCCCCCTCTGCTCCCTGCACCATTCCTTCTACCATTACTTGAAGGCCTAGGTTCGGCGCTCCCTCTCTTTCAATATATAGTACAACTCGCACTCGCCACTCACATTTTAAACACATGGGAAACACAGGATCAACCAGATAAAGGATCTACCTTTACCAAAAATGAGATTTACACATGGAGCTGACTACGGCAATTCATCTTTACGCTTAAGTCCATGAAACACCCTTATCAAGTTAATGTATTAGCAGCTGTAGTGTCTCTGACCAGAGTTTGTTCACCTAAGGTGGTGTCTGATTTCACCTTGAATCAGACCATTAACCTGCCAGTGTATTCTCCTGAGTGTACCAACATGGGTGAAGAATTTCTCCTTATCCTTGATGTGCACAGGATCCTGTGTTTCTATCTAGAGCACACAAAGGACTGTAGAAAGTCCTCTCGGCTGCTTCTCATTCATCCTTGGAAGAGAGGGCATCTCTGGGACTAAGCAGTGCCTGTCCAAATGGCTGGCTAACTGTATCACATTCTGTTACAGGAAGTACCGTAAGGAAATTCCTGGTGCTGTGCATGGCCACTCTATTCGTGGTATGGCCACTTAGGTTGCCTGTTTCCAGGGTGTGTCTGCTGCTGACATTTGTGCTACTGCCACATGGAGCACTGTCAGCACATTTACTAAGCATCATATTCTGGCTGACATTACCTCCCTCAGATGTGCTGGTTTTGGTCTTGCTGTTGTGCAAGGCCTCCTGTCATTATCTCTTATCAGACTTACAAGCCTTCCTGGGGACTTTGTACTGCTTGAAAATCATTCCAAAAGTGTGGCCCAATGGAAGAGGTATCTTTGATGAAGACAGAGCAGTTACTTACCATGAAAGTAGATCTTCGAGAGAATCTTCTCCACCGGGCCACAGCACACCCATCCTTCTTCACCCTTCTCTAAGCTGCCAGCTGGCTGGTTGCCCTGCTGCTTTGGAAAAAAGTCTTCTATTACCAGTCCAAGCCTGGTCCTAGTGTGGTCTCCTGGTTCCTCTTGGTAAGAGGCCCTCCAAGCTGATCTCCAGCAGGGAAGGGGCTGCCCATGTTTTATAGGCGTGGACATTGCATGTCATCACGGATGGCCCCAACTAGGCAAAAGTTCTGACACCAACGGCATAGTTCCAAAGGTGTGGCCCAATGGAGGAGATTGTCTCGAAGATCTACTGTTACTGGTAAGTGACTACTTTGTCACCTCTTTACTGTCAGGTGTTAGACCCACCTTTCTCTCAGTGCCCCTGACCATAAAGTCCCCTACTAGTACTACCTTCCCTCCTCCTTGGTATGTCCTTAGACAATGGTTGCCATTCCCTTCCTCCCTCCCTTGGGGTAACTCAGTCAGCAATGGGGTGAACCTGTTGCCTGTGTACAACCCTGATTTCATAGCCTTCAACCCCCTTCCCTTCCTCCCCCACCAACCACTATCCAGTCTCCAAGCTTTGGTTCTGAACAGGCCTCTGTGATGGTTATGACAGTGACTCCCAATGTGGCTTGGCAGCTGTAGCCCTCAAGCAGTATCTCAATCCTTGCAGTGTCCATCTACCATCATGGCCTGGAACCTTCTACAGCTGAGACAGTGGTCAAACTCACACAGCACTCTGTGGGTCACCACTGTCCTGCACCCCCTGCACTCCCTTCAGAGTACCCCCCATACTGTTGTGTGATGTTAGGTGGATTAGATCAGGTTACACGTCATCACTGTAGTTCAGTCACGGTGGGACAAATCAGTCCATGACCTGGTATTGGGTTTGGCCATTAGCTTTCAAAGTCTGGTAGCCAAATCAATATTTTTAGTGACCAGCATTATTTAGGGCTCCAAAATCACTTTTTTTTAATTGAAATCTTGGATGACACCTGTGAGCGGATGCTTGTTGAGAGGTTCCACGTCAGATACATTAACACAAGAAAACACAATAAAGTAACAGTAATTATACATACAGGGCCAGATATTCAAAAGGGTTGCGCCATGCACAACAGGGTTGCGCATGCTCAAGTCCTACATTGCGCCATTCTGCGATATTCAGCAGGAGGCAGTTGTGCCACTGAAAACAGGCTGAGCAACAGTGCAATGCAAATGAATGCATGCTCAACAGGAGGGGGAGGAACCATGCATAAACTGCACAGCCCGATATTCAGCCGGGCTGTGCAGAGTTGTCTGGCGCAACCCCAACCTGAGCCTGCAGGACCTTGAGCCAAAAAAAGGCTTAAGTCGAGGGCCACCCACAGGTGAGCTGCTGCATTGCAGGCGCCAACACAGCAACTGCCACCTGTGGCCCCAGCTATCAGTCCTCATGCCCCCAACCCGGTGCGGGCAGTATACTCCCTCCAGCCAGCCCGATCGCGGGCATCAATGTAGCTCCCCCTCCCATTCCATCCCTGGTGGTCCAGTGGACCCGAAATGCCCGATCACGGGCAGAATGTAAATGAACCCCAGAACATGTCCCTAGTGCTGATCGCAGGCAGAAAGTAAATTTAACCCCCTGAACATCTCCCTGGTGATCCAGTGGACCGTAATGCCCGATCGTGGGCAGAATGTAAATTGACACCCCCAAACATCTCCTGGTGGCTAGTGTCCCCCCACCCACCATGAAGCCCCACCACCCCGCTCCCCGGCAGCCAGCGGGTGGCAGCATCCGCCTGCCGCCCGCCGCCCACTGACTGACTGCCCGGTGAACTGCATGCCCATTGGTGCAGAGCAAGAGCCAATGGCGTGCAGCCATGCCATCATGACAGTCAGATTTGTGAATGATTCACAAGTCTGGACTGTCATCATACAATATGAGCTGCATGCCCGTGGCTCTTGCTCTGCGCAATGGGGCGGCCTACCAGGCGGTCAGTCGGTGGTGCCCACGATCGGGCACGAGGGACATGTTCGGGGGTTCATTTACATTCTGCCCGCGATCGGGCATTACGGTCCACTGGACCACCAGGGAGATGTGCGGGAGGAGGTGGGGGAGCCACATTGCTGCCCGCGATCGGGCTGCAGGGTGCGTCGGTCCCCGACGGCTGCTGCCTGGCAGGGCACCAGGCGCAAGTCCTCAGGGATCGGCGCACCTACATGCTAATGGCATGCAAATGGGGCCATAATCAGATGCAAATGACCCCCTGTGCCTTGCATGAATTATGGCCCCATTTGCATGTCACCTTTTGAATATCATGATTTTGTGCATGGCGCAATGGTACTTGGCCACCGCAAGTTGAATGCTCCACTCTGACAACTTGCGGTGGTGCAAGTTTCACTGCGCCATGCATAGTGACTGTGGCTGGGGGGTGATATTCAAAGGAGTTGCTCAATAGCGCAACTCCTTTGAATATCGCCCCGGCCACACCCCTGCACAACTATTTTGCGCAGCGCAAGGGCTTGCACCTCAGAATGGCGCAGTTTGAATATCCAGCCCACAGAATACAAAAAAATTCAACAGTACATGGGTTGCAATGACAAACAGTTATGCAAATTGTGCTAAGGCATAGTACATGATATACCAGCATCCTGCGGTGGGGGAGGAGAGAGAGAGAGGCAGAGGCAGCCTGTTAGGGTGAGGTGGGAGGGCAGTGGGAGCTGGGATAGGAAGGGCAGAGGGAACGAAAAGAGCCAAGAGGTAGGGGGTGGGAGGCAAGTGCTAGGGCAAAAGGGATGGGAGGCAAATGTTTGGGCAAAGACTTAACTCGGCAGGTCAGGAGTTGGAAGTGCTGAGGCAGAATGGGCAGGTGACCAGTTGGCTAGTGAATTTCCGAATTTGCTAGCCAAACCAACTCTTAGTGACCACTAGCTACCTGGCTATCTGATTTTTCCCATACTGGGCTCAGTAGGTAGCACACTCACCTATGCGGTACGAAGATCAGAATGTTGTGGGTTCTAGCCCCACCCCAGATCCTTGTGGTAAGAATTCTGTTCAAAGGACCCCAGTACTCGAGGATTGAAGTTGCAGTGTAAAATAATAACAGGTTACTCACTTGTAACAGTAGTTCTAGGAAAGGTATATGGTATTCATCCACTCTTGGGCAGTATTCCTTTCCCTTTAAATATGTCAGAATGTCTTCAAGCTGGCTCCTCCACCCGCCCACCCTGGTGGCAACTCCTCGGCACTGCCCCATGATGTCAGATCTTTGCCTGCTGGAAGCAAGACCAGTGTCCACTTGCCAGGGTAGGTCGGGTACCATTCCTAGAAAGATCAGTTACGCAAAGACTTTTGCCATAACAGTAGATCTTCTAGGAATGTCTCTTGCAGTAAGTCATTACTTCTGGGAATTCCTGATAGGTGGCGCTCTAACACAGCAGTTTTCTTCTAGCAGTCTCCATACCAGGGACCACCCACATGACCTCACTTCCTGGGCTGTGCATATAAAAGTGGGTGGTCCCTGGTAGTCTGCATTCCCTGCTGGTTTCAGCTCATGAAAGCGAGAGACGAAGGGAAACCGAGGTACCAAAGCCTCCCGACCCTACATCGTTTTCCCTGTTACAGAATGGCAGGGGGTTGGAGTGAGGGAAGCTACTTACTGCAAGAGACATTCCTAGAAGATCTACTGTTATGGCAAAAGTCTGCGTAACTGGTCTATCTTCCACGGAATGGTCTCTTGCAGTAAGTCTTTACTTCCGGAAGATCCCCAAGCAGTTATATGGCAGTGGGGTGGCCAGATATGGCATTCTGCCATACATGTAGTGTGGTCTTAGGACCAGTAGGTGCTGAGATCAGTATATCAGTATCTATCTGTAAGTACTCCATTATAGTATTCGTTATAGGGTTAAAGCTGAAAGACAAGCCAGATTGGTTATTACTTGGGCATCGCCAGATGAGTTAAGCAGATGTAAACCCGATCAGGATATGGCATATGAGGTACTGTAATAAATCAGAAGAAATTCAGCCATCTAATGGAGTAATTGGTAGGACTCAGTGGCATGCACTAGAAAATACAGTATATGTCAAAACTTATTGGGTTCTGAATTTTGAACAGTAACCCAAATAATACAATGTTATTATTTTGTAGTGCTACAATGTAGCAAGTTAGTACAGTTTTTTTGTCATGTCTGTCAAGTCATTAGAGAAATGCATTCATTTTGGGTATAAATAGGCTACATAAGCAGCAAACAATGATGTGAAATGAAACAATGTATCTATTTCATAATGGAATCCAATGGCTCTTAGAGTCATAAGGTTTGTGACATGCACACATTTTGTTTTTTAGTCCAAGTAGTATGGATCAGAAAATTGAAAAGTTTTGCGTAATTTATAAGATATATGTACTCACCATTGTTTCTGTGGCCTTTCTCTACGTCCAGATGAAGACCACACATAGCAGTAAAAGTTTGGTAAGAATATTATGATCCATAATATTATCAAGATATATAGATTTTGTCTCAGCATGTGAGTAGTAGTAGGCTCTATTCGTGGGAGGGACAGGAGGGTCTGGCGCACAACAGGCCGAGAGGCATCCCGATGAAATGAACTTAATGGCCTGTAACAGTGATACCTCAAAAGTGGCTAGATGTATAAAGCCTCATGGGCAAGACCTCAGTATAATTTCAAATCGAACCCCCCAGAAAAAAAGTCTCCAAGGCCTAGAAGAAGAGACCCCGTAGTCTGAAGGTTTTTTTTTTTGGTACTTTTTTGCCCCAGGTCACCAGTCTGCTTACCTCACACTTCCAGGCATCCTCCTGAGGTTTTTCCGGCTGCCATACCAAGGACCCCCCGGCTCCATGTTCGGGCCCGCGGCATACCCCTGTGGCTTGCCCCCCGCGGTTGGGAGGTGGAGAGCTCCCCTCGCACTCTCGCACCATGACTGGATCCAATACAGCCACGCACCCCAAGCTCCGAGCAAGTCCTCCTCAGAGACAGCCATCAAGCTGCCATGACTGGTGCCCATATTTCCATTTTCTCACCCCATGGACGTCCGTGGCGTGCAATGATGCCAAGGGAGAGGAGAGCGCACGCTACCGCCTGTGCCTCTTCCTGGTGTCTGCCACAGCACATTCCCCCACTCTGCCTATGGTCTGCAGTTGCCCCCAGTCTACATTTTCAGAGTTATCATAATCCTAAATTATAAGAAAGTATACCAAAATCACAGTTTTTGAGAGCAAGGAGGAATAATATTCGAGATCATGAATATGAACACGAAGTTGAGAAGATGACAGGGAGATTTCAAAGGAGAGAATACAGGATAGACAATACAGTGAAAGCTAGAAATGAAGTGGCAGAAATAACACAAGGGGAAGCACTCCAAATGAGACAGGGAATAGAAATGAAAAATAGAATAGTATTCTCAACAGCTTATAGTCATTTGGGTAAACAGATAGAAAACATTATACAAGAAAACTGGTATATTTCACAGGCAGGAGAAATGCAAAACAAAAGGTTTGTTGAAAGGCCACTGATTACATCAAAAAGAAATAAGACTATAAGGGATAAATTGGTACATACAATACACCAGGTATCTGAACCATGAAATAAACAACTTCTGTTGGGACCACTCAAGGACCGGAATTTTCTCTGTGGGCAGTGCTTCCAATGAAGTAATACTTAGAGAAAACAGGAGTTTGAACATCCCTATACAAATAAAAAGTTTGTTATTAAACAGCACATAACATGCAAATCACATCATGTTGTCTACATTCTTAGATGCCCATGTGATAAACTTTATGTGGGTAAAACAAAAAGAAAATTACGAATACGTGTTAGCGAACATAAAAGTGACATAAGATTAAAAAATCAAAATTCATCAATGGCAAGACATTATAATCAAATGGGCCATACAGCAGCATTATTAAGATTTTGGGATGGATCCATTCACATATCTGGACTGTGTAGTATGGTACGGGCTGCACGCCCATTGGTTCACGCTGTGGACCAATGGGCGTACAGCTGTGCCGTACTGTCAGTCAGTGGTGATGGGGCAGCAGGCGGGTGGGGTGCTGCCACCCGGGGGGGGGAGTGGGGCAGTGGGGCTCAGTGGGCAGGTGGGGAGGGGGGTATCGTGGAGCTCTCCTTATTATGACATATGCCCGCGATTGGGCTGCAAGCGGTCCACTGGACCACCAGGGATATTGGACATATTATTCCATACTGTAGCCCGCGATCAGGCTGCGAGTGGTCCACTGGACCACCAGGGATATTGGATGTATTATTTCATACTGGAGCCCGTAATCGGGCTGCAAGCGGTCCACTGGACCACCAGGGATATTGGACATATCTGTTTAAAACAGATGCCCGCGATCGGGCTGCAAGTGGTCCACTGGACCACCAGGGATATTGGACATTTTTTAACTGTACATATGCCTGCGATCGGGCAGAGGGGTGCATTGCCACGCTGTGCGGGGGATGTTGGTCCCCAACAGCCGCTGCCTGGCAGGGCGCCAGGTGCATGTCACTGGGGATCGGCGCACCTGCATGCAAATGGGGCCATAATGACATGCAAATGGCCCCATTTGCGCCTTGCATACATTATGGCCCCATTTGCATGTGCACTTTTGAATATCGAGGTTGTTGCACATAGCGCAATGGAACTTGTGCTAGTGCATCACCCTGCTCCATTCTGGCCACTTGTGCTGGTGCAGTGCCACTGTGCCATGTGCACTGCGGGTGGCCAGGGTGCGATATTCAATGATGCTGTGCCATGGTGCAGCTCCGTTGAATGTTGCCCAGTCAACACCCCTGCACAGCCAAGTTGCGCTGCGCCAAGGCTTGCAGCACAGCCTGGCGCAGTCTGAATATCCAGGCCTTAGAGTCTTTTTTTGGGAGGTACTGTACTTGTATGTTTAGGTTTGCCAGTGCAGTCATCAGCGGCTGCAATAATCACAGAATCCGCAGTGGGAATATTTGCTAAATATTGATAATCAAGAAGAGCCTGATAAAGCCCATGCACTTTTCTAGGTAGCTCCTGTGCAGCTATGGGTTGACTCCATGCTTCAGTAGTCGCATTTCTGAATGGTATAAAAGGAGGGACTGCTCAGATAGGTTCTTTCGGGATGTCACAATATTCAGCCATATCTTTACTTAATCTATCTTGTTCTGTTGTGGTAAACCCCATTGTTTTTTGTATTTGTAACATCATTTCTGGGAATGAGGGGTCATCCGGTGGGGAAATGACGTTTAGTGGTTGTAGTATTTCTTAGTCCCAGTATGATGGTACAGAATATGGGGACTCAGACTCTCTTCTAGTAGGGGAACCATCATAATGTGTGTCTTTGGAAGGTTCTGAAATTATATGAGAATCTGATAAATATTCCTCAGAATATTCATGAGGAGGCAGACTTGATGAGTGCTCTTGCTCTGTACATGCCTGTTTTGATGGAGGTGGAGACACAGTATGTGATTGAAGGTTTTTTTACTGGAGTGGTTGTATAATCAAAACCCATAGCATTCAACACTTTATTTACAATTTCTTGCATGTTTGGCACTTCTGAGGATGGAACTGCCATATAAGCGGGTTATGAGCCCTGTGTACTTGAAGTCAGGGGATCAATTTGTGCCCCCTGATAAAGTGATTCAGTACGTCTTTGAAAATTTTGTTCATCACGGACTGGTGTCTGAGTACCATGCGTGAGTGCAAATGAAGCTGGTTTGCCTCTGTGTTCCATAGTATATGATCCTTTATTTTATAGTGATTCAGCCCCAAAAGTATCTTTTGATATGTTTTTATAAAATATTTCATGGTCTTTCATGGTTACATTTTTACAAGGATCTTCCATACCTGTATTATATGCTGGTAAAGGTGCTATTCTATGATGTAGGGGCTGCTCCGTTGATGGTGGGATCAGTCCCATCGATGGAAGAGGAATAAAAGCATGCCCCGTTGACATTGTAATGTATCTTATTGATGATGGATAAGTGAATGCATGCACCGTCGACTGTGGAATACTCCTCATTGATGATGGGGAAGTCAGTGCATGCTCTGTCAATGGTGGGATACTCTTTGATGATAGAACAGTAGGGACATGCTCCTTCGATGATGGAAAAGTGTGTCGTCGATGAGAAGGCAAATGCATGCTCTGTCGATGGTGGCATACTTCTCATTGATGATGGAGGTTTAGTAGCATGTCCTGTCGATGGGAGAGGTAGCCCCGTCGATGATGAAGCAAATAGTGTGCTCCGTCGATGGAGAAGGTGTTCTCTTCGCTGAGGATGTTTTGTGGAGTCTTCTCATCGACAGGGAAGTGCGCCCCATCGACGATGAATGCAGCAGGACCTCCATCATCGACAGTGCATGTGGTTTCGTCAACGGGGGAGCTGAGGAATGATGTCCCATTGACGAGGAACGTTCCATTCTATGTGAAGTTGAACTTCTATGTTCTTTCAATGAAGTGCCTGCCATTGATGGGGGGATATTGCCCATTGACAAAGAATGTTTTCTTGCTGATACATGTTTAGGAGAAATGACCACTGAAGGGCAGTCAGGCAGGACGTTAGGTGAAGGTATTTCCTTCCCTATTTTGCGTCTTGAAGAGGACTCAGAGGTTTTAGAACTCTTTGATTGAGCACCCTGAGTCTGTAACAGGGAAACATCCATTGTAAAGCTGTTGGCTGAGCACAGGAATATAGTGCCGTGTATGAAGCCCAGGCACCCCAAGCTGTGGGTTCAATCCACGTCGTAGACTGCTGGTAGAAGAGTAAGTTGCTGTCAGAGCTGAAACCAGCAGGAAAATGAACGGAGACTACCAGAGACACCCACTTTTATAGGCACAGCCCAGGAAGTAAGGTTGTGTGGGTGGTCCCTGATATGGAGACTGCTAGAAGAAATGCCGTGTTAGAGCGCCACCTTTTGGGAACTCCCAGAAGTAATGACTTACTGCAAGAGACCATTCCATGGAAGAGTTACTGTTACAGGTGAGTTACCTGTGTTTCTAGGGGTGTGGATATGGTGTTCTATCCACACTTGGGCAGACTCCTAGCAGTACTCTGGGAGGAGGGGGCAAGGCAAACACCCCCATTTAGGGAATAGAGATTGGAGAACTGAGGCCCCAAAACCAGCATCATGGCATGACTCAAGGTCGATGTGGTAATAGGAAATGAAGGTGTGTGCTGACCTCCAGGAAGCAGCCCTGCAGATTTCCTGGATAGGGACATTCCTAGAAGCAGCCACCAAGGCAGGGATATGGTGGGTGAAATGAGCTCTCAGCCCTACAGGAGGCTCCCTACCCACCAACCTATAGCAGAGGTTGATACTGGAGACTATCCACCCGCCAATCATCCACTTGGCTGCTGGTCTGCCAGGTGCAGCTTCAGCGTAAGTGACAAACAGCTGATGAACCTCTCTCAGAACTCCAGCCATGCTCTCCTTATAATAGGGTGAGTGCTCACCGCAGGTCCAATGTATGGAGCCTGTGCTCGACCTCTGAGGTGTGATTGGTGAAGTACACCAGGAGATTGATCACCTGGTTAAGGTGAAAATCAGACACAACCTTAAGGAGGAACTTCAGGTTGGAGTGAAGGACAACCTTGTCCCTGTGGAAGACCAAGTAAGGAAACGCCACTGAAACACCTGGAGCTCACTGATCCTTCTGGCTGACATGATAGCCACCAAGAAGATGGTATTCCACAACAGGTGAGACATTTCGCACCTATGCATCGGTTCGAATGGCTTGCCCATGAGTTTTGCCAACACCAGCAACAAGTCCCAAGGTAATGGTGATACACACACCAGAGGGGAAATGTGGTCAAGGCCTTTGAAGAAGCACCAGATCACCTTTTCCTGCACCATCAACTGCTGCCTGGCTCACGCCTGGTAGGCAGAGATGGCTGACAGGTGCACCTTACGGGTCATCGACTGAAGGCCCGACTGAGAGAGGGGACCAAAGATAGTCAATGATGCTAGCCACTGGACAGGACAAAGGGTCCAGCCCCTTGCCCTGACACCAAATGGAGAACCACTTCCATTTGAAGGCATAGCATGTCCTGGTTGACTCCTTCTGAGAAGCCTCGATTACGTTGAGGACATCTCTGGAAAGACTCAAAGCCTGGAACTCTAGCCACTCAGGAACCAGGCTGTCAGGTGCAGGGATTGAAGGTCTGGATGGAGTACCTACCCCTGACTGATGGAGAACAGGTCTGGGCGGAGATGAAGATGCCTCAGGAGCCTGCTGCTGAGGAGATCAGGGTAACAGAACTGGTGTGGCCAGTCCAGAGCCACCAGGATCATCTATGCCTTTCCCTCCTGGCCTTGAGCAACACCTTGTGGATCAAGAGAAATCGAGGGAAGGCATAGAGGAGGCCCGGGGTCCAGGACCTTGAAAAGGTATCCCCCTGCAGTGTTCCCTGCTGAAGGGGGTGGACACAATACAGCCTCAGCTTTGCATTCTCCCTGGAGGCAAACAGGTCCACCAGAGGGGTGCCCCACTGGGAGAATGAGTTGTGTACTACCTCAGGATGGAGAGATCACTCATGAGATGCCTTGCCCAAATGGCTGAGAACATCCGACTGCTGGTTGGAGACAATGGCCACATGGATGGACAGGAAATTGGACTCCAGGCAGCGCACAAGGGTTCATATGTGGAGAGCTTCCTTGCACAGAGGAAGGGAGTGCATCCCGCCCTGCTTGCTGAGGTAGTACATGGTCATGGTGTTGTCTGTCTGGACCTGAACCACTTTACCCTGAATGTGGGGAGCAAAGGCACTCAGCATCAGCCGAACTGCTCTGAGCTCCAACAGGTTGATGTGGTACTGGGACTCCTCAGGGGTCCAGAGCCCATGGATTCTGTTCCCCCAGGTGGGCACTCCAGCCCATGAGAGAGGTGTTGGTCATCAGGAAGACCATTGACTCTGGCCAGACAAACTGAATACCTTCCTGCAGATGTTCTGGGACTAACCACCACTGGAGAGTGTTCCAAATCAGATGGGTCACAGAGACTGGCTGGTTGAAGTGGCCCATGTGTTGGAACCATTGGTGTACCAGCTCCCATTGCATAGAACGCATTCTCCAGTGGGTCCAATAGACCACACTGGTGCAATCTGCTATGTATTCTAGTAGGTGCAAGAAGTCCCGGGCAGGGTGCAACTGCCCAACCTGAAATGATCAGGCAAAGGAGGAGAGAGCCTCTGCCCTGTCCACTGGTAGCCAAGCCCTGGCTCTGCAACAGTCAAGCTCTGCCCTGATGAACTTGATCACCTGTGAGGGCACGCGTTCCAACTTGACCTTGCTGATCAGGAGGCCAAGAGAGAGAGAGAGAGAGAGAGAGAGAGAGAGAAGTCTGGAGGGTCAGGTCCCTGGACTGTTCCACCTCCTGCCTGGAGGGAACCACAATCAGCCAGTTTTCCAGGTAGGGGTAAATCGCAACCCCTTGGTACCTCAGGTAAGCCATCATCACTGCAATGCACTTGGTGAAGACCCTGAGGCTGAGGACAGGCCAAATGGCATGGCCTGGAACTCGTAAAGAATCCCCTCTGCCAGGAACCAGAGGAACTGGTGACGGGACAGACTGATTGGGATGTGAAAAAATGTGTCCTGAAGGTCCAGGGAACAGAATAACATGTCCTGCTTGAGAGATGGTATGACCTGAGATAGAATTACCATCTTAAATTTGTGTGGCCTGATGAATTTGTTCAGATTCTGCAGATCTAAGATGGGGCACCAGCCCCCAACCCCAATCAGTTTTAGCACCAGGAAGTACTTGGAGAAAAATCCTGGGTGTTCTGGAGGGTCAGAGACAGGAGCCATGACCACCTTGTGGGGGAGCTGGGCAATGTCATCCCGAAGGGCTGACAGAATGTCAATGGACACTATGCCCTCTTGTGCAGCAAGGCAGGTACGCCTCGAGCTCTAGAGGCAGACCACGACCAACCACCTTGAAAATCCACTTGTCCATGGTGACAGTGGACCAGGTGGAAAGGAAGTAGTGGAACCAGCCCCCCATGAGAGGGAGAGAGAGGGGGCCATACACTCCATTTAGTGGGGACACACCTAAAACACCAGTTATTAGAGCTAACAGGGTGCTCTGGACTTTAAAGTGACAAGAGGTGATGGCATTCTCACTATCCAGCATGAGCCTGACCAGACACAGACCTGCTGTGGATTTGACTGCAGAATTGGATGAAACAGCTGCCATGAGCAGTCAACCTTCTACAACACAGGAAGGTAAAATCAAGCACATATATAACTTGTTAGAAAAATCAGTGTTGAAAGAAATCAATTTACATTATAACATTGTTTCTTTGCAAAAGTATTTAACCAAAGAATGGATGCCATGGGGACTAAGAATAACAAAGTTACCTTCATGTGGCTTAGAAAGCATGCACTATCAACAAAGATGGGAAAATAATTTAAAACCCTGCTCAACAGAACTCATTGAAATACAAATTGAAGAAGATGAGTATAACAGGAAAGAAGTACTAACAGAAATAGAAAGCCTACATGCTAAATTGGAGGTGTTTGGAGACGTGCCCATTATTAAAGAACTTGATGCCAGATTAACAAGTAAAGCCCAAAAATTAGAAGGGGAACTGATCGAGACAAAAAAAAACTAGATTCTTAAGAGATGAGAAAGATTATGTGAATGGATGGATATATAAATGGGAAAGTGACTCTCATTCCAAATCAAGGGGCCGCAATAGAATAAGGAGCCGCTCCAAAATCTCCAATAGACATTCCAGCTCCAGAGTGGCATCTCAATTATAGTCTAAAAATCCTAGCTCTGAATCAATAAATGATGGAGCAAGTGGCTCATCAATTTAAAAAAAAAGAAATAAAAAAAAGAAAAAAGATCATGAAGAGGATGACGAGGACAGCACGGGCACCAATTGAATCATTCACAATTGATTACGCATGCGGAACAACTTGATGCCACACAACTGACTGTGATTAACTTGTCAGATAAAGTACTTACCAGTGACCAATTAAGTATTCTAGCTAAGGGCTTGTCATTTATCCCTGCACATGAACTAAATGAATTTAAAGTATACTGTGATTTGTTTCGTCTGTTTAGAAAACTGAATCTAACAAAGTTTTTTTCAGGTACATCGGGGGCTGGTTTAGGGGCTAGGCTGGATCTCGAGCACTCGACTGTTTTTGCACATTTAGATAGCAGCTCATTAGATAACGAAGGACCAATGTTAGATGCCTTGTCAGCTAATGAATTAAATTAGCTATTAGCACTAGCTAAAGGAAAGGTGCGGGGGGGGGTGAGACCAAGACCCAGTCCATCCAAGTCTCTGATAGTGAAGACTCTGCCCCAATTGAAGAATGTGAGTATAGGGACATTTCAGATGGAAGTACTAAAAAAAACCTTATTTAAAAAAACATCAACATTCTTACCACCATATCCTGGTAGCGATCCTATAAGAGTATTTCAAGAGCTTATACGAAGGGATACAGCAGAGAGTCTCCAGAAAGTTAAAAGTAACTGCAAATGGGACAACCTTACTGAGGGGGAATGAAAAGTTATTACACAATTAAGAGATATGTCAGATATAATTATAAAACCATCTGACAAGGGGGGGGCATAGCTGTTTTGAGTAGAGAATATTATGAAAAGGAAGCCTTAAGACAGCTAGCTGATATAAAGAGATATAAACAGTTGCAACAAAACCAATTAAAAGAAATAAGAAACAGTTATTGGATTTCTTAACTTTATCACTTGAGGGTTGAATTTCAGGTACAGATTTAGATTTTTTACACTGCCAACACCCTATTATTCCAGTCTTTTATCATGTACCTAAAATACACAAGGACAACAGGTTCCCACCAGGGTGCCCGATTATTTCAGGATGCGGTGCTTTGACTGAACCCTTAGCTCTACATAGATAGCTACCTCAAACAAGAAGTGGTAATACTGGAGTCTTACTTAAGGGACACAACCCAGCTACTGCAGGAGCTACAAGGAATAAAATGGCAGGAGACATTCTGGTGAATCACAGTTGATGTGACAGCATTGTATACTAGTATATAGCATTCAATAGGTATTGAGGCTATTAAGTCCATGTTGGAAAAATCTTCCATCATTTATCCAGTTGAATTTATTCTGTCTTCCTTAGAATTTATTTTAAACTCTAACTTCTTTATGTTTGGGAGTAGTTATTATCAACAAATAAGAGGGACGGTGATAGGGTCCTTTGTCATGCTCTCCTATGCAAATCTGTGCATAGGTTGGCGGGAGGGAGGTACGATTCGGGACCCCATCGCTAACCCCCCTCCATGGCAACATTATTTTTATAGAAGATTTATTGACGATTTTTTGTTTATTTGGAATGGGACAGAAGATTAAATTTATACATTTTTGAATTATTTAAACAGCAATAATTTGGGCTTGATGTTTACTGCACAATTTCACAGCAAAGAAATTAATTATTTGGATCTGACACTGAGGGATCCATGAGTCATACATAGGGACGAGAGCGTTTCGAAACAAACAACGAGTAATAGCGTTCTTCACGGTCATAGCTCACATCTGAAGCACACTGTGGAGGCACTTCTTTATGGTCAATTGATCAGACTCAAAAGGAATTGCTCGGATGTACAAGACTATGGAGAAGCAAAAAAAGATTTATTCACAAGACTTAAAGCTAGGGGCTATTCACAGCAAATATTAGATAGGGCATCTTGTAGAGTGGGCTGAAAACACAGACTTGACCTTTTGGAATACCAACAAAAAAGAGAACAATGAGAATTATTTTTACCACAGAATATGGTTATGGGTCTATGGATATACGTGAAATAGTTAAAATGCACTGGCACATTTTAAGGGCTGATGAAGACTTACAACAGATTTCAGAAATGGGTCCACTCCGCATTTAAAAAGGGTAGGAGTTTAAGAGATCTACTAGTACAAAGTGAATTTAAAAAGTTGCCTACCCCAGGGTCTTGGCTCAGTTTTAAACCGCATGGGTTTTTCCCATGCAAAAGATGCAAAACCTGCAGGTCTGCAGTGCAGGGTAGAACTTCTGTGAACCCGAGTACCTTAGGTATTAGGGAGGTTATAATTAACAGTTTTATAACCTGTTTTAAGTTTGTAGTGTATGCCCTGTGGTGGTGTTCCTGTGGCAAAGTGTATGTGGGACAAACCACACATCGTCTCAAAGAAAGAATACAGGAACACTACAGGGCAATACAAACGAGGGATACAGAACATCCAATGGGTAAACATCTGACAGACTTGGAGGACATTCAAGCACACAGAGTTAACTACATGGCAATAGATCATGCCCCATATAGATTAAGGGGTGGAGACAGAAATCTTGAGCTGGATAAGAAGGAGTCCATGTGGATTTACAAACTGAAAACTCTTGAGACCCTCGGGCTTCAATAAGAAGATGGAACAGAAGCCATATATACATTACTAATTATGTGAATGTTGTATCAAAGTATTAATGTGTAAATTGTGGCATTTGAATGCATGTGTAATACAACTGCGATCATAAAGAATGAATAGTACATATATATAAAAAAAGTTTATTTGGTTTTCCTTCACACTGCTTCAAGTATATATGTAAATAAAAAATCTGTAAACATTTGGATATGTATGGATATAAAAGAAGTTAAAATGAATTTGATAATTTGACATTCATCAGGTTCTTAGATAGTTTGAATCTATGGCGCCAGTTCTAAATCTCTCTGCTAGGCTGGCCATTGCCTGGGGAATCTTACTCCCATCACTAACATATGGCGCTGTTACCTATACCAATGCATCGAAGAGTACTCTATGTAAATGGAATATTACCTACAATAATATATGTCGATATGCTTCTGCTTAGCCTCAGCTGAAACACCATTGCTTACTATATACTGACCTACGCTGGCCTTCCCCATCAGCTCATCGATTACTTGCCTTTGGGTCACTACTGGATAACATTGTCAGATTAAACACACCCATTTCTCTTGCCTCTATGCTAGTTCCCCTGTCCTCCTCTTATGGGCTCCAATCTACAGAACTCTCCCTGTTAGCCACCCCTAGATGCAGAACGTCAAAAGGTGCCTCAGCCTTCTCTCATCTGGCCCCAAAATATTGGAACTTGTTACCCCTAAATGTTCGTCTGGCACCTAGTCATGCTGTCTTCAAGATGTTGCACTACAACCTACTTGTCAAAAATGCCCAGTGCACTTGCTTCAGTCCTCCTTAGGCTACTTTATTTCCACAGCTCTGTAACCTAATCCCCCTTGCTCTCCCTTAATGCTACAGCTATGTTTGTGGTTAACTAGTACGGTCTATTATTTGTCACAATAGCACTTACTGTAAAATAGAATATGCCACTGAATTGCTGTATCTCTTGTATCCATTTTGTAGTTGCTCACACTTTTGTGCACAAACTGCTCGATGGTTCATTTGTGAAGTTATGTGCTATAATTTTCATGTTTGCTGAATTTCTGACACCATCGCTATTGTATTTTTCTTTATAGTATGCATGCCTGATCCATTTTATTGTATATTTCTTTACTGTATGTATGTCTGTTTAATTGTTGTAACCTCCCAGGTCATGCCTGAAAATAGTCACTCTCGTGTCTAGTGTGCCTATCCGGTAAACAAAAACTAAATAAATAAATAGAAAAAGATTTTTTATGCAGTACGATATGTTTTTAATTATATCACTTATGTACCTTTAAGGTCAGACTTGCCAATGGTAGCACAGCAGTGTCAGGGAGCCTTACTGTGGAATTTCCATTTAAATTACTGGTGAGCACAGACTCTAATTAGAGCTGTGCTGCTATTGGCAACAAACTGGACGAGAGGCATAACAATAATGGATTTCACTTGAGTTTTGTATTTGAAACACCTGTTCATTAAAATACTTAAACCACTGGTTTTAGCACTGATGTCACCCCTCCTGATAAAGGGGTAACATTGTCCCGAGGTGCCGAGGCTGGAGAGGAGTGAGTGTTTTTGCCTGAAATCACAAACATGTATATTTTTGCTATTGCTTACAATAGTAAGTGCTTTATTATTTTAATTTTTAAAAAATAAAACTACTCTCTCTGAATTTTCATAGGAGGCTGGAGTGCTGGTTCATTTATTTTTTGCCCCACAGGAGGACCCGGGGAGGCCAGATGGGCATGAGGGAGGCACCCCATATCCCGTCACTGAGCAAACTTGGAGGTGGAGAAGGGCCCGTCTGAAGAGCCACCAGGGCCTCATCCTCCAGTCTTGCGGACGACCATGGCCAATGACTTCGGTCGAGGTTGCCAGGCCTGTGCCTGTTGCCCAGCTAAGGGCTGGGCTGGTTTGGCCGTAGGAGTGGAGGCGGACCAAAAGGACTTCTTTTTCTGTTGCTTGGAGCCCTTGGGATCCCTCTGGGCAGAAGTCACTGAATCCAAGGTGGCATTGGACTTTTAAATGCGGGTGAGGTGCCCCTCGACCCTAGGCCTGAAGAGGTTGGTGCCCAGAAAAGGGACATCAATTACCTTGTGCTGGGTATCTGCCATGAAGGTTGAGATCCTCAGCCAAGCCCTGTGGTGTATAGCCACTGTGGCCACTACGGACCAGGTGCAGGAGTTGCCAATGTCCATTGCTGTCTAGAGCTGTTTGGCTACAGCCTGGCCCTGATCTTGGACCTGCTTGACCATAGTGTGTAGGTCCACTGGGAGATGAGGGAGGACCCCATCAAGAGTGCCCAATAGTGCATGAGAAAAGTGGGCCATCAGAAGGGTCGCGCTCACCTGGTGAAGATCAAGCGAAGAGCAGGAATAGACCTTTTTGGCTGAATGGTCCAATTTCTTGGACTCTTTATCGGGCAGCTTGTCAATGTTGCCTACATTGCCAGAGTATCAAAACACGGAATCAGCCACCAAGCCCTCAGTCGAAGGATGTTCCGTGAACCCTGAGAGGGAGCCGATGGGCACTGCATATTTTTTATTTTATTTATCACTTTGTTTACCAGGTAAGCACACTGGGCCAAGGTCTGTTTTCAGGAACGACCCAGAGCTACATCTGTGGCTTAGATGGAATTACATTAAGTACATACAATACTTTACAAGTTATACAAACAATAAGGCCATCTTGACCATCCTGGCCGATGTCGCAGGGCAGGAGGTGGGATGCTGCCACAGCTCCAAGGCACGGCCGAGGATGGGCTCTTTTACTGGGAAGGCTTCCCTGGGGGAATTACCCAGTCCAAAATCTCAGTAAGCAGGTACAGAGTCTGCTTCTGAAGGGGTTCCATCTGGAGACCTGTGGACTCCAAGATGAAGCAGAGAAAGCCCATAAAAGAGGTAGGGCCCTCCTTTGTTGAGAGACCCCCTGCCGACTGTGTCCACCGGACAAGAGTGCAAAGAGGAACCCTCCAACTCTGAAGAGTTATTGAAGAGGGGTCAACTACAGAATCCCCACTGACCCTCCATAGATGGTCTGGGGCGATGGTGACCAACAGTTGAAGGGGAAGACCTAAGGCCGGCCGAGACTCCTTAGTTGGAGCACTGGTCACCAGCTGTTTTGGAGTTGGCTCCACCAGGATCGGCGGAGAGGTTGGAGGGGGCCGAACTGGGATCATTTTACAGGTCTGCTCCTGCAGAGGCGGAGAAGGTGTCGGCCTCTGTGGTGAAAGTCAAGTGATGGCTGGGGTAGAAGCTGGTACAGGCTTCATCCCAGTGAACAACAGCTGTTGTCACATCAAATCCTCATAGCAATGATGCAACTTGCACTGAAGCCTCTCCTTACCTGAGGACAACAAGGATGAAGAATAGTGGTGGCACTGCTTACCCAAGTGGTGAGAGTGCGCCGATGTTGATGCGAGCCGGTCGACCCACAGGATTGAGACCAGGACCTTGACCTTGACAGTCGGGGGAACCAACGGCGGGCCTGAGAGGGGGTTGGCGAGAGCTAGGGCATCTCCGTGGCCGACCCGGTGGCATTGAGGATTGAGGCACTGGACGCCACACCTCACGCCACGTGGGTGACCCAGGTTCAGGAATAGACTCAAGTCACTTGGGGCTCGGCAGGGAGAGGAAGGATTGAGCATCTGTAGATAGCTCTCCTTCCTCAGGAAGAGGGGACGGTGTGGCGCACTCTGGACTGACACCCAGCAGTAGCTGGGAGTCAGCACAGGTACGTCACCCAGATGAGGGAAGAGCACCTGGCTGCTTCCGTGGAGGTGGGGGCAGCTGCCTCACCCATTGCATGGCTCAGATGCCAGGGAAAAAACAGGCAGAAAATGGCCAGGAACCGACGGGGTCCATGATGCCCCGACACGTTCAGGTCAGAGTGTGAGTCCCTCGGAAGGAGGGCCAGAGCAACCCATGAGCTCTGCGGAGGAGCCATAAAGCATAAAAAAAAAGCCGGGGCATCTCTGGTTCTGGGTTGTTGACGAGAGGTGGCAGGTCAGCAGACTGATCCGTATCTCCCTGGGTCTGAGTTAGGACCAGAGTCCTAGACAAGGAGGTATCAGCCTCCACGGGCGACAATGGGTCGACTGGTTCAAGAAAAATCTCGGAATCAACCTGTGTTTTGGCCAACTGTCCCAACGGATATACCATGGAGCTGGTGGCCTGGGCTGAGGATTTGACTGAAGTCAGAACCTCCAGAAAAGCGCAGAAATTGGGAGCCAGAGAGCATTCCTGATTCCACGACTGGTGGCGAGGCTGTTTTCTGGTCTCTTTCTTGGATTTGGACTTGTGTGTCGAGGAAGGGCCCTGCCCATGAGTAGGAAGAGCCTGGCATAGATACTTTTTTTTTTTTTTTTAATGTTTTATTTCTCATTTTAGTGACACCTGGAGAGCAGATGCAAACAAAGATTTACAAACAACCTGTAGCACTGCACATAAATAATACTCTAAGGTACAACACATATGGGGGGGGGGTTGCCATAGTTCCATGCTTTTTACATTAAATTGTTTATTTTCTGTAGGGGGCACATAGTTTTAGTTTGCTTATTTATTGATGCTCAGTCTCTCCATTATTTTACTTAGACTGACAGTACCAGAGATCTCCTCTGGGAAGAGTCCGAGATATGATGGGCGGGCCGGCAGGGAAGGGTATAAAAATAAAGAAGAGGGAGGAAAAAGATTTGTCTCCTTCAACCTTGCTTTCAATTTTATACAGTTCTCAATGTTAAGGCACCAAATCTGGTCTGTGCTTTGCTATATGCAAGAACCAAGGGGTCCATCTGTTCATCAAGGCCGGAGTTTTGTTCTGTAATTTGGCTGTTAGGCTTTCCATTTTGTATACATCATATACTGTGGATTCCCAAATTGATATGCTTGGAGGATTTGTCTGTAACCACATACTTGTAATAACGTTTTTAGCTGCTCCCAACAATTTACATATAAAATATATCTGGTGGACACCCTTCACCTGCTTAGGGAGGTAAAACAGTAGGGCCACCTCTGGGGTGAGATTCCCCAGAGCCAGAAATAAATCCTTCATCTGCCTCCCCACCTCCTCCCAAAAGGTCGATAATACTGGGCAGAACCACAGTACATGAGAATGTGTGGCCACCTCACACCCACAACCCCTCCAACATGAAGAATTGCCTGAAGTTGAATATTTAGCAGTAATCTATGTGGTGCGGAAGAATCTCACTGCTATTTTCCAAGAGAATTCTCTCCATGTGTATGAGTCGGTTGTTATGTGTTGCCGGCACCAGATATGTAGCCAGTCCTCTGGTGTTAACTCCAGCATTAGTTCTGCTTTCCAACTTCTCTAGATGTTCATTTCCTGGGTGGGAATATTAATTAGAGCCTTATAGAATCTAGATATTAAATGTTGCGGGTAGGGGTGGCTTTGTAGATGGATAAGTAGCGTGCATAACGGAGGTGTGTGTGTGTGTGTGTGTGGGCAGAGACATCCCATCCTATTACTGAAGTTAAGAAATTACGAATTTGCAGATAGCCGAAAAAGGTCCACCGTGACAAGGATAACTCACTCTGCAGTCTGGCAAATGTCTTAAAGATAAGAAACACAAACCAACTCTATGATGATGGAAACACTAGCCTGTGCCATCTCCAGAATTCTGCATCTGTAAGGGCCAGGGTGAAGTCTGGGTTCCACGCAAGGATGCCCATCCATGTAGCTCCAAATTGATTTTCTGGATGTTGCAGGAATCCCGTCAAGCTCCCGAGCATAGCTTTTGTAAATAGTGAACAAGTCTCTGATTATGAGGGTGTCCAGGGTTGAAATACTAGGGTGTAGTTTAAGGGGAAACTCGACGTGGTTTGTTCTATTTGCAGCCAACTTGGGTCAGTGTCTTGTGGGGTCAGCCATTTCGATAGATGTGTAAGTAAAGCCACCGAGTATTTAAAAATATGTGGTAAGGCTAACCCTCCTCTCTCCTTAGGTAACTGTAATTTTTGGAGAGACATACATGGTCTACCACCCTCCCATAGAAAGGCTGAAATTGCCCGATTCCATCTATTCACTTCACTCAAAGATTGGAAGGGGTATATTCTACATTTAATAAAGAACTATTGGCAATATATTCATTTGGATAGATTGAACTCTATTTAAAATAGAGATTGGCAGATGGATCCAGAGTTTTAAATCTATTTGTATCTGGGTGAACAGTGAATCGTAGTTGAGTTTATATAAGCTGGAAAGATATGGGGGGATATTAATACCTAAATAAGCGATGTGGGGGCAGTTCCATTTAAAAGTGTATTTAAAATTGACTGAGTTGGTGAATCCTGTATTGTTAATGCCTGTGTTTTTTTCCTGATTCATTTTATAACCCATTGTCCGCTCCTACCAGTGGCAGTATCTCATCCAGGGCAGCTAAAGAAGACTCGGGCCGGTGATATAAAGGAGGAGGTCATCAGTGTAATATGCTAATTTGTGTTGGATGCCATTACTAAAATATCCACGTATCTGTTCTGTTTGCCTCAGAAGCTGAGCTATAGGCTTCACATATAGAGCAAAAAGGTAAGAGAATAAGGGACACCCCTGGCGTGTGCCCCTGTAGAGCGGAAAATGAGCTGAGTGGGATCCATTTACTTTAATGACCGCCTCGGGGCAGTGATATAAGCCTCGAATGTTGTCTAGAAATTCCTGAGGGAAGGCAAATTTCAAAAGGGTTGATCGCAGAAAGTTCTGAGAGACCATGTCAAATGCCTTCTGTGCATCTAACTTTAGTATCAACAAAGGGGAACATGTGACCTGTGTATGCTTTATGATGTACAAGGTGCGTTTGACATTATCAGTTGTCTGGTAGGATTTAATGAATCCAGACTTGTCAAGATAGATTGACATAGAAACATAGAATTTGACGGCAGATAAGGACCGCTTGGGCCATCCAGTCTGCCCATTTCCCTACCTAATGGATAAGCTGCAGATCCTAGTTAACCAGCAGCCTACTTCTTCCTACCCCCAACCCCTAGAATTGCCTTATGACTGTCCCATGCATGCTTGAATTCCACCACTGTTTTTGACTCCACAACCTCCTCCGGAAGGCCGCTCCATGCATCCACAACCCTCTCTGTGAAAAATACTCTTAAATTACCTCTGAGCCGCTTCATCTTCAAATTGTGCCCCTTGTTCTTGCACACCTCTTTTTTTGAAAGATGCTACCCTCTTGGACTTTGTTGATTCCCTTGAGGTACTTGAAAGTTTCTATCATGTCCCCCCCTCTCCCTCCTTTCCTCGAGGCTATACATATTAAGCTCCTTAAGTCTCTCTTCATATGTCTTCCGGTGCAGACCCTGCACCATTTTAGTTGCCCTCCTCTGGACAGCTTCCATCCTGTCTATGTCTTTGCGGAGATTGGGTCTCCAGAACTGCACGCAGTACTCCAGATGGGGTCTCACCAGCTGTCTGTACAGAGGGATAATAACTTCCTGTTTTCTACTGGTGATGCCTCCCTATGCATCCCAGTATCCCCCAACCCTCCTTGCTGCCCTCTCACATTGCTTGCCCACCTTTGGGTCATCTGATATGACTACCCCCAGGTCCCTTTCCATTTTTGTTGTTGTTAGTATCTCACCCCATTGTGTACTCTTCCCTGGGTTTTGTTTCCCAGGTGCATTACCTTGCACTTCTTAGCATTGAATCTAAGCTGCCATACATTTGACCATTCCTCTAACCTTGCCAAGTCCCTTCTCATCCTTTCCACCCCGCCTTGTGCATCAACTCTGTTGCAGATCTTTGTGTCATCTGCAAAGAGACATACTTCATTGGGAGAATATCATTTAATCTATGGGCTGTTAATACTCGTATATATGTTATAGACCTGATTAATGACTGATATGGGGGCAGTAGGAGTCGCATAGGTGTGGGGGCTTCTGAGGTTTTAATATAGCTGATATGACTGCTTGTCTCCAGGATACAGGGAAATTAGCTGTGCTGTGACTTTTTTGCATTATCTCTAAAAGAGAGGATTAATTCAGGTCCCATGCGCCTTCATAAAATTTGGCACCGTAGCCATCAGGGTCAGGACTCTTCACATTTTTTAAGTTCTAAATTGTACCAAATAATTCGTTAACAGTGATAGGGGAGGTCAGTTTTTCTTTCTGGGAATTACTAAGAGTGGGTAATTTTATCTTAGATAGAAGGTGGAAATAGTAGTTGAGGGGTCAGAACATAATTTTTAATAATATTTTTTAAAAGATGCCAGATTTTCCTGAGTAGGGTCTTTTATTTTTGAAATTGTTATCATTAGAGTTTGTAAGCTAAGATCCTGGAGGCACGAGTGCCCCCTTCATAGAATCTCTAGTGCAGCCATGCCAAAGCCTGTTTCGTTCGAGCAGTGAGAAGGCACTGAATTGGCACAGATCCTTAAACACCCCTGTAAAGGAGGTGCCCAAAGGAAGCAGCAAAAAGGCCGAAGCCGAGGCCTCCCGAGCTGCCGCCTCCTTGAATGCTGCAAGTTGCTCAGCGGACCCCGCAGCCACAGAGACCACCCAATGGGTGTCTTTAGATCTGACCGTCGGGTGCCGATCGCTCGGATGCCCTAAAAGTAAGCGGGTGTGACGGTCCTCCAAAATGGATGGATGAAAAGTGCGGCAAATATCGCATGCCTGGGATCGTGCTTGTAGCCCAGGCAGTTCATGCACAAGGTGTGCAGATCTGTCTTGGACATCTTCTGTCCGCAGGCACACCACTGGAACCCTGGAGCAGCCTACGCGTCATCCATATCAGCAGCGTGGAGAAAAAAACCTGAAGACTTTTTTTATTCTAAATGAAGATTCAAGCAAAGGGCCTTCTCAGCACGAGAGCGGTAAGGAAGGAACCTCCTTCTTCCAGCAGAAAGGAAGATCTGATGTCATGGGGCAGTGCTGAGGGAGTTACCACCTGGGTGGGTGGGAGGAGCCAGCTTGAAGACATTCTGGCAGATTTAAAGGGGAAAGGAACACTGCCTAAGTATGGATAGAACATCATATTCACGCCCCCTAGAACTTACAGTATCAGGCAGTAAATTGCAAAACATGAATTCCTTTATAACAACAAAACATCCAACTGCAGTGTAGACACCATGACTATGCAGTTACCATGCTGGCTCCCCAGCGCTTCAACCATAGTCTGGTCTTCATCAGGGGGTACTTGAAAGACACATAACTGACAGTGTAGTGCAGTAAGGATGGGGGGAAGGGATGAGATGTTAGACCGAGGTCCATTCTGCCCATCTCTGGTCAACTGGAAGTAAAAGACCTCATTGTACTCATCAAAGAAGAACAGAGGAGTTGCCCTGGTGTCATGGTCAGTATGTCCCGTCAATAAAACAGGTTCATGTAAACCACCCCCAAGATGCACTTGTGAACAAGCTGTAACAGTTTAGTGTTAAAAATAAAACAGACAAAAATACATTGTTAGTTGCTATATCTTACACTGCTCTTACCAGTAATGCCCTAGTGGCGGTACCATAGGTAGGATTTCTCTAAGACAACCTACTTTTGCTGCTTTTTGGTTGAACCCTCTTACCTTTCACCAGCAGTACCCTCTACTACAGGCAGTTTCTTACCACAGATGGTGTTGCTCTTCCCCTTTACGTAGCCCTGTATTCACTCTGCATAGCACCCCTAAAATGTTCCTACCTTCTGCTGGAGTCACCCTTTCTGTCCCCTACGTGTTCTTCCCCTCTTTGCCCCAAGTGACCAGACTCCCCTGCAGTTCTGTGGAAACTTACAGATGCCCCTAGTCAGATGCCACACTCCTGCTCTTGGGCACTTATGCCATGGGACACACCCATCATTTACTGAGCAAAAAAAAATTTGACACGGAGGACAAAAATACCAGGTAATGTCCTTAAAATAGTTACTGGTTTCTTTATAGATAATTTCTGACAAAGGCATATGGTCGAAACACTGATTCTAAGTTTCTTTTCTATTTATAGCATGCATGTAAATAAAACTTTTTGGTTTTACACCAACAGCTAAATCGACGAATTCTACAGAAAGTGATGTGTATTTTAAACTAGAAACAATATGGGGCCCCATATCCAAAGGTTAACAGCAGCACTAATCAGGGTTTGCACTAGCACTCCTGGCAGGGCCACATTCAGAGGCCCCCAGAGTGCATCCCACACGCAGCAGTGCCAAGGCACTAAGCATACTGTTGCACCTACGCAAATGAGGAGGTCATAGAAACGTAGAATTTGACAGCAGATAAGGACTGCTTGGCCCACCCAGTCTGCCCATTTCCCTACTTATTGGATAAGCTGCAGATCCTAGTTAACCAACAGCCCACTGCCTACTTCCTCCTACCCCCCACAAGAATTGCTTTATGTCTGTCCCATGCATTCTTGAATTCCCCCTCTATTTTTGACTCCACAACCTCCTCAGGAAGGCTGTTCCCTGCATCCACTACCCTCTCTGTGAAAAATAATTCCTTACATTGCCCCTGAATTATCCCCCTCTAGCTTCAAATTATGTCCCCTTGTTCGTGCACATTCCTTTTTCTGAAAGATGCTACCCTCTTGAATTTTACTGATTCCCTTGAGGTACTCAAATGTTTCTATCGTCCCTGCTTTCCTCGAGGGTATACATATTAAGCTCCTTTAGTCTCTCTCTTTGTATGGCTTCTGGTGCAGACCCTGCACCATTTTAGTTGCCCTCCTCTGGACTGCCTCCATCCTATGTCCTTGTGGAGATGAGGTCTCCAGAACTGCACGCAGTATTCCAGATGGGGTCTCACCAACTGTCTATACAGAGGAATAACAACTTCCTGTTTTCTACTGGTGATGTCTCTCCCTGTGCATCCCAGCATCCCCCTAGCCCTCCTTACTGCCTTCTCACATTGCTTGCCTACCTTTAAATCATCTGACATGACTACCCCCCAGGTCCCCTTCCATTTTTGTTGTTGTTAGTACCTCCCCCCCACAGTGCACTCTTCCCCTGGGTTTTTGTTTCCCAGGTGCATTACTTTGCACTGAATCTAAGCTGGGACCACTCATGAATACTGATGCAGCAGCATACTGAAAGGTTTGCAACAGCAGTAAGCAGCCCCCAGAGTGGCACTGTCTACTGCTGCCAAAAACATGTCTTAACTGAGCACTAACCCATTCCCCCATCTACCTTATGCTGGGCGGCTGTACTGTAGCCACCTGCCTCTCTGCCAAGCTGCCTCCCCTGAACGCATTGTCTGCATCCTGGCAGACAGTGGCTCCACCCCCCCACCTGTCTGTAAGCATTATTCCCTGGTGGTACAGTGCCCCTACTCCCCAGTCTAGAATGTTAGCATAAATCCCTGGTGGTATAGTGGCCCCCACCCCTGATTTGAATGTTAGCATTACTCTGTCATGGTATAGTGCCCCCCACCAGTCTAAATGTTAGCATGAATCCTGTGGTATAATGCCCCACTCCCAGTCTGAATGTTAGCATGAAATCACCGTGGTGTAGCGGTCTGCCCCCCTCCCCCAATCACCCAGACTGAATGTCAGCACGAATTACTGACCTCCCCACATGCTGAGGAACCTCGCTTGCATCCCTCACCCAGACTGCCACTCCCTGTATAAGCAGCCGCCAGCACAGCCCTCCTTTCACCTCCTCAGCCAGCCACCATCTGACAGTCATGAAGCACGACCATGTATGTACAAAGATGGTCAATTGGTGGCTGGTCGAGGAGGGCTGTACTGGCCACTGCTTTCACAAGGACTGGCACTCAGGGTGTGGCACAGTGAATGGTTGGGGGACCACTATATCACCAGGGATTGATGCGAACATTCAGACCGGGGGACTCAATACCACCAGGGAGTAATGTTAACATTCAGACCAGGCGATCAAGGGGTAGGGGCCAAAATACCACCAGCAATTCATGGTACCATTCGGACAGTGTGATCGGAGGGGCCCCACAATACAACCAGAGACTAATGCTAACATTCAGACTGGGCAATTTAAGTGGGATGACCTACCACCAGGGTGTACTGTTGCACCACATGCAAATAAGCCCATAATGGGCATGCAGAAGGCCCCTCAGCACCTTGCATGCCGAATGAGCTCATTTGCATGCTCGGGCTGAATATGGCCCATGGGAGACCTGATGCTGTCCCATTTCAGATAGCACTATCTCCTGTGGGCCGGACACAGCCCTGGTCTGTCAGCACAGCACAGATCCACTTAGCACTGTGCCAACATGGCCTGACATTCAGTCATATATTGCCGCTCTGTCACTGAGTGCTATCCATCTGAATCTCTCCGAGCCAGTTGTGTACAATCGTAAGCACTGCGACTGCACCTGGCTCTGAATATGGAGCCCACTGTGTCTAAAAATTGCCCATATCCCTTTAAAACGTGTATTTTGGCAGACGGGGTGGGGTGCAAGGCCTTTTTCCGCCAACAGTATCTGTTGTTCTATGTATCATATTCCAAAAGCATCGCTTTATTAATACGTGATGTTAATGCAGGATAAAGCTAAGACACTACCATTATCAACACTCTATACCCCTCAACTATTCCACATTGAGGGTCGTCCCTCATTGGACCTCAGAGCTGAAAGGGTGCCTATACCCTAGGAAAGGTGCCATCTCACACTGAAAACTCAATTTTGTCATACGGTTTTTATTTAGCTAGATGCTGGGCCCATCTGTTCCCTCAGCAACCTCGCCACTCCATTACCATGTACCTTCACCCAGGAATATGATGATCCGATGGCAGCATGGGACCCAAGCACTGGAGAGTTTGAAAATAAATCATCTTGGCATTTCCATTTTTCCTTCCAGTTATCCTCCTTGCATCCAAAGTTGCACTGAGCAGTGCTCTGAAAGACTTCACAGATACACAGCAACCCTTCTGCAGATGAGCAAGTTTGCCACCCTACCGCAGGAACTGTTGTGGCAGCATAACTAAACATCCCTCTCCAGCAGGGAGCACTGCATCACAGCAGTGCCACCACACCCTACCCAGTCAGCTGTCCAGCCCAGGTCACAATCATGACGTGCTGCTGCCAGGTCATCGTGCAGCCCGAATATTTCATTATACTAAAGGTTATTAAAAAAAATACCAGTACTCAGCGCTTCTATGTCCAAATTTGATGTGCCCCACTTTTTGTAACAAATTGTTGAGAGGTAGTAGCACTGCATAAAAGTGAACAGGACATATTTACCATGTCTTCTACTGCCTATTGTGTTTGGCAATAGTTTTCTGATGGGTAGACTCAGGGCAGCAATGCTGCACTCTATCAGTTTGCACGGGGGAAGGGTGGACAAAGAGTAGCTATAAAGTGGAAAGTACACAGTATAATCTGCTAAAAGCCTGGTAAACATTTGACTAAGTAAGCATTAAGCCATGAGAAAGGTGGCATTTACAAGGAATTAATGCATGGTTGGGGGTGGGTGCACGAGGCCAAAGGCCGAGTGCTCCAGCCATGCATTAATTCCTTGTAAATGCCTCCTTTCGAGTGGCTTAATGCACTTTTAACATGGCATTTCTCATGGGTTCTGTTGCTAGTTTTTGTATTACATGAATTGTGGAAGAAAAATGAGACAAATTTCTTTTTTTCTTTCTAGTCTTTATATGAGAACTTGTGTACCTCAGTATCAGGAACTTTGTGAAACCACACTTATGTAATTATTCAGTCAACATTTATGACAAACACTGCTCTGTGATTTATGTATAGTAACGTTTTTTAAAACTTTTTCTAACAGTGATTTGTTTACAATTTCACTCGTATTTTACTAAACATCAATTAAGGATCATGGGACATGCTTAATTTGCATAACAGCATTCAACAACAAAATCTTTCAACACTGGTGAACTATTACATTGCGATACACTGTTATACTAATATCTCTGTATCATACCTCTCTCGTTAATATCAGCTGCCTCTGCTACCCAAAAATCCCATTAACTAAGCTTTGTAATATGGCACTAAATGGGTTAGGTACAACAAGAAAAGTATTGGTCTAGGACACTTTTCCAGTCATCATTTCACATGCACATATGCTACTTTATGGATGGACTGCTTTGTCACCATGTGTGCTGGTTACTTTAAAAATGTTAATACTGTCTGCAGATTTGCCTTTGCCTGTTGCTGTGCCAATTACAATTTCTGACCATTTGTGATGGTCAGCAATGGTGGGACTGGTCTTGCATCTATGTAGTGTCGTTGACATTAGTGCGACCAGCACTATCCCTTGGGTGGGTGGGAAAGACAGCATGTTTAACTTCACTATGCAATTAGTGGTTCCTTCTGGGACTACAGTACGCTGTCGAGCACATCTAAGGAATTAATGCATGGCAACATTGCGGTCATCTGATCAGTTTCCTCCAATTACTTTTCAGTATTTCTGTACTACTATTAATGCCATGTTACAATCTTGTTTTCATATCCATCTTCCTGGCTGCTCCCTTTTAGGAGAGCCTAGGGCTACCTCCCAACTGCCCAGCACAAGTATGATGTTACTGCTCATTACTATAGGTTGAACCGGTCACTGCTCTCACCTGGGTCCCCATTTCTATGTACTGTTGCACCAGTTAATTTCATTATCCTCCCCAAGCAACCGGAGATTTGTACATTTTGACCAAAAAAGGCACATCGAGCTGCAATAGCTGGACAGTCACGTGGAGTGGGTTACATGGATCGGTTTTATTGATACAGGAATGCTGGCAAGGACACGGGGGAAGAGATCCTCTATTCCTTGACAAGTGATACTTAACTTATACACTGAGGCCCAGATATTCAAAAGGGTTGCGCCATGCGCAACAGGGTTGCGCGTGCGCAACTCCAAAAATGCGCCATTCTGCGATATTGAGAAGGGGCCAGTTGCGCTTAATCAAAACACGCTGAGCCACAGCAATGGAAATGAAGGCATAAATCAAGGGCGGGTCCATGCATAAAGTGCGCAATGCGATATTTGAACACTTGCGCACGGGCGCAAGAGTGGCTCAGCCGGAAGTTGGCAGTACCGGATTTGAGCCAAAATAAACGGGCTCAGGGAGCGCGCAAGAACTCAGCAGGCCGCAAACCGGGGAGAGACAGAGAGAGAGAGACAGAGACAGGAGCAGGAAGGACAGAGAGGACAGTGGGTCCTGGAGGACAGAGAGGCCAGTGGGGTGCCCGTGCAGTGGAAGCAGCAGTGGGGGCAGTGGGGTAACACAGGAACAGCAGCTGGGGGCAGAAGCCGGAGATGGACTGTGTCAGCTTCCACATGGAAGCTGTAATGAGGGGGTGAGACAGCATGCTGCAGGGGACGTGGCCGTGGAGGGGCCTGGTCGGGCGGATGCGCCCCGACAGGCGGTATCGCGCCCGCATCAGCCACGAGCTGTACAGTGATGTTGAGATCGCGGCCCGGTACCGCCTGAACAGGGCAATACTGAGACGGCTCAGTGAGCTGTGCAGTGATGTGATGCAGGCACCTCACGACGGAGTCACGCCTGTCCGTGGAGACCAAGGTGACAGCCTGCATGTGCCTGCTCGCCACGGCACCTTCCAGAGGCTGACAGGGGACACCACAGGCATCACGCAGTCGGCCACGCCACGCATCCTCACCCACTCTCAGCGCACTGCTGCCTCATGCTGCGGAGTACATCCATTTCCCAGCACCGGCAGAGCGCACAGCAAACATGCAGGAGTTCCACAGGGTAGCACAAATGCCTGGCGGCTAGGTGCCATAGACTGCACCCATGTGGCCATTCGCACGCCACCTGGCCCCGACGGGCAAGCATATCGGAACCGAAAGGGCTACTCGAGTGTCAACTGCCAGGTGGTGTGTGATGCCACTGGGCGCATCATCAATGTCTGTGCCACACACCCTGGCGGAGCACATGATGCCTTCATATGGCACCAATCTGCACTGTGCCATCGATTTGAGAGTGGGAACATCCCCACGGGTCATCTAGTGGGTGAGTACACATGTATGGAATGCAAACTCTGTGCAAGGGTGGGAATGACACAGGTGCCATGGTAGTGGCACACAAGGATATGGGCAATATTTACCTGACCTAACACTGATCTCCACTATCTCCACACAGGTGACTGTGGATACCCACTCCGTCCCTGGCTGCTCACCACATACCGGCGCTCGACCCCAGCGCAGCACCGGTTTCAATGAGGCACGCGCTGCAACACGGAACATCATAGAGCGGGTGTTCGGGATACCAAGGCACGCTCCGATGCCTGGACACCTCGGCGGAGCCTCTACAGTACAGCCCCAAAAGGCCTGTGGGATATTCCTGGCCTGTTGCATCCTGCACAACATGGCCAAAGACCATGGGATAGCCGTACAGGTCCAAGAGGGGACAGCGATGGGACGCCAGTGGCGCCGGTGATATGGGTGATGAGCCGCCTCAGATCGGAGGGACCCCGACTGACCCGGCAGGCCCAGCTGCACCGGACACCATTGCAGAAGAGCACCACGCACAACACAGGTAAGTCAAGGGGACATGTGCAGGCAACACTGTCTATGCGCAAACCACAGGCATACAGGGGAACACACCGTGCATGAAGGTCAGGAGTTGAAGGGTCTACGATACCAACACATTAGCAGAGGGGTGAGCACTCAAATAAACACACACACACACACACCAGGCAGCATACAGGGGCAGCAGCACAGCAATGCGGAAATTACACGCTATCACACAGCACCACCAACCACCCTCACCACCTGGACTGTCCACGACGTGTCAGGACCTGGGCAACCTTGCACCTTGGTGTACAGTGCAATGCAGGCATCATCATCCACACGCACCTGTGGACAGCAGTTGGGAGAGTGTGCAGGGTGGTCCGTGTGTCAGTTTGGTGAGCAGAGCACCCAGCAGTGCACTGCCCACCATGACACACATTGCACACAGGGCAGCACCAGACAGGGCCTGCATTGGGAGACAGCTCAGTCAGGAGCACTGTCCCACGGCCACCACGGATGCGCGGGCGGCCCGCCGCGGCTTCAGCAGCACTGGCAGGCTGCGCAGGGGCTACCGGGTGGCACTACTGCACCACCAGGGGTCCCAGTGCGTGACCGCGACCTTGCCCGCACAGGTGTCTGCATCCCGCGAAAGAAACTTGCACCAGGGGTGCTCGGGATGCCCACAGCAGAACCCGGCGTCGACAGGCCTGGTGTCGCACGACGCCGGGAACGGGGAGTGGAGTGCGCACTGTGTGGGGTGCGTGGTACAGGGTCACCAGACAGTGTGGTCAATGCAGTCGCCACAGAGACCACTGCCTGGGTCAGCCTGTCGATGGCAGCGGTCACATCCGTCCGCATATGGACCATCTCGGCCCGTCCCAGCACACTCCCTGCTATGCCGCCCACGGACACAGTCAGTGCCTCCACGACCTTGCAACCCGCCCTGCAGCTGTCACCGACTCCTGCAGCAGGCAGTGTGCACGCCCAAAGGGTACTGTGCCCCAATGGCATCGTGACCCCCAGGGTGTGGATGGTCCTGGTGCACAGCACCCTGAGGGTGGCCGCTGTTCACCAGGACCAGGTATGGGCTGATCCAAGGGCGGTGGACAAGTGCCACTGCCTGACGCTGTCCCCCAGGCCTGGTGTGCAACTGCTGCTGCTTCCTCCAACTGCTGAGCCCCAGGTCCACCTGTTCCACCCCTGTGCTGTCAACAGTGCCAGACACCTGCTCAGCCACTGGTGCTGCCCCACCGGTGCGCTGACAGGCCCAGCCTGTGACTGTGCCAGCATGCTGGTACACAGGTGTGAGCTGGACGGCCGGGCACGTGTTGGCCTGCCGTGTGTCCCTCGTGGGACACACACCTCTCACTGGCCATTGCAGGCCTGCCATCATCAATAGTGCCAGCGTACACTGCCATAGGCACAGCATGCTGGCACACTGCATACCAGACTGCTGTGACACAGGCTGTGCACCCCTGCACCCGTATCACTGCGGGGGAGTTGTCAGCCCAGCCGGCCTGCTGCTGCAGTGCGTGCAGGCTGCTGGCGGAGGTGGAAGGTCCCTCCTCCTGGTCCAGCAGGTCTGCCTCACTGTCAGCACCCACCACCACCGCCTCCTGCAGACTAACAGGATCTGAAACAGAAAGAAAGTACATGTGAGTGCATGTGAACAACAGCCGCCCCCAACAACATCACCATGACATACCTGCAGTGATGGGCTTCCACCTGTCTGGAATCCTCCGCCAGGAACACCGCAATGGCACTCGGCTGCATGGCGCCGACCAGTGTCTCCTCGGTCGGGGTCAGCTGCAACACCACTGGTGGTCCCCACCAGTGGCAGCACGGCCACCCTGAAGGCTGCCACCTTCTCCTTCAGCCTCCGCGGTCAGTCCCCATCTTCAGCGGCACTCCTGCACGAGCGCTGGTGGCTTCCGTGCAGGTTGACGGCCAGAGCTACCCCTCCCATGCAGCTGCACGCTGCTGAGGGTGCCCTCCGCCCACTCAAAGCGGCTCATCCTCCAGGTAGGCCTGGAAGAGGGCCCCTCGGTCTCTGCTGTGGTGAAGTTCGGCCTCCCACGCCCGCCTGGCCCACACCTCGGCCTGGTTCTCGTCAGTCATGCTGATCTGTATGGGTGGAAGTGGACACCTGTCACACTGCAGTCCACAGCATTTCCCATGAGCATAGCTGCAGGCGGGGGGCAGAAGCCCCTTTCCTCGCTGCCTGGGAGATACTGATGGAAAGGTGCCCTCTGCCCCTTCTAAGTGCCCTCATCATGCTCAGCCCCTCATCCCGTGACACCCTCCAGCACCCCTGCCCATGTGCATTGTCCTGAGCATCACACAGCATGCAACTCACCTCTCAGCTGCAACAACCAAATCTGGCCGCCAACCCAGTGTCGTATTTTATAGCGCAACACATGCAAATGAGGTGTGGCGCAACTTTAATGACATGCTAATCGCGCCACTGCGCTTTGAATGGCTGATCGCCTGCTTTGCATATGTCGGCTGAATATCGCGTGAAATGCGCTTAGCGCAATAGGGAAGGTCCGCTGAGCCGATGGCGCATGTTTGTGGTTGTGTGCTACACTGCATTGGCGCATGCCCAGGCGGGTTACGCGTCGATCGCTGCTGCAGAACTGCTGAGCGATAGGCTATTCTGGACATGGCCACATTGGCCAGTGGCGGCTGCAGCACTGGGCACTATATGGTGCTGTGGCACCTCTGCGCGATAGTCCCTGTGGCACTGGTGCTGTGCCGCGGTGCGCGGGATACCTATGCATCCTATGGCGCTATGCGTAGCCTTCGCGTCATTGCCCGTGACCTTAGGTATGCCCTCTGACCCCTGGCGCTGAGTGCATGCCATGTGTCACATCCCTATTGCGCTGTCGCTACAGCGCCATGTAAAGTGACGGCGCTAGCGAACAGCGATAGGTGCCTGTGCTGGTCTATTACAACAAACTCCACGGGGTCACAGCGCAGCGGGCGCCATATTGCCTGCTGTAAAGTTGGTGCCATGGCTAGGAGGAGGCGGTGCCGTGGAGCCAAGTTGAGGTGGCCAACCTGGTGGCCCTAGTGAGCCCCACTATGACCAACGTATGGTGAGGCCCCCTCACCGACCGAGGACCCATGTGTGGCAGCAAGTGGCCACTGACCTGGTGGGGTCACTGGCGGGGCGGTCTGCGGAGCAGTGCCGCACCGGTTCAGTGATCTCCGCCGGAGGGACCCGAGCTGTTAGCGTGGCTGCCTCTGCCAGGCGGGCCTGGTGCCTAGGCCACGTGAGTGTACCATCTATTCACCTATATTCTCTGTAGGGGTGTTGTGCCTGGGTGGCTGTGCATCGTGTGTCAGTGTGTGCAGCTGTGCGATGGATGGTTATGGCTGTGTGGGCAGGCAGTCTTACTGGGGCAGGGGCACTCTGCTTTTGAGTCACACTGATGTTTGTCTCACCATATGTCTCCCACAGGCCGGATGGTGATGGCGCCGGACGTGGCTGATGTGGGCCATGCCAGGGCCCCAGTCCCACAGGCCGTCGGCCCGCAGCAGCAGCATCAACAGCAGCAGCAGCAGCGGCAGACTGAGCTGCTGGAGGAGTGTGAGTATCATTACGTCATGGATGCTATTGCATGCTGGGGGGGCAGGACCACCAACCATGATGGACACAACCAGATGGGTGGTAGTAGTTCCACTATACGTAACACTAGTGAGTCCCCACACTGGAGTACAGTGTACAGTTCCGGAACACATAGCTGCATGGACAGGGACTGGGTGGAGAGTGTTCACAGGAGGGCGACATGGATGGTGCATGGATTGCATCACATGTCCTATGCAGACAGGTTGACTGAACTGAACATGTACTCCCTGGAGGGGAGGAGGGTGGGGATATGATGGGGTCATACTGAGTATTGTACAGGGGGAACAGTGTGCAGGAACCAATATTTGTCAGCGAGAGGGATGTTCCAGGTGTAGAGGGCATGGGATGCAGTTGGAGGGGCGTTTCAGGGAAACATGCTAATGTGTTTCTCACATTATGGGTGGTGGACGGTGGAACACCCTGCCAGAGGATGTGGTGGGGGCTGACTTGGTCACGGAGATCTGTATGTGGGCTCGCCATGAGGGACTTCTGGAGGTCAGGGTGAGGGGAATGGACTTATAGGACATGAGTGATCGTACAAGGCCAAATGGCCAGACTAGGTGTCCCATAGGCCCCTATCTGCCGATACTGTCTATGTATCCATGTATGTAGGTGTGACACAGGTGACCTGCATCACAGTGCAGCATCACGACACGTCTGTGTATGCATCACAGGTGGTCCAGGCATGCACTGGGCACATAGCTGTGTGACTGGCATCGCACCACGCTGCAACATCACATGACAGCCTAGTTTGTACTGTGATTGGCGTGGGCAGTGTGTGTGGCGGTGGTGCGCATGGCTGGTGCCGCCTGTTTGTGATGGCCATGTGCATGTTCACTGTGGGTGGGTGCATGCCATCACATGTGCAGCACATTGGGTTAGCTGGGTTGCAGGTTGGGTGGTGTTCAGGGTTGTGGTCAGTCTCAGCCATTGACTGTGTTCCCATTTTCCTAGGCCTCAGTGTGCTTCGGCGCATGGCACACGATGTCCGGCGCCTGACACAGCTGGCCGGCGACAACAGAGAGCTCCTGCAAGCCCTACAGCAACAGGGGGAACGGCTGCACAGACACAGGAGGAGGAGCAGGAGCCTGCTGGGCCGTAGCCCACCTTTTATTTGCCCTTCCCCCATCCCTTTCACCCTGACTTCCCTCTCCAAGTTGTTTTCCTCCCCTTGCACACCCCTGCCTTTTACCCGCCCCCCAACTTGTACATAGTTTTAGCTGTTTTGTTACCTCTTTTGTTTGAATATAAAATTCTTTTTGGTACAACTGCTGTGTTGGTGTCTGCTTTGCAACTGGCTCTGGGTGCTCCGTGCAGGGGTGTACATGCCATCTGGGCTACTATGGTCCTGGATATATGTGTGTTGTGTGTGTGTGTGTCCATGGGGAGGTATCACCAGCATAGCATTGCCTTCTGTTGCTCTCGCCATCTGCTGCCACCCACTGCTGGGTGCACAGGGTGGGTCTGGGTGGTCTGCTTCTCTGCAGCATGGGGTTGACGTGTGGCACGGGGGTGCATGGTGTTTCCTGCAGTGCCTGTCACTGCACATGAGTGATGTCTTGGGGGCACGGTGCACGCTAGCTGTGCGCAGGGGACTGATGTGCACTCAGGTTGTCAACCCTGGGTGTGGTACTCTCTGCCTGCCAGTGGTTGTGCTGAGCGCCATGGCTCTGCTATGCTTTAGTTGGTTTGTCCCCATGGGCACGTGATCAGCCGTCCCACCCCAGTGATGCTGTGCTTGGGTGTGCCAGTGTGGTGGGTTCTGCAGTGAGTTCCTGTGCCCATGTGTGGCATGGCTGGCGGTGGGCCCCAGCCTGCCTCCCTGGATGTGCAGTTCCATTGCTCTGGGGGCTGTGCTTGCGCTATGGCAGCTCTGCAATGCTCAGCTGAGCTTCCATGGTTGCGCCATAGCGCAGCATTTTGGCTCAGCTTCTCCTTCCTGGTTGCGCGATGGCGCAGTATGTGCGATATTCAGACGTTGGTTGCTTGCGCAATTTGCTCTGCTCCATGTTTGAATATCGCACCTGTTGCGCATTTGCGCAACTGGTTTGTGCTTGCTCCTGCTGTTGCGCCAGTTTTGAGCGCAGTTTGAATATCTGGGCCTGAGTCTCTAGAGATGGGCAGAAGGTATAAGTTTTTTTTTTTTGTTTTTTTTTTAAATTCTTTTTCCCTCCAGTCACCGGTTCAGGGGCATCCCTCAGACATCTCCACCTGCCCAGCTTAAGACTCTCCCCAACCCCAGGTCCCCCCCAGAACTCTGACCCATCACCCCCCTGGCTCGTGCCTCCCAGGGCAGGGCCACCATTCCATCCACTTACCTGGCACTACTTGAAATCTAGTTCCTTGCAGGCAGGGTGAAAGCCAGAGGATATCAGGACCCAGGGAAGGCGAAATATGACACTAGGTCCGGGATTGGTGGCCTGTCGTTTCCACCTAGTCCTGGGGTGTTTCCTTTGTTCATGAGCGTGAATCCCCTGTGGCACAGATGTGCAGCTGTCCAGTGTGTGACAGGCACGCTCCCACCCAGAACCCATGGTGGTTCTCAGTCACCTCCTTCCATCCCTGATGTGGCCCCAGCTGTTTCTGGGAGTCACTGAAGACCATAACCACAACCCACACCAGGAGGGGAGAGCTGTCAGATGCTCAATCCTCCCTCACCCCCCCCCGGGGCAACCTGAGCTTGCTGCCGACCCCAGGTCACTGACATGGTAAGAGGTAAGGCGATGGTGCTTCAGCTCTCTATACCACTAGGCTGGCCTTTGGGTCAGCAGTTTTAACATCTCATCTGAAGGACTCACCTTAGCAGTGCAGCATGCCCTTGTATTACATGGCAGTGTCAGTTATAAGCATAACCACCGAAAGAGGGGTTCACTTATGTGCCTTAAAGTGAGGGAGTTTTCACTTGTCCCTATAACTCAATATTGTGCTAGTAATCATAATCTGGATGACAGCTTTAGGATATACTGGAGACACCCAAATACCATCCGATCAGTTCCCGTTTACTATACCAGTGAGACAGAACTTAAAAATACACAGCCCACTTCTGGTATGTGGTCTCCCTGAGCTATGAGCAAGAAAAGCATACCAATAGGGACATTAGTGAAATGGATTGTATACGCCACTTCTTTAAAAACATTTTCCTTCCATAATCTTCATTTTTTAACCCTGGGATAATGCATCACACATTTCACTCTCACACAGTGGATCAGTGGGCAATAAGACTTGTGTATGAAGCAGATTAAATGTATGCTGAGAACAACATTTGCATGGGAAATGTATCCCACTAGCTTCACTGTGTGATGTTTTTTTGGTTGTACTGTATGTACATCTGTTTTGGGAATCTGTTGTACACTAATGACTTGGGCCAGACAAAGATTTCACACGAACTGCATTTGATAACTGTTTAACCAGGAGTCTACAATAAGGTTGTATCTCAATCAGCATGTACCTGGTGTAGTTACACACATTCAGACAGTAAAAAGTTTAGAAACAGTAGGAAACTGAACGATCACGATATTGAAAATTAGTATACTGTATTGCCATGTTACATTTTGTATATGTACTCTTAAAAGGATGAACATTTGAAAGTACCTTTGAAATTTTCAAGGACTTAAAGTAAGCAAGCAGTCCTCATGTCCTCAGTTTTGTTCTACATTATAAACATAACAGTATACAAGATGAACATTTTTTTAAATGTTAATCAGCTGATTTGCTGTTTTTAATCTCTGGAAACTACCATGCCCCTGACGAAGCCTGAATAGGACAGGATGTTGGGGTAGGCGGAGATGGACCCATTTGGAATGAATTGAATAAAAACTTTATGAAGATTAATAAAAAGATGGTGTGGCTGATTCACTACTTGACCAACAGTATGTCTACAGCCCAGCCCTCATGACCCAATCAAAGAAGTCTGATCAAGTTAGTTTTTTTGACTACCTCCCTGCCACAAGTGCATGCTGTTCTGCAACCCATTTGCCTCTGAAAATTCTACCAGTCCCTCCTTTCGAATGTGTTCCATCAGTGTGCCAACTATAGAAGTCAAATTGACTGACCTTTAGTCCCCCAGCTCATCCCTGGCCCCTCATGTAGGGAAACCACAGTCACTGTTCTTCCAAGGAGCAACTCCAAACTCTAGGGAGCTGCCATTAATGGTCATTTCCTTCAACACCCTAGGGTGTACCCATATGGCCCTGGAGATTTATCCACCTTAAGGGCTAGGGCCCTTTAAAGAACCCTGTCTATGGCAATAAGTTCTGCACACATCTTTGTGTCTCTCTCTCTCTCTCCCCACCCCCCCCCAGCTCAAAAATGCCTGGTGAGATCCCATCTGAAATACTCTGTCCAGTTTTGGAGCCCACACCTTAAAAATGACAGGGACAGGCTAGAAACCATACATGGGCTCTATTATGAATGGCACCTGGAGGCACTGAACATGTACTCCCCGGAGACAAGGCGGGAAAGGGAGGAGATATAACAGAAATCTTCCAGTACAGGAGGAGAATTAACGCAGTGCCCTACACTCAACTATTCATCAAGGCATCCAGCTCAAATAGAGTGTGTGTGGGTGGGGGGCATGGATGGAAGCTGAGGGGTGGGAAATTCAAAAGGAATCTTAGGAAACTCTCTCAGAAAGGATAGTGGAGCAATGGAAGAGACATCCTGAGGATGTAGTGGGAGCTAAGACAGTGTCAGCCTTCAAAAGGGGTTGGGATAAAGAGTATGGTCAAATTAAATCCGTGGGTAAAAGTATGAGCTAGGTCCCGGGATCTTCTAGGGTCTTGATAACTCATGGGCAAACTTGATGGACCTTTGGTCTCCTTCTGCCGTGACCAGAGTTTCTAATGCCCTCTATTTGCCATCTCTCCATGCAACAAAAGGCCTTGTCCCTTTCTGGATGCCCTCGGCTAACATAACTCCATTAAATTAATGTATTACCATAAAAGTCACCTAGCACGTGGATATCTTTCAGATTTCAACATGCCTAAAATAAGGGTTACTCACCTGCAACTGTAGTTCTAGGAGTAGTATATGGTACGTACAAACACTACTGGCAGTCTCCCATTAAGAGCTGATTTGCAGACCATCTTTATGAGAACCTACATTACTCGGCTCCACCCCATGACGCCAGTTTGCTCACATGAAGTAAGGATCAGTGTGCCACATGCCAGGGGAGGGCACGTAGGTCGTGAGGATGTGAACCATATACCACTCCTAGAACTAGTTACAGGTGAGTAACCCTCCTTTCTAGGGACATGGATGTGGTTCACTTATCCACACTACTGGCAGACTTCCAGAAGTTCTCCGGGAGGAGAGGGAAAGGCACGCACCCCTACTTGGCAAACAGATTGGAGAACTGAGGCCCCAAATGCAGTATCCTGGTGCGATTAAAGGTAGACGCTGTCATGGGAGATGAAAGTCAGTGCCAACTTCCAGGTAGCCGCCCTACAGATTTCTATGGGAATGTCCCAGGAAGCAGCCACTGAGGCAGCAGTACGTCCGGTGGAATGAGCTCTAAACCCTATGGAAGGTTTCCTACCAGCCAACATATTATAGCAGAGCTTGATGCATGACAATCAACCTGCCAATTGTCCTCTTAGTTGTCGTCTGCCAGGCGCAGCTTCAGTGCATGTTACAAAGAGCTGGTGAGACTCACCCCAAACTCCAGCTGTGTGCTCCCTTTAATAAGAGCACCCGCTCCAAGTCCAAAGTATGGAGCCTGCAGTTGGCCTCCAAAGAAGGGTTGGTAAAGTATACAGGAAAGTCAATCACCTCGTTAAGGTGAAACTCATCACCTTCAGAAAGCAACTTCGGACAGGGGCGAACGACTACCTTGTCCTTGTGGAAGACAAGGTATGGAGACTCCACTGAGTGTGCCTGGAGCTCACTGATCTTTTTGGCAGAGGTGATAGCCACCAAAAAGGCAGTTTTCCATGACAGGTATGACATCTCATACCTGTGCATGGGCTCAAGAGGCTTGCCAGTGAGCACTGCTAGAACCAGCAACAAGTCTCAAACACCAGCGGGTTGAAGTTGTCAAGGCCCTTGAAAAAGCACTCTACCACCTTCTGTGCCACCAGTGGCATACCAGCCCACATCTGATATACAGAGATGGCTGCCAGGTGCACCTTGAGGGTCAATCTCAGCTCCAGCTAGGAGATGGACCATAGGTATTCCAAGATGATAGCCAAGGAGCAGGCCAGAAGATCAAGGCCCTTGCCCCGACACCTGATGGAAAATCTGTTCCACTTGAAGGTGTGGCAACTGGGAATCTACTCTTTTTGGGAAGCCTCCACCACATGGAGCACATTTTCTGAAAGACCCAGAGCCTAGAACTCTAGATGCTCAGGAATCAAGCTGTGAGGTGCAGGGATTGAAGACCAGGGTGCAGGATCCTCCCCGATGACAGAACAGACCCCGGTGAAGAGGTAACCATTGGAGGTCTGCTGAAGCTGAGGAGATCCGGGTATCAGAACTGGTGGGACCAGTCTGGAGCCATCCGAGTCATCCGTGCCTTATCCCTCCACACCTTGACCACCAAATGGAGCAGGAAAAAGGGAGAGAAGAGTCCAGAGCCTCATGAAGGCAACCCCTAACACAGTCCCAGACTGTGGGGGGCAAGCACAAAAAAAGCCTCAGCTTTGCATTCTTCCAGGAGACAAACCGGTCTGCAAGAGGAGTGCCCCACAGGGTAAATAGGTGGTCTACCACCTCTTGATGCAAGGACCATCTTAAGACATCTTGCCCACCCTGCTGAGGGCATCCGCAAGCTGGCTGTTCGCTCCTGCGACATGGATCACCAGATCATCTGCACCCAAGCTGTGCATGAGATTCCAGCTGCAGACGACCTCCCGACACAAGGGAAGGGACTGTGTGCCGCCCTGCTTAAGTAGAACACAGTCGTGGTGTTGTCAGTCCAGACTTGCATGACCACACCCCTGACAAATGGAGTGAATTCTGTCAGAGTTAAGTGCACTGCACAGAGCTCCAGCAGGATTATGCAGTGACGGGACTACCTGGGGGGGTCCAGAACTCGTGGGTTCTGTGGTCCCCTGTGTGTGCTCCCCATCCCACCAGAGATGAGTCTATTACGAGAATGACTGTTGATTCTGGGCAGACAAACGGGGCTCCTTCAGATGTTCTGGGACGAATCACCACTGGATGGTATTCCACATCAGCTAGGTCACCATGAATGGCTCATCCAGGTGACCTAGGCACTGGGACCACAGATGGCCCAGCTCCCACTGCAGGTGCTACATCAGACTATGCTGGTGCAGGATGTCGTACTCCAGCAGCTGCAGGAAGTCCCAAGCAGGGCACGAGCACCAAACCCGAAATGATCAGGCAAAGGAAGGAAGATCCAATGCCTGTTCGCATGGAGTTGGGACTTGGCCCAAAGGAAGTCTAGGTCTTCCCAGATGAAGTGAATCAACAGCGACAGGTTCAGTTCGGACTTGGAGGGGTTTACGTATTTATTTAAAAAGTTTCATCAGGAATGCATACTGAGATGCATCGGGGGAGAATGGGGAAAACAAACCAATAATATCGATTACAAGTTCAAATGAGTACAAGATATACAATTACTGCAGTTAAATAGTGAAAACAGGATGAGTCAAGTTACATTCAGGCAAATTACAGGTAAACGAACAGGTAGGATCGTGTATTATACAGGCAATTACATAGATCACGTCATTTAGTGAGTGGATGAAGCAAAACGCGCATCAACCAGCACAGCAAGTGCTTCTCAAATAGGGCTAGGGGACAAGGGCAGAAGTCAGAACAGCTGCAGGAGGGGGAGATGAAGTTGTGGAGAAGGGAGGAAAGGGAATGGGGGAAGGGGCACTGTGGCTGGGGGGGAGAGAGACTATTCTAGAGTTTAGGGAAGCATCAAGAAAAAGCGGCCTGGCCCACAGTAAATGACCTGGGAGGGACAGCAAAGGTCCAATGGCAGAGTTGAAGGGAAAAGGTGGTGGGAGGGAGAGGGTGGATGTGAGGTAAGAGGGGAAGGATCCGAACGAGAATTTGGCTACAAAGGTAGCAGTGGGCAAGGTGCCTGTCTTCAAGAGAGGGGGAAGGAGAGATTTACAGAGGTAAGTCTGGGGTAGGCAGTCTAGAGGGAAATGACAATGAGTGGAAAGAGGGTATCCAGTGTGGCTAGGGAGGAATTGGGACTGGCACTGTAGACCATCTCCACAGTCGAAAATTGGGAGGATCATTTTCTGGACAAGTGCATGGCGGGCTGGCGAGGGATACACCACATGATTCTTATACAAGGCACCAAGCTTGGGATGCAGCTTCTTGTGGATAGTATCCACATGCCCAGAAAAGTTGAGGCGTTGGCCAAGCTAGACCCAGAGATATTTGAACAAGGAGACATCCTCAAATCAAAGTCTCAGCCAGGGTGTGAAAGGGAGGGAGGGAAGCCTAGAGAGTCTCTGCCTAGCGCCAAAGGTCATGGAGACAGTCTTCTCGGAATTAAGGAACAGCTGATTTGAGCAGAACCAGAGCTGGACACAGACGGGGAGGGGCAGGAGGTTAGCAGGACAGTGTCATCTGCATACACGTGTAAAGATGTAGAGGCACAGACAGCAGGGAGGTCATTTAGGAAAACAGAAAAGCGGAAAGAGTACAGAGCCTTGAGGGGGGTTGACCAGAAGGCCCATGTCACTGCAGGTCTGGAGGGACAGGTCCCTAGATCGCTCCACAGCCTCCTTCGATGGCCTGGTGATCAGCCAGTCATTCAGGTAGGGGTATACACTGACCCCATAGGTGCTGCTGGAATGCTGCCACCACTGCCTTGCACTAGTTGAAGTTCCTGGGTGCCAATGAGAGGCTGAATGGCATAACCTGAAACTGGTAAATAACCCCTTCTACGTGGAACCGGAGGTACCACCAGTGGGACGGATGGACTGGAATGTAGAAGAATGCGTTCTGGAGGTCTAGAGAGCAGAACCACACGTCCTGCTCCAGTGATGGTATCTGGCTCAGCGTGGCCATCCTAAACTTTCCTGAGAAAATGGTTTGGATCCAGTATGGGATGCACCCCCCCTGTCCATTTCGGGACCAGGAAGTACCTGGACACAAAGCCCTGGCCTACCATGGAGTCTGGGACATGGGCTTATGGCTCTTTTGTAGAGAGGCTAAGCAACATCCGGAAGGTGGGCAGCATGTCCTGTGACACCAGATTCCCTTGGTACATTGGGTCGGTAAGATAGAAGGGCCTCGAGGTTGAGAGGTATTCTTCTGCCCACCACTTCTAGGACCCCAGCTGTCAGAGGTATTTATGGACCAACTGTGCCAGAAGTGGTGAAGTTTCCCCCCCTCTCCCAATGGGGAGCTGAGGCAGAGACCAGATGAGCATGACGCAGACACCCCGTCCCATCACTGGGTAGCTCTGGAGGGGCACTGGCGGTTGCTGCCAGAGGGGTACAATTATCCTCTACCCCACCTTTTTGGGGGCCCTGACCGGGGAACTTGGTCTCTGGGCGCCCAGCCTGAAACCCTCCCTACTGGGGCTGCTGCTGCCTAGGCCGCTGTGATGGAAAGGGCCGAAACTGGAAAGTCTCCATTTCTGCCCTTTCTCGTCCTGAAAGGAAGTCACAGAATCCAGGGTGCACTGGACTTCTTGATCCTAATGACGTGTCCTTCCAATCCTCAGTCAAAGAGCTCGATGCCAAAGAAGAGGACATCGGCCAATTTGTTGTGGGTGTCCGCAATGACGGAAATCTGTAGCCAGGCCCTGTGACTCATCACAAAAGTCGCTGCCATGGCATGGACACAAGAATTGCCAATGTCTAAGGCCATCTGAAGCTGGTGTTTAGCCAGAACTAGACCCTGGTCTCAGACCACTTGTACTGCCAGCTGCTTGTCAGCAGGGCGGTATAGGAGGGCATGATCCAGTACTTCCAATTGGGAAGTGACCAAAGTGGGCCATCATCAGTGTGTAGCTCACGTAAAGGAGACCTAGGGAGGATGCAGCGTAGACCTTTGCTGCCTGTTGAAGCTTCTCAAGACTCCTTGTCAGGGGCCTTATCCACGTTCCAGAGTACTGCCGAACTTAAGAAATACTGAGTTGGCGACCAAATCCTTGGCCAAGGGGTGGTCCGAAAATCCAGACAAAGCGCCTGGTAGGGACTCTACATTTGTTTTGTGCTGGACCCCCCCAAACAGGTTCAGTCCCGCACCCCCAGGTCCTGCACTATGCCCCTGGAACTTACGTCAGGGTGGCGATCCTCCTGGGATTGTTTGCTTCTCCAGAGTGGGGCCATGGAGCAGGTGTGCCCAGACAGAATTAGAAACCAGGTTTTGGCCCCTTTATCAGGATGCCTCCCTGGCTTTCCCACCATGGTGAGGCCATGGGATCAAGCCGCCCGACGTAAACACTAAACTTGGTCACGAGCACAGTGCCGTGGGCAGGCGGAGCGGGGCGTCCTTCATGGGGGCTGGCATTTTCAATGCATTATTCCCCATTGGAGGGGTGGTGTGCAATGACGTGGGGTACCAAAGCGTCAATGTCTGGCATGCCTCCTCACAGTTTTAGGTTCCAGCAGCTGCACCCCTTGGCCTCCGCCAGAGGTCAGTCATGTGCTGTACACTCATCAACGTTACCCGCGAACAGTCCATAGGATGCTCAATCCTCCTCCCCCAACCGGCCCTCCGACTCCTTTGATCCGTTCCAGAACCCAGGACATCAGCATCGCAAGCAGAAGCTCTACCGTTGTACCAGCGGGCCATCTAGGGGCTGCATACTTGTTGACCATATGGGCAGAGGGTGCTAGGCAGGAAGCTGGGTGCTGCCAAATTTCAGTACCAGTCCCAGGATGGCAGTGTCCACCAGGAAGGCAACCCCTGGGGATTCGTGCCCATTCAGGATCTTAGTGGGAGGATATTTAGCCCTTTTCTGGACTGGCTCCAAGGGAACCTCCATGGACTCGGACATGAGCCTGAGGAGAGCCCTTAAAGACACTGGCTCATGGTCAGTAGTCAAGTCTTCGGCTGAATCATGGTCAAATGCTGGAGTCTGAGAATTGCATCGAGGACCCATCAGAGTCAGAGGACACTGAAAATGGCCCTCTGCCTTTTGCCATCATGCACCAGTCATGACTTGTCATGTGAGATTTCTACAGACAACTGGCCTGGCAAGCCAGTAGTTTTTTTGGGGAGAGAAGACAGCCCTTCTAACTCCTGTCCAAGGGGAGATGTGGAGGCGGTTCCACCTGAAATCGGTGGTGAGACTAGTCTTGGGGACAGCAGTCTCTGCAGAACAGGCATGGGCGGAACTGGTGATGACCAGGTGACTGCGGGGGTAGAGGGTAGAGCCCCTTCCCTCCCCAGCCAAGGCCCACTGCTCCCAAAGTAGCTTTTCATAGCACCATTGCATACACTGCAGCCTCTAATCATTCAAGGAAAAGAACAGCACTGAGGGCAATGCCTCCCAGTCGAGCAAGACCAGAAGTGCAAGGAATCCCTCAACCTTGAGCATGACAGGACTGTTGAGAAGATACAGCTGCAGGAGCAGTGTATGCTACCCGAATTGGAGTCTGCTGTTTTACCTTGGAGGGAGGCAAATCCTGAGAAGAGTCTGGTTCGCCAGCTGCTTCTGGCCCTCTTTGAGTGATGCCTAACAGGACTGGGGTACTGGAGATCAAATCATCTTCCATCCCTTCCGACCATGGGTCAACAGGGTTGAGAAACAATCTAGACTGCCTATTTAACCCTTGTCAAGGCCGACAAGCCTGACTGGGTCACTGTGGAGCTAGCGGCCTGTCACTCTACCACAGTGGGCTTGGCTGAAGCAGAGCTAGACAGTGTTGAGGAGTTGAGGGTGTGGGAAGAGCGTGTCGCGAACAGGGCTCTCCCCAAAGGTCTGGATGGTCCTGCACATTTCACAGTAGCTACCTGTGAAGGACATTCTGACACTGGACCCCAAAAGAGCAGCACAAAGACCGATGAGGTGCTCACCATGGCCTTGGCTGCCACCTCTTTCTTGGCTGCCAGTGTGAGCCGTGGACACTGCAGCTGCAGGGGCTGCCTTGCATGCAGATTTAGATTTCAATGGTGGATCCCTTTCAGCCAGCTGGCTGAGAAGACAGTAACAGTCTTCGAGTGAAGCAGGAAGCATAACTTGACACAGGCTACAGGCAGTGACGTGAGTTTTACCCAAACAGTAAACACACATGTGCAGATCAGTCCGTTATCTTTTGGTTGCGCTGGGTAGATAGTTTGAAGCCGGAAACCGGCTTGGCATCCCCATGTTCCATGTATACAAACACAAGAGCAGAACCAAAGAATAAATCCAAAGTAGACCGCAAGTGACAGTTTGCCAAATGGTGCAATATGTTTTGGGCCTGCACCGCATGCAGAGCTGTGAAAGACACCCGACTCTGCAGAAAAAAAATAATCAGACGTCACAGGGTGGAACTGAGGGATATACCACCCAAGGGGTGGGAGAAGCTTCTCTTAAAGATGGTCTGGCAAATCAGCTCTTAAAGGGACAGTGCCAACAGTGTGGATAAGTGAACCGTATCCATGTCCTTAGTATGATTGGAATTATTTCTATGACCTGAATATTTTACATTACTGTTTTAATACTGCTCTTATGTTAAGGCTACTTACTGTGCTTCAGTAAATTTTTTTTTTATATATAAAGATTCCACTGTTTTGGCCTCAATAGTGGGGTGGGGGTGCTGTCCCCACAGAACATAAGCAGTTTGAGAGTTAGAATTTGTTATTTAATACAACATGGTTCATCCATACCCAGAAGTGCAACTATTTTACCCTTGGACAACCCAAGAACCTGGTGTGGGGGTTTGGAATCCACAACCTTCCTGTCCCAGAAGCATGAATGCAAATGGAGCCATTGATAAACTAAACCAAACTAGACAAAAATGCAGTTAGATGAAGGCAAAAACACTAATATAGCCAGCCCAGTTGCACAGAGGTAGTGCAGCTTGCTATGCTGGCAACTCACATTTGGAAATTAGCATGGTCCAGAGGAAGGACCAAGTGTCTAAGGAAAAGCTCGCCTTCCTGGGAAGGAGGGGGAATGCTGTGTAATTGCCAACAGGTGGAGACCAGTTGGAAACACAGTTGTAGCACCAGGAGGGAAGGGGTTGCAGCCAGATGCCTGTCATGCATGTGTGCCACCGCAAACGCGACCACATTACTGCATGCCAGCACCCCGGGGAGAAAATGTAGGTGGCAGGAAAAACAAAAGTCCGACATCCATGCCAGTACTCCCACAGGCACTCACAATAGACATGGCTGGCCACCCACCACACTTGTGTCCTGGGCAAGTGGTGGATAACTTAAGTCTGTGAGAAGGTCAATGACTGGCAGGCAGGGTGCAGCCAGAAGAGACTAGGCTGAAAAATAGCTTTGGGGGACCTAAAATATGCAGAAACAGCTAAGCACCACAGAACAGACTCCTCCCCATGGTAGGGGATCCCATGAGATTCAACACCATAAGGCTCAGAATTACACAAACATCAACAGATTTAATTTCAAGGCATTTTAATACAAATATCTTACACTACAACTAAAAACATTTCTGCTACAACAAAAGAAAAATCCTTCATGAAACAGGAAGTACTTTTGCTGAGTGGACAGTAACAAAAATATTAAATTTTCCAATACAAAACATACATTTCTCATTAAATTTTCAAAGCAACAGAGACAGAATAATTTAATATGGCAAGTCTTAATTCTCTTCAAAGAGCAACACAAACTCTTGCTAATCCCCTTATTCAGCATGTAGTCCAATTACCATGGGTCCATTTGATAGTGAATAGTCTTGGTGATTTTCTTCAAGCTCCAGAATGTCAAGTAGCTCATCCGACTCAGAGCACAGGTCTGTGATGGTGAAATCGGGTACCTGCAAATGGGGGGGTGCAGGAGTCAATTTGCAGGTAGATGTGATCTCAGAACTTCTAGAAATGTAAATTCTCACTCAATATATTTTCAGTTAGCAACAGAACACACCCGCCTTTTGTCTTATTACACTGTACAGGGCAACTCTGTCTGCAAATCTAATCTTCCTACATCAAACACACCCCCAACCATCTCACCCATTTTTTTTACCCGATTTTAACCCTCCTGTCTCCATTTTAACTCTGCTGGTTTTACATTTTAAGAGTTGCTCTTTTGCTTACTGACTCGCTAAGAACTGTGGTGCATTTGTATGATACAGTGAGATACGCAAACTATTATCCAAACCATATTTCTTCAGAATTTTCACAACCTATTCAGTCTTGTGCAGTCCTTTTGTTGACTGCAAGCCAATGGCAAAACATCAGCTGAAGTAACTAGTATCAGTAATATGTTAAGCTCTTAAAAAGCTGTTCAGAGATGCTTAAACTCACAAGGACAGTAGGCGGAAATCAAACAAAAAAGTCAGGGCTCAAAATCCACCTGCACAGCTTTTTTTCTTTACAAAATGGCAGTGCAAATTTCAGTACAGCTTGTTTGGTATACACAAGGTGAACACTTTTGTAGTATGTTATTAGTGGCTGTAACCACAGCTAATGAGATTACACGATTAATAGCTGAACCTTATTATAGTCACATCTGTGACTTAGTTTGACTTCATTCAAGGCCCATGCTTGAACTGGAGACCAAAACTGAACAGCTAGGTTTATTTTACCAAGTGGACTGGGTCATTTATTCTTTTCAGTATGTTGTCTACTCCAATCTTGGGCTAAACTAGCATACAGACATACACAGCACCAACTGCAGACAGAAAATAAAAGCAACATTTTCTTATCAATAGTAAGATTTAATCTGTTTTAAGTAGCCCCCCCAGTAAAAACTGGGGCTGTGATAGGCGGAGGATGATTGATGGCATGCATGTCCATCATGCTCCTTCCACCCATAAACTGCTTCACAATTTCTGCAACACAAGCAAGGCAGGTTTTTACTGCAGTGCAGTTGGATTTATACCAAACCCCTTTTGTTTTAAAGTGCCCTTTAAGACCTCACTGCACTGGATGTTAGACTTACTGGCTTGTCCAAGGGGAAGCCAGATTGTTGACAAAACACCTGAGCACAATAAATGGGAAGGAATGAACAAGCAGAGGGTAGTATCCATTTCAGTTAGATGCAAGCGGAGACAGATGGAACTGTGTTACACTGAATACAAGCAGTTTTATTTCATTATTGAAAGTATTTAAATTTAAACATATGACCAGAGAGAGTTACAAGAGTGTTCCCCAGAGGCCGCCTGGTTTGCTATCCTGTCACACGTGGTTAGTTTTAGAGGTGGGATCAAATTTCCCCTTGTTTAAACAGGGGAAAGATGGACTCTTGACAAGTGCTAGAATAGCTGGCAGAACAGCAAGCACAACAGGCCCAGATGCAAAGGGACCGGATGGCCCAGCAAGTGCAACTGCAGACACAGGAACAAACAGCAGCAGGAGTTCATGAAGCATGTTCTGCCAACATATACTGAAATTGTGCCCCAGCTCCAGGTCACAGGAATTTCAATCACTGTAGGACCCCAACCTATGCTAACAAAAAAGGGTTCTGGGGACCACCCTGAGGCCCATCTTATGGCTGACAGTTGCCAGTACCACTGCCTGGCCAAGCTGGGCTACTTGCATTGCACTGTACCTGACTGGAGATGCCCAGGCTGCATACACAAGCTTGACATCACTGCCATGACCATGATCAGGTAAAAGCAGCCATCTTAGATTGGGTCAGAATAAGCAGAGAGTGAACCAACTTTTGCACCTTGGGTTTCAAGGTTGGAGTATGACCCAGAGTGCTGGCACAAGAACTTCCAGACTTGCTACTCAGTGGTTAATACCAAAGGTACACATTAAAGGAGATTATGGGTTTGATAGTAGGGGAGCAGTGCTGGAACATTTTACCAAACGGAGTGCGATTGGGTAAGCAGACACGAACAGACTACTCTGGCTGCAGCAATGAAAATCATGGAACATACCTGGAAGATGAAAGACCAAAGGTCACCAAGTAGAACCCATGACAAACCTCTGGTGGCAACCCGAAGAGAAGAGGGGAGAAAGGACTTTAGGAGATGGGAACAAATGTGCTGGTATAGTTTAGTGATCAAGTGGTGAAGTACTGCTCACCCCTCTACTTCAAAAATGTAGAACCACCAGGCCTGGTGTAATTCCCCAAGTCCCCACTCCCCGGTGACCCAAACAGGGGCACAGATTAGACCAGATAGTAACATTGTACGTTTCTGTTGTGATGAAGTAGGGCATCTCAGTAAGTTGTGTGACATGGACTGATTTTACAGAATCCATAGACACACACACACACACACACACACACACACACACACACAGTATACAATACCAATGCAAAAGGAAAACCAAGCAGTTACTACAGTTCTGGTGGATTCAGGCTGTGTGCAGACATTAAAGAATGTTGCATTACACAACTTGGGTCAGTGAGGGGAGCCCATAAATATTCCTGCATCCATGGGAATATCCGTAACTACCCTACGGCCTAGTTATGGTTAAAAGCAGGCAACTGGGCAGGAATAGTAAAGGTGGGAATTTCCAAAACCTGACCCTGACCAGTAGTCTTGAGCAGAGACTGGGAAGGTTTTATACACTCCTGCAGAGCAATACTGAAAGTTTATGCCCACAGAAGGCCACACGTACAGAGGGACTAACATGTTTTTTTACCTTTACTGACTGAAATACCAGTAAGAGGTTGGCCTCATCAGAAAGGACCAATGGTATCCTTGCTACCATGACAAACTGAATCCTCCATCAGACTGTTTAGCAGTAACTTTTTTTAAGACGACTTGGGAGGCTTGTCATTTCACATAAAGATAGATATTTATTAATTTTCTAAAACCTTGGGTTAATACAAGTGGGAAGATTTAATAGACAAGATCTTTGGGGCAATTACCATCTTAATTCAATTCATCTTTCCCCATAAGGACAAGTTCAGCTTACTCCATTTGTCAAGATCCTCTTTAGCTGATGCCAATAGAGTTAAGGTTAATTATATGGTACCAAAGGGAAGCTTAGCAAGTCCTGGGGTCAGAAAGAGGACGAAAAAAGGAAGGGCCCCTCTGAGACTGTAGTGGTTGGGGACTACAAGGACCTGGGTTCATGAAAGGTTTAGAGAGACTGATGAGAACACGGCATCCTCATCTACAGAATGCCACAAGATCCTTCCAGAGGTCTGACCAGACATTTTTTCAAAACCTGGCCAACAATTTCTGAACCAAGGGCTGATGAAGTTCTCAGGAATGCCTACCAGAAACTTAACTACAGTAAATAGTAAAGTGGAAGCTACATTTAAAGACTGCCTTAGAAAGATTCTGCCAATAGCTTGGCAGGAGACACCAGGAGAAAGGACTGCTGTGTGACTGTACTCCTCTGCTGGGACTATATTGCCCCCCAAAAAAAAGCTAGTTCTATTTTTATAGGCACAGGATTTGACTGACAACAGGAACTTCCTGTTTGGGAGCAGGAAGTCAGTGATCACAGAACCACCAAAGACCCACCATCCTAGAAGGGCAAGAGTAGCTCTCCGGCCCCCTCTAGCTGCTGGTCTGCCTCTGAGCAAGTAAGTGGTCTACTGAGAAATAGGATATTCTTGTCTCAGAACAGGACAATCAGGAGCTTAAAGGGCACACAGGCAGAAAGTAAGGAGAGGGGGAAAAAAAAAAAAAAGAGGAAAGAGTAAAGACTGCAAACAGTTAAGGGGCCAGAAATAAGACATGATTGGAGTGGTGCAGTGCAGTGGCTGTGGAGCAGCAGTCTTCCGGGAGACATTCTGGAGGATGCGGTGTCCCATCTGCAGGCACACCTCTGGGCTGAGGGAGGAGGTTGCTCATCTCCAGGCTGAGTTGGCCAGGATTTGTGGGACCTCCTCTTCCATCCAGGGACCACCAGTGCCACTGCCGTTGCCTCAGAGGTTGCCAAGAAACAGGAGCGGTTGGACCACAGTGGGCTCAGGGAGGGTGAGGGTGGTGGAACAGAGGCGCATCCCTCCAGTTGTACCTCTCCACAATTCCCATGCCATTCTGGCAAAGTGTGCTTCCTCTATGGAGGCACCCGCAGTGGAGACCAAGGAGGATGCTGGGAACCTCCACAAAGGAGACCCACAGGAGGGTGGCAGGGGACCCTGCAGGGGAAGGAAACAACTCCTGGTGGGGGACTCCATTGTTAGGAAGGTAGAACTGGGGGAGGAAGGGGAGAGGGAGGTAAGGTGCCTGCCTGGCGCCATGGCTTGGAGGGACAGGGAGTGTATCCTCAGGATTGCTGGAGCAGCTGCACAGGGGAGGGAGCTGGATGTCATTGCCCACCTAGGGACAAATGACCTGGCTAAGAAAGGGATTAGAGAAGTGCAGGAAGAGTTTGTGGAATTGGGGAAGGGCCTTAGTCAAGTAGGACGCACGGTAACCTTCTCGGAGATGCTGTCCATCTATGAATCCCATGGTGCGGAACACCCTAGCCTCTCCTATGCCAATCGGTGGTTGAAAAACTGGTGTGGAGCTCAGGGATTTGGCTTCATTGGGGACTGGGGGTCCACCTGGAGTGATGCAAGCCTATAACTGGCATGATGGGCTGCATCTGTCCGGGAGGGGAACCAGGATCCTAGGTGATAGGTTTAAATGCTTCATTAGCAAGCTTTTAAACTAGCCAAGGGGGGAGGCACTGGAAAGGAGCAGGGAAATCCTAGCTCCCCCCCCAAATAATCACGGTAGTAAGTGTGGCAAACACCAACATAGAGGTGTCGATAGGGAGAAGGGCAGGGGTAAATGGAGAAAGTGACAAAGGCAAGAAGGACAGGGATGGGGCAAAAGGAAGTAAGGCCATCAGGAAATGGAGGATAATGAGTACCAATGCCTGTAGTCTGGGCAACAAGCTCCCTGAGCTGGTGGTCTTGATGGAAGAGGGATGCCTGGATATCGTAGCAGTCACAGAAACATGGTACACAGAGAACCATGACTGGGATGTTAACATACCAGGGTACATAACCTACAGGAGAGACAGGCAGGGGAGAAGAGGGGGAGGAGTAGCTCTCTATGTAAAGGAAGGGATAAAAGCAACTGAACAAAAGAGTAAACAGGGAGGGGAGGAGGAGGCGGCACTGTGGGTCACCTTGGAGACTGGAAAGGGCACCACAATCTGCACAGGGGTGGTGTACAGACCCCTATGTCAGGGTGAGGTAATGGACAAGGATGTTAGAAGGCATTCTTAGAATGGCAGAGAAAGGGGAGATACTGTTGATGGGAGACCTGAATATGCCAGATGTTAACTGGAGCACATTTGCTGCAGCCACATCCAAGAGCAGGGCCATTCTTACATACCAACATACTATTTGCCAGCAGATTAGGCCTTACGGTCCATCAAGTCTGCTCGAACCTTAGATCCTTAGTTGAGTGCCGAGGCCCTCCCATCCCTTGTGCTCCAGAAACCCCCATCATCCATCCCCACCCCCCTGGGACAGGCCATCATCTGATACATCCACTCTGTGTCTGCCCCACCCTCTCTTGAAGCCCTCCACTGTGGATCTCTGAACCAGCTCACCAGGCAGTGCATTCCACCACCCTCTCAGTGAAAAACCTCCTCCTCTTCCCCCCCTTACCCTTCCACCTTCCAACTTCAAACCATGCCCTCTGGTGATACCTTCCTGCTTCAGTCTAAAGATCCCCTCCATGTTTACCCTATTTATTCCCTTGAGGTACTTGAAGACCTCAATCATGTCCCCCCAGTCTCTCCTCCAATGAAAACAAGCAGAGCTCCTCAAGTCTGTCCTCATACGTCAAATCCCCTAGCCCTCATATCATCTTAGTTGCCCTCCTCTGTACCCTCTCTAGGAGCTGTATGTCCCTCTTCAAGTGTGGTCTCCAGTACTATACACAGTACTCAAGGTGTGGTCTAACTAGTCCATTGTACAGCGGCAGAATCACTTCCTTGCTCCTAGAGGTGATCCCCCTTACGATGCATCTCAACATCCTGTTTGCCTTGCTAGCCTCTCCTGCACTGCTCAGTTATTCATACATGCATCCACCATGACCCCTAGGTCTTTTTCCCCTATTGAGGCCTCCAGCCTCCCTCCCAGAGTGTACCTGTGTTTAGGGTTTCCCACCAAGATGCAACACCTTGCACTTAGTGATATTGAAATTTAATTTCCATGTGTGAGCCCAGCTTCAGGGTGTCCAGGTCCTTGCAGGGCCAACCTACCTCTTCTCCCTCAACTACTGCTCCCATCTTGGAGTCATCAGCGAAGAGACTCATTTCATACCCTATACCCTCCTGATGTCCGATATGTATGCATTAAACAGGATCGGACCCAGGACCGAGCCCTGTGGTACCCCACTACCAACCTCTCTAGGGTTCGAGAGCTCCCCACAGACCACTACTCTGGGTGCATCCAGCTAGCCAGTTTTCAATCCATCTGACCAAAGGGCCTACTCCTAACCCCATCAGTTTCTCCACCAGACCATTGTGGGGGACAGAGTCAAACGCCTTGCTGAAGTCCAAGAATAATACATCCACAGGCTTTCCCCTGTCCAGTTCTGATGTTACCCATTCGTAGAACTCCACAAGACTGGTTTGACATGATCTACCTGGCACAAACCCATGTTGCCGACTATCCAGACCTCCCACCTCCTCCAAGTACACCCCCAATCGTTCCTTTAGTATACTCTCCATTAGTTTTCCCACCGAGGTCAAACTGATTGGTCTATAGTTACCTGGTACTTCCCTCGACCCCCTTTATGGATTGGCACCACATGTGCCTCTCGCCAATCCCTAGGTACCCTCCCTGTCTCAAGTGACCTGTTGAAGAGCTCCGCCAGGGGTGCAGCCAGTATGTCCGCCAATTCCCATAGTACTCTCGGATGAATGCCATCCGGCCCAGGAGATGTCTTTCTTTAGGGCCTTGAGGGCTAACCACACCCTTTTGGCAGAGATAGTATCATCCGTCCCCTCCACCTTACTGGCCTTTTTATCCTTATCCAGATGTGACACCCCTGGGGTACCTCTCCCTTCCTCTTGCTCCATTTCTGTTGCCCATTTCTTGATGCCCTACAGGTGGCAAGCATTAGACAGTTTCGGAACCCACTCGTGAGGGAGCAATCTTAGACCTCGTACTCTCAAACGGGGCAGTGAGAGGATCTCAGATCTAGAAGTGGGTTGCCATCTGGGGACAAGTGACCATCAAACAGTGTGGTTCACGTTAAACTCAGCTACAGAGTCAAGCCATACAAAAGTGAGGGTACTGGACTTTAGGAGGGCTGACTTTGGCGAGATGGGAGAGTGCCTCAGAAAAGCACTAGCAAACAGGCTAGAAGGAGGTGTGCAGCAACAATGGGGAATCATCAAAACTGCCATCACAGAGGCAACAAGCCTTTGTGTGAAGCAAATAAATCAAAAACGAAAGAAAAAGCCACTATGGTTCTTAAAAGAGGTGGCTTTGAAAGTCAGGAAGAAAAAGATATACTTCCGCAATGCTAAGGAAACACAGAAGCAGCAGGACAGAGAGCTGTACCAGTTAAGGCAGAAGGAAGCAGGGAGGGAAGTCAGAATAGCAAAGGCCCAAATGGAGAAAAAGATAGCCAACTCAGTTAAGAAGGGGGATAAAACCTTTTATAGGTACATCAGCGACCATAGAAAGACAAAGGGAGGGATAGTGAGGCTGAACAGAATGAATGGTGGGTGGGTAGAGGGGGACAGTGAAAAAAGCAGGGATACTGAACGAATATTTCTGCTCAGTATTCACAAAAGAGGAGGGGGAAGTGCCTAATCCAATTAACAGAAGCACTCTTGATTGGGGGTCGATCCCAGTCCTTTCACAGAAGAAAGGGTTCTGCAAGAACTCCTAAAACTGAAGGTGGACAAAGCAATGGGTCCTGATGGAATCACCCTAGAATTCTAAAAGAATTAAGTGAGTAACTAGTGAAACCACTGGCTACTCTAATAAATCATGGGAGGATGGTGTGGTACCCGAGGACTGGAGGAAGGCGGATGCGATTCCCTTCACAAAAGTGGGACCAAGACAGAGGCAGGAAACTACAGACCTGTCAGTCTGACCTCTGTGGTAGGGAAAGTGATGGAGTCACTTCTGAAGGAAAGAATAGTTGCGTACCTAGAGGCCAGTGGAGCACAGGACCCAAGGCAGCATGGATTCACAGCGGGAAGGTCATGTCAGAAGAATCTAAGATTTCTTTGACTGGGTGACCAAAGTAGTAGACCAGGGAGGACTGTGGACATGGCCTACCTAGACTTTAGCAAGGCATTTGACAGTCCCACACAAAAGATTAGTCAAATTAACCAGCCGGGAGTGGGTCCCAGGGTGGTAGCCTGGGTAAAACATTGGCTGCACAACAGGACACAGAAGGTAATTGTAAATGGAGTCCACTCTGAAGAAAGAGGGGTTACTAGTGGGGGTACCGCAGGGTTCAGTATTGGGTCCTGTCCTTTTAATGTCTTCATCAGTGACACTGCAGAGGGACTGGAAGGAAAGGATGCCTTTTGCAGATGACAAAGATCTGCAACAGGGTTGATACACAAGGAGGCGGAAAGGATGAAAAGGGACTTGGCAAGGTTGGAGTAATGGTCAGAAGTATGGCAGCTAGGATTCAATGCAAAGAAGTGCAAAATAATGCATCTGGGAAACAAGAACCCAGGGGAAGAACACACAATGGGTGGGGAGGTAGTAACAAAAAAGTAAAGGGACCTGGGGTAATCATATCAGATGACCTTAAGGTTAGCAAGCAATGTGAGAAGGCAGTAAGGAGGGCTGGGGGTATACTGGGATGTATAAGGAGTGGCATCAGCAGCAGAAAACAGGAAGTTGTTATCCCTCTGTACAGACAGTTGGTGAGACCCCATCTGAGTACTGTGTCCAGTTCTGGAGACCCCATCTCAAGGACATAGACAGGATAGAGGTAGTCCAGAGGAGGGCAACTAAAATGGTGCAGGGTCTGCAAGAGAAGCCATATGAGGAGAGACTAAAGGAGCTTAATATGTATACCCTTGAGGAAAGAAGGGAGAGGGGGGACATGATAGAAGCTTAAGTACCTCAGTGGAATCAACAAAGTCCAAGGGGGTAGCATTTTTCAGAAAAAGACTTGCAAGAACAAGGGGCCACAATTTAAAGATAGGAGGGCTGTTCAGGGGCAATGTGAGGAAGTATTTCACAGAAAGGGTAGTGGATGCATGGAACAGCCTTCCTGAGGAGGTTGTGGGGTCTAAAACTGTGGGAGAATAAGAATGCATGGGACAGACATAAGGTAATTCTTGTGGGGGGTAGAAAGAAATAGGCTGTTGGTTAACTAGGATCTGCGGCCTATCCTGTAGGTAGGGAAATGGGCAGACTAGATGGGCCTAGCGGTCCTTATCTGCCGTCAAAGTCTATGTTTCTATGGTAGATTAACAGAAAACACAATTTTAATTGAAGGATGATATTCTGTTCCAGGTAGAACCCACCATATAAACTTGGACTTTATATTACCAGTTAGTGGCTTATGTCTGCAAAAAGGGAGGTACAGAGACTGGGCCATACTTGTACCTATTGCAGGTGATTTGGGCAGGGAGAAAGCCACAGCATGCATACTGCCTGGTTCTTCTGGCCAGATATTTGGAAGTAGCATATCTGTGCTTCCTGCCCAAACTGTCAGTTGGTGGCCCTTAGAAGTATAAAAAAGGGCCCCTTGGATACATATGCCCATAATAGACACCAATTTAAAGTGTTAATATGGTGGGAACGTTGACAAAAAGTACATCTGGGTATCAGTAAGTTTGTTATATTGGACCATGCCACTCGTTACAAGGCTATTCCCCCATGTTCTACCACAGCCTGGCCAGTGGCAAAAGACTTTACTAACTTTTCCCTGAGCTGCTGAAGGAGATCCTAACTGATAAAGGCACCAACTTTGTCAGAATTGTAAATGAACAGACTACCATCCCAGTGGATGACCAGCTCAACCACACCCAAAAGCAAGAAGCCCAGAGGCCGTCAGATAATTCTGGGGATGTACTGCCCCCAAAGCCAGGATTAACAATGTGATCCAGCACCAAACAGACATAGATCAAACTGTCTGGATCTGCCAACAACCATACAGACTACTGGAAAGAATCACAGAAAGAGAGAGAACGGGATTCTATGTCGGAGTCGAGTTAGAGGAATCCAAGTGAATGGTCCAGGCCTACTGCGCTAGTCCCTAAACCTGACAAGACAGGGCCACCCAGTTTTATAAAGGACTTGCAGAACGTTAATGCCATATTCAAGTTTGACACACACACACACACACACACACACACACACACACACACACACACCTAAGGGTAGACTAACTTGGGAATGGTTGTTACATTACTAGTAACCTGGACCTAACCAAGGCGTACTGGCAAATCCTATTAACTCCAGAGTCCTGTGAGAAAACTGCCTTTGCCGCCCTGTTTGACCTATATCAATTTACTGTGCTTCCCTTTAGATTGCATGGGGCCCCGGCTAGATTACAGAGAATGATGAAATGTATGCTCTGTTCCGACAGGCTGTATGCAGCAGCATATCTGGACGATGTCATATTTAACACTGCGGGGGACAGCCACCTGCAGGATGTGACCACATACTTCAAATTGCTTACGGAGGGAAGTCTTGTGGAAAATGCTGAGAAATATGCCCTAGGGTGGCAGGAGACTAAATACCTGGGGTATATGGTTGGGAACAGCCTTATATGCCCAGTTATCAACAAATTATGAAGAAAGTCACTAATATGTCAGAACTTAACCAAGCAAATAGAGTACAGTTTTAGTTTGTGTAATCTATGAATTAGATGCCGAAGGGGAGATTTATGCTCAACATACAAGGCAATGCAAGATGAAGCTATCAGAGACTATAGTTTAGTCAAGCAAAATAATACTCTGTTGCACAAATGCAAAATAAAAGGGGACACCAATAAACACAATCACTGGTTCACTCAGAGGATAATCAATCCATGAAACAGCTAAAGAATGTAATTGAGAATGATACCATGTTCACCTTTAAACACAGGTTAGATAAACGCATGGGAATGTAAAAAAATTCTCCTTCCACCATTGAAATACGGTGGCGAGTTCCCAATAGGCCTCCGGACTCCAACTCTTAATACTCTATGAATCTGAATTAAGAGCCCTAGCTGACTGCCCTATTCTAACTACTTCTTGGACTTAAGAGCATTACCAACTGTTCATTCTGGAATTCTCAACTCTTGCTACCCTACTGACTGACCTGATCAACCTCAGCAAACAAAAAAAGGCAAAAATGGAGAATTCTGTTTCTTTTCTTTTGTCAAAGGAAAATTTTGCATTTAAAACTAAAGACAGTATTCCTTTTACAAACTGGCAGGGGTTAAACTACCTACCTTCTGCGAACTTGCAGAGTACATACAAGTAACTTTTCTACTCCCAAAAGGTAGGGATATCTCCAGTTATGCCATATTTGCTTATTCTTGACTTTAATAGTTATGCTACTACATACTGCTTATACAAGTCTTTTTGTACTGTTGTAGGTTTATTGAATACCACCTATAGTAATGCAGTAGTTCAATGTAAATCTGTAGGTTTACTTCATAATAAAATGTTACTGACAGAATACTGTAGAATTGACAGTCCAGCTGCACTATGCACCAAATGCTATAATTTACTGATCACTTTATGAATGTTTAAAGATGCCTTGGATCTTAAGTTTAATTTGATCAAATATAGTGCTGCTTTATACCTTACGAACTGCAAATTTACTGTCCGCATGTAGACCTTTATAAACCAACTGCCGATTTGCAAGTCATTATCACTGTATATAATACCTTTAACACATGGCCTATACTTTTATAATTAACATTTATATCTTCCCTACCGCTGATTAGATACAAATCTGTAACTGAACACTGCTGCCTACTTGAGACAGCCTGCATATTAGTTTGTTTTTAATTAACAGGTTGGGCTATGTTCACTAAAAGTTCTACCAACTTTAAAAAGGACTTACCAGTGTCACTAAATACAAAAGACAGACATCGGAAAAGGTTAGAGACTTACTGTAAAGTGTTCATACGCACAAAGCTGTGTTACGCAATACCAAGTAAAATGTTCCCTGCCAGTCCAGAACAGTTATGGGATGGAACAGTAACAACCAAGTGCAAGAATTAACTCCCTCCCCCCACACTGCCCCAGTGACCACAGCAGAATATGCTGTAAAAAGTGTTGAGGTGAAATTTAAGTTGAATAGTACCTCCCTCCAATACACACAAATGTAATCTTGGCCATTTCTTGCAAATTCACATTCACTCAGTCTCCACAGTAAGAAATCCCCATTATGTTTTATGCATGGTATATCTTTCATGTTTGTCTACACCAGAACAAAAACACTGTCAAGCAGTGCAGTACAGTCCTCAGTCCTGCTTACTGGAACATGACCACACATGCCTTTGACTCCATCTTCTTTGGAAGACCTCAGTACTGTAATTTTATCATAAAAGATCTGAGACACCGACTCTACACCAGACACTTAGAATTCAGTGAATAGCAGATTGCTAAAGGACAAAGCATGCAGATCTCTCAAAACAAGAAGGATGCTGGGAAACATTAGGTGGAAAACAGACCACAAAGCCAACATGCAAAACCCCACCCGATGCAGCAGCAACATTGTGTTCTAACTGCACCCAATTAAACATCTGGCAGAGTGCAAGAATTACAGCCTGAATGGCATATATACAAATTGACATTTTTGATCTTCATGTAAATTTGAGGTTGAACACTTAACTAGAATGGGAATTCTATATTCTAACTCGGGGCACCGAGTCGATCATTAAACCAACTTTAAATTAAAAGAACACTCAGGTGACAGACATTGGTTGCTGAAGCATTTATTACCAAGAATATGAAATACAAATTCAAGAAAGCAGCATGCAAAAACCAACAGGAAGAAAAGCACCCTGCCACAAACAACCTATATTTTAATTTGTATTTCATACTGTTGTGTTTTACAGTTAGTTCTCACTTTTAAACTGTGACAAAGAACACTGCACATTTAGAGGACAGGCAGTATTGGTACAAAAAATATGTATAAAACACATTAAAGGCATATATAACATGAAAAACATTCTGTAGCAGGATGGTCACTGCAGGTCTGAGAACTAGAAAACCAACTTATAACATGATTAAAAGCCAAAGACCAATGAAGTAAGTATTGGGAGCCTGGGAACACATTTAAGATTTTTGGAGAAACTTCTTAACTTGCTGTAGAATGCTTGGCTAGAAATTCACAGTTGCATATAAAAATCTGGTATATAGTCTCAGGGTACCCAGCTCTACTACATGTTTAAAATTTTTGTACAAGATGGTATCCAACATGAAATGCTGGCAGCTGGAAATCTGTATTCCGTCCACATCTTTGGTGTGCTTGAAATACCAAATGAATGTTACTGTAGAGCCTTGTATACCATACAAAGAAAACAACAAGTTCCTCCTGTGTAATTTGGCAATTGCAAGGGAACTTCATCATCCATCCATCATGTTATAAGTGTTTCTAATCCTACCACTGCATAAACAAGGTTTTTAAAATCACTGCAACTTGCAAAGGCACACATTGTTTTGTTATAATGAATGAGCATTTAAATTGTAGCCTCTGCGGTCAACAATTTTGTGAGTCCAATAGCCTTTAATCAACCAGTTCTTCGTTTGCCTGATGCCACTGTGTCATCATTTTAAAGGCAGTTGCAGTGATAAAATCCACCTTGTTCACAAAACTGTAGTGTGCGTTTATGCACTAGTGGACTTATTCTGTGCGATGTGCTCAGGTTGCTCATTTTCTTGGTTGGCATCCCTGTCACCTTCCCCTTTGTGCACAGAATGCCGAGAGTCTGCAATCTGTGGGTAAAAGGGACCTACCAGCCAGTTGAGTGGGGTGTTGTTAACCAAGTAATCCATCACCCCATCCAGGGACTCCTTCATTTTGCTTAGCTGCCCCTTGCTAGTAGCAAGAACATGATCAGACACTTCTCTGATGGAAGAAGCTGAACGAAAGGTTTGGTAAACATCAGCTGCCGACTTTCCAATGTGCTGAACCTGTTCTTGGACGTTCTGAGGTAGGCCTTGGAGGCTTGACATCAATGTCAGGCAGGTAGTCTGAAGCTGCTGCGTTAGGTTACGAGCAATGACGAGTGTGCGATTTTCAATGTGCTGGAAACAAAATAAGTAGCATTAGCAAATTTTCTTAGTCTTTTTCTAAGTACAGAGCCCACTCAGGACTATCTATATTCAGGTCAGGAACACTTACTGGTTTGGTTCATAACCTACAGACCATGTACACAAGAAGAGCCAGGCACAGAGTTGCCTCTGTTGGTTTCAAACCTTTATTATTTCAGAGTCCCCTAGTTTTTCTGCTACTTTGACCTACTTATCGAAATACTGCAGTCTCAGCTACTTGTACAAGGCCTACCCTGCCTACACTGCACATATGCAAGGACATCTAGTTAGGCACGGGGATGCATCATGGTCACGTATGTTTTGTTCTGGGGGCGGGGGGTCAGTTATTTGATTGGATTTTTTCCTAAAAAGGTGTCACAAGAATGCCTTAAGTGCAAATATTCTTAGGAAATTCATTCACCCCTTTTAGAGCAACCAAAGAGGTGCGACTGGGACCTAGCTAGCCAGCCGGTGTAGCAGTAGTGTTACCACTTCACATCCAGATGACAGGTTCATGCCACAAGCTTGGGATGTCTAGTGCAGACTGGCAAGGCAGGGCACCTTCTTCCACTGCATGACCTGGGAACAGGTGTCATGCAGGAAGGAACAGTACTCCCTTGCATCGACATGCACCCACTCACTTGTGACATGATGCAGAGAAGTCGCATGCCCAGAGAGGGGCCGACAGGGAGTACCGGAGAGGGGCTCACCCATTCCTCTGACAGCCCTAACAGGCAGCAGGCCGGGTCACTCCAGAACATGCCCTTGTGGGAGATATACATAGTAGGGCTACAGGGTGAAAACAAAAGGAGTGGACTCAGAACAATCTTATGCCACCTATCAAACAGGGCTGCCTGCCCTGCCACATCCCTGATAACACCTCTGGTATTCTGGGCACATTAAGTGAAGTATTTTCCTTTGAAGTCTGGTCCAGAGGGTCCTGCCTGCAGAGGACAAGATGCAAGTTACCTAGCAGGGGCCAGAGTGAATGAAGGCACGAATAGAGTGTTGAACCCCAGTGGTTTCACAGGTATGAAAAGTTACACAGGCTGATGAAGGGGGCTCCCAGGTCAGGCCTGGTATGCTATGAAAAGCATTAAGGGGGGGGGGGGAGAAGAAGAGACAAAACAACTGAACAGTCCATCCAGTCACAGGATTCCCTATTTGGAGATGCTCTTACTGCTGTCCTCTTGCAAATCACCCCCCTCCACTTCCTGCATGAGCAATTCCTTTATGTATCCCACTACCTCCTGAATCATGTTACTGTCTGTCTCCAAAACCTTGTCAAGAAATTTGTCCTATCCATCCACCATCCTTTCCATTAAGAAATACTTCCTAATGCCCCTTACAGCTTGAGCACATGCCCCCTGGCAGACAAACTGCATCTTAGCTTGAATGTACTTGCTGTGTCCACCTCATTGAACCTTTTCATGAATCCGAAACAATCAGTAATCAGTGCAGATACAATATCACTTACCTTCTGCTCGTATTAGATTTCCCTATGCACCCTAGCATGCGGTTCCCCTCATGTACTGTACCTTGTTATACTCAGCAGCCTGCTGATTATTACTGATCACTACCCCAGGTCTCTGTGTGCTTTCTACCAGTACCCAACAGTAATAACTTCCAGGAGTTTTCCCTCCTAGGTGACAACTTGCACTTTCTGGCATTTAATTTCAACTGATACTATTATGAGACTGAGACCCAGTATTAAGAGAAACGTTTTATTCATTTGTATACAAAATGAATTGGACTGCTCCACTGAGCGAAGGCTGATTTTCAGTGAGGTCCAAAGTTCAATTCGTTTTTTACATTTATCGTACATACATCTTCCTATACATAATACTAATACAGAATGAAACAGATTCAATAAAGTGCCACAATTACACCATCTCAAAACATAACTTCGACTCCTATCATGGTAGATTCCCTTCTACTCCATCTACATTCTCCCTAGTCTGACGTCAGTTCCGTTTTACATACTCAATACCACTTTTGTATATTTAATCTGGATTTTCCTATTCAAAGATCGTAAATATTGTGGTAATTTCTTCCACAGGACTGGGCCAATATATGTAAAATGATTCTTTCCTACTTCAGGTCTGCGTTTAAGCAGCACACATTCTAGACCTCTAGCTGAGCTTAGGTCACTTAAGGGGGTTTTAACGCAAATGTTTCCAAAATGTAATCAGGAAGTTTCCTCATAATACACTGCCATGAATATCAAAATATTTAAATCTCTTGAGATAGGGAAATCCAGTTAAATTCCTTGTACATATCTATTCTATGGATCCTTTTTGGTGCACTTAATCTGGCTAACTTGTTATACACAACATCCAATTAGTATAAAAACTGTTCTTGTTGCTCCTGCATATATCAAGTTTCTGTATTCTTAAATAGTTAATACCATGATTACTATGTGCATTCTAATCTCAGTTAACATACAATTTCTAGTTCTATATAGGGATCCTAGGAATCTTTCTACCTTTTATTGTTGCATCAATATGGATATCCCACTTTAGGTGTTCATCCAAATAGACCCCCAAATATTTATTATTTACTTGTTCTAGATTAACCCCCAAGAGGGTCTCAATTTGTAAGTCACTGTCCTCAGGGCTCACCCTTTTTCCTCTATGAAATATTTCCTGTGATTTTTTTCCATTCAAAACTAGTTTGGAGTTTAAAGGTACACTGTCAAGCCCCTTAATTCTCAAAGTATCCCTAGTTTAAAAAACATTTTATGACTGCCAACATTCAGTAAAGATTGTTGATGTAGCTGGTAGTTCGATTATGACACTTATTTTCTTTAAAAAGGTGAAAAACAGACTGCCCAAAATACAGTGTTATCACACCAGAACAGGTTTGTTTACATCCCTTGAGCCACACCAAACACATCTTCCCTGGACTTGGGAACACCCACAAAACAGTCTAGCCCCTCATGATGCAGAGGGAGTTTAAGAGTCTTCTTTCTTATGGAGTGACTACACTGTTTGGGTGTGTTTCTAATGCACAGGAAGTATGCAGTAAAAACAGTACCAGGATTGTAAACAACAAGGTTGCTTATAAATACACATTGCCATGCATTTCAGTTCTACTAAACAAGGAGACAGACAACACAAACAGCAACATAAGTGAATTTTAGAGAGGGTAAGCAATCATAAAATGTGGGGTTTTATCTGGAAATATGATTAAACACAAGTCAACAGTGTCCCTTTAATAGAAAGTCCTGTAAATGGTCAGAGGCCTTTTGTAAAAGTGGCTGAATAGATACCATTATTTACGTAAAGGGACTGTCTGTGGTATCTTTAGCACAGAGGTGGTACTCCACCTCCTGCTGAGAGAAAACCACATAATTCATACATAAATTATACAATATGGATCCTAGTATATTGTTACAGAGATGTTCATCACTTCAATCATGCTGACCCTCCCAGAGAGCCTGGTATCTGCAAACATGCTCACTTTGCCTTGACAGCTTCTGTGTTAGAGCAGCAGTCAATGGCCAGATCATGGTACCCCACTAATCAGTGCTGTATTGACTGTTTAGGACCACCCCCTGGGTTCCATCAGCCAGTTTGACTATTTCTTTCCTTATCCTCCAACTGCTCATCTTTCTCGTCTCCTATATGGCAGAGTTGCAGTAAACCCTAGGTATACTACCTGCCATCTCAATACATTAAAATGAAGTCAGTTCAGTTAGTCTGACAAAACAGCCTCTACTGAACCCATGCTGGATTACATACATTGAGCCTTTTTCCTCCAAGGATGCATTTATTCCCTCTGCAATAATCTTCAGAAGGTTACCCACTATCAAAGTTTTGATCACTGGCTTGTAGTTTCCTGCATCTTCCATTGCCCCCCTTTGGGTAAGGGAAAGAAGTCACCACAACAGTAGATCTGAGAGAATCTCCTTCCATTGTGCCACATCATGGGACTGGCAGCCATCAAGAGTCAGGACTACCAGTAAACTTTTGCTAGCTAGGGCCAGCAATATTGGCATGCCTCATCAGTGCCTATATAATGTGGACATCCCCCGCATGCCTCAGTTCCCCACCAGAGACGAGCTCAGATGATCACACTGGCATGGACCACAGCAACCAGTACCAAACTAGACAGACGTTAGAGTACTATGCCAAAATATGCCATAAGGAGATCCAGCCTGTGGGACCAAGCAGGTAACCACCTACTCACCTGTCATCCGGGGGAGAGAAGAGACTGAGGCTCAATACAGGAGATTTTTGAAGCTTTGCTGTTACAGTAAGTAACTATTCCATCTTATTTGGGGATATCTCCCTCTGCTAGAGTCGCATCATGGAATGATTACCAAGCAGTACCAAAGCACCAGGGATCTAAATACCCTGAGCAAGGAGGCCTTGGCCTTGAAAGAGAGTAAGCCAACTTTAATCTGGCATGTCTGCAACAGACGGTGTCTAGACTAGGTTTAGTTACTGTATGAACAGCAGAGTACTCCAAGGCAGCCGCACAGATGTCAGTAGCAGACACATTGTGAAAACATGCCATGCAAGTAGCCAATCGATAGGCAGTATATGTAAATTTTTAGGTGCCCAATCAGAGGCTCTGGGCACTATACATAAAATTCCAGAGTCATAAAAAAAATCATAATAAAATTTCAAAATGCACAGTAAATCCAAATATTCAAGCAGCATTAAATATTAAAATGCTGCTTTCAGAATATGCCAGCTTAAATGGGAGTTTTCAGGCCGCTCCTGAATGCCTCCACCATAGGAGCTGCCCTCAGCGATCTTGGGAACGAATTCCAGAGGACAGGGCCAGCCACCCTCAATGAACAATCTGAAGTTTTCAGCCCGGTCCTCGTAACCACAAGCAGGCCCTGCGTGGAGGAATGGAGGGAGCGAGTCAGAAAGACCTCCCTACTCCAGCCAGGCAGCCAGGGCCCATTCAATATAGGGCCTTATAGTGAGCAAGCCCACCTTGGAGAACCCACCACCTGACCAGCCAGTGCAGACTCCACAGGACCAAGATCACAGGACTGCATCTGGGTAATCCCATCAGCAGCCTGGCTGCTGCATTCTGCACCAGCTGCAGTTGGTGGAGGTTCCCCCCCACTGACCCACAAGACAGAGCATTACAGTAGTCAAGCCTCTCTTACAAATGCGTGCACCAGTGAAGGCAGGTCTTCAGTCGGAATTAGGGGCTTGATCCAATCAATGTTAGATGGTAAAAGCTATTAATAACAGCAGACAACTGAGCCTCAAATGTCAGCCTGTCGTCAAAGATCACACCCAGTTCACACACCCTAGAGGATGCCATCAATGGCATTCACCCCAGGACTAAGCTTGTTATTCCGGAGGAGTCCTCATCCCACCCACAGCAAGGCTCAATCACTAGTGCCTCCACCTTGCCAGGGCTGAGTCTCAGCCAGTTAAGAGTTCATCTGGTCCTAGATCTCAGCAAGGCATTTGTTCAACACTTAGACAGCACCACTTGTCTCTGGTACAGAAGATATGTACAACTCAGCATCATCTGCATAGCAGTGAAAACCCAAACTGTACAGTCTGATGATCCTCCCCAAGGGCAGCATGTATACCAAGAACAGCACTGGTGACAGGATTGAGCCTTGAGGGACTCCACAAGTAAGACAGGGGGAACAAGATAATTTCACCCATCACCACCCTTTGCCTCCTGCCTGAAAGAAAGAACTCAAACCAGTTGATAACACCGGCGAGTCCACACCACACTCTAAGATTAACAAGATGTGGTCCACAGAATCAAAGGCAGATAGACAGGAGAATGAGAACTCACTGTTCCCCACGATCTCTGGCCATAAAGTCATTATGGACCTGGACCAGTGCAGTCTCGGTGCTGTGCCTCGCTCTAAATCAGGACATGAACTGCTCATAGATGTCGTAGGCCTCCAGGTGTTAAGAGCTGCAGAGCCACTATTTTCTCTACAGCCTTCCCTAAAAATGGGAGGAGGTTGGAGATTTGTCCAAGTCTCTAGGACGTCAGGGTTGAGTGATTTTTTTTTTCCAGAAGGGGCCTCACCAGCGCCTCCTAGAAGGTGTCGGGGAAGATCCCTTTGGAAAGCAAGCACCCAACTATCCCAGTGAACACTGGACTGATTACCTCAACACATCCCACTAGGAGACATTTCGGGCCCTGATCCAGTTCACAAGTGGGCTACAGCTTCAAGATCACCTCAGAGACCTCTGCCACCCCCACCGGCCGAAACTCATCCCAGGCAATAGGAGTGCTCCTGTTCCAACCAGACCCCACCCTGTGGGTCTGGTCCAGTCCCACTGGCGTGATCCTGTCCCAAAGAGGGCACCCAGTCAGAGAAAAATACAGCAAATTCTTTGCACTGTGTTGCTGAAGAAGCTTTTTTCTGCTGCAGGCAGGATGGAGAAGCCTGTCTACAGTCAGAAAGCAGAGCTGGTCTATTTTTTCCTGCAGCAATCTCCCTGGACAGGAATTCTGCTTCTTATGCTTGATTGCCCTTTGACAAGTCACTGTAGTGATTTCTCAAAGCCAGTCCATCCTCCAGCCAGGTCCCCCACCAACACTCCAATCTGATCCATGGTCTTCATCGCCCAGAGAGCCTCAAACCATGGGGGTCTCGGGCAAGAAGACCTAGGTCATATACAGACCAGTGCGATAGCATAGAGTGCCTCAGAGGGAGCCAGATTATAGGCTGCCATTGATTCACCCAAGCCAATCGCACTAGCAGCACTGACACTGAAGAAATCAGCCACCGCCAGTCTCTCTGGGGTTAAACCCCTCAAAGGGCAGTAGCTGACCATCTCAACAGGGGAGGGACCATGGGGAAGCCATGGGTCCAAGGTCTTGTTCCTCATCGACCTGGCGTTTTATTGCACCACCCGAAAGGGATCGGTGTCTGCTGTAGACTCCTCCCCCCCCCCCACTTGCCCACATGGTCCAGTGGGAAACCTAGGAACGGGAACCAAACACGTCAGGCCTCTCCTGAGGTCCCATTTAACCCTAGGGTGCCTATTCCGAACTGTCCCAATCTCACTTCTGTTGAGCTCCCGGTGCCCTGCCACCTACTCCCTCTCCTCCTAGTGATACCCCCCCCCACATGGTCTTATAGTGGCAGCAGGGAGGGGGAGGTCACAGAAGGAGCAGAGGTCATGCAGCAGGGCCCCCAGGTAGCTGATCCCGAGGGGCCGTGAACTCCTACACACTAAAATGAAAACCCAAAGAACATTAATAAAACGAACCACACAAGCAGAAAAACAGAACCTAGCTACTCATTCACACAACACTCCTAATAAATACAAGTTATTCCTATCTCATGCACCCCACAGGCAGTGTCAGTGGCTCAGCAGGTAGCACACTCGTCTGAGGCCAATAGCTCAGAAGGCTGTGGGTTCTATCCCCACACCAGGCACTTGGGCTAATATCCCAATACTGACACTAGTGCAGCATGAGGGGGGTGCTGCACTCCTGAGGTACCATCTTTCAGTTGAGACGTTAAACCAAGGTCCCATCTGCCTGTTCTGGTGGATGTTAAAGATCCCATGGCACTTCTCCAAAAGAGTAGGGGAATTTTGCTGGTGCCCTGGCCAAATCCCCATTCTCTCTCACACACCCCAAACCACCAACAGCTTAATCTGGTTCAAAGTCAGTTGGCGTTCATCTGTATCCCCCTTCCCCAGGTCATGCCTGAAAATAGGCAGAATGTGTCTAGTGGTCAACAACAACAACAACAAAAATAAAACAATTGTATTCTAATCTGCATTTCCTCCCACAACCCGCCCACTTAAATAGATCAGTGCTTAGTAAAATTAGGAGGAACTGAGTGCAAAATCAATCAATAGTCCCCATTTGCAGGGGGAAGACCAGTAAGTTCAATAGGCAGAGTCAGAGAATTTCAAAGAAAAGCTTCCAGAGGACAGATTTTCCAATCAGACTCCGCTCCCTCTCACAAAGCTGGGTTGAACTCAAGTCCTAATGGAAGAAAATCCAGCTGACAAGAACTTCAAAGAGGGAAAGCTCTCCTAGGGAGGACGAGCTACAATTCTTAGAGCTAGCTCTAGCAAATTCACTTAAGCTGGGGCAGTGTGGAATTAGAGCAGTCAAAGGAATTAACTACCCGTTTATAGCAGACTCCACATTCACCCTCCGGTGTCACTCACTAGCACCAGAGGCAGACTGGATGAGTTCTTCACTAGGCTGCAGACCAACTCAGGACCGAACCTCCGCAGAACTTCACTGGCCCTGGCTGCACACAGCAGACCAGTCCACGGCAAGACACAGCAGCAAACCGTCCGGATCGGCAGGGCAAGCCTGTGTTGCCACACCATGGGCTCCCTTACGAAGCAGTCCTGCTCCAGTAGATGGAACACTAGGCGATCTTTCAACTATCTCAGCCAACTGACCTTAGAGCTAAGCTGGTGCAGTAATCTGGCAATTGTCCGGATGGCCAAAGTCCAAGCAAGGCCAAACAGACAGGAGCAGGAGTCTGCTTACTGCACTTCTAGGAACAGAAAATAAAGTAGCACGCCAGCCATCTGTAAGAGACCCTGCTTAGAAACAGGCGAGCCCACCATTCTGGGGGCCAAAACCATAAACAGAGAGGATGTTCTACAATCTTTTAGTACATTCAAGGTACCAACTCAACATTCCGACATCAAGCATGTAGAGATGTTTCTCCACCATCTACGAGAGTCTAAAAGTACACTGGCAGGTCAATAGCCTGGTTCAGTGTTCACTCAAACTACCTTTGGCACACAATTAGAACTGGTACGCAAGGTACCCCGGTCCTTGTGGAAATCAAGATAACTGCAACCAGAGATTACAATTCAGAAATGTCTAGCAGAAGTCCTATCCATGAAAACCTGAAGGAGAGGTAGGCCATAACTTGACATGTAAAGGAGTCCAGCGGATTGGTAGTACACCAAATCTTAGTTTCCCTTTTGTGACTAGGTGCATCTAGTAGATTGCTTACAAGCTGCCATCTGAACAGGTGCAACTGTTGGGGAAAACCCCAAAGCAGGGGACCTCCAAGTCATCAGGAGCCAAAAGTGGAGAGGTGCAGGGATCGAAGATCCAGATGTACCAGAGAGCCTTGCTCCTGTGTTGAAAGTACCACTCAGAGGGAGGGTGACAGAGGGTTTCACTGTCAACTGCTGAAGCACTGGGAAGCAGTTTTGTCTGGGCTAGTACACAGCCACCAGAACAACTTGACCAGAACCTTGTCAGAGGGGAATGGTGGAAGTGCATACATGAACATCCCTTTCCACGAGAGGCAGGTCTCGCCAACTCCGGGCCCTGGAGTGAGCAGAAAAGCTACAGTTTTGCACTGTATGGATGTGCAAAGGAAGCTATCTGGGTGACCTTACTTTATAAAGAGGTCACCCACACCAGAATCCAGCAACTCCCATTTGTGGCAGAGCACCTGGGACAGACAGACACTGCTAGTACATTATGGGTACTTGGCAGAAAGACTGCTGACAGGAACATGCCTTGTTTTAGGCCCAGTGCCAGCCTTACTGCCTCCCTAAAGAGATGCTACAAGTGGACTCTGCCTTGTCAGATTATGTAGTACATCACCGAAATGTTTGCACACAACAGCTGCTGACCTTCCAAAGGAGGGTAGCTGAAGCCTGCAGGTCAAGCAGAACAATCTCAGAGTGCTGCTGTGTAGAAATGTATCGGGGGAGAGAATCACAGAATTCGAAGGGGCCTAGATGGGCACCCTACCCCGAGTCAGAGGCATCTGTCGTCAATCTCTAGAAAAAGGAAACTGATGGAGAAAGGGGATCCCATCTCCAGGTTGAAGTGGCCCAACCAGAGCAAGGAGTGGCAAACCACTTGTATGATAAACACTCTAGTTCATCTGAATGCTAAGCCCATTGGGCACAGAGGAACCATTGTGGCATCCGCAAATGCAGATGTGCCAGTGGGACAGTGATTCATAGGCCTCATGGCTGCTGTGTATCTGAAGAGACAAGAGACCAGCTGAGCCTGGGAAACAAATATAGCACAGTCCAAGGAAGAAAGCCTGACCCATTCCTGTGTCCAGAACAGCCCCTACACAATGGAGATGCTGGAGTGAGCACACACTGCCACGTTCACCAGAATGCCCCAACTTCTTTGAAGAGCTATATCTCCATTAAGTTGCAAAAATAAAGTTGGTGATTTATTTAAAACAAAGTTACTTCACGAATGGCTGCATGCCAGTCACCTTGTGAAACAAAAGTCTATCCTTTGGGGAGGATACTGACCATTTCACGAGCCAACTAGCAGGTAGCTATTCGTGAGGCAACTCTGCTTTAAATAAATCACCAACTTGTTTTTTCTGCAATTGAACAGAGATGTGCTTCTTTCTGCTGGAGTGCCACTTCTCTGGATCTGGCCTGACTGCTTGGGATTAGCTGTACTTAGTTGCACCCCCTGCCCTCACTGGAACAGACACCTTTTGGGAGAGTTCTTTGAAGGGCTGTTGGGTGTTTAACAGTGTAAATTACTCTCCTATAGTGGGGACTTCAGAAGTCAATCATCAAGGTACGGGAAAACAAAGGCCCTCCCCCTTCTATGGGCAGCAGTAACTGCTGCCAAGCATTTGGTAAAGACATAGGCAGGGATATTCACTGCGTCCTGGCGGGATATTGAAAGGGCAGCCAGGTGCAACGCAAATCCCGATGCACCGGGGCGCAATGTAACTATGCGGCACAGATGCAGGGGGCATGCCCATGCATATGCAGCACATCCAGATATTCAGCCCAGGATGTGTGGTGCATATGCTGGTGCAACCCTGCAGTACGTCGCATGGGCGGGCTCAAAGTTGAGCCTGTAAGGAGTGGGTACTCCCGGCCACCCACAGGCAGGCCACTGTACTGCAGGGCACAACACAGCAGCTGCCAGCCATGGGTGGCCACCCACCCAGAACACTATCCACAAGCACCCACACCCCCACAAGCACCCACACCCCCAACCGGTAGTCCAGTGGACCCTCCTCAGAGTCCCGATGCCCCAGAACTGTACTGCATAGATGTTCCTGGTAGTCTAATGGGATACCTCCCCAACAGCACCCTTGCGCCCCCGGTGGGCGGCTGCAACCCGCCCGATGGGGTGGGCAAAGTGCTGTGTGGGAGGAAGGCTACCACTGGATCACCAGGGAATGATATAGCACTGTACCACGATCGCAGCAACAGGCGGGGGTACCACTAGACTACCAGGGACTTCAATGGTCTTATTCCAGTGATCGGGGTCACCGGAGGGGGGGGGGTCACAAAACTACCAGGGCTATCTTTAGTAACCAATACCGCATGATCGCAGCTATGGGGCAGGGGATGCCCCAGGATCCCCACAGCACATGTCATACGGTGCAGGGCGCCGACGCACGTCGCCAGCCTACCCTGCGTAAGGCATGCAAATGGGACCATAATGACATGCAAATGACCCCATTTGCGCCTTTCATATTTTATGGTCTCATCTGCATGCCCCCTGCTGCATATATCACGGGTGATGAGCCTAGCGCAACTGCACATGCGCTGGTGCATCCCCGTGCTCCCCATTTGTGACTTGTGCTGGCGCAGTGCCACTGCACTAGGTGCAGTATGTGCGCCAACCTCGCCATATTCAACAGTGCTGTGCCATGGCACATCACTGTTGATTATTGCCAGGTCCTGGCCCCAGCGCATCCCAGCTGTGCTGTGCCCAGGCTTGTGCCCCTGCCAGGCGCAGTCTGAATATCTGGGCCATGCTGTGCAGAGAACAAGCCATAGGGCAAGGCTTGACACCAACAGTAAGCCCTGGATCATAAATCTAAATACTGTGGACCTTGCTATGGAGGCAAGCATCCTTCTTAACTAGTGCACACAGATAATCCCTTTGCAGCAGCAGGGGGAGCAGGGACTGTACAGATCCCATGCTGAAGCTTTTGTACGCTATAAAAAAGGTTGAGGCTGCGAATGTCCAGGATGGGATGTAAATAGACTGTCCACTTCGGTACAAGTACCAAGTATGGTAGCCCCAATTCACTTCTGCATTATGGGCAGGCTCCATGGCCCTCTTTGAGGAGAACCTCCTCCCGCAGAAGGGCAAGATATCCCGGAAGATAACTGTTTGTCAAAGGAGAATGTACGAGGGGGAAAGAAGAATTCTAGGTCATGTCCTTGCTGAACCACCTCTAGCACCCAAGCATTTGGGGCAATCTCCCTTCACTGGCAGTATAGCCTAGAGGTTAGAGGAATGAGGTGTGAACAAGCTTGATACATCCAGCAGACCAGAGTTTTATTCTCACAACCTCCACTTGCATACTGTGCGACTGAGCAAGTCACTTAACTGCCCAGTGCTCCCAGGTCGCCCCTGAAAACAGGCACTTGTGCCTAGTGGGCCTTACCCGGTTACCAAAAGGAAAAAAAAACCTTGGACGGAAGTGGGAGATGCAACCTCTCAATGATACCCTGGATCTGCAGGAACAGTGAGTTGGAAGGGAATCCGAAGGCATCGGGTGGGGGTGCTAGACATCAGATCTCCAGGCAGACACTTTTCTTGAGCACTCTGCATTTCAGTGCTTCTTACATATAATACTAATTGAACTTAAACTCTCAACTTCTTGGTGGATCAGTTATCAAAGATTACCAGCTGTTGTCTGATCATAAAAAAATAGATATATTAAAAAAAAAAAAAAAAGGCTCTACTATGACAGCTTCTAAACCCAGCACTGCGCAAAAAAAATTCAGGGTAGGCTGGGGAGACCTTGTGCTCCATAACAGAATCTGTGGTGGAGTCCTTAACTGGTTCGCCATGGCGGCAAACGCTGGAGACTATGCAATCAATGGATACCAAAATGGAAAAAGATGTTGGCAAGACTGGAGAAGCATGATGCTGCCCTGACTGAACTCACTTCCACTGTAATGGAGTGCGATAAGAAGATCCAACACCCCAGCAGCAGTTACACTTACAAGAATATGCAGCTCAGAGGCAGGCCTGAGGCCTTGGAAAAGGAGGTACAGGCTGGCAACCTTCGATTTGTGGGCATACCAGAAAGTGCCGAGGGACTCAATTTACTAAAATTTTTGGTGGAATGGTTACAAGCTTCAATTTCTACTCCTGGAGATTTTGACTGAAGCACCCCAAGAAGAGCACATTGTTTGAATCCCAGAGTGAGGCCTCCGGACACCAACGTACCTCAAATGGTCCCGGTGCGGACAACAGGGGCAGAGATTCAGGACATGATCCTGTCAGCAGTGCAGACGGTGTACCTGCTTTCTATAAATGATTCCAATGTGAAGTGTTTTCCTGACCTCTTTTCAGACCCGGGCCCGTGGAAAGTGGTTTGATGGGGTCAGACAGATATTACAAGCACTTGGAATCATCCATCCATCCCGGCAGCACATCTAAGGATCACCTATGCTGGGAAATCGTTGCAACTTAGAGCCAAAAGATGCCGGGCGATGGCTGGAAAGGACTGAAGGAATTAGTCTCCCAGGAGACTGCCAATGTGGGCGACTAGGCATCAAAAGGAACTGGGTAAGGACTAACCTAGCCGGTTACTGTTATTTTCATCAGTATGGCTGGCTGGGACATTGAGCCATACTGCAAAACATTTTTAGTTACTAGGTTTTAAAATTAGTTTCAACGTGCATTTCTTCCCTAATGTAGAGTCGGGTAGGAATCTCTGAATGCTTATGTATGGATGGGGGTCTTGGTGCAGGATGCTTAGGCTCCTGTGGTGATAAATATCACCTTTGGGTAAATTTCTTAGCCTGCTTATAAAAGGTTTTTTATTTTCTGAAATGATTCACCAGGAAGGCACACTGAACAAGTTGCTCATCTCAGTGCGACCTGGGGGGAGGGGGTTACAGGAAGATACGAAACAGTGGTTATACAATAATGAATAGGATAGTTACAAATTGTGAAGGAGGGAAAACTAAATGCATCTTTTGGACATGGTACAGGCAATAGATTATAAACAAAAAAAAAATTTAACAATAGGATTCCTCAGATTTGAATACAATATAACAGATGGAACAAACCATACAAACAGAACAATCATAGTGCTATGACAAACCTAGTGCAGGCTCAAGGTAGTGTACAAGTGCTATATTCGGAGTAGGAGGGGATACCCAAAGATCCAGAAGAGGTGAGGGGGGGGGGGGGGAGAAGAAGAGAGACAGTAGGGGTGGCAGCCAACTCCAGATTACACTTTCAGGATGTTGTGAACCCTGCAAGGGGATAAGGGAGTTGGTAGGTAAGAGCTATAAGTAGTGGAAATTGAGGGTTAAAGCAGGGAGAAAGGAAAATGTGAAGGGCAGAGCCAAGGGAATAGGTGGAAGAGGAGTGCTGTATGTGGGGGGGAGAAGAGGAAGTTCCAGATTTTAAGGAGACAATGGGCAAAGCCAGTCTGGCCGATGAGGGTCTACCAGCATGGGAATCGCCACAGTGCACGTGTCGCTGGATCCGAGGGAATGGGAGGAGATAGATATATAGATAATATAATAGAGAGAGAATGAGAATTTGTAGGAGAGTTTCACACAGTGAGGCGCGGCTGTTGACAGGAGAGACAGAAGGTCCAATTTGGTGAGGGAAGAGTTGGGAGCAGCACCATAGACTACATTGCAGTAATCAAAGATAGGGAGTATCATCTTCTAGACAAGTTTGTACCTTGCAGTCAGCGGGACGCAACTACAATTCCTGTATAGGGCACCGAGCTTTGGGCAGTTTCTTCAGGATGTCATCGATATGTGTAGAGAAGTTGAGGTGTTGGTCCAGCCAAACACCAAGATATATAAATGAGGATGTGTCCTCAATGGTTGTCCCATCGAGGGTGTGGAAGGAGGGCAGGGTGGTGAGCCTTGTGAGTCTCTGCCTGGTGTCAAAGGTCATAGAGACAGTCTTCTTAGCATTGAGGAAGAGCTAGTGGGAGTCAAACCAGAGCTGAACTTGGTTGAAGTCATGCTGTAAGCAGATTTCCACAACAGCAGGGTTTTTGCTGGAGCTGTACAAGACAGTATCATCGGCATATGTGTAGATGGAGGAGGTGGAACAGGCTGTGGGAAGGTAATTTAGAAAGATTGTGAAATACAGAGTACTGAGCCCTGTGGGACTCCAGTGTTGATAGGGCAAGGAGGGGAGGTGGAATTGGGAGATTTTTCTTTTTACTGATTGGGTCCTGCCAATGAGGTAGGATTTAAAACAGTTGGTAGCAGACAAAGCAGGGCCTGCTGCAGAGAGGGAGTCAAGAAGCAGAGTATGGGAGACTGTCAAAAGCTTTGGCTAGGTCAACAAAGATGGCTGAGGTGAACAGGCCATCATCCATCCCTGTAAGGATGGAAACGGTGAGCCTGATGAGGGAGGTGGTAGAGCGATTCTTCCAAAAAACCAGATTAGAACAAGGTGAAGGAGGAGGAGTTATGAGGAAGGTGGAGAGTTGGGAGAGCCAGGTGTTGGAGTCTAGCAAGGGTAGGAAGGAGAGAGAGATAGGGGTCACCTCCCTTGGGAGAAGGACAACAGCGTGTTTCCAGGAGGAGGGAACTTGAGCAGATGTAAAGGAGAGGTTTAAGAATAGGGAGATAGGATAAGCAATAGCAGGAGCAGAGAGGTAGAGAAGTTTAGGATAGAGATGATCTGGAGAGAACCTTTGAGGGGTTAAAGGAGACGAGCATGCTTAAAACTTAAATGGGGAAGATAGCAGAGAAGGTGAAAGGGGGAGAGGTGGGCAAGGGAAGTGATGAGTGTCTCGAGGTAGAAGCCGATAGTGGGGGAGGAAGCATAGGAGAGACTAGGCACAAGAGGTATAATAGGAGTTAAATTAATTGGCAACCAGGTAAGGGTCGGACACCAAGGAATTATTTTGAGAACCTGGGAAGAAGCATTAAGTCCTGAAATCTGGGCTCAGTTTTAGAAAGTCTACTTGCCTGTTGCAGACTTGGACACTAGCAGATTTTTGTTCGGGGATGTCAGAAATCCTCCAAAGTTTGTAAGTTACAAAACGTTTGCACAGACAGCTGTATGCAGTATACTTGAGAAAGCACAACTATTACCATTTTTATTTCAAACTGAAATGGATAAGTAGCAGTTCATAATGACTGCAGTGAACATGTGTCTAATTTCTACCTGAACAGGGACTCTCCGTAGCAGTTGAGATGGCTGGCATTTTGGGCAATTTTTTTTTTTTTTTTTTAGTCAAGATTAATATGGACCCCTGCTTCCTACTGTAACAGATTACAAGGGACGTATAAATGATTAACTATGATTGGCTGTATTGACACACACACACACACACACACACACACACACACACACACACACACACACACACACACACACACACACACCTAGATATATCTATATCTATAGAAAGAGATTATAGAGATCTGTCTCTCTCTCCCCTTTGGGGTAACCCTTGCCTCAGTGTTTATGCACAGAGGTTCTTTGTCTTTTAAATAGTTTTTTATTTTAATGGGTTCACCACAATATATCCCAGGCACACTGCCTTAGGGGTAGCTGGTCCATTCCACTGGGGTGTCAAACAGACGAGGCATACTGATGAGTCCTGGTAGGACGAAACACGTATCTATGTCTTCTGTTAGTACCCTTTGCAAACTGTGAGAGGCCTTTCAGCACCATGCAATTCTGCTTAAAGTTGGACCAGCATAACATTCTGTGGTGATTTGCATATGCAGCCCATGATGCTTTGCATTGTGGGGGCATGTGTGATTTTGTATTTTCTATATCTATATCTCTCTAGCTAGAGAGATAGAGATAGATATATATCTCCATCCCTGTATGAGGTATTATGTAGTTTTTATTCAAAACAATTAACAAAATACAAAAAAGGAAGGCATCAGGGCAACCAGTGCACTGTGAAGACCTGCACCTTAAATGACCCTGGCATGGGTGCCAGAAGGCAAAGGGGTCCAAGGAGAGATCTGGATTTGCTGGGAACCACAGCAGGTCCCCTACAACAGCATCTACCAGGGCATGCATAGGAACAATAGGTTCCTCTGCTTCAACCCCAAGGCTTTGGATTAAGGTTTGAAAGGACCTCAACGTCATTTTAGACATCTGTAGGTCCTTCAAAGCAGATTCATCAGAACCAAAAAGCTGCTTACCTCTAAAGGTGGCATGAAGGACAAACTGTTAGACATTAGTGGCAAAGCCAGCCACACAAGACCATGAGTGGTGGCACAAGCAAATGCCAGAAGCTGCAGCATCATAAGCCACCGGCAAGTGGTGCTTACCAGCCTACTGACCATGGACAGTCTAATGGACTTCATTTTTGTCCTGTCCACCAATCAACACATCTGCTATGGCACCCATGGGCTTCCACAGTTATTCTGATATCTAATCATGTAAACCTGGTAGCTGGAAATCCTGAGACAAGAATACATCCTCTTGCTCATCACATCCAGCTTTTTCAATCCCCTGTCAAACACATTTCATGTGTCTGAGCCTAGATCGATCATATACTGTCATAACAGGGCCAGTCTCAGGTTGTGTGGCATAATGGCCCTTATCTGAAGTGGTGAAATATGGTTTTGCCACCTTACGAACCATGGGAGGTAAAGCACTGGGCTGGTACCAAGCAGCCATAGTGGCATCCTCCAAAGTTAAATGAATAGGAAGAATAACCTTAACAGAGCAGAAATCTCAAAAACAAAAAGTCAGAGGGTCTTGAAGGATCCTCTTCCTCAGCAGTATAGCCCAGTTTGGCCATCAGCTGCTGCAGGAAAGCCTGAAAAAGAGGCATCTTCAGGAAGGGACATGGGTGTACAATGTAGTGTCCTCACTGCATGAGGATTAAGTGGAGCAGGAACCCACCACCTAAGGTAGAAGTCATGCCTACTTCCTCCTCTTCATAGCCCTCCATCAGGTCTGGAATATACTGTAACTTGCTTTGCGCCCAGTAATTTTAGTGCAAACACAAATGTGACCATAATCACACAAATTTAATTTAGCATTTAAGTCATCACCTTAGTTATAAAGGAGAAAAGCTGGTGATAATTAGTGCAAATTTTAGCACCAACTGGTGCTTCAGTGAAAACAAACTGACAATGAAAATTTCAGTTTTGCAGTATTCCAGTTCTTCCTCCTTGTTGACCAACAGGCAGCATATGGATGGCAGGAGGAAGCTACACTAAAGTGATTTTCTACTGTCCAGGTGATTAACGAGGCTCTGCCTAGGTGTAGTAACCTGCATAGAGAACGGCAGGCTGCATCCAAGTACAGCAGAGCTAGTGGCAGAAGCCTTAGTTCAGACAAGTCTGAAACAGCACCTGCACCTCGACTGACTGATAGGCTTGTCAAGGCTCGTCAACGATCGTCCCGTCAACAGGACAGAGTTAGACAGCAGAATCTGTGTATCCCCCAATGGGGTATTGGAGCTACTACCAGACCCGAACCTTTGGAGAGATGTAGGGCAGGGCAGAAGAACCTGGGATCCGTCCTCAGCGAACTTGCGTCTTAAGGAGAGCGAGAGACCTGGCAGGAGATGCATTTGTTACAATGCTGCTGCTCTTCAGCCTGGCAGTTTTTCTTGTTCATTTGGCAGCCTTCTTTTTGTCTTCCAGTCAATCGGCAGCATGGTCAACTGCAGGGAACAGGTCAATAGCCAGCCATGAGAAGGAGTGGGCGAAGTAGCTGCTATGCATAGTTTTGTACTACACTGCCTTAAGTTTCAAGTTAAGGCCTACCTGCGAAGTCTTGTACAGCCTGGTTAAAACCCTGGCTCATGCTACAGGACTTCACATCAAGACATGCCTATGCAGTGGATGCACATATTTGAGAGTCATCCTTGTAAGTCTTGACAGACAAGAATTGCGGAAGCAGTTCTGTATCTTGCGGTGGCAAAGCATTAGCAATACCTGCAAAGTTAAGACAGCATTCTTGAGCAGCTGTAGAGCTACGAGCGGTTGATGGCAGGAGAAAGAACTCCGGCATGACAGGGCAACACACACACACACACACACACACACCCCACCCCCACCCCACCACAAACACCCACCCCACCCCACCCCACCACAAACACCCACCCCACCACAAACACCCACCCCACCACAAACACCCACCCCACCACAAACACCCACCCCACCACAAACACCCACCCCACCACAAACACCCACCCCACCACAAACACCCACCCCACCACAAACACCCACCCACCACAAACACCCAAACCTCCAGCTAGCAAAAGTTTATGGGTGGTCCTTATGCCAGTGGCTTACAGTTCCACGATGTGGTTTAATGGAGGGGGATAGCCTCAAAAATCCTCATTAGCCACCGCCAGTTCTCAGCACTGTACCAGTTTGTACAGATTACCCAAAATGGAGCAGCAGAGACTTCGCCCATCACCTGTCTAGTCTGTGCAACACCCTAGAGTGAATCCTGTCGGGCCATGGCAATTTACTGCTAGTTCTTCAGTCCCTTTAGTACAGGTTTCCTTGTAATCCTCTCCCATCTCAAATCCCCTGTACCACCCTTGAATTTTCCCCAGCTGTCAGGGAGTGACCTTACCTCTTCATCCACAAAAGTGCAAACCAAAGTATTTTGTATATTCCCCTTTTCCCCTGTTGTCCCCTGTACACCCCTTTATCCTTTCTATGTTATCCATTGTTTCCTTTCACTAAGGCCCCCTGCTGCTAGCATCAACTTTGACACTGCCTCCCTTATCTTTTCACTTATAGCAAAGTTTGGCCTTCAAATGCACACTCCTGGTGCTACGAAGGCATGATGTGTGATCTTTAACCCAGACGTATGCCTTCAGTCCATGGGAGTGCATTATCTCCTCCATGCAGTCTGCAAGTGTGTTACCACTGTAAAATGTTTTGAGCTGTAACTGACAAATGTAGCATGCCTTTCTAAAGAGCAAGACAACTACATTGCAAGGCACAGCATATTTGACCAGTGCACATTAGTATATTAGCCAGTTATGAGCTTCACAGGGAAAGAAGGCTGCTAGTCTGCAGGGCAGTCAGCAAAGCTGAAACAGCAAATGCTTTCAGCCAACTAAAATGTATTTTTTTTGCCACACCGCCACTACCTTGTGCCACTCGTAGGGCCCTGTGCCCAAACACCCCCCGTCCTGTCAGCCACTCCCCACCACCAAGCCAGTGAAGATCCACACAGATCAGGACTTTGAAATCTTTAGGGCCATCATACACAGCATCGGGGGGCTCCCCACATGATTTTTCTCCCTGATCTGGAGTTATGGTATCTGACAGACGCATGTTCCTGGAGGTGCACATATGCTCCTGGCCCAGCTTCCTATCCACCCTCCCGATATTACATCAGCCTTCAGTCTGAGTAGACACCTGCCCATCACCAGATGGCAGCCTAGATGGGGGAGGGAAGATACTTGAGCTGCGGGGCCTTCGCACTGCCCCCCGTCAGCCCCCAGCTCTTTCCAAACTCTGGTCATCAGTGTGGTGCAAGGTAAGGCACTTAGAGCCTCAGCCCTCAGGGCCACCAACTAAAAATTATTTTAATATTTCAGTGCAATAGAAAGCCGATAGCTACAGTAGCTTTCAGGCAGCAAGCTAAATACTAGCACCATTTTAAGTATGAAACATTTCAGTCTTGCCAACTGACTGCCATTTTAAAATTCTACATAAAAGTTCCTATTTCAAACAAAAAACAGTGCCATAATTTTTTTTTTTTTTTTTTAAAGCAGTTTTACAACAGTTCTGTTACAGTGGACCAGTGAGGTGCAGATCAACAATGTTCTCAACCAACTTACAATAAAATATCAAAGATGGCCACCACTTGATCCAATATGCACCAAAATCAGCACCCCTTTATGTATCAGGAGATCAGAGTAAAAAACTGGTCTAGCCATCTTTGGAGGTAGAATCAAGACTGGAATACATATATACCCACACCCTCCCCCCACACCCACACCCCCCCAAAGATCCAAGCCATTTTATTGCAGAACGTGTTAACTTTTTTGGATCAGTTGAAGTACTCTGAGGTGGAGATGCTTTATGATTAACAGAGTCTATATAGGAACTGCACTGATCAATTTCTGTCACCCTTTCACCACCCACTGTGGTGTACCATAAAAGGGAGAAGAAGAAAAAAAAGTCAAATGTAGAGAAAGATTGTCCCTGAACTTAGTGAAAATGTGTCCTCTGTCAGAGGACTGCTGAGTGGGATAAGATGAGAACTACCCCTCAATGTGGGAAACAACTCAGTAATCCAGACAGTCGGACTGCAAGTAAGTGCACCCTTACTAGGACTAATGTCAGATGAACATATGCCACTTAAACTGGTAGAAGCAAGGTCACATGTCACAACCCCTCAAAAAAAAACAAACCCACCCCATCAAGTAGTATACCACCCCTGCAAAGAAAGGTTTTTAAGAGTGCAGTGCACTTGTACCTCAGCATTTTGATTCTCGCCGCCATCGGCATAGCCAGTCTTGTTCTTCCATTCCAACCAAGCATGGTACAATTGCTCCTGAGCCTCATGGAGTTTCTGGTTGGCACTATCCATATTCTTTCTTGCATATTCAATCTGTAGAAAGCACAAACGTGACCATTATAAGAAAATGTAAACACATTACTCCCTGGTGAAGTACCACAGCTGCACTTCTCCAGGGAGGTAACCACAGAAGGAAAAAATTAAGGTGTCATTCAGGAGCTACAAAGAAATGGGGGGAAGAGAGGGAGATACCAGGTGAAAAAAGTAGGAAGGGAGGACAGTGAAGCAAACAGAAGAAAGGATCCAAAAGGGGTGGTAGAAGGGGACACTGCTTTCATGATGTATGTAAACAAGAAGGGGAAGGGATAGTGAGAATAAGGACAATGGTAAAGGACTGTGCAGAGAAGGATAAGGAAAAAGCTGACATCCTGAACAGGTACTTATGCTAGGTCTTCATGGGGGGCGGGGAGAGAAGGAGAGGGACTGACCAACAAGGAACAGTGAGAACACGATGGGGTTACGACATGTCCCTTTACAGAGGTCAGTCCTGAAGGGACCTAGAGACCTGAAAAAGTGGACAAGACCACATGATGTAGGATACATCCCAGAATACTAAGGGAATTCTGGGAAGTGCTTTCTGCATCACTGACAGCCTAATTCAATACATCACTGGAAATTGGAGTGGTTCCAGAGGACTGGAGGAAAGCAGACTCAGTCCCGCTCCATAAGGTTGGCAGCAGGGAGGCGATTTGCAACTATAGGACAGCCAGCTTCACATCAGTGGTGGGAAAATGAAAACCCTGTTAAAGGAAAGGCTGGTAGAATATTTTGAATTTGGCTGGTTGCAGTATCAAAGGCAGCATGGATTCATGAGGGGGAGGTCATGCCAGACAAACAAGAGGAAGAGGGCAGTGAAAGTGGTCTACATGGACTTCAAAGGCTGACACTGTGCAACATAGGAAACAAAGAAACTGGATAGTCTTGGGGTGGAAGTCAAAGTAGCAAACTGGGTAAAAAGACTAGTTAATGGCTAGGGAAGCAAGTGTGGTGCTAAATGGCAGTCACTCAAAGGGGGAACAGTAACCAGACAAGAACCTCTGGCCTCAGTATTGGCACCAGTCCTGTTCAATGTCTTCATAAGGGACATCACAGAAGAACTTGAAAGTACATATTTTTGCAGATGACACCAAAATCTGTAATAAGGTGGATACTAGAGGGGGAAAGAAAGTGAGTGACCTCAGAAAACTTGTAATGGTAGAGATTATGGCAGCTGGGGTCCAATACCAACAATTGCAAAATCATGCACCTGGGGCACAAAAGCAGAGCATAAAATGGGGGGGGGGTAGTACTGTTGATCAATAAGTGACCTTGAGATTCTGATATCAGATGACCTCAGTTACAGGGCAGTGCGACTAGGCAGGGGCAGTGTAATGGAGTGCATAAGGACGGGTATCGAGCAGAAGGAGGGAGGTGACATCATCATGTTATAGATAACGGGCAAGACCACGCCTGGAATATTGTGTACATTTCTGGAGGCTGCATCTCAGACTGGGTAAGAGTCCAGAGGAGAGCAACTACAATGGTGAAGGGGTTGCACGAGAAACTGTATGAGGAGAGACTGAGGGATTTCAACACATGTACCTGGGGCACGATGATGAATACCATGAAGTACCTCATGGGGGTTAACAGGGTACAGGTGGGAAGCCCGCTTCAAATGAAGTGCAACAGAACAAAAAGGCATGCAATGAAGCTGGGGGTAGGAGGGACGTGAGCAAATACTACTTCACTGAAAGACAGCTGAACAGTCAGTCACCAGAGGTAGGCGAAAACAGTGGGGGGGTCAAACATGCACAGGAGAATGCTGGTAAATAAGTCTTTTTTGTGGGGGGGCCACTGGGGGACCAGTTAGGGTCTGAGGAGAGAATAGGCAGAGAAATCTGGGCAGACTGGTTGGGCCTGCTGTCCTTTTCTGCTGACAAAATTCTGTTTCCATATTTCCAGTCGTGACTTTGGGCAAGTGGATGCTGTTGCAGAGAAAACCCCTACCACTCTAATCAGTAGGCGATAACTGAGCAAATGGGCAGGGGGCCAGTATTACCATAAAGCCTAGCCTTTGCAATTTACTCTACCCTTGCCTTGTTCCAACACGGGATTCCAGGGCCTGCCCACAAACCCATATCTCCATAAGGCAGGTGACTCACCCCAGGGCAAGCCTGGAATAAGCCCATTAACTTGCCTGTAATTTGGATTTCCACACAATTCAGATGTCAGCTACTCCAGATGGGTTCTCCCAGACAGCATGCAAGATTTACTGATGAGAACTGGGACTGGATATTTATACGTGTGTGTGTGTGTGTGTGTGTGTGTGTGTGTGTGTGTGTGTGTGTGTGTGTGTGTGTCTCTGAAAACTCAAGTCACCACTGCCCAGCAGGCTTACTACCAATGTTAGGGGCTTTACTAGCAGCGTCTGGTTCAGCAGGTTGCATATTGGCCTCAGAGGAGAGTAGCAGAAGCATGTGGGCTCTAGCCCCACACCAGGAACTTGGGGCAAATCGCAATAGACACTAGTGCAGCATGACGGGGATACAGCACTCTTTAGAAGTCTTTCAGATTAGATGTTAAACCAAGTTGCAGTCTGCCTGTTCTGGTGGACATTGCCACTGCATTTCTCAGAGTGTGGGAATTTCCCTGGTGTCCTGGCCAAATTTCTCTCAGTCACTGCAAAATAACTGCTTTTCCAGATTCAATTTAAAGTTTGTATTCTTATTCCCCCCCTTCAAAACAGGCAGAACTGCCAAGCCCTCCTTTCCCAGTCAACATAAACTTGAGGGCTGGTGTTCCATCATAAGAGACAGAAGCAGACAGAGAGACAAAGACAGACGAGAGGGGAGGGAAAGAGAAATGTGACAGTAAGCAACAGGAGGCTGCCTTACCAAGGCAACAGTATGATGAAGCTGCACAATAGTCTCCTGGCTCCTCCGTTTAGCTTCGCTGACTTTAACCAAGGCTTGCTGGTAAGCACGTGTGCGCAATTTGGTCGACAAAGATCCTAGTCTAACATAGTAGTTCGGTTTCTGCAGTCCAACTTCAAACCCTTCAACTTTTGCAGCTTCCTTGGCTAAAAAGCAACACAAGCAGTTCAACAAAATCCTCCATATACCAGGCCTGCAAATCTCGTTTCTCCCCCCCCCCCCCATATAAAAATTCCAGCTATATAAATTTGTTCAAATAAGTATTGTTTCTAGGAATGAAGTTGACTGATAGGATTCATGTCTTTTCTGCACACGAAAGAGAAGTCAGGGATTCTAGTCCTAGTTAGCACAGTGAGCCCAGGTAGGTGTTACATCTTCCTCCAGCTTTTATATGGTGTCCTTACCAAAATCAAGCACTGGCTACAGGCAACAGGGGCTGCTTTTTGCTTGGCATTAGATTACCAATCAGTTAAGCAGTTTTTTTAACCCTTATTCTCTGGTCAGCTCCCCTCTGCTCGACTAGCTGAGCCCCATCATCCTGGTATCCCCCGGACTTACTTCCACCTCTGCCCCCCCCCCCCCAAGCTTTGTATCATGGCTTTTTCCCTCCAAAGAGTGCAACACACCCATCCACCCTCCATGAAAGTTTCATAGTAGAAATTCAAGTTTGTAAGGCCAAGGCCCATAATGAACTCTCCACCATGTGGTACAATTAGACCCCACCCCCACCCACTAAGCACCAACCACTCCATGCTAGAGAGACACCTGCAGAAAGGACAGAGGGGGATGGGGACCATGCAGCTCCCCCTACCACCTTGGCAGACATGCGAGTGCACACCAATAGCAGCCGATTAGGTTAAGTGTGTTCCCATTCCAATAGCAGCCGGATGAGGTGGTGAGAGGATGAGGGTCTGTGCTGGTCACCATCCCTCCCCTCCTTCCATTCTGTGGTTGCCACTTTGGCATGGAGAGGGACTACTGATTATATATTTTCTTTTGACTGGACAGGGGGTTACTTTTTCGATGGCCTAGACTGGGAAGTAATTTATAAATCTGCACAGTGAACTACGGGGCAAAGTTCAGCTTCATGTTACCTAGTGGAAGTAAAGACACCTATTGCCCCCCTCCCACCCGGTTACATACAAATCTTTCTTGCATGCAGTCTCTGTGGGAATATCCTTGGGCGGGCAGGAAACAGTGATGCAGCAAATTTAAATTACTGTCGGCAAAGTTAGTGTCAAAGGAACTTCGCACTACACAACAGGGCAAAGTTGTCCAGACTGCAACCTAAATCCCAGAGAGGATATCTGTTGCTTAACTTCCAACTGCTTCATACTTCTCAGTTTGTTTCATTTGTTGAATGTATATTGTGCTCTCCAGAGTCATGCTTGAAAATAGGCAGGGTTACTGCCCAATGCACCTACCCGGTCAACAAAAGCAAATAAACCTAAGAAAAGCATTTCAGAAATGAACTGGTGCATTCATTTTAAGGTACATCATTCTATCAAGCAATGATGTGGTACAACAATTAACAGCTTTGCCAAAAATCTAAATACACTGTAGTTAAAACAGGAATACGGTTATCTAGTGACTGACTTCATGAAATACAGCAGATTATACATGACCAACCCCCTATTGAAATGTTGCTCGTCAGACAAGTTCAATGTAAGAGACGCTTCAGTTAAGAGTCTACTTCCCCCCTCCCCCATTAAGGAAATCAAGCTAACTGGGCAATAATTATGATTACTCGTCTCCCCCCCCCCAAATCTATAAGCAACATAGCAGGGCATGCATTTCTACAACATTAAAATCACACCCCGGTGAACCTGGAAGGTACAAGGGCAGCAGCAGAGTGCTTTACAATGCACCCAAGAATTCAAGAAATGCACATCCTCAAGTGGGTTACTGCACAACAAAATGGAATAAAGAAAGTAATAGAAAGAGGTTTACTTTTAGTTGTGTAGTTAGGCTGTTGCCAAGTAGATCAGGTTAGCTGGGTGACAAACCATGCATGTACTGGGAATTAATGAACAGACAGGGCTTGTGTTGAGACTAATAAAGTTGCTAGGATTCTGAAATTAGGCTGCTGCTAGTCAGATTAGTTTAGGCTGGTAAAGCGTGCATGTCTACGTATTAAATGCACGGTCAGGTGATGCTTTTAACTAATGTAGTTTCTAGAATGTGTTCTGTGATTGAAAGTCTACATGTATTTTTGTCCACTGTATCCTTTCAATATGGGTGTCCTGTCTGTTCTAAGGGACTCAGTCTAAGTAGGTGATACTTACTTCAGCCAGCTTTTTAAGCAAAAAATGATCATTTGGGCCAACTAATTTTCTGATCCAACAATTGTTTTTGAATAGAATCGTTCGTTTATTCAGTGATCAGTTAGGATTTGCATACTGTTGATTTTTTGAAGGTGGAGCAAAATTACTGAATTTGTTAGCTATAGCAGCCTTGTCAAATATTAATTTCATTTTGTACAATGGGCCCTACAGTTTTTTTACTGTTATAGTAAGTATACGTCTTTTTCCTCACCTTTCTTAAAGAGCCCTAGTTTTTGTTTCTATGTAACAAAAATAGTTACCTGCCATAACAGTAGATGAGTGAATTCTCTATTGAGCCACATTTTGGAACCGTAAGCAGTCTATCAGGATCATCTGGAATTTTTGCAAGTTATAGCAGCCAACACGGACGTGCCTGGCTGGCGCCTACATAATGTTGGAGTCCCCCACCATGCCTCAGTTACCCAGAGATAAGCTCATCGGATTGGCAGGAACTGAAGCAACAAGGCACACAGGAGAGGATATAGAAACCCAGAGTATGGATGCCTTAAGGACAGAGGAAAAAATAGCTTGCTGTTGGGGGCTGTGATTCAATGGAGGATTTTCTATGGTCTACTGTTGCAGTAGGTAACTAGTCTAGCTTAGAGAACATCTCCTTCCACTGAGCCACATCATGGAATGATTCCAAAGTACAAACCCAGGCACTGTGGGAGGATGGCAGGACCTGATCCTAAGGGAGGAGGCCTTACAGGCCCACTGCAGACAAAGCTGACATCTACAAGAAATAATATCCACACCTAGTGTTTTGTGAAGGTATGCATAGTACTCCAAATGGCAGCAGCACAAATGTTACCAGTGGACACATTCTGGTGAAGAGCCACTGAGGTAGCCACCCCTCAGGTTGAATGATTAGACAGGCCAGGAAGCTGCTTACTGCACTTCTGGTAACAAAACTAATGCAATTCACCAGCCTCTTGGACAGGCCATGTTTAGAAATCTGTGAGCCCACCATTTTGGGGAGCGGCGCGTGCAAAGCAATTAACAGCTGCAGATGTTCTCATTCCCAAAGAAAAGACAGGTACCAAAAGTGTCCTACAGATGTCCAGCGTAGGGTCAAGAACACTCCATCTGTGGGAGAGGAAAAGTAAACAGGAAGGTCTCTGGTCCTATTTAGTGTTCTTTCAAACACAACCTTCGGAAGAAAGTGAGGACTGTTGTCCAATGTGAAGCTATCCTTGTGAGGAAAAAACCAAACACCACAAAGAGGACCTGTGACCAGAGCCTGCAACTCAGATGCATCTAACAGATGACACAGCTACTAGAAAGTGTTTTCCAAGAGAGGAAGCAAATCTCGCAAGTAACCGAAGGTTCAAAGAGAGGCACAGTGAGGGTCTAAGACCAAACTGAAGTCCCATACTGGACCTGGATCCTGGACTGGAGGTGCAAAAGACTGCCCCTTAGGAATTCCCAGGAAATTCTCAACTGGGCCACTGTCTTGCCTTCCTTCAGACAGCATGAAAGGCAGACAGGCTGACAAAGTGGCCACATGGACCTTTATAGAGGAATATCCTAGTCGTGAGTCCTTGAGGGACACTAGAGTTTTAGAATCTGGACACGCAAGGGGATTCAGGGCATGGCCAGTATACTATACCATAAAGTTTCCATTTGTGAATAAGTACTGGGTAGACTGCTTTTTAGCTGTTACGAGTACAGCAGCTGCCACTACTGGGGAAACCCTGAACTGGAACAGCTATACGTCCTCAGGAGCCACGGGTGAAGAAAGTGCTGGGATCCCTGTGTCAGAAGTCCAGTTTACAAGGGGAGAGGGATGGGAGGTTCCACTGTCAGCTGTTGGGAGAAGGGGAAAGCAAATCTGTCTGGGGCTGTGAGGGTCCACCAGAATCAGGGTGGCATGCTCAGCCCACAGCTTCACCAGAACCCTCTCTGTTAGAGAGAATGAGGACAAGGAAACCTTTTCCAAGACAGGGACAGCACATCTCGCCAAAATCCTGCCACATGAAACTCCAGGGCCTGGAGTGAGCACAAACACGGCAGTTTTGCATTGCACGGAGAATCAAACAGGTTGATGTCCTGACGGAACACACACACACACACACACACACACACACACACACACACACACACACACACACACACACACACACACACACACACCTCAAGATGGAGTCGGCGAGTTCCCATTCATGGCAGAGAGCATTTGATTGACTGAGGTGATCTGCAAGTGCATTCAGGGCCCCAGGGAGGAACACTGCTGTCAGAAAACAGGTCATGCTCCACCACCCAGTGCCAAACTCACTGCTTTTCTAGAGAGCTTATTAAATTAACTCCACCTTATTAACAGGGTAGACACTCCGCGGGGGTGTCGAGAGAATGAGCAGAGACCTAGGGAAGCTGGAAAGACTGAATTTTAATTGCCACGTTTAGGACAATGTAAAGGAGTACAAAGTTGTGCACCTGAGATGCAGAAACCCAGCAGAGAGCTACAGGATAGGGGAGTGGTTAACATTACCAGGGAAGAAAGGGACTTTGGGATAATCATCTCAGATGACCTAAAGGTGACCAAACAAACAATGTAACAAGGCTGTGGGAAGGGCCAGTGCGATGTTAAGGTGCATAGGAAGGGGTATTAACAGCAGAAGGGAGGTGATACCACTGTACAAAACACTGGTGAGGCCTCATCTAGAAGTACGGAGTAAAGTTCTGGAGGCCACACTTTCACAAAGACATGGACAGGGTGGAGGCAGTCCAGAGAAGGGCAACTAGGATTGTAAGGGGACTGTACGAGAAAACATGGAGATACCAAAAGAATTCAATATGTATATACTGGAGGAGGGAGCAGGGAGATATTATTGAATCATTCAAGTATCTTGAGGAACTAAAAGTCAAGGGGGGAGACATCTTTCAGGATAGGAAATGTACAAGAACATGATAGGAGATTGAAGGGGGGCAGGATAAGGGGGAAGAAAAAAGATTACTCACCTTACTAATTGAGTTTCTTTTAATGAGTTTTGCTGTATTCTGACAATATGCAGTATTCCCCAGCACTGGAACTGCTCCAGGGAACTAAGGGTTAACTATATGCCAGGGCATAGAACACCGAGCTCGTGCTCGGTTCAAACCACTACCTGCTGCACTTCAAACCAGTCACATTCTTACGAGCCAAATGGCTAACTGCAGCTGCTATGTGGAAACAAACAAAAAAAAAAAAAAAACACACACTACAACCAAAAAGGCAATTAATACCCAGGGTCCCCAAGACTCTGGTAGAGGAGCCCCCCAAAAAAAAAAAAAACACAGCTGGTAGTGAAACAGAATTTTAAAGACCACTATCAAACACTATGCATCCCCTCTGCCAACAAGGGAGAAGGGCAATGCACCCCTGAGGTGCAACACTCACCTGCCAGCCCACATCCCAAAACAGCTAGGTTCTGAGGGGAGGCAGGTCAGAATACAGCAAGATTCCATTAGAAGAAACACAATTACTAAGGAGGGTAATATTTTCTTCTAACATTAAGTCTCTGTATTCTGACAATATGCAGACTACCAAGCAGGACCAGAACCTACTTAGGAAATAGTCTCTGCAGCACTGCTCTGCCAAACCTAGCATCACTCCTAGCCTGGATATCCAGGGAGTAATGCTTGCTGAAAGTATGGACAGTTTTCCTGGTGGCTACTTTACAAATCTAAGAACATCTCTGGCATCAGCCAGAGAAGCTGCTGTACCTCTAGTCGAATGAGCCCTCAGGCCTGAGGGGGGTACCTTGCCCAGCTTTTCATAGCAGAATTATATACGAGAGAATCCATCTGGCAATGATTCTTAGTAGCAGGTTTACCCTTTCCCACTTCCCTGTAAGTGGGAAACAATTGGGAAGATCCAGATCTAAAGGCTTTAGTATGCTTTACGTAATAAATAAGGACCCTCTTAATATCCAGACTGTGCAACCTCCTCACCTGAAGAGGAATGGTCAGTGAAAGACAGGAAGGGTCATGGACTGGTTCAGATGAAAGTCCGAGACCACTTTTGGCAGAAACTTTCGATTAGGCCCGAGAACCACCTTGTCCCTGTGAAATGAGAAGTCAAGCTCCACTGAGAGGGCCTGCAACTCACTGATGTGTCTGGCAGAGGTGATAGCTACCAAAAACACAGCCTTCCAAGTCAGGTACTTAAGCTCTGCTGATGCCAAGGGCTCAAAGGGTGGCTGCATCGGTTGAGCAATACAGATATTAAGATCCCGAACAGGAATGGGCTCATTAAAGGAAGGGTTAGTATGGGTAAGCCCTTTAAAGAATTTACAGAATAAAGGGTGAGATGCTAGTGATGAAGGCTTCCTTACTGACAGGAACGCGGAAACAGCAGCCAAATGAACCTTAAGGGTAGTTGGCCTAAGACCTGAACTGTTAAGGTGAACCACATAGTCAAGGACTGTGGACAGGTCAGCAGTGGTTGGAGAAATATGCATCTCAACACCAAATGGAAAATGTCTTACAATTCCAAATGCAAGTCTTCCTAGTAGCACGTTTCCTGGAAGCCTTAAGAATATCCAGAACCCCTAGGGACAAATTCATACCAGCATATTCTAGCTCTTCAAGAGTTAGGCCCGGAGGTTGAGACCGAAAGCTGGGATACCAAACTCTCCTCCGAAAGGAGGTTAACAGATTCACTCTGGGGGAGAACCAGAGGAGGATGAATTGCCAGAGACGGTAACAGGATACCAAGGTTGTCGGGCCCAATCTGGAGCAATCAGAATCACTTTGCAAGACTGTGACCTTACTTTGACCAGAATGTTGCATAACAGGGGGGGGGGGGGGAGAAGCATACAGAAATTTCACCTTCCAATCCAGAAGTAGGGCATCCAGAGGGACTGTGCCCAAGACTGGGGTTCTGCAACAAGAGAGGGAGTTGGTGACTGTCTGGGGCTGCAAAGAGGTCTGAGGGGTGCCCCATTTTGAGAAAATCTTTTTCAAGACTAGGGGATCCAGGGACCATTCGTGATGGCCCCGAGAAATCCTGCTCAATGCATCTGCTATCAGATTGTCCTTCCCCAGAAGGTGGACTGCTACTAGGGTTGTCTCCAGAGAATAAGCCAGAGACCACAATTTCATGGCTTCCATGCACAAGGCCGTAGACAGAGTGCCTCCCTGCTTGTTAATGTACCACATGGTGGTGGTGTCTGTCCTGACCCAAACCACCTTGTTCTGAACAGATTCTGAGAAGGCTAATAGAGCCAGGTGGACAGCCCTGAGCTCCAGAAGATTGATGTGATGCAGGGACTCCTGAGAAGACCACAACCCCCGAGCTGTGAGGTCTTCCAGATGAGAACCCCAGCCCAGGAGAGGGGCATCTGGTCAGAACAAGTGAGTGGGACTGGGAGATGAAAGAAACACCTTGCCTTAGGTTGCTTTGATCCAACCACCACTGGACAGCCTGGATCAAAGTCAGAGTCACTGGAACCAGCTTGGTCAGAATCCTTTTTCCGAGACCAATAAGCCCTTAAATGGAACTGAATGTCCCTCATCTGAAACCTGGCACCTTGTACCAATGCTGTGGAAGCTGCCAGGTGACCCAAAAGCTGAAGAAAATGCCTTGCTGGCAGAGAGACCCAAAGGCGAGAGGAAGAAACTAGATCTGCAATGGCCTCTACTCTTGCCAGAGGGAGAAAAACTTTTGCCTGAACAGCATCTAGTTCTGCTCCTATGAAAGTGAGGAGCTGAACAGGTTAAAGAACCAATTTTGGGAGACTAAGGAGAAATCCTAGGGAGGTGAGCAAGTGCTGAATGACTTGCAAGCTTGACCCGACTTGATCTGCAGACTGCCCCGCCATGAGCCAGTCATCCAGATATGGAAATATGGCAATGTTTTGCCTTCTGAGGAAGGCTACTACTGGTGCTAGGCATTTTGTACAAAACACCCTTGGAGCGGATGTTAGGCCGAAAGGCATTGCTTTGAACCGATAATGGCCTGAGGGCAATTCGAACCGGAGGTACTTTCTGTGGGAGCACCTGATGGGGACGTGGAAGTAGGCATCCTTGAGATCCAGGGAGGCTAGCCAGTCTCATCGTCTCAGAGAGGGTAGAATCTTTCCCAGAGTCACCATTTTGACCTTTGGTTTCAGTAAATGCTTGTTTAAGTATCTTAAGACTAGGATGGGCTACCACTTCCCTGTCTTCTTTGGGGGTAAGGAAGTACCTGGAGTACAGACCTTTGCCCCTGAGGAATGTAGGAACTCTATGGCCCCAAGAGTCAGAGGAAACCTCTGCCTCTAAGGCAATGGTTTTGGAGAAGTTTGCAGGTGTGGGGGGAAAAGAAAAAAAAAAAACAAAAAAAAAAAACGACATGATCCTCAGCTTTGGAAACTTCCTGAAGCGGAGGACCAGTCCCTGGCTTACTACCTCCGGGACCCACTTGTTTGAGGTTACAGACTTCAAAGCCTGGAAGTAGTAAGCCAGCCTGCCTCCTACAGGGATAGGAGCGTCGACCCAGGCAGACACATAAGGGTGTCTGCTTGGCAGAGGGCTTAGGTTGAGAGTTGGATGCAGCTCTGCTCATCCCCCTCCTACCTCTCCCTTTAAAGAACCCCCTCTGGGGAAAAAGAGGCCTGTGCCTGGTAAAAAGGCCCATGAAAAGGCCTGCCCCTAGACTGCTGCCTCTGAGGAGTGGATTGCTTTTCCTTAGCTTGAGCACTCTTACAGGTGGTCCTGTACTCGTCCATCTTCTTTATGTAGTTCTCTGTCTGCTACCCAAACAGAGAATTACCTATAACAGGAAAATCCATGGCCTCAGCCTGGGTATCCTGCGAGAGGCTAGTACACCTGAGCCAAGCCATCCTCCGAAGAGCCACAGATGTAGCCATGACTCGTGATGAAACATCACTAGAGTCCACAGCAGCATGAAACTATTTTTGATGCCTCAATCCCATCAGCAGCCACCTCCTCCAGCTCCTTGGCTAGCTGGGGGGGAAGCCTGCTTAGCCAGTTCCAACACTATCCCACCTGGATTTTTGGTACCTGGCTGCATAGGCCATGTAATTCGCCTGCCCGAGTCCCACAGACAATGCCAAGTACTGTTTTTGGCCATGGCATCCATCTTCCTGGACTCCTTGTCGGGTGTGAAGCCAAAGGCATGCCAGCCTTGTTCCATCAGAGGTAAGGAATTAGGAGTCAGTTTGTGCGTCTGTTTCCCAAGAGACTTATGGAGGGGGAATAGACAATCTTTTGGACTCTGGGATATCCATCATCTCCAAAGAGTCAGGCTCCTCCGACTCCTCTACACAAAGTCTCACCCAAAGGGAGCTGGAGGGGAAACACCAGAAGGTCTGTCTGGGGAGATTTCTGGTTCAATGGGCTCATCCAGACCTTCAGACTTCCTCATTTTTGTAGTCAAAATCCTCATCCCCCTCCAAAACTGGTTCATAGAAATCTTCAGGGGAGTTATCTGAAACCGGTGGAACTGACCAAACCGAGCACCTAGTTTGCGGTGCCAGATCAGTCTGAACCGAACGGAGCGATTCCACTATGCTAATTGCTCTGGCCATTTCTTCGGAGGTTGGATGCGACAGTTCTGGATCCAAACCGGCAGACTTATCTTCTCTCTTTGTCGGAACAGACCCCTCGAGAAAGGCTCTCCTTTTGCCCGAGGAAGTCTGACCCTGGTCAGAGGGCACTTCCTCTGGTTCGGTGGAAACTGAACCAGGCTGGCCATTTGGGTCAGTGGATTTTCCGGACTCCTTTTCCCACAGCCTACCCAATCTCTTATCCAAGGTGGATCTGGGAAACTTCTTACAGATCTGGCAGTCTGAATCAAGGTGATCAAACCCCAGACAATGCACACAGGTAGTGTGGGGATTGGCCTTAGCAAAGGCCTCCCCACATACATCGCAGTGCAGAAACCCAGTGGTCCCGGGTTTTTTTTCTGGGTTTCTCAGACTGAGTCATCGTACCAAGAAAACTTGCCCTTTACACTGCTTCAGGCCAGGCAAGACCCAACCAATCGGTTCCTAACCATGTTACAGGTATTTTGGGGAGAAGGATGTGTGTTTTTTTTTTTTTTTTTTTTAAGAACCAATCGGCACCAGAACCTCAAATCCTAAAAGAAACAGGAAAAGTGTAATCGGTTCAGTCGAACAGACTAAACCACACACACACACACACACACACACACACACACCAAGACAATCTACTCACAACCATCGCAGAAGTAATCTGAATCGAAATAACAAAGTTTATTGGTTTGAACCGACGACTTACTGCACCGAAACCGAGCGATGGAGAATCTCTCAAGAGTGACCGTTCAGTCAGGCGGAGTAAAGAATCTGACAGTTTGGTCTGAAGTGTAGCAGGTAGTGATTGGAACCAAGCATGAGCTCACCATTCTATGCCCTGGCATAGAGTTAACCCTTAGTTCTCCGGAGCAGTTCCAGTGTTGGGGAACACTGCATATTGTCAGAATACAACAAGACTTCATGTCTGAATAAGAGAAAGTTTTTCTTGAAGGAAAGGGTGGATGCTTGGAATGGATACACCCCAGGAGGTGGTGGGAGCTAGCACAGTAAGGGGGGGGGGGTTCAATCATGCATGGGATAAGCATAAAGGAACCCTATTGGTGGGAAAGGGGTGAAAACCAATGACCAAGCAGGATCAGCAGCTGCTGATGCAGGCAGCGTTTATGGGCAGGCTAGGTGGGTCTAGCTGTCCTTATCTGCCATCAATTACTATGTTAATATCAGTGATGCCCTGCATCAGTTGTAGTGTCTGCAAATCAGCAGATTCTCTGGAAGGAGGGTGGCAAAGGCATGCAAGGCCACAAAGAACAGTCCTCATCTCCAAAGTGTTGCTGTGAAGCACTGTATCCAGAGAGCCCCCATTGGCATTGGGTCCTGAAGGGGCCCAGATGAGCCCCCCCATCCCAGAGGCATCTGTTGGCACAACCAGAAACAAGCTACAGCAGCTCAACAAAAAAGTGATTACTCACAGGTAAATGTATGACATTTTATTCCACACAAGTGCACCAGCACTAAATCCCAGTACTTAGTCTTCTTAAGTGTCAAGGGTATGTGTGTTGACATACCCATCAGGGTGAAAGAGGCCATAAGAACAGCAACCCTGTTTCTCCAGGTTGGAGATGTCCAGCCACCAGAGGAGGGAATGATGAATAGGAGTGACTGGTATGAGGCACTCCCAACTCGTGCGAGTGCTCAGCCCACTGTACCCAGAGAAACTATTGTGGGATTCTCATATGGAAGCAGGCCAGCAGAACCATCAGGATGGTAGAGACCAGACTGATCAGTCTTGAGACAACTGGCCAACACAATTGCTGGTGGTCACCAGCTGTGCCTGTGCCTCTAGTGCCATGGCAGAGGAGGCAGAAATGCCCAATTAAGACCACACCAGTGTCCAGAATGGCACCAATGCACTGGAGCCATTGGCAGAGGGCAAGGACCGACTTTGGCTTGCTGACCAACATACCCAGTTTGAACAGTTGCCCGGTCTGAAACTGTACACATCACATCCCACAATGGGGCTTTCAAACAGCCAACTGTCTGTATTTGGCAAGACATACAGACCCTCTCTACGGAGGGCCACTGCTGTAAACACTTTGACACACTGCACAGCATATGCCAAAGGGCAACAAAAAGTTTGCAGCGAGAGCCCTGAAACATGAACTTACACTGAGAGATTTTCTGATCTTGATGTGAAGGGAAACATCCTTCATGTCCAGTGTGACCATCCAGTCCCCTTTTAACAGGATGGTCAGCAGGGACTGTAGTGACACCATTCTGAACTTTTTGTATTCTAGATACTCGTTCAGGTCTCAGACATCCAAGACAGGTTGTAAATTGCCTATCCACTTTGGGACCAGAAAAGTAGCAGGAGAAACAAAAACCCAAAACCAATAACTACCCACCAAGGGAGGACAATCAGAAGATGCCTGGGGCGGCAGTAATGGTCTGGCCTTTTAAGTCCAGCATGGGCACCCGGGGGGGGGGGGGCAGGACTGTGGCCTAGGAGGTAGAGGGTGGAGGTATCCGATCTATGACCAAGGCCTCTGGAATAACCTCTTCCAGGACAATTACAGGGCCCACAAAAACCAACCTCTTCCCCTTGGTTTGGTGTTCAAAATGCACAGAGGTTAGAGTCCTTTTTCTTTTGTATGAACTTTATGCATCCAGACTTCTGGGCATCCTTCAGGAGTGCCCACACCAATGCTACCCCAACTCCCAGCCTAAACCCCCCCTGCTTCTCCCAGGCCCCCACCCCGAACAACCTAGGCAAGCCTGACCCCCGGATCACCTCAGGGGCTGGTTCTGCCCTTCCCTGGCAGTCAACAAAGTGTGAGGTGCCTTACCTTTGGTCATCTGGTTGGCCCATGGTGAGACCTGGGCACACTTGTGCCGGCACTGGGAAATGGGCGCTCCACTGGGACCACTGTTATCTCACCGGTGATAGGGATTTTTTTGCGTTTGCGCCCCCCCCCCAATCGCAGTCGAGCAATGGCATCAGTATACAGTTATCCCATAGACGCCTGCCATGCTAATCGCAGATTCTGTTCCTGTACTAGTACCTCCGGTCACCACCAGGGGGTCTCTACTGCACTGGGAATACCCTGGATCCCTCCCCAGGGAGAGGAGAGCTGTCCTACGGATGCTCGATCCTTCTCCCTCCTGAACCCAGGTTGCTGGCATGGCGTGAGGTGCGATGTCCAGTGCCTCAACCCTCAGCGCCACCAGGCCGGCTGGTCAAGAGTCATTTTTTAAGCCTGCAGATCCCGTAAAGTATTTTCAAGGTCCTAACCAATGCTTTCCTCTGACAGAAGCATTCGTTGCAGATTGCTGCATGTCCGGGGAAGCCACCCAAACAAGACCAGGAGTGGTGACAAATGCAGACCCCAGAGGTAGCAGCAGAGACCGACCTGCGTAGTTGCACACCTGCTTCTTGGACAATAGCAACTGTCCTGCTGAGCCAATATTTTGTCCTGGCCCTCCAGCAATATTTCAGCTAGAGTAGCCATTTTTTTTTTTTTTTTTTTAAAGCCATTTTGATAATTTGCCATTCTTAGGCCTAGGGTAGCAGAGGCAACAATCCTCTTAGCCATGACATCCAACTTCCAACTGCTTGTCAAGAGGCAGGGAGCTCAAGTGTTTTGCCACTTTAGATCTATTACGAGCTGCCATTATTAGAATAGTTTTTGGCTGTGACAAATATAGCTTAGCAGAAGAAGGCAGGATATTATTTATCCATCTTCCTGGGAACAGCAGCAGTCTTGCAGGCTTGTGCCAGGCAGCCAATGTAGCATCCTCTAGAGTGCACTGAAGTGGTGATTATGAGACGTGGATGCTTCCAATAACAAAGGATTTCTCTGAATACTCTTCTTCAGTCTGAAGACCAGTTTGCCTTATACTGCCTGAAATGAGGCATTCACAGGGGGATATCTGAGTGCAATTCAATATGATCCCAGAGCAGGAGGGCAGAGTGCAGCATGATCTGACCAAATCTACATCAATCTTCCATAGCTTCCTCTTCCTCTTCCATGTATTCTGGATTATATTCCCGCTAGTAGTCAACGCATAGAGCAGGGAAATAGTATAACAAGGTGGCACCAACAATGGTGTCCTGTCTGGCCCATTTGAGCCGGGCACAGAAGAAGCCAAGAAGGGGCAGAAGAAAGTGTCTACCAGAAAACAGCTGGACCAGCCAGAGGCACAGGCATCGACTGCAGCATCAATATGCGCTGAAACCACTCAGACATTGTTTGATACAATGCCTGCGTGTCTGAGCTTGAAGGGGGTCGATGGCTGAGGCGCCGACAGGACCATGCTCAATGGCAGTATAGGCTATGAATTCCTGATTGAGGAGCATGAGCCAATGCTGGACCCAAACCTTGGTGTCTAAACACAGCTGAGGGGATGGGTGCAGTGGCAGAACCCACAGCTGTAGCCCGAGCCCCAACTTTTTCTCAATTGCCTTAACCCTGTCTAAGTGGTGGATGGGAGTAGTCAGAAGCTTTCCCTTTACGCACTTCCATCAGCATGACTTAATCTACCAACTAATTTGTCATTTTATTTTGATGAATCCGTGCAGGCAGCCAAACATGGCAACACACAGCTCAATAACGAGCTGGGAATGGTAGTGGGTGATGACCGTGAAGTGGCCTTTGATGCAGCTCGTATCTCCATTTCCTGGATTAACAAAAATGTTTTCTAAAGCTTTCCTACTATGTCTTCTGGTTGCCCAATTATAGCCCAGGCAAGATTTTTCATGCTTTGAACATTGTGGTTTGCACCAAGGCAACAGGTACAAATGGAGTGGTCATCTCTACAAATTTCATCACTAATGGCAATAGTGGAATGGTTCTTTGTCCACTGGTGACAGTAAAGTACACGGTGACAGTGAAATACTTGCAAAAGTTAGCCTGCATTCTTCAGCAGCAGTGAACCAAGAGTGGTTGTTGGCAGAAGAACAGAGGCCTGCTGGTGCTACATAGGCACCAATAAGTTGCAGATGAAAGCAGCCCCAGCCTGCAAAAGTTTCTGGGTGGTCTGGATGCCAATGGCTTACAGTTCCATGATGTGGCTCAATGGAGGGAGACATCCAATGAAGATCTACTACATCTCCCAGTTTGAGAGAACTGTGGAAAGCGCCAACCTCTTTCCTTACCCACACATGCGTAAAACATTTTATAGCCACTTGCAGAGGTGTTGGGACAGGTGGGCAACTGCCATTTTGAGGTAGTCTAAAACTTGGGATTTTTAGGTCAGAAGTGCATTGATGACAACCTGCCAAACAGGGGCCCCTTTCTCCATATTTAGGGAGACTGATCTATGAAAGTGGGACTGCTGCACTTATTGGCCCCTCACTGTAGCAGCTATGAAAGGCACGAACAGGTAACTGGTTAAATAAGCATCTGCCTACCTACAGGAGGCCTGGTGAGGAAGTAACAGATGTTGGGATATGACACATTATTGCTCTTCTTGAACCTTAAAGCAGCAGTACATAACTGTTAAAAATTGGCCTATACTTTTCTTTCATCCTTCCTGCCTTCTACAATACCCCTTGTTTCCCTCATTTGAGTCTGCTTCACTACACTGTTTTTACATTTAAAATAACAAAAGTGCTTCTTTTAGTATGGCCCAGGCCAAGTTTCATTAGTATTCAATTGTTTTTGAACACCTGCTGTCCCATAAGGTTAGGGTGCAGTGTCTGCCGCATGCTAGCTCATTTTAGGCAGACTGAAATTGACATTCAGCAACAGATGTTATAAAAAACCTGAACAGAGACATATTAAAGAGTGCTCACTTTATTGTTTTCAAATGTAAACAAAGTGTTAAAGCAGACTCAAACAGGAAAACAAGGGTATCCTACACATCAAACGTCTAGGTCAAAATGTTCACCACTATAATGCACTGCTGCTTTAAGGTAGATGCAGTCATGAGGTCTTTATCTCAATATACTCTTGCTACTCTAATCTGGTAATACTTAACTCGAGACCCTGAAAGTATGTCAGCTGGGAGACCTGCGATTGCATGCCTTTACTCTGGGTTATGACTTTAGGTCTTATTTTCCAGATGTTAACATTCCCTACCAGTGCCAAGCACAAATGTAGTCTGTATTGCACAATTTGTTTATGCAAAAAGTAATTAAAAACTAAGTTCACAACCTAACCAATTCCTCTTCAGTCATGGGGAGATACTGATCGACCAAGGACTCCGATTTTGTCAGTGCTGTATCCACTCCGTCACTGACCATCTGAACCACGCGACTCCCCAGAACAGTATTGACACTGCCGTGCACAGCAGCTTTTGTCATCTCCACACTCTCGTGCACAGTTTCTTTTGTTCTGTCCACCACCCCAGAGATGGTGTGGCCAACAGTTTCCTTCGCACCTGTCACAGTGATTGCCACTGCCTCTTTAGCACCAGTCACTACATCCTTTGCATTTGCAACTATCTGTTATCAAAGGAAAGGCATTTATGGTGAGATCTTTGGCACAGCAACATTAATAAAAATTTTGTAAAGCACAAACATTCATGCCCCTTACAACCACTACCCTGGCAACACCTAGAGCAGTATTAAGGAATTCTCTTCTCCGATTAATGCTATGGGACCTAGAAATATGCAACTCATTTCTGCATCAATGTAGATACTGTGCAGCAACTATTTTTATTGAATTGATCCTGTACCCTCCCCGTCCAGTATGCCAGCCCACTAATAATCCCAGAGTCTCCCTTAGCCAACCCTCTGAAGATGTGCATAATGGGCTCAGCTCAGGGGATGCTGATGTGCCTTGCAGCCCAGTTAACATTAATAAAGCATACCATTACTTATTCTGTGGGTACCAACCATGCTTTCTACACCCGATCAATACTGGCAGAATCGACATAATGTACCATATTTATGTCGAATCAGGCTGCAAGGAACATCTGTGCTGCCCACAGATGAGTCATGTGCAGAGGGCTAGCCAGAGTACCCTGGGATTAGTAGTGGGCTGTCAAAGTGAATTGCGGAGGGGGGTCCATGGGATTTATGAAAAACCATAGGACAAGAATCACTGCACAACATGCAAGTTTATGAACTGATTTACATCAGTTTTGCTTAAAGGGACACAGTCAACCCCCACCCCCCGGCCTAAAACTGTCCCTAGTTTAAGAAACAAATTTTATGATTATTCACATACCAAAGAATGTGCTGATGTAGCTGGCAGTTTGATTCTGGCTCCCGAGGCGCCCGCTTGCCCTGTGATGTTCCGGAGGTGTGCAGCTGTGGTTCTGTCTGAAACAGACAGCTATCATCCTCCAGCGCCAGATCCCCGAAACAGGATCTGAATGAACTTGGCTACTACAGGCTGACATTTTCTGCCCGGAGGCAGTTAAGTAGTTAGACCCAGCTGGTGCAAGCACCAGCTCAACCTCCCAAGTGTCTATTCTGCAATTTGCTCATTATATCGTGTGGCCACTAGGGGCTGCTGATCCATTTTCTCTGTGTGTACTTCTTTCGGTCCTTATCCTTTACCTTTCTCAGTTTTCATCCGTCTATATCCTGCCTTCAACTGCCTCTCTTGCCCACCCTGTAATCCATCTCGTTTACCTTCAAGGTATTTTTATTAAACTTTCTCCTTCTAATGCAGCCATATTTTATGTTTACTTACATCTCATTTCTGCTGCCTGCTTTACTAATGTTCTTCCATCTCTTGGCTCTCTTCTGTCCCCTGCACCCTACCTGCTCACCCCTCTCCTTCCTCTCACCTCGATTTCCCCTTCTCCAACTTCAGTCTTGCTCCCCCGATCAACCTGATCTTGCCCCACTACTATTTTCCAGAATTTATGGTTATTTTGCTGCTTATGGCTACATAAAATGCTCATCTCATTTGTTATCTCTCCCTTCTTTGGCATGTATCAGATTATGGTACCCTTCTCCTTATCCTGTCTGGTGATACTGAACTAAACCTTAACCCTCTAACACACCACACCTATTCTAGTGCATCCCTCAGCAATTCCAAAAGTCTCCACATTGCTCACCAGAACATTAGGAGCCTTGCCCATAACCTTGCTGAACTTTACGCTTGGGTTGCCCTTTACAATCCTGACATCTTCTGTATATCCAAGACCTGGCTTAAAACCCTCCATCCCAGACTGTCTGCTCTATTCCTCAACTATAATCTACTACGATGTGACTGGCTCTCTTCAAAAACAGCCCCCCATTTCCCACAAACCCCATCTAAACCTCTTGTCCCCACTCCAGCCTCCTCTGTGAATCCCTACATGCCACTCACCCGTGGGGCAAAACACTTGTATGTGCCTACAACCATCCCTGCGGTGGCTCAAAAGGCCTGCAAGAACTTGCCCATCTTACCAAGTACTATAAAGTTCTCATTCTTGGTGACCTAAATCTCAATTGGTCGAGCAAAACTCCCTGCTCGCTCCGATCCAAAGTCATAATCTGCACCAACTTATAACTGAGCCCACAAAAGCCACTTCCCTGACTAGCCCTAGCACCCTGATAGACTGGCTATTAACTTATTGGCCTGACCGAATTTCTGCATCTGGCACTCTCGCCGATACCATAACCAATCACCCCCCCATTTTCTGTAACTGGAGTCCCTCATCAGGTCCCTCTCCTCCACCGCAGTACACCACTTTCCGAAACTTTGCCAGTCTGGATCAGGGTAAGTTTCTTCTTGAAATCTCCTTAATATCGATTGGTCAAGCATTTACTGGACCCAGGACGTTCAAGATGCTCCAACTTGCTTCCTCAGAGTTTTGTCCTCTCCAGGATAGGAATGCTCCCTTTATTTCATGCCGGGTACGTGGTAAACTGTCCAGATGGCTGCATAAGGAACTGCTTGCATCACTCCGCGAGAGGGACAAAACATGGAGGTGCTTCAAATTTTTTAGTCTTTTGGTAACCTGGTAAGGCCCACTAGGCACAAGTGCCCGTCTTCAGGGGCAACCTGGGAGCACTGGGCGGTTAAGTGACTTGCTCAGAGTCACACAGTATGCAAGTGGAGGTTGTGAGAATCAAACTCAAGTCTGGTCTGCTGGATGTATCAAGCTTGTTCACACCTCATTCCTCTAACCTCTAGGCTATACTGCCAGCCCAAAATCAACTGGTCTTACTCCTGACTACAATCTACAGGTCTCAACGTAATGTCTGTTGAAAGAAAATTAGGAATGCAAAGAACTCCTACTGCAAAGGACTACTTCGAGACTGCAGGAGACCAGAGAAAATTCTGGTCACATGTTCAAACTTTCCTTGGTGTTAAGCGTGCCAACACTGTCAATGACATGATCCTCAATGGTATTCAATGACATGACCCTACCACCACTGCCAACTCCTTTAATCAGCATTTCTTGGACCCATCCAGTTACACCTCCTTTTTCGTCCTCAATCTACTGCACCCTGCTTCGATTGAAACCAGGAAGTAGTGACCTCCCAGTTTCGCTTTAAAGTTGTAACCAGGGCAGAGGTGCTAAACACTACTTAACATCATCTGATACCAGTATTGGCTCAGACTGTCTTGAACGTAGACTCCCTAAAAACTTGCTGCTCCCTTCATAGCATCCCCTCTGGCCAGAATCTTCACCCTGTCGCTCTGCTATAGTCAAGATCCTGACATTTGGAAGACTGCCTGCATTACGCCAGTTTTTGAAAAAGGTGACCCTAAGATCATCAGCTACTGACCCATAGCCATCCTTTCGGTCCTCAGTAAAATCCTTGAAAAATTGTTGCCTCACAAACTGACTTTCTCCTCAAAAATGACTCCTTTCAAACAGCTTGGCTTCAGGAAGGAGCACAGTACCTCTACTACCCTACTAAAGTTTACTAGTGATACCTTCTCAACTATAGACTCTGGCCTCTTGACCGGTGCAGTCTTCATTGATCCGAGAAAAGCTTTTGATCTGGCTGATCAACCCTTACTTCTAACCACTCTTAACACCTTGGGTTTCTCAGCCCACTATCTCTTGGTACAACAGCTACTTGGCCAATAGAACTAGGTCGTCAAATTTAATATGGGCTTATCAAACCAGACTACTGTCAATGTTGAGTTCCTCAAGGCTCCATCCTTGGCCCCCTTCTCTTCCTTATTTAATAGTATTACTAGTGGCACTCACTCCTGCTCATCTCTCTATGCCGACAATCTTGTCCTCTACACTAGTTCTAAAAACATCTGACAATCTCAAACTCTCCCCCGACTCTGCAAACATTCAAGCTTGGCTCTCTGCACATAAGCTCATTCGGAACGTATACAAAACCCAAGCCATGCTTTTTGACACTGCATCAAATACTAAGATCCTGCCAAGACAAGCTGCAAGTGCTCTGCTCTGATGGCTCCATCTTGGGTACTGTGTCCTCTTTCAAATTCCTGGGGGGGTTGGACCAGTCCCTGGATTTCAGCCTCCATATCCAAGCTGCCTGCAAATCAGTAAATGCCAAACTGGGAATTTCTTATAGAACAAGCCATGTTCTGTCCCCATCTGCTAGAACAGCAATTGCTTGAGGCATCCTACTTCCTAAGCTCACCTTTGGCACTCCCACCTATGCTTTTGTTCCCAATACCACTTTTCGGAAATGGGATACAACCTATAATATCTGCCAACATGCCTAGTCATCCCACAATGTGAACACCACAGTTAGCTCTACGTGGACTTAAACTGGCTCTCCCCCTCAGCCATTACTTTTCTCCTTTTACTCCCTGGTGGACTCTTATCAAATCTCAAACCCCCTACATCACTTGCCTCTATGATGCTCCTCCGGTCCTTCTATGGCTTGCGTTCCATTGACAAATCTTTGCTATGTTTTCCAAGATTTAGAACATCCAAAGGTACCTGCATTTTCTCCCACTCTGTCCCTATGCACTGGAACTCTTCCTCTGACCATCCATCAGTCGCCGACTCAAATCTTCAAAAATGAACTTCGTAAGTTCCTATCTTCCAGCTCTTACTTCAACCCCCCCCCCCCCAAAATTAGCTCACCTACTGGTTTCATCACACCTCAGTTTCACAGCCCCTTGCTTCCCCTTCCCATCCTTTCACCCTCACCATTGCACTCTATCCTCTGTCCAGTCTTTCAGCCCGCCCTGTTTCTCCCCCTACCCTTTACTGGCCTGTCCTTCTCGTTTTCCACCTACATCCTAAATGCACACAGCACTTATGTTTTGGTTACCCCCTTCGCAGACCTGATGATTTACCATGTTCCTATTAGATTAAAATCACCCACCTCTTCTCATCTCTTGGTCACTGTTTGCACTTACTCCTTGTCCTAGTCTCTGAACCTGTACAGCGTCTTCCTACTACCCTGTAGTGACCTTACTACCAGCTACACACTGCTCGTTATTTGAACTGTTTTCTACTGTGGAATGTTCCTCTGGCAACTGCCCATGTTAGTGCAAGATTCTATTCTAGGAATTGTTTTGCTGATGGACACATTTGTTCTATTGCATTGTTTCTGCTGCTAATTCTGTATTCAAAGTCTCCGTATCCTAAATGATGTTCTGTTTACTTTGTAACCTCCCGGGTCGTGCCTGAAAAGTTATCTTTATGGCTAGTGCACTTACCCGGTATACAAAGACTAAATAAGAGACTGCCCACCATACTGGTGTTACCACACCAAAATGTGTTTGTTTACATTCCTTGATCAACAGCCACTGCATCTTCTGGATGAGAACGCCTAAAGCAGCATAGCCACTCAAGATGTAGAGAAAGGAGACTACATCATGAATGGATGCTCTGTTTGGGGGTGTTCATGAAGCATACAGTAAAAGCAGATCAAGGATCTGGAACAAAACAAGGTCGAGCATAATTACAGTATTAGCATGCATTTTGTTCTACTAAGAAGAGAGGCAGATTAAACAAATCAGAAAATGCTGACTTTTAGAGAAAGTAAGCAATCAAATATGGGTTTTCCGCTAGAAATAGTATGATGCACAAAGTTGAGTGTCCCTTTAACTGGGACTTCTAGGTTCACCAGCATTAATCCAGGCGAGCTAGGACTTCCCTTAAGTGAATTTCCAAAATGCAATTAAAAAAAATTATTTGTAATAAACACAATACAGCTTATATTTAATTTTCTGTAAAGACATTTGCATGAAAACAATCTGTCCTCCAGACTTAATCTCATCCTCCTGCTTTCCACCTCATTCTAGTCTGCATCATCACAACCCATTGCTTTATGTCACAAATGAGGAATTCAGAGAATACCAACCTAAAACAGAGCACTAGTGAGTGTACTGCGTGTGTGATACTAAAAGCAAGGGAGTGGGAAGAAGGGGTTAGACACATACAACTGTCCAAAAAAAAAAAAGCCACTGTGAAACACTGCAGTGCCCTCTACTGGCAAGTAGACCAGTAGAGGAACTACTTTACCAAAAGGTTTCAATACATTTCTACCCATTTAGTTTAACTTTTTACAAAATGTTACATGGAACCCACTTTCTAAGCGTGATAACATCCAATAAGGTGAGCAGTACTGAGCAATACTAGTCCTTCCATGGCAGCTCCCTCTCTGCAGCATTTGGCCTCATTACACCCCTGGGCGGTCCACTATAGACAAATACCACCCATCCAATTGACTTATTGCTTACGTGGCCCTTCACTCCTCCTTACCCTTTCCATTTTGCTAGTTTACTAGACCCACGTTTCTCCCTCTACATGATTTCACAGACTACCTCCCAGGGTAGTCTGGCCCACCCCACTCCTATTCTCTGAAGAAATGCTTTCTGATGTCCCTCTTAAATCTCCCATGCACCAGCTTCAGAGTTTCCCCTTCCACTCAGCATAACTCCAATCTCCAGTTATCCCTTGGAGATGTCCAACTATATTACACTCCCCCACCTTCTCTTGCCTACTGTAACAAGGCTGTAATTCCAAGCGAGGGATTCTGGTGACAAACCATGACAATGCTAGAGTGGTTTATGATGTCACCAGAATCAGAATGACAAGTCTAGTTACTGCTGGTTTCCTATTTGCTATTTTTATAATGCAGTACTGCATATAGAACATTCCAAACAATCCCACACCACTGATCAGATTACAGAACTATAATGACTTATGTCAAAGCAATGATACAAGTTTGATGGCAACTACCCCTATGGGGAGGAGAGAATAGACCCATATATTGCAGAACAACTTTTCCAAGACTTCATGAACATGTTCGGCAGTTGAAAGTAGTTTCATCTGCAGAAGTCACTGGTCATGTCCTGGTGTATGTTATGAAATGGCCTTTTATTTGTTAATATATGTAAGTTCAGGTTTGGTGTGCAGCTGCCAGAATAATCAATCATGTGAGCTGGGTGGGGTACAGATGTCAAGTGGCACACATTCTCTTCCCAGCAGAAGAGCACCACATTTTTGCAGAGCAGACAGACCAGCTCCACTCGTGGAAAGAAAAATAAGCCTAAAAGCACTAGGGTGCAACAGATCATACAAGTTGTATTCATTTCATGCAAATTCTGCACCAAGCTATAAAAAACATCACTACTGCACTAATGAAGCACGTCAATTTTGGCCCCAGCTGACACACTCCGTTTCTGCACAAGTGTTTGATTTTTGTGCTCATTCCACATGAAATAAAAAAGTATTCAGCTTGTGTACAAGAACTAATCCATGGCTGTGTGCAGTAATATATTGCAATAACCAAACGCCCTGGGTGGGCTGCAAGGCACAATATACAGCTGAGGGCCTTCAACTGCCCAGAAGTAGTGTTACTGCCAGATTTTCCACACCTAGAGTGGATTATTCCACTTAACATTCAGAATTTGAAAAGTGTTATAAAAGCTGTTTCACCATAGTGCTTTGTGACTTACTCTTCCTGTCTGAGAAGGGTTACGTGTGTATATCCTACTACACTAAGCGCATGGTATGGTTTGCCGCCCCCTTTCCTGCAATGCACCAGGTCCAAGAACAGCTCCAACATGGGATGCCAAGTATCGCAGGCAAGTCTTTCCCACAGAGGAGACCATTTTCCATATTTTGACTTCCTGATACTGGATCCATGGTGCTTAAAGAATACTAGATTTTAAAGGTTCTTTTAGTAATTCAGAAAACTTTAAAGACGCTACACAGGCAAACTAAACCCAGTAACAGATAGCTGTATTAAAAATGTGAAGCATTTTCTTGTGAATTTGATCTTACCTTTTCAGGGGGTTGGTGAAGTACAGGAAGCTTCTCCTCTAGCTTGTCCAGGCCTTTACAGGCATACTCATTGGCAATGGCAACTGTGGAATAAAAACAAAACAAAAAAGTGTTAAAGCTGGTATCATGCTACATTCCCCTTTTTAGTGGAACTGCTACAGTCTATAAGTACCCCATGAGGATTAAAGCCACAAACCAACTAAACAGCGCCCAGAACTTGTACTACATCTGGCAAGCCATTTCTTCTGCCCCTTTACATGTAGACTGTATAATGATGCAACTGCTCGCCACTGATTTAGATTCAAATGTGCTGCATGGTTCCCAATGCAACAACATTTTTGTTAGCTGCCCTTACTCTGGCTCCTTTAAGAATCTTGTGAGGTTTCTCACTGTCTAGAAATAAGGAGCATTTGTAGGGGTAATGCAAGTCAGGTGTGCAACGTTCATGGGACAGGCTGTACACTGTACATATGCTGAAGTATTTTAAGCACTGGTATCAAAACCAGGCTAATAAGCAGTGTAACGGTACTCTGGGTAATACCCATTACTGACACCGTAGTGCTATCAAGAGGTGGGTATTGCACTGTTGGGGTGCTGTCCTTTGGATGAGACACTGAACACAGGTCCCTTCTGCCCATGTTACAGTGCAGGTGGAAGAGAAAAAAAATGTACTCACTGCAGTAATCTTTCTTACAAGGGGGTCCTTTAGCATCAGTAACTTTTTTGCACTTAGCTAGCTAGGTGCAACTGCCCCAGAGGTGTGCCTTTGAGATATTTAAATGAGCATAGGGCCAAGCCAATCAAATGACAGGAAGGGGTGTGAGCTGAGTGAGAGCTGTTGAATGCTTCAGAATTTAAGGAAAAACAAGGGCAAATGCCCCGAAAAAGAATCAGGATTAAAAAAGCATGCAAGTGTCCAGAGGTGGAAACAGAAACATGAGCTAAAAACTCAATAAGAAACTCCAAATTTGGTAAAAAGGCGACATAAGAACCCTTCTCAGACAGGTGAACCAGGGAGGATGGATGGGAGCTTACTGATGTTAAAGGACCCCTTGGAAGGAAGATTACTACGACGAGTAATTTTTTCTTCTTACCCCATGAGTCCTTTAGCATCAGTAACTTTTTTGCAGACTACCCAGCAGTACCAAGTGGGAGGCAGGCAGAGAACCTACTTAGGAAAGAGGCTCCGCAGGACCCCCCTGCCAAATCTGGCATCAGATCTGGTCTGCTCATCCAAACTGTAGTGTTTCAAAGAGGTGTGCACAGATTTCCAGGTAGCTGCTTTGCAGACATCCAGTAGGGGACTGTCCCTTGTAGCTGCAAGCAAGGCTGCAGTGCCCCTGGTGGAATGGGCCATGAGCCCCACTGGAGGTTGTTGACCAGCTTTCTCATAGCAGAATCTAATGCAAGAAACCAACCAATGAGAAATAGTTCTCTTGGTAGTTGGTCTTCCTCTGCCTACATCTCTGTAGGTGAGGAACAACTGAGTGGAAGAGCCTCTGGACTGTCTAGTATGCTCTAGGTAGTTAAAGATGGCTCTTGACATCCAAGCTGCAGAGCTTTTGCTCATCAGAAGTGGATGGCTCAGTAAAGAAGACAGGCAGAGTAATGGACTGGTTCAAGTGAAACTGAAACCACCTTTGGCAGAAATTTCCTATTTGTCCTGCGCTCAACTTTATCACTGTGAAGGATGATGTAATTTGGCTCAGTGCACAGGGCCTGTAGCTCCGAAATCCTCCTGGCATACTTAATGGCTACCAGGAAGAGTCTTCCAAGTTACAAACTTAATGTGGGCCGTGGACATAGGCTGAAAAGTGGATTCCTGAGCCCTTCTATGCAAAGGTTCAGGCTCCAAGGAGGAACAGGCTCCCTGGTTGGAGGCTGGAGGTGCAAGAGGCCTTTGAAACTGTTTAAAAATGCCGTGGGGGAAAAAAAAAAATTAATATATAGATTTCTTCTTTCCCACCGAACGGTATGCTGAAATTGCCATCAGGTGTAGCTTGAGTGAAGATGGTTTCAAGCCAGATGCCTGTAGGTGTACCAGGTAGTCTAGCAGCAGAAGGTCTGAAGCCAATAGGGGTTCAACCTTTTCGCTCTTGCACCAGAGGGAAAACCTTTTCCATTTGGCTGCATAAGTAAGCATTAATACCGATGAAGGAAGCTTCTACTGGGGAATTAATGCATGTTTTTTTGGGAGTTTGTAGGCACCTCTGCCAAGGCCTCGTGCCACAACCACCCAACCATGCATCAATTCCCTAGTAGAAGCAGACTCCGGAAGGCATTAATGCACTTGTAACACAGGAATACTTGCATTGTTGGTTTTTACAGTTCTGTTCACTGGAACTGTTCAGCTTTGTCGGCTCGGTGAGATCCTGCGTCTTTGCCACGATGTGTATTCTGTGGTCTGCTGCTTTGAGGGCTATATTGCGTTTGCTGCTGTGACAGCTAGTGGTGCTACAGCCTGACCTGGTGACCTCGTGATTAACAGTTGGAGCGGGCATTACCAGCGATTGATCCCCGCTCCAACTTTGATCATGTGCTGCAGTTTGTCCAGTCATGTTAACATATTTGCAGTTTATGTTTGCCATGTTACAAGTCTTGGTGTTCGTTTTTTAGCCATCCTCAGTATCTTACGGACTTAACAGTACTGAGGATGGAAACTCACTCCTCAAGAACCAGGTCTTGAGGTGGAGTGTATGCCTGAGTACTGCACTTCCGTCTGAGGAAAGGTCAGCAGGGAGCAAGTGGGCCTGTTGCAGGACACAGAAGGAGAGGGTACCAGGCTGGACTGGGCCAGTCTGGAGCCACTAGGATCCTCGATGCAGGCTGCTGTCAGAGTTTCATCAAAACCCTGAAAAACAGGGGACAGGGAGGAAATGTGTATAGGAACCTCCCTGACCAGTCCAGGATCAGGGCATCTAAAGGAATTGTTCCCGGAACTAGGGGCCTGCAACAGTACTGAGGAAGCGGAATATTGAGAGGAGAGGCAAACAGATCCACGTCTGGTGTGTCCCACCACCTGAACACTGTGGCTAGCACTTGCTTGTTCAGTGTCCATTTGCTCTGACCTTGACTGATGCGGCTTAGAGCATCCGCCAGAGTATTGAGTTTGCCTGGGAGGTGAAGAGCCGAGAGGCTCACTCCTAGGAAGGATGCTAGAGACCAGAGCTTCCAAACAGTATTCCTGATCTGGTACATCCCTGCTTGCTTATGTAGAACACTACAGTGGTAGTGTCCATTCGAATTTGAACCACCTGCCCTTCTATGCTGGGACCGAAAGCTTTAAGAGCTAGTAAGACTGCTCTGAGTTCCAAAAGATTTATGTGCAACTGTGACTCTTTGGGAGTCCAGCTGCCGCTCACTGAGGCACTATCTAAATGAGCTCCCCAACCCAAAAGGGAGGTGTCTGGTGATCACCTTTGTGGGAAGAGGAGCTTAAAAGGGAACCCCTGCCTGCAAATTTGCTGTGGTGGAAGAACCCTGCAAGTTTGAGGAACTGCTCTAACTCGGGTATCAACTTGGAAAACGTGTAGCTTCTGAGACCAGTGAGCTGAGGTAGGCTTGCAGGTGTCATCCTGTACCTGACCCCTGGGACTACTGCAGTTATACAGACCATATGTCCCAGAAGTTTGAGGAAATGTCTAGCTGGTCTTGGCTGTCCCTGGGTGAAAATCTGCCACTGAAAGAAAACTCCATTCTTTCCTGCAGGAGGAAAGCATATCCCTTCTGAGTGTCCAGCTGGGCCCCTATGAAGGTGAGCAGCTGGGTGGGTTCCGGGTGAGATTTACTTTACCAGGAAACCCAGAGACTCCAGAGTGCGTTCTGTGAGGGAAAGAGATTTCTTGACCTGGCAAGGAGACTTTGCTACTACGAGCCAGCTGTCCAGATAGGGGGTTAAGAGCGACACCCAGTCTCCTGAGATATGCAACTACCACTGCGAGACACTTGGTAGAGACTCTTGGGGCTGAGGACAGACCGAAGGGCACTGTGGTGAACCAACAGTGACCCAAAGGAAGTTTGAACCAGAGAAACTTCCGGTGAGATCTTATGGGTGTGTTGAAGTAGGCATCCCTTAAGTCGAGGGAGGCTAGCCAGTCTCCCTGCTGTAAGCACTGGATGACCAGTGACAGTGACCATTTTGAATGTGTTTTTTCAGTTTGTTTGAATGTCTGAGATCTAAGATAGGTCACCACTCCAGTTTTCTTGTGTCAGAAAGATACCTGGAGTAGAGGCCCTTGCCCTTCTCATGGGCGGGGACCCTCTCCACTGCTCATAAAGCCAGAAGGTTTTGTACCTCCATTTCCAACAGCAGTATCTGTGTTGGGGACAGAGGTCTTGACACCTGGGTATGCTTGAGGTCTGGCAGCTGCCTGAACTGTAATGACAGACCCTTCTCCACCATCTCCAGCACCCACTTGTCTGACATGAGGGACCAGTGCTGAAGATAGTGAGAGTCTGCCTCCCACCAGAAACGGGGAGGCAACCTGGACACAAACATCAGGACTTGGACCAAGAGGCAGATGGCTGGGTTGAGGTGGCTATTCTTTGGTCCCTTCTGCCTCTGAAAGACCCCCCTGTACTGGCTAAAAGTCAGATTGGAGATAGGGCTTGTAAAGCCTGGGAACAAACCTTCTGCCCCTACTACCCCTGTGACAGGATCTGAGGGGTGGCGGATTTAGGCTTGGATGAGTGACTGACAGGAGGCCTTGTACTCAGACTCATGTAATCAGTGGTTCTGTAAATCAAACATTTTGATCACAGGGAAAATCCATGGCCTTGTTCCAAGCGTCTGGTCAGACTGGTTGTTCTAAGCCAGGCAAAGCGTCTCAGAGATGGCATGGGCTATTGCCCTAGAGACTGCATCACTGTCATCCTCTGCCATGTGGAACTGGTACATAGTAGCTTCCAGAGCAGTTTCACGTGTCCACCAGCTCCTGCATCATAGAATCTGATCCGTTGAGGGAGATAGCCTGGACAGATTTCCAAAGGGCTTTCTGACATTTGACTGTGAATGCCATGTAAGAAGAAAGCCTGAGAATCAGGGAAGCTGTGGCATACATCTTTGCTATAAAGTCAATTTTCTTGGCATCCTTGTCAGGGGAAGAGGGCAACAAGGAGACTCCAGCTTTCTCACAAGCTGCCTGCTGCACTATACTTTTGTGGCTAGGGTGTGCAGACAGGCACTCTGTACCATTTTTAGATAGTATTTTCTCTCAAGCCACTTAACCCCTGATACTGAAGTGGGGTGTTGAAGCACCTTCACTGTATTTTTTCTAAATGCATTATAGATGGGGACAACCAGGGTCTTTGAGAATGAAAGACCCTTCATCTTCCTATAATCTTCATCTTCAGACATCCTGGATGGGCTCCTGCGCGTAGGGAGGTCCAGGGTACCCAGCATATTTTGTATAAATGTAAATGTTGGAAGGATCCTTGTGGTCACCCGGGGGGGGGGATCCCCAAGGTGAGGGGGTCCAGGGACTCCCGGGGCTCAAGGCCCATCATCTGTGTCACCCTCTGTCTACAGAAGAGAACTGTGGAAGAGTGCTTGCCAGCCCCAGTAAATAGAGGACCCATCTTTTGAAGGGTCTGAAACAGTTGCCATGCCTTTTCCATATCTTGCACTGATCGAAGAACCTGCGCAGTTTGTAAGAGTTGTTTTTTCTGTATGCTTTAAGCTGCTTGTTTCGCTATTGGCTTTCCCAGGAGCATATCTGTCTTGAGTTTTTTAGCCACTTCAGAGGCTTGATCAAGCTTCTTTTTTCACTCTTATTTTTCAATTTGTGAGGAACTTCATCTTTGGAAGCTTTATGTTTTGGCTGGGATCTGGAGGGTTCCTCAGCACCTCTGCTTTTGGTATCTGTACTTTTGAATGGCCCCTCGTTGGAAGCCTTTGCGTTACCCTCAGCCATAAAAGGTCTGCCATGTTTGCCAATTTAAGCAAAGCAAACCAGTTCTGGACCTACGAACTGAGTGCAGATTTCTGTGAAAATACCACCAGCCAGTCCTGCCCCAGTTAATAAAAACACTCTACTACTAGTGCCTTTTTTCTAGTTGTAAAACTGGGATCTATACCAGTGCCAATCTTAATAGAAACCCAGTAATACTCAACTGCACACAGGTCGCTGCTGGACCCTTAGGGACAGTTCTGTGACAGGATACCAAGATCCAGTATTATAACAAAAAGGTTTCCTCGTAATCGCCAGTCTAGAGACAAACCCTCCAGGCACTATTTAAATTTGAAATCTACTGCAGGTGCCTTGCGGTAAACCCTGTGAGGTCTGAGAGAAAAAAAAAAAATGTCTAATTAGACGGTTCCCACAAGAATTTGCTCCAAAAATGAAGGAAACAGTCGAAAATAAGCACCCACAATAAAATTAGGCTTTAAACTAAAATAGCTGCGGTTAAAATAAAGTCAACAGTGCTGCCCTGCTAAAAACAGATTTGCGCAGCACTAATGAAAAAGTAACTCACTCAGCACACAAAAGGAAATAATTTGAGGAAAACTTTACCCAGATAAGCACTAGGAGGTGATCAACAAGGAAATGTGGGAGACACCTCAGAGGCAATATTGCTCAGTCCGGCGGAGAAAAAAAAAAACTGAAGCATTCAACAGCTCTGTCAGCTCACACACCCTCCTGTCTTGACTGGCTTGGCCCTATTGCTCATTTAAATATATATCTTTCAAAAAGGCACACCTCCGGGGCAGTTGCACCTAGCCAGCTAAGTGCAAAACAGTTACTGATGCTAAAGGACTCCTCGGGTAAGAAGTTATAAAGATCCCATGGCCCAGTCAGCACTATGGCAAAGAACGGAGGTGCTGGCATGCCATCAACCTAGGTTTGGTAATCTCAGGTTGCTGGGATTGACCAGAATGGGGGGCCTGAGAAAGTCTCCTGGTAGAGGTGGCCTTAGACTGCCACTGTGTGAAGGCTTGGGAGTAGTGCAGGATAGAGAAGCTTCGAAAGGTGTGGGCTGCAGTTCCCCAGTGTGCTCGTGCCTCCACATGCATGCACTACCGTGTTCCCACAGCAAGGGGGACTACAGAGAAAAATGGAAAACAGCAATTGAGAGGGCTCAATAGAGCCCTGCTCACTTTGTTCTGGAGGCACTTAGAAACTGTTCAGGGGGTGGTGGTGGACAAGTGAATAGCCCTCCTCCTCTGGCCCCACCGGGGGGAAGAGAACAGAGAACATGATCCACTAGCGATTTAAGACCCCAGGACTGGAGAGGCAGTAGACAGTCATGTGAAACAGGGATGGAGCTGAGCAGCCACCTGCCTTAAGCCAAGGATGAGAATTTTCTCATTCATATCTCCATCTCCATACACACACACACACCCACACACCACACCCACCACACCCACACCCACCACACCCACACTAAATTCCATGTCCCATTTTGAATCAGAGGGAAGGCCACCCCTCCAGTGTTATGGCCAACATTCCCTTTGTCAATAGAACAGGTCCACCTGGAAACAAGCCCACTGCACCTTAGTCAATCAATAACTATTTTACCAGGCATAAACACCATTGAGCAAGCTCATTTTCAAAGTGGTCCTGGACATGAAACAAAACACACCATTACATACAATAAGTACATAAGCTTAGATGAATACAGTAATTTTACAGGATGTACGTAAAATAGTCAGCAACAGCTAAACCTGTCAATACTACAAGCTTGGCAATTAAAGTATAAGAACGTATAGAAAGTTAATCCTCAACCACCATCTCTGTTAGACAGAATAGGAAATGCAAGAAGCAGTTGTGTAAAGGAGAGAAGAAAAAAAAAAAAAAAATAAGAGCCAGGGTAGGTGAAAGTATGTACGAAGATGCTGATTCCAGATTAATAGGAAAAGTTTGGAGGATCATCTTGGTCTGAAACAACTGCAGTTTTCACTTAGGAAGGTAGTAACTAACTTTTTGAATGTAGTTAGGCCTGGAAGCGAGTTTTAGTGCGCTTTGCATGGAGTTCCATACGGATGGAAGACAGAAGTTAATTGCTGCCGAGCCATAGTTTGTATTTACTCTAGGAACCTGAAAGCAGAGCAGAGCGTGTTAGTCCATAAAACCCTTGGCACGCACAAATAAGTTAGATATGTATGAAGGGAGCTCATCTGAGTGTGCTCTGTGGAGCCAGAGAAGAGCATTTCTTTTCCTCCTAGCTGACAAAGATGGCCAACCCGATTCCTGGTATAGTAGACAATGAATACGTGAGGGTAGACTGAGAATAAGTTGGAGGGCCCGGTGGTATAATGTGTCAAGTGAGCAATGAGAGTACATGAAGCCAGCATAATCCAATATAGGTAAGAAAGTAGATTGTACTAGCTTCTTTCTAGCATCTAGAGTTAGATGTTTAAGCCTATAAAACAGGCCTAACCGCTGCCTTAGTTTCTTTGAGATTTCATTTAGGTGGCATTGGAAGTTCAGTTTGTTGTCCAACCAGAATCCTAGGTATTTAAAAGTTTCGACTAATTCTAGAGTTTCATCTAGGAGCGTTACAATCCGAAAAGTGGATGTCAATCCGAGGCCAGCTTTTGGTAAGAGAACCATAACTTTTGTTTTTGGCATTGAGAAGTCTGTTTAATAAAAGATTATGCTGGAGCTTAATGAAGCCTTGCTGCAACTTCTCCTGTGCCACATCTAAGGAGGGATTTACGGTATATAGTACAGTATCATCGTGAATAAGTGATATAGATATATATACACACACATACACATATACACATATACATATACTGCTTGTAGGTGACTGTCCAGGTTATTGATACAAAATTGCGAATAGAAAAATCGGGCCTAATATGGAGGCTTGGGGGAACACCTCACAGAAGGGTTTTTTGAGATGACAGGTCACCTGCAGCTTTGACTTGTTGCAGTCTATTGGTGAGGTAGTTAGAGAACCATTTGATTGCAGAGGTGTCAAGTCCAAGGCTGCTCAGAGCCGTAAGCAGTATATCGTGCTCCATAGTATCGAAAGCTTTGCTCAGGTCCAGGAAGAGAGCAACCATATGTTTTAGTGTCTAGTGCAGTTTGCCAATCCGTGGTTACTTTCACAAGTGCTGATACTGTACTGTGTTTGGCTCTGAAGCCAGATTGTGCAGTGTTTAATAAGTTATGCATATCTAAGTGTTCTCTTAATTGGGCATTAATTTTTTCAAGTAGTTTCGACAGTGCAGGGAGTATAGATAGATCAATAATTGTTCATATCAAATGGGTCTGCAGACTTGAATAGAGGTAGAATATGAGCAATTTTCCACAGCTGGGGAAGTTCTCCATGCATTAATGACAAATTGAATAGATGTGTAACAGGGGCGGTCAAGTCAAGATATCCAAGTTTAACAAAGTATGGTTCCAAGTTGTCTGCACCTGCACTCTTTAGTATCCAGTGAAAGCAGCAAGTCCTCAGCCTGCTTAAGGTTGACTGTATTGAAGGTAAATACAGGAGAAGGTATGTTAGGATTCGAAGTGTTACTAAGGTCAACAGCAGGGTCACCCTGAGGAGTAATTTTACTAATGGGTGAGGTATCAAAAGCTAGTCCTGCAGTGGCAAAGTGGGAGTTTACCTGTCCAAGAATTTTCGGCTCAGTCAGTAAAGGTATGCCCACTGGACAATATTTTAGCTGCTAGAGATGATTGTCGGGTATCCTTCGAATTCTCTAAGTGTGTTCCAGAATGTGGCCTAGTTTTTAATCGGCTTCTAGTTCAGCTTGGAAGTACCTAGTTTTTTCAGACCTGTTTAGTGCAGGCATTTCTGGACATACGGAATGCTAACCAGTCTGCCTCCAATTGCGATTTCCTCGCTCTTTTCCACCAGTAATCCCAGTCTTTAAGTGCCTTCTTCAAAATAGAAGAGAACCACCCAGGGGATCTTTTCTTAAATCTAAATCAGCTTTAGTGGGCACATTTATCGATTAGATTAGTTAGGAGGCTATGAAAGATATCGAATGCCTCGCTAATGGAGGAGGCTAGACAGAAGCCCTGCCATCTGATCCTGCTTAGGTCTTCCCGAAATTTGTTCTGTGAGAACTTTTTCATGCTCCTTCTCAGTATAAATTTAGTGGTCTGGTTTAATTGCAGGGGGTGTCTAATACAGGCAGTGTGCCTTTCCTGGTCAAAATGTACAAATTGTTTGGGGGGGGAGATGAGAAGATTTTGGATGTTGCAGTGGTAAAAGGGTGGTGCCAAGTGGTGGTCCACCATGCTACAATAATCAGAGGGGAACACTGACATTCTCTCTGCAGACTACAAAAGCATTACATCTCAGTACAGATTAACACTTCAATATTTGCATTTCATTTTAAATCCTGATGCAAAGTGCCACACTCATGTACATGTGACCTTCATACCTAGTTTTGCACTGGAGAAGGAAGGAGCTCCCATCTAGTATGTATGTTAAAATGGTGGGGGGTCACATGATGCCACTCCCCTAAACTACACGTGCTGTCCTGAGCTCCCAGACACCCTGTTGAAACTTAAAAGTAAACTAATTTTCTGCACAACTGTCAGCTCAGCCAGCCTGCTAGCATAGAGGGCAAAACCAGGCATCATAACTAACAAGTGAAAACATTTAATCACACAGCATCATAACATAATGCAGCCACCCTGCAGGACAAGGACAAAACCTCTACTGGTTTCGCACTAAGCATGCGGCCACAGTCCCACATCAGTAGATAAACACATACAATAGAATAACTTTGAAACATACTGTACATTGGCATAGAGCTGGTTACACTGGGCCCCAAGAGGAGGAGATTTAAATAAAATAATTGGACAAAGGAGTTTTTGGATTTTTAACCTGGGTTCTCATTCAAATAAAAGGGTTAAATGAGAGCATTGATCTCAGCATTCTTGAAAAAATTAAAAATATATAGCTGCTAGGGCTTTTAGAAATTCAGAATATGTTCCTGAAAACATAACAGAAAATGCCTCTTGTTGCTTTGCTAAAGTGTAACGTGCCTGGGACCCCAGCCCGAATACTAAATGTTTAGGCTTAAAAAAGATGTTTGGAAATAAAGTATATATTTGCTCTTTTGTATATGTATGTGCAGGTTATAACGCAGTATTTAAGCAATATACCCCGACAGGGTGTGGGTATACTGGTGGATTTACCACGGCTGGTGTGGTTTGGTCACGAGGCTGCAGGCCGAGTGACTTAACCGCACCAGCGTGGTAATCCACCAGTATACCCACACCCTGTCGGGGTATATTGCTATTATACAATGGTGGGAATAATTTTTTTTTTTTTTTATTTGTTTTTTATTTTTATTTGTTTTTGTGAGTTATGTTGTGATAATGATGGATATATTTCTTCCGCTGAGAAAAATAGTTCTTTTAGTATTGAATATAGAGACAGGTAAAATGCTTTGAAAAGGTTTTATTTGTGTAAATAATTTTTAATGATCATTTGAAAAGGTTTTGTGTAATTAATTTTTAATGAACATTTCATAAGTGCAAGATGTAATTAGTTATTGTTCTTAAACAACATTAAATGTTTTATTTGTGAAACAATATTTAGGAAATCAATTGTGCTGAAGTAACATTTTATAGCTTGTATGAACTTTTTACATGTGTCACATTTTTCATTACATTGCTCACAGGTTTGATATTTGGTTGTTGTTTCTTTAAGAAGTTAGGTTGCGATTACTTTGTGAGCATATGTTTGGTGTGGAGAGCATGTGAGTTGGTCGGTCGTTGCATTGCTTTTTGTTTGAGCCAGTCTAAAAAATACATTTATAGCCCATTTTATTTGTCTTTTGTGCTTGCTACGACGTTTAACTTTTTTTTTTTTTAATAGAACGCCGCCTGGCCCATCAGGAGAATGCCAGTATTGCAGTTGAGGGAGAGGGCTGCTGCTTCATTAAGGTGTAAGTTTCTGCTGTTGTGTTGTTAGTTTTGCAGGCTGCTCGAGATATTGCAACAGGTTTCTGTGGAGTTTTAATGCTCCGTTTGTTAACTATGCTGCCGTTTCTGGATCGGATGGTTAATTTGGCGCTAAATATATTTTGTAGCTCTTAGAAGCTAGCAAGTGGCATTTGATTTTTTTTTTTTTTAAAGAGCGTTTTTACTTTCGGGTGGTATGCGCATTAGAAATGGCGGGCGTGTTCGTTTGAAGTTTGACGGCGGTAGTGATATTTATGATGTGGTAGTAGTGCTTGTTGGCTGGCACCTTTTCCAGTGGGTATATTGGAGGATTTATAACTCCTGGAAGGTGCCAGCCAACCAATCAAAGTGCAGGGATTTCTGCTTGTTTCTGGGTCCATGGTATAATATAGATTTTACACCTTCAGTAAGATTTTTGGGACATAATGTCCTATAACATTTGGATAAAGAATGATCTGAGGTTCCCAAGCATTGTTGAACTTAAATGATATAAATGCAAGGGCAAATTGCTACACAAGATGACCTTGCATTCCTTCTTTTAAAAGGAGGATGAGATAGTTAAATTGTTTGAAGTGGTGATTGGTTTGTTTGAATCACATGTTGAACCGATTGATTTATTTATTGGGCACCAGATAACAGCAATATTTTACTGTGGTGACGCCTGGCAGTGTACCAGGTGAAACGTTAATACCCGTCTGTTAACCACCTGTATGTCTTTTTGCATGTCCGCATATATAAAGAACATTTTTATACCACAAGTCTGTCCCTCTGGTGATTCCAACATCATTTTCCCCTACCACTGACATCAAGCTAACAGGTCTGTAGTTTCAAGCCTCTGCTTTGCTCCCACTTGTGAAGGGGAATCAAATCCATCCTCCTCCAATCCTCAGGCACCACACTATGCTCCCATGATTTGTTAAAAAAGGGTAGTCAGTGGTGTCACTAGTTCTCCCCTTAGTTCTTTCAGAATTCTGGGGTGAATCCTGTCAGACCCCACTGCTTTGTCCACCTTCAGTTTTAGGATTTCTTTCAAAGCCCCTTCTTCTGTGAAAGGACTAGTATAGACACCTCCAATACAGAGTGCTTCTATCGATTGGATTAGGTACCCCCCCTTCCTCTTTTGTGAGTACTGAGCTGAAGTATTCATTCAGTATCCCTGCTTTTTCACTGTTCCTCTGCCCACCCACTGTCCCCAAGCCTCACTATCCCTCCCCTTGGTCTTTCTTCGCTCCCCAACGTACCTATAAAAGACTGTATCCCCCTTCTTAACCAAGTTAGCCATCTTTTCCTCGGTTTGGGCATTTGCTATTCTGACGGCCTTCCCAGATTCCTTCTGCTTTAACTGGTACAGTTCTGTCCTGCTCCTTCTGAGTTTCCTTATACTTCCTGAATGCTATCTTCTCCCCAACCTTCCCCACCACCCCTTTTGAGAACCAGTGTTTTTATCTTTCGTTCCAATTTATTTGCTTCACACAAAGGCCTGTTGCCTCTGATGGCAGTTCTGATGTTTCCCCATTGTTCCTCCACCCTCCTTCTTGCCTGTTTGCTAGTGCTTTTGAGGCACTCTCCCATCTTGCCAAAGTCAGCCCTCCTGAAGTCCAGTACCCTCATTTTTGTATGGCTAGACTCTGCAGCTGCGTTTATCGTGAACCACACTGTTTGGTGGTCACTTGTTCCCAGACGGCTACCCACTTCTAGCTCTGAGCTAGTCTCTCCATCCCAGTTTGAGAGTACTACGTCTAAGATTGCTCTCTTGAGTTGGTTCTAACACTAACTGTCTGAGGCATGCCCCCTGTAGGACATCGAGAATTACCCTAGTTGCATGGAATGTAAAAGGGAGTGCAGACAAGGGAAACACTATGAAATTATAAAGCACCTTAAACTAAAGGCTGAAGTGGTCTTCATCCAGGGCACATCTTCGATCAGATAGTTATTCTCAAGACAGAATGGGTTAGTCATTTGTATGGAAGCAGTTTCCAACTCAGAAACGAATGAAGTTTAAAGACCTAGTAATGTTTTCTTTTTCTGTTTGGATAAACTAATCAATTGTGCACAGGGGCATATAAAATTCGACATGGGTGGGTGCCCCAGTACCCCCTTCCTAAACGAAGAGGCTGGTTGAGCCTCGAAGTACTGATGTTTTTTGTTCACAATTCCAGAAATCACAGCATTAATGGTGATGTCAAGTAAAAAAGTCAACTATGGAGCAGCAATAAAAAAAAAAAAAAAACATTCATCACCACCTTGGTCTGAGAGTGCTACCTGGTCTCTTCAGAGGCATTTGTATGGCACTGGAAATTGACATTTTGAGGGAGGGGGGGAGGTAATACAAGCACAAAGTTCAGATTTCAAGAAGTGGCTGGCCCTGGCAGGAGGTACAAATCTGCTCCAGGGGCTAGTGAGTCAGGTGGTCCTGGGATCAATATTTGGCCCTAGTGTGGACAACCCTCAATTCTTTGCAGAACTTGCAGGCATCTTAGCCCAGTGGTCCAACCTGCCTATTTTACTTGGAGATTGGAATATAGTACATTGCACAGAGACAAAGATCTGGTGGGGTCAGCTTGGGCCTCTCCTGCTCAAGGAGCACTGGAAAATGTGACCACCACTATGGGCATGATTGTAATACTCAAAGGAGTAACAGAAATAATCTGATGGCAGAAAATGACTGCATGGCCCACCCAGTCTGCCTAGATGTTCTCTGCCTATTCTGCACCCACACAACCTAATTTGTGTCCAGCAACCTCCTCCCCCCTGCTTATTTACCAGTATTCCCCTATGCCTATCCCATGCATGTCTGAACCCCCTATCTCTGGTAGCAGGCAGTTCAGGCATCCACGATTCTTTCAGTGAAGTAGTATTTCCTCACATGTCTCTTAAACTTCCCCTTCTACCTTCACTGCATGTCCTCTTTTTTGGGTTTATTTATTTATTTTATTTAAGACAGGCTCCCCACCTGTATCCCACTGACCCCAGTGAGGTACCTGTAGGTCTTTATCCTCCCCCTCCCCCCGTGGGTACATATTGAGATCCCTCAGTCTTCTCATATGTATTTTTCATGCAACCCATGCACAGTCTCAATGCCCTCCTCTGGACTACCTCTACCCCGACTTTTGAGATGCAACCTCAAAAACTGAAGAGGAATATTCCAGGTGCGGTCTCAATGATCTATACAGTGGCAATACCACCTACCTTCTGCTGGTGATAACCCTTCTTGTGCATGCCAGCATCCCACTGGCCCCGGCCACCACCTTGGCATACTGCACTGCAACTGAGGTCAGATTATAACTCAAGGTCCCTTTCCTGCTACTGAAACAGTATTCCCCCGCCTCCTGGCTGTCTATGCCCCAGGTGCACGATTTTGTACTTTGGCACTGAACCCCAGCTGCCATACCCTTAACCACTCCATGTTTTCTAAGGTCCCTACTCATTCTGCACACCCCTGCCGAGTATACAACCTATTAAAGATCTTTGTGTCATCTGTAATACTTCCTCTTCAAGTTCTTCTGTGACGCTGCTTATGGAGACACTGAATATGGCCAGTCCCAATACTGAACCCCGTGGCACCCTGGTGATCAGTTCCCCTCACTGAGGATCATTTACCACCACCCTCAGTCACTTATTAACCAGCTTCTTAACCAGAAACTGGTGTGAGTAACACCACCTCGTGCCTCATTGCTCACCCAGGGTGTGACACCACTGTTATTCTTCCATGCAGGCCAATAATAGAGTAGAATAAAAACACATCATGCATCTACACACACACACACACACACACACACACACACACACACACACACACACACACACACACACACCAGAACCACTGTGAATTTAGAACAGTTTTTATCTCAATGCCACAATTCAGCAAATCAGGTGGAGCCCAGACAAGCTCACCAAGAGAAAACTGAACACTATCTATCCATACATACAGACAGACACTCACTATACCTGCGAGAATAAAATAGGCAAATATTTTCCAATATTCTCAGGGTGGTCTGACCTACAGTGAGAATACTGCATTTATCCTCACTGTAGGTAAGGATATCCACACAGTAGGTAGAGATTGGCTCATTTGGAACTCATCTGCATATTCGGCTGCAGTAGTAACTATTCAAATGCGAACAACAAAAATGAAAAATGATACCATGGTACTGTGAGCATGAAAGTTGTTCACCACAAATATCTACAAAATGAGTGGTGTTTCATTTACGACTAACTTAATTTTTTGTATAAGCAAAAAAGGCAGAAAATGCAATTTTGTTTGCTTTTGACAAACAAATGCGAATAACTTTAAAACGAAAAATGATAGCATGATACTACGAGCATGAAAGTTGTTCAGCACAACATTTACAAAATGAGTGGTGTTTCATTTAGAGATACCTTTTAGTTTGTTTTTTTTTACAATTGGCAAACAAAGTGCAGAAAATTCAATTTTTTTCACTTTTTGCAACAAATGCATATCACTGTAAAATGAATAGCATGGTACTTTAAGAAAAAAGTTGATCATGACACAAGTACCTACAAAATGAGTGGTGTTTCATTTATAGATTTTAGATTTTTTATAAAATCGGCAAAAAGTGTTAAGTATTTACTTTTCCTCCACTTTTTTGGAGGTATGGCATAAATGGAATACTCAACCCCCACAGGAAATACCGTCGATATTTTTAGTCTCGTGCGTTGGACTCGATGATCACTCATGGCTTCGCCACTCGTGATCGGGTCAACTGGCACGCAAACAAAAAAGACAATATTTCCAGTGGGGAGGTTGCATATCATATAGACACACACACACACACACACACACACACACACACACACACACACCCCCCAAAAGTCTCTGGATAAATGAAGGCTTCTCAGTGTAATACCTCCCTTAAAACTAATTTCTGCAATGTGATTCTAAATACCAGACCATTTCCTAGTAAGTAAGTATCAAAATGTCAGCATAAACCAACTGGCACTGGCCAAATGCTGGCAGATCTGGACATTAAAAGCTGTTTGGCAAGCCCCATAGGCTTGTACTGGAGGAGGCACGAATACTTCTGGGCCACTGGATTTTCTAAGCCACAAGCCCTGCTGGCTAATGGCCACAAAACATGATACAAAAGGTATACAGAAACAGAAATTTACAAACAAAAACTCACTGTCAAGCAGAACCAGATTAAGTAATAAGGAGCATTACTCCTTGCATCCAAAATACTTCAAAAGTTGCTCCCCCCCCAAAAAAAAAATTTTACAAGATAATCAAACATTTTTTGTTCAAGCAGACCAGATTATAGTGGGAAATCACTACATGTCCAGCTGCTGAGCTGTAAAGAGCTGGTATAATTTGGCATGCCATACAGATCTGCGAATGGTACGCAACGCCCAGTGCTATCAGACTTTAATCACACAAGTAGATGAAAGGTTATGCTGAGGAAGGACGTGTAACTGGGCGAAAGGCCATGGATGATTCATCACTGATCACACTTTTGGGAAGTGGAGCTCTGACGAGAAACTGAAAGCAACTCTATCCCAGTATACTGTACTTATATTTAACCCTAGAAAGGACAGCTCATCACTGCTCAAAATCATACCTCTTCAATCGCAGACTGCACACAATCTAAACAAGGTCTTCTGATGGCCTACTGGACAGGTGGTACAGCTTATGTTATGGACCCTGGTTTGAGCATCACACAGTAGACAGAGGGAGTGCAGCTGGACAAGGACATGTGCCCCTGGTCCTAGCCCACTTCTGACTGGCCAGAAAGGTCCGTTTCAGAAAACTTAGTGGGCTGGGGTGAGACACAAGGGGGGAGAACTATGACCCCAAGGCAGACAACACCAGCAGCCCCCACCCAAAACCAAGACATCTGGGTTCTCTTCCCATGAATGAACATTCAGTCCTACTCAAGAGGGAGAAACCGGTCAGTAATCCATTAGCTGGAAATATGTCCAGTACCCTGAAAGAAGAATCATTCTGTGTGTCAACTGCAGATTTAATTGTTAGAAACACACTTCAAAGAAACTTTGTAGTGTGTGTGTGTGTGTGTGTGTTGTGGTGAAAATCTCATCTCTCTCACACACACACACACACACACACACACACACACACACACACACACCCACCCACCCGAATCAGGGTAGGGTTGTGCCGTGCCAGCCTACACAAAAGCAGGATTCTTCCAGTTGTGCCTCTTCACAAGTCATTCACCGTTGTGGTGGACTGTGGTTCCTTCTGGAGACACCCGCAGTGGAGACCAAGGAGGATGCTGGGAACCTCCACAAAGGAGACCCACGGGAGAGTGGCATGGGACCCCACAGGGGAAGGAAACTCCTGGTGGGGGACTCAATCGTTTGGGGGGGGTGAATTGAGGGAGTGAAGGGAGAGGGAGGCAAGGTGCCTCCCCGGCACCATGGCTTGGGAGGGACAGGAAGCTAATCCTCAGGATTGTGGGAGCAGCTGCACATGGGAGGGAGATGTCATTGTCCACCTAGGGACAAATGACTTAGCTGGGAGTGGGATCAGAGCAGTGCAGCAGGAGTCTGGAGTTGGGATGGGGCCTTAGATGAGTAGTACATGGTAACTTTCTCAGAAGTGCTACCTATGGTATGGGTGAGGCTAGGGTACTCCACACCATGGGATTCAATAACTAGTTGAAAAACTGGCGCAGAGCTAAGGGATTTGGCTCCATTGGGGACTGGGGGTCCACCTGGAGGGATACTGGCGTTATGGTCTGCATCTGTCTGGGAGGGGAACCAGGATCCTAGGTGATGAGTTTAAAATGCTTCACTGGCAAGCATTTAACCTAGCCGGGGTGGGGGGCACTGAAGGGAAGCAGGGAAATTCCAGCACCCCCACCCCATAAAACAGGGCAGTTAGTGAAGTAGACAAAAGACAGAAGTCAAAGCAGAACAGGGGTAAATCCAGAAAAAGGTAGTAAGGATAGGGATGGGCCTAAAAGGGGTAAGGCCATCAAAAAATGGAGGGCGACAAGTACCAATGCCTGTAGTCTGGGTAACAAGCTCCCTGAACTAGTGGCCTTGATGGAAGAGGGACACCTTGATAAGACGGCAGTCACAGAAACATGGTACACAAAGAACCATGACTGGGATGTCAACATACCAGGGTACATAATCTACAGGACGGACAGGGAGGGTAAAAATGAGGAGTAGCTCTACATAAGGGAAGGAATTAAAGCAACAGAACTAAAGGGTAAACAGGGAGGTGAGGAGGTGCTTTGGGTCACCCTGGAGACAGGAAATGACACCACAATCCACACAGAGATTGTTTACAGACCTGTCTCAAGGGGAGGCAATGGACAAGGAAATGATAAAAGGAATCCTTAGAATGGCAGAAATGGGAGAGATTGTTGATGGGGGACCCGGATATGCCAGATGTTAACTGGAACACCTTTACTATAGCCACATCCAAGAGCAGGGTCATTCTCGATGCCCTACAGGGGGCATGCCTCAGACTGCTAGTGTTGGAACCCACTTGGGAGGGAGCAATCTTAGACCTGGTACTTTCAAATGGGATGGAGAGAGGATCTCAGATTTAGAAGTGGGTAGCCATTTGGGAACAAACCACCAAACAGTGTAGTTCAGGATAAACAGCTGTAGAGTCAAGCCATACAAAAGCAAGGGAGTTGGACTTCAGGAGTGCAGACTTCGGCAAAATGGGAGAATCTCGGAAAAGCACTAGCAAACAGGCAAAAAGGAGGGGTAGAAAAACAATGGGAGGGAAATCAAAACTGCCATCACAGCAGCAACATGTCTGTGTAAAGCAAATAAACAAAACAAGAAAAAAAACACTATGGTTCTCAAGGTGGCAGGGAAGGTTAAGGAGAAAAGGATAGCATTCAGTAACTATAAGGAAACAGAAGGAGCAAGACAGAACATCAGTTAAAGCAGAAGGAGGCAGGGAAGGCAGTCAGAAGAGCAAAGGCCCAAACTGAGGAAGATAGCCAACTCTGTTAAGGGGATAAAACATTTTATAGGTACTTTAGGGAGCGAAGAAAGACCAAGGGAGGGATACTGAGGTCTACTAAAGGGGAGGGAATCAAGGCAGAGGGCGACTGAAAAAGCAGGGATACTGAACAAATACTTCTGCTCAGTGTTCACGAGAGGAGGGGGAGGTACCTAAACCAAACAATAGAAACTCTGGATGGGGGTCAATACCAGTCCATTCACAGAAGAAAGGGTTCTGACAGAACTCTTAACACTGCAGGTGGACAAAGCAATAGGACCAAAAACAGGATTCACCCAAGAATTCTAAAAGAACTAAGGGTAGAACTAGTGACACCACTGACTACCCTCTAACAAATCATGGGAGGACGGGGTGGTACTAGAGGACTGGAGGGGGGCATATGCAATTCCACTTGACAAAAGTGGGAGCAAGGCAGAGGCAAGAAAGTCCAGACTGGTTAGGCTGACCTCAGTGGTAGGGAAAATTATGTAATCACTTCTGAAGGAAAGAACTGCTGAGTATGTAGAGGCCATCAGGGCACATGACCCAAGGCAGCATGGATTCACAGTGGGAAGGTCATGTCAGACAAATCTAAGATTTCTTGACTGGGTAACCAAAGTAGTAGACCTGGGAGGGGCTGTGGACATGGCCTACCTTAGACTTCAGCAAGGCATCTGACAGTCCCACACAAAAGATTAATATACCAGTTAATCAGCCTTGGTTGCCTGGGTAAAAAGTTGGCTGGACAACAGAATGCAAAGGGTAATAGTAAATGGAGTCTATTCTGAAGAAAGGGGGCTACTAGCAGAGTACCACAGGGTTCAGTACTGGGACAAGTCCGCTTTAATGTCTTTATATGAGACACTGCAGAGGGAGTGAAGGAAAAGTATGTCTCTGCAGATGACAGAAAGATCTGCAACAGAGTCTATACAGAAGGTGGGGTGGAAAGGATGAGAAGGGACTTAAGGTTGGAGGAATGGTAAAATATATGGCGGCTTAGATTCAGCAAAGTAAAACAAAAAGGGGAAGACAGTACACAATGGGGTGGGGGAGAAGAGATTCTAACAAAATGGAAAGGGACCTGGGGTAGTCATATCACATGACCTAAAGGTGGGCAAGCAATGCAAGAGGGCAGTAAAAGGGGTGGGGATACTGGGATGCATAGGGAGAGGCATCACCAGTAGAAAACAGGACGTTGTTATCCCTCTGAACAGACAGTTGGTGAGACCCCATCTGGAGTACTGCATACAGTTCTGGAGACCCCATCTCTGCAAGGACAGACAGAATGGAGGTTGTCCAGAGGAGAGCAACTAAAATGGTGCAGTGTCTGCACCAGAAGAGATACGAAGAGAGATTAAAGGAGGTTAATATGTATACCCTTGAGGAAAGGAGGAGATAATAACTTAAGTACCTCAAGAGAATCAACAAAATCCAAGAGGGTAGCATCTTTCAGAAGATGTGCAAGAACAAGGGGGCACAATTTGAAGATAGAGGGGGAACGGCTCAGAGGTAATGTGAGGAAGTATTTTTTCATGAAGAGGGTTGTGGATACATGGAACGGCCTTCCAGAGGAGGTAATGGGGTCAAAAACAGTGGGGGAATTAAAGAATGCATGGACAGACATAAGGCAATTCTAGTGGGATGTAGGAGAATTAGGCTGTTGGTTAACTAGGATCTGCAGCTTATCCATTAGGTAGGAAGATGAGCAGACTAGGTGAGTCAAGCAGTCCTTATCTGCCGTCAAATTCTGCGTTTATATGTAAGAGAAGAAAATGTTTGATGGATACAGGTAATACCTTTGTTGGGCTATCGAAACGTTAGAGATACAAGCTTTCGAGGCCTTAATACCCCTTTGTCAGGTACAGTAAAATGTAGTCTAAAGTTGCCTGTCCTTAGTACAATCTGGGGTTTGATTAGTAATGAGAAAAAATGTCAAAGGTTTGAATAAACTTTTAAGTGCTAATTAACACCAAAGCAGTAGGAATGTCAGTATTTACGTTTCAGCTGTTACAGTACCAGAAAGGTTTTTGTTAGACATGCAGAAAAAAGGTAGTGATTTTAAAACCATCAGGGTTGACACAAGCTTAATGTTACAGCATTTACTTTATTAACATTTGCTTCACTGTATCAGACTGACTGGCTCCCATCAGCCCTGCAACGTGTCCAGCCCTGTCATTCACTGACAGGGTTTTACCCACCCAGTTAACAGCCCTGGATTGCCCCACAGGGCAGGCCTTCAAGAGACAACCCTTCCTCCTGTTGAACAATGGGATGTGGTCCCTAGGGATGCCAAGTGGTGCGGGACCTACGACGCAAGACGAGCGGAATGCTGCTCAGTCAGAGTTTGTGTTCTCCCCAGGAGGCAGGACATGCAGTGACATTAGGGGCGCAAGCGCCATCTGCCCCACCTCCAGTTACTACTAGCACCAGCTGTCTGACCCTTTGCCATGGGTCGAGTCAACGACAGAAGCTCCCCCCTCCCCGCCAAGGAGGAGAGTAGTCCATAGGACACTCAAACACCCCCCCCCGGCCCTCCAACACACAGGCTTGCTTCTGAACCCAGGTCATCAGTGTCGCAAGCAGAAGCGCTGCTGATGTGCTGGCAGGCCGACCAGCATTACTTACATTTTTAATACACTTGACAAAAAGGCACTTTATTTATCCAAGTCTAGGATTACTAGTGCCTTTGAGCCAAGGCTCTTACCAAAGGTTCCACGTCGGATGAGATACAATTCAAACAAGACATTAAATAACAGTATAACAGTGGGTTACAGGCAGTTACCTGCAGTTTTATACATTCGATAAAGTGACAAAAATGCCAGGAGGAGGTCTGGTAACAGGGTTAACACGGTATGGAAGAGACACTCCAGTGGGGTGCGGCAATAGGCCCTTGTCAAATATCAATTAAATGCCAGCCCGGTGGTGGAGGGTTTAGGCGTGGACACCACACCTCACAATATCAAATAAACAAAACGATGTAAGAAACCACGATGGTTCTCAAAGGAAGTGGCAGGGAAGGTTCAAGAGAAAAAGAAAGCATTCAGGAAGTACAAGGAATCACAGAAGGAGCAAGACAGAGAACTGTATCAGTTAAAGCAAAAGGAAGCTGGGAAGGTAGTCAGAACAGCAAAGGCCCAAACAGAGGAAAAGATAGCCAACTCGGTTAAGAAGGGGGATAAAACCTTTTATAGGTACATCAGGGAGCAAAGGAAGACCAAGGGAGGTCTAGTGAGGCTTAATAAAGGGGAGGGAGGGTGACTGAAAAGGCAGAGATACTAAACAAATTTTTTGCTCAGTATTTACAAAGGAAGTGGGGGAGGTACCCAAAACAAAACAGTAGAAACACTTTGGATACAGAAGTTGATACCAGCCCATTTACAGAAAAAAGGGCTCTGAAAGAACTCTTAAAATTGAAGGTGGACAAAGCAATGGGGCCTGATGGGATTCATCCCAGAATTCTAAAAGAACTAAGGGTAGAACTAGTGACACCACTGACTACCCTCTTTAACAAATCATGGGAGGATGGGGTGGTACCAGAGGACTGGAGGAGAGCAGATGTGATTCCCCTTCACAAAAGTGGGAGCAAGGCAGAAGCAGGAAACTACAGACCTGTTAGTTTAACCTCAGTGGTAGGGAAAATGATGGAATCACTTCTGAAGGAAAGAATTGTTGAGTATCTAGATGCCAGAGGAGCACAGGACCCAAGGCAGCATGGATTCACAGCGGGAAGGTCATGCCAGACAAATCTGATAGGCTTCTTTGACTGGGTGACCAAAGTAGTAGATCAGGAGGGCTGTGGACATGGCCTACCTAGACTTTAGCAAGGCATTTGACACAGTCCCACACAAAAGATTAATATACAAGTTAGCCAGCCTGGGAGTGGGTCCCAAGATGACAGCCTGGGCAAAGAATTGGCTAGAGAATAGGACACAGAGAGTAATAGTAAATGGAGTCCACTCTGAAGAAAGGGAGGTTACCAGTGGGGTACCGCAGGGTTCAGATAGACTAGTCCTCTTCAATGTTCTTATAAGAGACATTGCAGAGGGACTGGAAGGAAAAGTATGTCTCTTTGCAGATAAAGATCTGCAACAGAGTTGATGCACAAGGTGGGGTGGAAAGGATAAGAAGGGACTTGGTAAGGTTAGAGGAATGGTCAAATGTATGGCAGCTTAGATTCAATGCTAAGAAGTGCAATGTAATGCACCTGGGAAACAAAACCCAGGGAAGAGTACACAATGGGGGGTGAGATACTAACAAAATGGAAAGGGACCTGGGGTAGTCATATCAGATGACCTAAAGGTGGGCAAGCAATGCGAGAGGGCAGCAAGGAGGGCTGGGGATACTGGGATGCATAGGGAGAGGCAACACCAGTAGAAAACAGGAAGTTATATCCTCTGTACAGCCAGTTGGTGAGACCCCATCTGGAGTACTGCGTGCAGTTCTGGAGACCCAATCTCCCCCAGAAAGAGACAGGATGGAAGCTGTCCAGAGGAGGGCAACTAAAATGGTGCAGGGTCTGCACCGGAAGACATATGAAGAGAAACTTAAGAAGCTTAATATGTATAGCGAGGAAAGGGGGGAGGAGAGACATGACAGAAACTTTCAAGTACCTCAAGGAATCAACAAAGTCCAAGAGGGTAGCATCTTCAAAAAAAAAAAAAAAAGGTGTGCAAGAACAAGGGGGCACAATTTGAAGATAGAAGGGAGGTGGCCTAGAGGTAATTTGGAAGGAAGTATTTTCACAGAGAGGGTGTGGATGCTGAACGGCCTTCTGAGGAGGTTGTGGAGTCAAAAACAGTGGTAGAATTCAAGCATGCATGGGACAGTCATAAGGCAATTCTGGGGGGGGTAGGAAGAAGTACGCTACTGGTTAACTAGGATCTGCAGCTTATCCATTAGGTAGGGGAAATGGGCAGACTGGGTGGGCCAAGCGGTCCTTATCTGCCGTCAAAATCTATGTTTCACACCAGCGACCTGTTGGTGGTCGGCAGGAGAGGAAGATGGATTTAGTGTCTGTAGGACACCTCTCCAGGGACTTCCCGGTGCAGTAGAGACCCCTGGTGGAGACTGGGGGTACTACTAGTGTGGGAACAAGAATTGGGTAAGAGCCTGGCGGGAGTCTATGGGGCAGCCCCATGCCAACACCATTCCATGGCTGCACTCTGGGGGCAAGTACAAGAAAAATCCTCTAGACCACCGGTGAGATGATGGCCCCAGTGGAACACCCACATCCCAAATACCAGCCCAAGCGCACCCGGGAATCTCCACGGCGGACCAGACGATGGAAGGCAAGGCACCTCACACTTAGGAGAGGACTGCCAGGGGGAGGGCAGAAGCAGCCCCGGAGGTGATCCAAGGGTAGGGCCTGCCTAGGTCTTTTGGGGAGAGAGCGTGGGAGATGCAGGGGGGTTGTTTCAGGCTGGAAGTTAGGGTGTATCCATGTCTCCTGAAGGATGCCCAGGGGTCCAGATATAATATAATATATCACAGTGCTAAGGGGTAGGGAAGGTGGGTGGGAGAATGTGGGTGTATGGGAGAGGGAGTTGGGGGAGGGGAAAAGCGTTAAATGCTAGGTGGGAAGAGCAAGGAGGAGAAGAGAGGGGAGAACAATTAGGAAGGACAGTCACAGGAGCTAGATGCAGACAGGATGTGCCGGAGACTGGATCTGAAGGCCTTAAAAGCTTGTATCCAACAACGTTAGCCTGATATTGGTCATTACTTTTACCCAGCAAAAGTTTGTTTCTCTCTAAAGAAAAAAATATTTGAAAATGTGAAGCTTTCAGAAAGGAGTGGATGCGAGCCCTGCATCCCCATCCTACCTTTCTTAATCATGACAAGACACACAAAAGTGCCAATGATATGGATGTAAAAAAGATTTCTGAAGACTGGAAAATGCACAAAATCCTTTTAAATGTGGAAATCAAAATACTCCATAGAACACCCAGTTAACTCACTTTGAGGCTCCAATTTCTGAATGATAGGCATTGCACTGGTAATGGCCACTGATGTGATAGTCTTCACCCCCATCTCAGCCACCTCGTACACTGATTTGAGGTAGGGATGATTCTCCTTCGTATTCATATACACAGTTGACACCATGTCATAAGTGGAGCTCACAAGGGGCAGACTTGCAACCCTGACTACCACATTCTGCAAAAAAAAAAAAAAGATTTAAATGGGTAGTTTCCATACTCTTCAATGACAACTTATTTACAGAATAGCAATCTACAGAAATCCCCATCACTATACACAAGGTAACATTTTAAACAAGACACCAACAAACCATTGTTCGCACACTACAGTAGGCCAGCCCCCTGTTCTATTCTTCCCCTGGGCCCATCTGACAAGGACTTTAGTCAGCCATTACTAATGTCATCTCCTGTCCAAAGCCCCTCTTACCAGAACATCCTGGAACTCCTCAGGACACCCATATCACAGTGCTATACTGCCCCCTCACATTGTGCCCCCCAATATGGACTCTCCTATGAGAACTCCAACACCTACATCCAGCCACCCATGGTGAAGCGAAACCAGAGTGTAAACCCAGGAGCAGGATGCCAGATGTTGGACAGGGGGGCAGGGAAGCTTCATCTGCCCATCAGATAGCCAGTTTTACCCATTTTTGTCCCTCTCCTGGAAGGCAGCAATGCACAAAGCATGATCCAGCGCATGTGCAGATAGTTCCTGCATCTACCACATCCCAATCATCCCAAAATCCGCTAACTCAGTCACACTGCCACTCAGCCTCTTTGAAGTGGCAGCCAAACGGCAGGTCATGCACCCCTCACCCCCAAAGGAAGAGCAATCAGGATGCTCTGTCCTCCTACCCACCTAACTCCCCCATCCCCATAAAAAACCAATGAGCACCGGCATCACAAGCGGTAACATTACTGCTGTGCTGAACAGGCTAGCACCCAAATGTCATTCATAGTTCTGCACCTTCAGGGTAGCCACTAGCACTGACCAATCAAGAAAATGATCAGAGTTTAAAATGCATTACTTTCATTACACAAACTAATTCATGTAACCTTAATGCAATCTGTACTTCAGATGCTTAGTAGGAACTAACAGACAGCACGACTATTTTTCCATTTTTTACTTTTGCCAAGCAGCAAAAATTTGGGCCATTAGCCCAGCAGCAATGAATCGGCAGATGAGATTCAGAAGCAGACTCTGGTGCTTGGTAGGGCTCCCAGCCCAGGTAAGTAATGGTGCTGCTCTTAGCACAAAAATCTGTTACATGGATCATTAGGTTAGCATTTCCATTCTACACTACGTATTTCTAGGATTTATACTACACCCCAATGGTGGGGGGTTACTTTGCTGCATAACTTTTCCTGTTCAGGAGTCAGTATGACCAGGTGTGACCTTAGCAGTGGTCTTTTAAGCAACAAAAATGAAAGTGATGTCAATTTTAAGTAAATTCAGTTAAACCTACCTGTTGCTGTTCTTGAACTGCTGTAGAATCCATTTTTTTTAACTGAAAAAACAAAAACAAAAAACTTCAACAATGCTCTACAACAAACGTCAGCTGTAAAATGCAAATGGACAAGCTAAAAATGGCCAGGACTGGCCATACATTCTAGAGATTTGAGTAATCAGCTGTAACTTATTTATTGAATTTTGTTGACCTGGTAGGCCCACTGAGGCTAGAAGTCCCTTTTTCAGGGGCGATGGGGAGAAGAGAGGAGATACAGATGGTAACCAACTGAAACTGAACCAGATTAACGTGTTGGTATTTAGTGAATGGGGGAAAATTTCTCTACTCTTTTTCAAATAGTGCCATGGGATCTTGAACGTCAACCACCAGAACAGGCATATGGGACCTCGGTGTAACATCTCATTCGAAAGTAGTGCAGCACCCCCTTCATTCCACACTAGTATCAGTATTAGGAGTTACTCCAAGTGCCTGGTGTGGGGATAGAACCACCGACATTCTGATCTTCCACCCTCAGAAATGAGACTGCAACCTGCCGAGTCACCGACACTACACTGACAAATGAGCTTGTAGATACATGAGATCTAGGTTCAAGTCCCAGAACATCTACTTGCATACTGTATGACCCTGAACATGAGATAGAGAGATATATAGATATATATAGATATATATATATATATATATATATATATAGATATATATATATATATATATATATATATATATATATATATATATATATATATATAGATATATATACATAGATATATATATAGATATATATACACACACACACACACACCAGAAAACATGCCTAGTGGACTGTACCCGGTTACTTAAGAATTAAAGATGCAACACTTAACAAGCCTGTACGGGATATGGGCTGGGGGGCGCAGATTCAACAATGCACAGTCGCACGGCACACTGGAGCCTACTACTATACATACGCTAATGTGTACACACAATTCTTAATGGACAGCATTTAAAAGGATGTGAAACACACTCTCTCCCGGGACGGGACAACTCGTTTTATCAGTTTCAATACAACTGGAATAAAATTCTCTACGCTCTGGTGGCAGGCCTCGAACGTAGAAGGCAACACTATCCTTGACATTTCTATGGCCTCGCGTTTCTCCAGGATTAACAGGTACGCCAGCGCGCGCGGCTAACCCTGCAGATGCTGTTTCAGCTCACCACGGCCCCGCGCGAGCCTCCACTCTCGCTGCCTCCTACAACACAGCTGGTACACGCGCCGTCCTGCCCGCGCACACTCCGGCACAGCAGTACGTCGGACCTCGGTTCTCCTTCCAACTATGTAAAATACCGAGATAAAAAGAAAGTTGAGATGGGGACGCTTATGCTCTCAACTGAACAATTATTAATGGACGCTACAATACTCTTTACACAACAGTGCTTGGCAAAGCCTTCGAAGAAACGTTGAATCTGTTGCCAAACCACCAAAATCCAGTCGCCCCTCTGTAATGACTGGGGCGCAGACCGGGGAATTTCAACTCACCGGAGTGTGGAACACTATGAGGCTGCCTTGGCCCAAATATAGTCCGCTGTATATTTCGAAGCTCTTAAACCACAGCCGTTTGCACCAGAAATCGCAGAACTGGAAGAGAAAGCTGTGCCAGAGGTCTTTATAGCGCCGGGAGCACGCTGAGGGGTAGGGACGTCATGACGCATTCTCTGACTGACTCCACTTCCCGTGTTCTTTCTCAGCCCTCCAAAAATGCTTCACGTAGACCGTGCTAGTCATTGCTGCTGTCTTCCCTACACGTTCACCGGGTCAACTTCTTGACCCAGGACTGTGCCAGGAATGTCTCTTAGGGAGACCAGCTTCCACTAGAGGTAGAGAATGCTAGCTTCCAAATAATAACTGGTGACCCCCTACAATGAGTGTATATGCACTACTGATCAAAACGTCCCATTGACCCGCTGCATTCGGTAGCGGTTTATTACGGCATTATAATGAATGGTAAGTGCCTATTAACCACCATAATCAGCAGTTTTTAAAAGTTGTTAGAAAATGGGCTTTTTATTTCCTGGCATCTGATTGGCTAGTACCCTTGCCAAGGGGGTACATTAACTTTCAATAGATGCCCAGGAAACAAAAAGTACCAGTCTACAGTCCCCCTTCACCCAGTAGTATTGTGCCCACCCTGCTACATAATTGGCTGCAACAACTAATTTAAAATGTAAAACGCCGCCATTTTTTTTCCTTCACTTAGCGAGAGAACTCAACCACCATCACTTCTCCCGATACATTCCTTCCTGACAGAAACAACTTCCTGCTACCCACAGTAATCAATTTAACATTTTGTTCTCGAAATAAACCCCGATACTGTGTCTACTTACATTCCCACAACTGGCAGCACTCTCGCTCATTCCTACAGCTCTCTACATTGTGGCTCCTCCTGCTCCGCTTGCTGACTCGTAAAACACACGCGCACCCTCACAATCCCGCCAGTTGAAACAGACGTTCCCGCTCCACAAACCACCGAGGACCAAGAATGTTTTAAAAAAATATAAAACAACTGGCTCCCGAGTACACCAGCTTACTATCCCACACCGCGCTTCCATGTCAGCATAGTAACCTCTGACCTACCACACGCAACCTCTGACCTCTCTAAAAAAAAAAAAAAATCTCACAACAGAAAACAGCTTCAGGCAACTGAGGGGTGGCACGTAATGAAGAAATAAAACGAAGCCGTGAAACCCGATCGGCTTCAGGCAACTGGGTGGGGGTCGGACACGAATCAAGAAACAAAACGGGCTTATCAGCCTGATTGGCTTCACGCAACTATCGCTGAATTGACTGCGCCTCCATGACTGCCACACTTCCGATCTCAACAGCAACAGCTACATCCTCGGTTAATAGTTAAAGAAACAAATACCGAGCGACACACACACTATCTTTTATTTTATTTTTGTGATTTATTTCCATGGCAGTACAACAAGGACGTGTCTACTCTAATGTACAGTGCAGTGTGCAGATGTACCATGTCAAATGAAGCGAGGAACTATTTTATTATAAAAGTTATTTTAAACTAATTTTTAGTTAATTTTAAAATTAAACTTACATTCTTTAACACTGCCTATTTTTAACGTAAGACATTACCGAGGGTGAGGGCGGGCACACGATCTTTCAGGGCGAGACCCCTCCGCCCGCGAGCCGGGTCTTCATTACGCCTTCATGCGGTCCGTATTGCCCACACGCCCACCCTCTCGGTATTATTGCTTAATTAACCACACTTCGGAACTTCCAAACAGTGGCATAACAAAAAAGAATGCACCAGAGTTCCGTAATTCTCACACAAAGAATGCAAATAGTGTTTATTTGACCATACACTATAAAAGATGATGGCTGGGGATTGGGTGACAACCATGCTGAAATCACCTCTCATGGTTGCTTACGCTCTCAAGGTTTACCATGTTGCCCTAGAAACTACTCAAGGTGATTACGCGTGGTTGTCACCCAATCCCCAGCCATTATCCTCTATATAGTGTATAGTGGAGTGTTGTTCTGTATAGACTTCCATCCCTTTCAAAATGCTGTTCTACCACAGTTCCAATGACATGGAATGCTGTTCTACCCTACTGTGGTAGAACAGCATTCTAGAACCTCTAGAAACTGGATAGTCAGTTTCATTTTGAAAGCAAAAGAACTCGGAAAACACATTTTCACACAGTACTATACACTATAAAAAAATACAGGATGAGCAACTCTATGCACAACCAGTGTGTTTTGCCACCTTGGGATTCTGATTCCCATGGACCTCAGAGAATCAGAATCCCTCTGTGGCAGAACATACTGGTCCTACATAGTTGCCCATCCAGTATTCTCTATTTCCTTCACCTCGAGGTCGGTCTCAAGGTCTGTGGTTTCTCTGCAACCGCCGTGGGTCGACTGATGCTGCAGTTCCAACCGTCGGACCACACACATTCTGTTTCCTCTTAATTTAACAAATGTCAGTATTTAACACTAGCAGTATTACCTGTCTTACATCGTGATGTCAAAACCGAGAAGGAAAAGACGCTTATTAAGGTGGCTGCTTCAGTACTGGGGGAAACACTCCCTCGGAGAAATACAGCTTGCTGTTTGTTTGTTTTTGTCTCTATTTATTTATTTGCTTCTGGTAACCGGGTAAGTGCACTAGGCACAAAGATGCCTATTTTCAGGCACGACCCGGGAGAGTACATTTTTAGAAATACAAAATTGTGTATGTGATGCAGCACATGAAAGCAGTACAGTACAGAGTCAAGTCAAAACTTCAGGTATGGGGAGACAAAAATTTTGGCAACAAACACGAATAGGTTTACACAGTATGATGAAAATACAGCACAGTAGGACAGGGATCACAAAATAAAGTAAAGTAGGAACATAGGCGTTGCAATAGCAGGCATTCATAGAGACAATATATCAAGTAATAAAGAGGTGGTTGAACTGGGAGGAGAGGAAAAGAGAGCAGTGGGGGGGGAGAGAGAGAAGAGAGAGAGAGCGTGGGAACCTTGCGCAAGATTTGTTTTATGAGGGTTTTTCACACCCCCAGTGTGTGAAAAATCCTCTTAGAAAATGCACATGGAGAATCTTTATTGTAATGTGGCCATCTCAAAGACCTGGTGTAATGATAACCATGACTGGGAGATGGCCATACCAGGCTACAACACATTTAGAAGTGACAGGGTAGGAAGGGAGGAGGAGGAGTGGAACTTTATGTGAAAGATGGCATAAAGGCCACAGAGATCTAGGAGGAACAAAATGGAGGAGAGATACTGAGGGTTAAGTTGCAAAGGAAAATGGGGTCGACCATCCACACAGGGGTGGTGTACAGATCACCAGCCCAGGAGGAAGAAACAGGGAGTTGATGCTAGCCATCCAAAGGATGGCAGACAAGGGGGAGGTGGTGCTGGTTGGAGACTTCACTATGCCAGACGTGGACTGGAGCCTCCCAGCAGCAGCAGCATCAACCAGGAACCGATTTATCCTGGACTCCCTTCAAGGTGCCTTCCTTAAGCAAGTGGTCATGGAACCAACTCAGCAGAAGGCAATACTGGACCTCGTGCTCAGAAACAGTGACAGTGTGCTAGGGGTAATAATGGGGGAGCACCTGGGGAACAGGGACCACTGGTCACTGTGGTTTGAAATCACAGAAGGAGCAGAACCAAACCGCATAAAAATATGTATCCTGGATTTTAGGGGGACAGACTTTTGGAAAATGGGGACATGCTTGAAAGAGGCACTAATGGGAAAAGAGAGGGAATCAGGTGGCGGAACAGTGGGCAGTATTTTAAATAGGGATTACAAGAGCAACACAATTATGCATTAAGCAGGTTAGCAAGGGGAAAAGGAAGAGGAGGCCATTATGGTTTTCCAAGGAGGTAGTGGAGAAAATGAAAGCCAAAAAGATTGCATTCAGGCAATACAAAAAGATACAAGCAGAAGGGGATAGGGAGAAGTACCAGGAGAAACAAAGGGAGGCAGGGAGATCAGAATGGGAAGCCAAAGTTCAGACAGAAGAGCGCATCACAAAATCAGTGGATAGAAGGGACAAAACCTTACAGGTACATAAGTGAAAAAAGAAGGGCAAAGGGAGGGATTGTGAGACTGAAGGGGGAGGATGGGTGGCTGCGTGGAGGATGACAACAGTAAAGATGACATACTGAACAGATATTTCTGCTACGTCTTTACTGAGGAAGAGAAGGGTAATGGGCCTGAAGGGAGTAAAAGGGGTGGGAATGGTGCAGAAATGGACACAAGTCCCTTTACATGGGTAAGGGTCTTAAAGGAAATGGAAGGAATAAGAGTCGATAAAGCAATGGGGCCAGATGGGGTGCAACCCAGGGTCCTAAAGGAACTAAGAGAGGTGGTGGATGAACCTCTGGCAATTCTGTTTAGCCAATCACTGGAAACGGGAGGTACCCAAAGACTGGACGACAGCAGAAGTGGTCCCCGTATACAAAAGTGGGAACAAAGAGGAAGCGGGGAACTACAGACCAGTCAGCCTGACCTCGGTAGTGGGGAAGATCATGGAAACACTAATGAAGGAGAGACTGGTGGAACATCTGGTTGCCAATGGACTACAGGACCTAAGGCAGCATGGTTTCACCGGGGAGAGCTCATGCCAGACCAGCCTCATTGAATTTTTCGACTGGGTGACAAGGGAGGGGGATTGGGAAGGGCAGTGGACATGGCCTATCTGGAGTTTAGCAAGGCCTTTAACACTGTGCTACATAGATGGCTATTAAACAAACTGAGGAATATGAGAGTAGGCAGGACAGTAGTGTGGTGGGTGGGTAATTGGCTGGGTAGCAGGACACAGAGGGTGGTGGTAAATGACTGTCACTCCATAGAGGAAAGAGTGACCAGTGAGGTACCACAGGGATCAGTGCTGGGACTGGTCCTGTTCAACATCTTCATCAGTGACACTGCACAGGACCTAGAAGGCAGAATTTCCCTGTTCACTGATGACACAAAGCTCTGTAACAGAGTGCACATGCCAGAGGGTGTAGACAGAATGAGGAGGAACCTACAGAAGTTGAAGAATGGTCAAGGGTTTGGCAGTTGAAATTCAATGCACAGAAGTGCAAGATAATGCATATGGGGCACAAAAACCCTGGAACAACATATCAGTTGGGGGGTAAGGCTATAGCATACACCAAGCAGGAAAGGGACCTAGGGGTTATTATCTCTGATGACCTCAAGGTAGGGAAACTGCGACAAGGCAGCAGGTAAAGCACATAGGATACTGGGATGCATAGGCAGGGGTATCATCAGCAGGAAAAGGGAATCCATACTACTGCCCGACCGTCGACTTGCCGACAATCATCTTCCCGAACTTAATTTCCCGACAGGGTTTATTTACCGAAACATTAAATCCCATAGCATCATTTACTGACATTTAAACGGACTAGCTTTAAACAGAACACACAGCTTTAAACCCAGATGTTGCACCATTTACCGACATTTAAACCCAGATGCTTCAAACGGACTAGCATTAAACAGAACACAGCTTTAAACCCAGATTTCACACTATTTACCGACATTTAAACCCAGATGCTTCAACTCCATATACTCCAAAGGACAGTTAGGGCATGAAATTCATGGATTCCTGAACCTGGCCGGTCAGTTAACTGTTGGTGGTGATGTCTCAAAACGAGCAGAACACACAGCTTGCTTTGACTCCAAAAATGAACAGAACACACAGCTTGCTTCAACAGAAACACACTTATTTAAAACATACGATGCTGATGACTGAACATAAATAAGTGCATGTGATTTTTCTTACCTGTTCTTGCTTGTTCAACTTTATTTAATCCTCCAACTCCATTAAACCCAGGCGTCCCAAAACGAAATAAATGATGACGTGTTCAGCTATTTAACCCAAAACAAACAGAACACACAGCTTTATTTAATCTTTGCGTGTTAGTAAATAATAAAAACATTTTAAAATCTTACAGTCTCAATGCATTGTCACAATCGCAGGTTGTGAGCTATTCCGCGTATATATTATTTATTTAGTTTTTGTTGACCGGGTAAGTGCACTAGACAAATCCTGTCTATTTTCAGGCACGACCAGAGGGAGGGGGATACAAATGAATGCCAACTGACCTTGAACCAGATTACACTGTTGGTGGTATTTTTAGTGAATGAGGGAAATTTGGCCAGGACACTGGGGAAATTCACCATCTCTTTTTCGATAAGTGCCATGGGAGATCTTTAACATCCACCTGAACTACCACCAATCCAGGCAGATGGGACCTCGGTTTAACGTCTCATCCGAAAGATGGCACCTCAGAAAGTGCAGCACTCCTCTCATGCTGCACTACAGTGTCAGTACTGGGATATTAACCCAAGTGCCAGATGTGGGAACTGAACCCACAGCCCTCTGATCTCCCGGCCTCAGGCGAGTGTGCTACCTACTGAGCCACTGACACTGTTGCATTGCATTGCTGAACGAGCAGCTCTGTCTGTAGTGATGTTCCGTATCTTCTCTTCTCTTCTCTCTTAGCGTACTGTTTTTTTAGTGGAGATTTGGGAAGGCCACGATTGATTTTCTCAATCAATGTTTCGGTGTTACATTGCTCCTTGTGTAGTTCGGAGACAAATCTAAAGATGCCCACATGTGTGGAGCTAACGAGTGCCCCACAGTCTCCTGTGCCAAGTCTCAATGTTGTTCTGAGTGCGTGGGTATCCAAGCTCCATTTGGGCATTCACTGATCAGAATCCTGGGGGAAACAGTGGTGGGTTTCGAACCGCTGTATTATTTCTCATTCGGCTCCTTACTTGCCCTAACACGTAGTTCTCCTCGAACCACTCCATAATCGGAGCACAGGACTGTGGCATCTCCTCCTTGAGCTCTGCAAAAGATTGCTGAATTTCATCAGGTGGCAAGAAAGCGAGTGGAACTATGTGCCTCAATTTTAAGCTGAATTCCATATCCTGACCATATTGTGCTGCAGAGCGTGAGGCAAGCAATCAGGGTAGGGCTGGGTAGGGCTAGGGAATGCAGCATTAATAGATTCCAATTAGTGCCTCACTGTCCATTAACAAATCACAACATCCCCTTTCAGTATGATTTAACCTATGTGTGTTCTGTTCAATTTTGGAGTTGAAGCAAGCTGTGTGTTTGTTCATTTTTGGAGTTGAAGCAAGCTGTGTGTTCGTTCGTTTTTGGAGCTGAAGCAAGCTGTGTGTTCTGTTCGTTTTTGTAAATGTCAGTAAATGGTGCTGCAGGATTTAATGTTTTCGGCAAATGCTACCGACTGGGAAATTAGATTGAGGAAACTTGAAGTCGGGATGTAGAATGTCATGCAATCAACAGATGGTAAGTCATACCAGACCCCAGGAAAAGAGAGGTCATAATTCCACTATACATGACACTAGTGAGACCCTACCTGGAGTACTGTGTACAGTTCTGGACACCTTACCTACGTAAGGACATAGGATAGAGAAGGTTCAGAGGAGGGCAACCAAGATGGTACAGGGATTGCATCACAAGTCCTATGAGGACAGGCTGAAGTACTTGAATATGTACTCCCTGGAGGAGAGGAGGGAGCGAGGGGGTATGATAGAGGCAAACAAGTACCTTGCAGGGAGGAACAGGGTGCAGGATTACACTATTTTCCAGTGAAAAAGATGTTCCAGGACTAGAGGGCATGGGGTGAAGTTGGAGGGAGGGTGATTCAGAGGAAATGTGAGGAAGAATTTCTTCACAGAAAGGGTGGTGGACAAGTGGAACACCCTGCCAGAGGAAGTGGTGGGGGCTGAAACAATCATTGGATTTAAGAATGTATGGGATAGACATAAGGGAATTCTGGAGGTCAGTGGTAAGGGGCAACAGACTTCTAGAATAACGTAAAGGGAACTTACAAGCTCCAATGGGCAGATTGGGTGGGTCATAGGCCCTTATCTGCTGACATTGTCTTTGTATCTATGTAAATGGCTAAAGCCACTAACCAGCCCATCTCCTATAAGAAAATACAGATCAGGAAATAATGAGTCCCAGTCTCTGTTGCCTGATTATGTTCTGAAATTCTTGTGCCCAAAGAATTTTAAGTTTGAAATTACCGCTATGTCATTGTCTCACTTAGCGAGACATACAATACGCAGCCCCCCTTACGATATTTTACATTATCCCCACTCGCCTGTCAGTATTCAAGGATGTTCAGAAGTGCTTCATTATATTTTTTTCATTTTCCTAATCATGCCAGCATTCGCTCTGCTAACACTCTGCATCTGTAAGGTTATTTTCTTTTAAAAAAAAACAAAGGCACCTTTTGGAAGCACCATTAAAGTGCTTACTCCGTCAATCATCCACTGTCACCACAGCCACTATTATCACGCTCCCAACATCTGTCCCTCTTGTAAACTGTACCTTCATAACTGCAGCGCCATCATGCTTGCTCCCAGCGGTAGTCACTGCCATCCCGTGATCACCTCCGTCACTCCAGCTCAAGTCCTGACTGCCATTGGTGGCAGAATGGTCTGAAAAATGGTAGGGCCAAGGATGTAAGGGGTAAATTCTCCCCTAGTAATAAATTAACATGACTTCAAAAACTGATAGGGCCACTTATGAAAATGGCAGGGCCATGGCCATAATGCACCCCCCCGTTCCAGCACCTATGCTGACTGTACTCACTGATGATACAAACACTACAACAGAGCACCGGTGAACATGTGTGTGCATGGGAGGGGATGGTGGTTGACTAAAACAACTATGTCATTTGAGTGAAGGAAACTCCACAAGAAGAAAATCACCTGGCTGGTGGTGGAGCTACCACACACACACACACCTGTGGATGTGAAGTATTGGGGGGGGGGTGCTGACGGTTGAAGAAGTGGGGAGGGAGGGAGGGTTAAACACAAGAGTAAAGCAAACTCACGCAAATATACCAGTGGTGGGACTTCTTTACAAAAAAAAATGGATTTTTATTTATTTTTCTATTTTTTTCTTATTTTTTTTAAATCTTATATAAAATGTTACATGTAACCCATTTTCTAAGGCCAGTAATACCCTCCAGAGTGGGCGGTATTAAGCTATAGCAGACCTTCCAGGGACTATAAGGTCCTTTGCCACCCTGAGTGGTCTGGTATATCCCAATACTGCCCACCCTTTGGGGTATTATTGTTTACATAACACACATCTGCACAGGAATTATTATCTGTATAATTCTGGTCAATCGAGAAATTATGAATGACAAACATCCATATTCGAGGAAGCTTAAAGCACCAGTGCATCTTAGCAGTAACAATTTTGACCTTTGGTTTTTATTATATTTTAGATTGTCCTTCATCTCATGTCTTATTTATTTATTTAGATTTTGTTTACCAGGTAAGCCCATTGAGAACAATGGTGCCTTTTTCAGGGGCGATTCGGAGTTAGTTACAGAAAGGACACTAAATACAATAATTACATTAGTTACACCATAGTACAATGATAACATTTATACAAGGGTAGCAGTAGGGTTCACATACAGACTCATATTATAAACAGTATGTTTAGACTTCACACATTATATACAGTATGTACATAAGTTCCACCGGTAATCAGAGTCCATGTTAGCATTTCACGTCAAGTCAAAGGGAGAGTTCAGAGCAGTGCAACGGCCAGGGAGACTGGTCTGGGGAGCTAGCGGTTACAGCCACAGGGACTAAGATTGAGAAGATATAGTTTGAGTCCATTTTTGAACTGGGTGAGGGTGGGTGAGTTTGTCAAGCCAGGTGGTAGGGAGTTCCATAGGTAAGGGGCGTCTTGTATGAAACATTCCCCCCATTTTAAATTTATATTAGCATTATTTTTACATTTGAAGTTCTATATGAGCACTCCTTTTCATGTCGCTTGGTCCAGTTTTTTATGTAAAAAAAGCATTAAAGCAGAATCAAAATGTGGAAAGAAGGGTATCATACATGACAGGAAGTAAGAGGCCACCAAAAATGGATTAACAAACTATAGTCAGAATTTTCATTGCAACATGTACTGCTGCTTTAAGGTTGGGCAGCATGGCACAGTAGGTAGAATGCCAAGTTGTGAGAGGAATTTCCAGATTCAGATCCCAACAAAGCGACATGCTTACTTGATCACCCTGGAGTTCAGCCCCTCTCTGTTTGTAGTAGAAGCAGTCTCCACTAAGGCCCTGTACACATTAGCAAGTAAGATTTGTTCAGTTTTTAAAAACATTTTCTAAACGTTTTGAAACTCACCACAGCAGCTTGTTCAGATCAGTCTTCATCCGAGTTTTAACTTGGTTATACCACAGCCAACTCCCGTCCGCATCTGCCTCCAGTAACATTTTTAAAAACGGGTTCTCCATGACTGTTAACACGCTTCCTAGAGGAGAAATATGCAGACGCCCGTCCACACTACAAGGTAACATGCTTTCCCTCATCGAACCATGTTTAAAAACGGACTTAAGACTAGCTCCCAGCAGGGTTTAAGCACGGTTTCCTAACACGCATTGAAACCATGCTTAAATGTGGACAGGCACCGCGTTTGTGCTAGTTAAAACGTTTTAAGCACCTTAAAACGTTTTAACTAGCCTGATGTGTACAGGGCCTAAAAAAAACAGATGGTACACTTCAGCTGGGTAATCTTATCTGAATAAACTGTGATCGGCGGTCACTCTTCTAATTGGTTTCTTCTTATGTGCAGCTACCTTTGCGTATCACAGGAGAGGGGGCAATTCAGGGCAGATCGGAAAAAAAGAATTGCATAGGGAGTTCATTCAGGTTGGGGAGGTTTAAGCGAACTCGACAATATCCTCATAGTCAAAGACCAGGAAAATCATTGTACTTATATCCCATCCACTCATGGGTGTTAAATAGATGTTGTTCCTGTTCCTCATGCCTGTTTTCCGTGGACTGCACCGGTTGCCGATAAGGTGGAGGATTGCCTTCAAGGTCAGGTTACTGGCCTATAAAGCCCTACATGGCCGGGGACTGGACTACCTGCAAGACCTTCTGGTTCCCTACTGCCTGAGCCGCTCTCTCCGTTCCTCTGAGGATTGCCTCCTAGTGGTTCTCAGGGCTAGGCTGCGGCACTCAGGTGACAGGACTTTTTCAGTTGCCGCACCAGCCCTGTGGAACTCACTGCCTAGTCATCTGAGGGAGGCACTCTTGGTGGAAACCTTCAAAAAGGCCCGGAAGACATTCTTATTTGGCCAAGCATTCGAGCTGTACAGTTAACAAATAAAATTATATGCTTTAGGACTGTCTTGATATTATAGATAGATTTATTTTACATGTTGTGTGTTTTTAGAGCTACTTATTCTTAAATGCTGTTTGTTTTTACATGTGATGTATTCATGAATTGTGAAGTGCTTTGAGCCTCCAGGAAGGAGCGCTATAGAAATAAAATATCTATTTATTTGTCTGTCTATTTATCTATCTTTCATCTACAAAGATCCACAGACAAATGAAAACAGAACAAGCATTTGTCAATGCCGAATGTTTGCTTGCTGGCATTAGCAGTGGAAGTGCAGGAGTTAGATGCAGTATAGGAATGGCAGTGAAGTATTGAACTCACGCCAACTCCACCCTCACACTGCAGAGATGGACAGGCATTGGGGTGTGCCTTTGGGTCGTCGCCCATGACGGTCACGACATTTCACCTCACCCTACCCTTCAGACACTGACAAGCATTGAGGTGTGCCTTAGGGTGTTTGGGCTTTACATTGACCTCATTCCATAAAGAAAATATGCTGAAATGGGCGTAGTAAAGGAGAATAGGGTGAACTCTGGGGGCAAAGGGTCCAAGGCACACTTCGATGCCTGTCAGTGGCTGCAGGGTTGGGGGGGTGAAATGGCATGAGCATTACTGTCGACAATCTCAAGTCACACCCCTGACGCCTGTCAGTCCCTACAGGGTAGGGTGTTATGTTTTCCACATGGGTTTTTTGTGACCCCACCGAATGAACAGTGACACTATCAGTTCGTTATGGGAAAGGTGATTTTGCAAAGCGACTGCGCCATTTGGCACCACAGGTGCGAAAACACATTTCGAACAGGATGTGAAAAGTGACAGGTGTACTGTTCATGAGGAGGTGTAAAAAATGGCATTGTTGAAAATCTGGAGTGAAAATATACAAAAACTAGTATGGTCATGAGCGTGCATAGAAACTGTGCAACGTACACGTAAGTAGTTTGGGGATTTTTTACAGCAGTTTTTCAACATAGGCATTTTGGGACCTCCTCTCATGAACAGTGTCACTGTGATTTTCATAATCTGTCCCGAACACTAATTTCCCACAGCGACCGAGCTATTCTGCGCCAGAAGTGTGAAAACACATTTCGGCCAGGGTGTGAAAAATGACAGCTGTACTGTTCATAAGGAGGTGTGGAAAAATGTCAATGTTGAAAATCTGGACTGAAAATATTACAAATTCATGAACTTACAAGGGTGCGTGGAAATTGTGCAATGCACGCTCGTTCATAGCAGAGTCATTTTATGGACTTTTGTCACCACATTTTCAACATAGCGATTTTAACACCTTTGCTCATGACCAGTGTCACTGTGATTTTCTTAGTGTGTCCCGAACATTAATTTCACACACCAACTGCGCTACAGTGCGCTACATGTGCGCAAACACATTTTGGGTGAGATATGAAAAATGACAGCTGGACTGTTCATAAGGAGGTGTGGTAAAATGGCAATGTGGAAAATCTGGCGTGCAAATATTGAAAATTCCCAAAGTTACAAGTGTGCGTAGGAACTGCGCAACGCTCCCTCATAAAACAGTCATTTTTGGGAATTTTTCCACCAAATTTTCAACATAAGGTTTTTGGGGTCTACCTCATGAACTTTGACACTGTCATTTCGTTATTCGGTCCCGAAAGGTGGTTCCGCGCAGTGACCGCAAAGTCACCTTTCGGGACCGAATAACAAAATGAGAGTGACTGAGTTCATGAGGTTTGGCCCCAAGAACCCCATGTAGAAAATTTGGTGAAAAGTTCCCCAAATGGCCAAGATATGCACCAAAGTTGAAAAACCCATTTATGCCATTATACAGCTTACGGCATTTCTTCAGTTCACGGTCGGCTTTGAAGAGTGCAGGCGTGTTCCTGGTCCACCAAAGATCGTTGTGCCAGCCTCGGAGGTAAGTATGGGGTCAGGAGGGGTGTGGGAGGTGGGTGCGCAGAGGGTGGGCGTGGGTTGGGGAGGGGCGAGACAGTCAACGAGACTGTTTTATTTTTCCAGGTGTTTTTTACACTGCTGGACTTTTGCCATGCTGGGGTGGGCTCCCAGCATGGCACCTGGAAGTCTGGAGGGGCAGTGAAGCCGATGGGGATTGGGCACCCCGTTGGCCATTGGTGTGCTCGAGGGGGAGCACATGAGCATGCTGGGGGTGGGCTCCCAGCATGCTGCTGATCATTTGTTTGGGGGAAGTACAGCCATAGGTGTCGCGGTGGGGAGTGTGCGAGCACCGGGTGGGCTCCAGCATGCTACTGGTGTTTATTGGGGGAGTAGACAACAACGGAGCTGTCTATGACAGCTGTACAGATGCAGTGCAGAGTGTAGGCACTTTGCAAACTGCCGAGGGCAGTATGTAAATTGCCTGCTGACAGCAGTATGCAAATTGCCTACATGTTACCATCGCTGATTGCAGCGGTTTTTCGCTTTCAGTTGTATGCCACTGCATCTGAACAGCTGTCATAGACAGCTCCGACATTCATTGGCATGGTGCAGCCGCGCCTGCAAAAGGGAGCAGGGCATTGGAAGTGGGTGAGGCACACCTACGAAAACTCATATGGTGGCACTATGTTTCTTGCACATGCATGCAAGCAAACATAAAAAGGGACTATGAGTTCAGTCTACCTTGATATCCTGCATTATATTACTCCGAAGTTCTCAGCCCCTCAGGATCATCATTGCCTCCTGCCTCTCTCTCATTTACTAATAACTCCCTTGAAGATATCCCACTGTGCTTTGAACTCTGCTGTATGTAACCAGACCTCACAGTATCAGCCTGCCTTGCTACTGACTGCATGCTTTGGGAGGGATAACGTTCTTTACTGAAACACACTCTGTGACATATACATCTTGGTTTGTAGCACATGAGCACTTCCCATCTTCTTGTCAGAGAGTGTACTGACCTTTGTTCCAGTCAGCGTGATCCACTCTGTCCACCACAGAACTGTGCCAGTGAGACATGATGCAGACTGTTATCTTTCAAACATCCTGTTAAACAGACTGGAGTTTAATCCCTCCAAACCCTCCTATGCATTCTGCTTAGGGCCATCCTGGAGGAGCCTGCACTAGACTGCCACACAAAAAGTGTCTCACAGTTTAGAGATGTTTCCCACATTTTACTTGTGATTCCCATGACCAGGTGTGTTAAAAGTCCCTCACCCCACACTGGGGTACGCCACTGGAGAAGGCCGCCACCACAACTTGACACTCAGCTACTCCAGGACTGAAACAGGACAGGTGAGGGTTGGTAACCTCTAACTGCAGTTCTCATCAGTCAGATTAACTCAAAGCTCTGACTGAACAACAAGAAAATTCCACTGCAGCTTATGCTTCTGTGAGCATTCTTCCCACTTGGCACATCTGCCCAGCTACTGACAGTGGTCATTCTTGATGCCCTAGAGGGGGCATGCCTTAGACAGCTAGTGGTGGAACCCACTCAGGAGGGAGCAGTATTGGACCTGGTACTCTCAAATGGAGAGAGGATCACAAAGTTAGAAGTCAGTAGACATCTGGGAACAAGCGACCACTGCACAGTGTGCTTCACAATAAACACAACCATGGAGACAAGCCATACAAAGACAAGGATACTGGACTTTAGAAGGGCTGACTTTGGCATAATGGGTGAATACCTGAGGAATGCATCAGCAAATGGCCAGAAAGGAGGGGTGGAAGAACAATGGAGAAAAATCAAAACTGCCATCATGGAGGCAACAAGCCTTTGTGTGAAACAAATAAAGAAAACAAAGCGAAATAAAAAAACACTATGGTTCTCAAAAGAGGTTTCAGGGAAGGTTAAGGAGAAAAAGGCTGCATTCAAAAAGTATAAGGAATCACAGAAGGAGCACGACAGGGAACTGTATCAATTAAAGCAGAAAGAAGTGGAGAAGGCAGTCAGAAAAGCAAAAGCCCAAACTGAGGAAAAAATAGCCAACTCAGTTAAGAAGGGGGATAAAACCTTTTATTGGTACATTAGGGAGCATAGAAAGGTTAAGGGAGGGATAGTGAAGATTAATAAAGGAGATGGGAGGTGGGCAGAGGGAGACAGTGAAAAGGCAGAGATACTGAATGAATACTTTTGCTCGGTATTCACAAAAGAAGAAGAGGAGGAGGAGTTACCTAAACCAAACAATAGAAGCACTCTAGGTTGTGGGGTTGACACCAGTCCATTTACAGAAGAAAGAGTCCCGAAAGAACTCCTAAAACTCAAGGTGGACAAAGCAATGGGGCCTGACGGGATTCACCCTAGAATCCTAAAAAAGCTAAGGGAGGACCTAGTGACACCACTAACCACACTTTTTAACAAATCATGGGAAGATGGGGTGGTGCCTGAGGACTGGAGGAGGGCAGATGTGATTCTCCTTCACAAAAGTGGGAGCAAGGCAGAAGCAGGAAACTACAGACCTGTTAGTTTGACCTCAGTGGTGGGGAAAATGATGAAATCACTTCTGAAAGAAAGAATTGTTCAGTAACTAGAGGCCAGCAGTGCACAGGACCCAAAGCAGCATGGATTCACAGCAGGAAGGTCATATCAGACGTATCTAATCGATTTCTTTGACTGGGTGACCAAAGTAATAGACCAGGGAGGGGCTGTGGATATGGCCTACCTAGACTTTAACAAGGCATTTGACACAGTCCCGCACAAAAGATTAATAATCAAGTTAGCCAGCCTGGGAGTGGGTCCCAGGGTGGTAGCCTGGGTAGCAAACTGGCTGCACAACAGGACGCAGAAGGTAATAGTGAATAGAACACATTCTGAAGAAAGGGGGGTTACTAGTGGAGTACCTCAGGGCTCAGTACTGGGTCCAGTCCTCTTTAACGTCTTTATAGGTGACATTGCAGAGGGTCTGGAAGGAAAGGTATGCCTCTTTGCAGATGACACAAAGATCTGTAACAGAGTTGATACACAAGTGGGGTAGAAAAGATGAGAAGGGACTTGGCAAGGTTGGAGGAATGGTCAGACATATGGCAACTTAGATTCAATGCAAAGAAGTGCAAAGTAATGCACCTGGGAAATAAAAATCCAGGAGAAGAGGACACAATAGCAGGGTAGGTACTAACAACAACAATAATGGAAAGGGATCTGGGTGTAGTCATATCAAATGACCTAAAGGTGGGTAAGCAATGTGAGAAGTCAGTAAGGAGAGCCAGGGGGATAGTGGGATGCATAGGGAGGGGCATCACAAGTAGAAAAAGGGAAGTGCTTATCCCTCTGTACAGACAGTTGGTGAGACCCCATCTGGAGTACTGCGTGCAGTTTTGGAGACTTCATCTATGCAAGGACATAGGATAGAAGCAGTCCAGAGGAGGGCAACTAAAATGGTGCAGGGTCTGCATCGGAAACCGTATGAAGAGAGACTGAGAGAGCTTAATATATATACCCTTGATGAAAGGAGGGACGGGGGGACATGATAGAAACTTTTAAGTACCTCAAGGGAATCAACAAAGTCCAGGAGGGTAGCATCTTTCAGAAAAAGAGATGTGTAAGAACAAGGGGGCACAATTTAAAGTTAGAGGGTGGCGGTTCAGGGGTAATGTGAGGAAATTCTTTTTCACGGAGAGAGTGGTAGACGCATGGAACCACCTTCCTGGAGAGGTTGTGGGGTCTAAAACAGTGGGGGAATTCAAACATGCATGGGTCAGACATAAGGCAATTATAGTGGGGAGTTGCAGGAAGTAGGCTGTTGGTTAACTAGAATCTGCAGCTTATCCAATAGGTAGGGAAATGGGCAGACTGGGTGGGCCAAGGGGTCCTTATCTGCCGTCAAAGTCTATGTTTCTTTGTGTTATTGAAGGATTGAACATTTTAACCATTTTCTGCCCAGAGTGACTAAACAAAAAGAAACCCATTACACTACATAGGATTCTAGTACACTGTTGAACATTTTAAAGACTCTGCTGCAGAAAATTGTAAACACACTGCAGAAAACACTTCTAGGACATACTGTAGTGAAACAGTCTGGTAAACTTGGGGGGGCACAGGGGTTACATACAGTTCCAGCACTGACTACATTGCTTGGTAGACTGTTTCATCTATCTACCACCTGCTCTGGGAAAAAAAACTACAGTATTTCTGATATTCTTTATGGACTCACCCTTTCCAGCTCGAGGCTGTGTCCCCTTGTGATTGCACTGTTAATCAGTTTGAACAACTGAGTCCACCCTATTGTATCTATGTATTTATTTGTATGTTTCTGGCTTATCCTTCCCCCCATCCTCCAGAGAGTACATACTGAGGCTCCAGATGCTCCTAGTACAACCTATCTTACTGTCCTGGGATCATTTTCATAGCCCTCCTCTGAATAATCTCTAACTTCTCCTTGTCCTTCTCAAATGTGTGCTCCAAAATTGTACACAATACTCCAGGTGCGGTTGAACCAGTGACCTGTATAGTGGCAGTACCACTTCTCTCATGTAGCTAATAAATCAATATCTGATGCATCCCAGCATTCAATTTGCCATACCGTACGACATACTGAATCGGGAAGAGGTTTTTAAACTATTACTAATTATCAGTCCGAGGTCCCTTTTCTCTTCCACGTGCTGCACTTTTACCCCATTGATGCAGTATTCCATATGAAGATTTCAGCTACCATGTTGCATTACTTCACATTTTTTGGACACTTGATTTCAATTGCAAAATAATGGATCACTCCAGTTCTCCAGCCTCTCCGCATCCTTTTTCATGCTGCTGATTCCCTGCTCACTACCCAGTCTTCTGCAGAGCTCTGTGTCATCTATGAATAGACTCAGTTCCCCCATATCCTACCCCAAAGTCACTTATATACATGCTGAACAGTAGTAACCTCAGGAGAGACCCTTGTGGCACCCCACTAGTAACCCCGCTGATATCAGAGAATATTTCATGTGGGACTCTGAGCTCTACCCATCAGCCAGTCCCAGTCTAATTAGTTAACCCTTCCCCTAGTCCTAAATCTCCCACTTTCTTTACTAGTCACCTGTAGAGCACAGAATCAAATGCCTTTCTGAAATCCTGGCTTGAGATGTCTACTGTCTGGCACCAGTTCCCCATCTGTATCACAATAAAATAAAAAAAAAATCAAGTTTGACATAACCCACCCAGTTAAGGGCTCCAAGTTTAGGAACAAGGTTAGCATTAATGGAGGCCCTGTGATGTGAGTTCATAGACAATACTAATGCTAACTGGTCCTATGTTTAGTATCCAATGACTCAATGTATGCACAAAATGAACAGTTGCACAACAAAGCACTCACTCATGGAGAGCTGTTCAGGCACTGCTTACAGCTCTGTGCACAGCCAGACACTGGTTGTCAGTGACATCACATCTTAGCACTCCAGCCAGCCTTCAAAGTCATCCCAACCTGCAGTATTCCCACAAATTATAGTAAGGCAGCTAAGTGAGTGTCTCAGAGAGAGTATCATGGAACAGTCCGACTAAAGTACACACCACTGCTGTATTCCTGCCGTACTCATTATTGGGCCAAAGATACAGTACGGGGGCATTCATAGTTTTAATACCATCAGTATAATTGCCTGTGATTTCAATTCTGATAAATCTACTTACTTATACTGTAACCTATAAATGAACTAGTCCTTTCCAAGACACTGAAAGCCCCATGTCTGTCATTTATTTACTCTCCTGAAAATACTGTACTGCATTTCAGCATGGAGAACATCAAACCAAATGTGTTTTAGAAAAAGATATCAATAATCCACTAACCTCACTGAAATGACAGAAGAAGGTTTCACCCGTGCAGCAACACTGTACTCTTCCACTGGAATGCAGAAGTGAGCCCAGAACTTGGGCTTTTTATCCTCAGTGAGTAAGACAGATTGCAGCATTATCAGTCCTCACGTCAGTTCTGAGCCTGTCACTGTCAGGTGATGGATAGAATGATCAAAGTTTAAAGGGCTGCAGGAAGCTGATAAGAATAATGTGAAAGGGATGCTACTAACTAGAACAAGTTTATATATTTATAGGCTACTGATGACACTCTGCAGTTCTAAGACTGGTATGTTATATGAAAGTCTGCGAGTGAAAACACTATTATAACTGTAAGAGCAGAGTCTAAATACAGTATGTTATAGGTCAACCAGAATCAACCATTTTTAAAAATTTAAAATCACAAAAAAGACAGCACGCCTGCCCATTTCCAGGGCAACTGCTTGGGAGACATTCTTTGTGGAATAAGAGTGTGTCTTGTACAGCAGTGTAATGGAGCATTCCAATCTATACTGTCAGGCAGACTTTGGGAGGATGAACGGAGCATTCCAGTCTATACTGTAATTGAATTTATACAGTGTTTGTGGTATATCGTGACTAACATATCAGTGATAGTTTTCTTCTTGTCATGTGACCTACAGTGAGGCTATCACTAGGTCACATGACAAGCAAATATTCTCACAGCAAGTTCCCCAGAACAGAAGCCTAACTAGATTTAATTCCAGGACTTGATGATACTCAGACAGTTCTATTTCTAGAACTTTAACTATAACTTTGTTAAGACAGCAGTACATCCAGCTGTTGTAACACAAAAACCCATGCCAATGCCTAAATCTAAAATGGCTGGGCCTAATTAAAACATGCTTGATAATTATGTGAACTTGACACCAAAAAGTCAGTGGGACCTGATCAGCTAGCTCCCCTATTCCTGAAGTTGGGCAGGAATATTATAGCAGCTCCCCTTACTGACTGTTTAACCTGTCAGTATTAACTAAATGGGGAAAAACATTGACACACACAACAAATTCAGTAAGCACTGAATTTCATTATATCAGCAACAACTGCATAGCTGCCCAATGCTTTGCAACATTCTTCCACTTTGTTAGGTAGCAGTGCTAGTACAGCAGCATGTCACTTTTATAGTGGATTAAATTTAAAGGCATAGTACAATGATAGTGGTAAATAATCACATAGAATAAACAATGACATTCATAAGTCACCACATCTTTTTTTTTTGGTCAATTCTATTTTTGGCTCCCATATTCACAACGGGGGAAACTGATCCCCAGTCAGCCCTATTACGCGGGGTCTCATACCTGCCATCCTCTAGCCTCCACTGTGACCTTGGTGAAAGCAGGAAGGACTGTGTCTTGCCCCCACAGAGGGGCCCTCCCCCACAGAGGATGCACGGGGGAGAGAGAGAGGCAGCATCACCTTTTGACCCCTGCCCCTCAAGACAGGCATTGTTTGGCGGTGGCTGGCAAGACCCCATTGGAGGCATCATCCTATCATGAATTAGGGGATTTCTCTTGCAGGTTTCCCCTGGGATGAGGATGTGCAATGATATCTGCACATGCACAGTGCTGATGTCTGCCGCATCCCACCCCTTCTTCCGGCTCTGCTCTTGAAGTGCCATCGATCTTCACCGGAGGCCACTACAGAGCAATGCGGCCCCAGGAACCCACCCTAGAAGAGGAGAGCAGTCCTCCGGATTCTCAGTCCTCTCCTCCCCCTGCTGAACCCCAGTGCCTCGATTCTGTTCCCGAACCCAGGTCGCCGGCATGGTGCGAGGTGTGGCATCCAGTGCCTCAACCCTCAGTGCTACCAGGCCAGCTTATAAGTCACCACATCTAAATGCTCAACATTTAGTTAAAGGAAGTTACATTCTCCTTTGTTTTAAAATGGGCCATAATAAATCTGTAACATCATTGGTTAAAACATGTCACGTGATTGTTTATTACAACTGCACATCTCACCTGAAATAAATATTAAAAAAATAAATAAAAGCCCATTTTATAAGTGAGATAACACACTTCAGGATGTGTGGTCATAAGTGAATAATGCACTTCTCAGCAGGTTGAGGCACTCAGGTGCTATGCCTTGTGCTGAACAACCTTCTGAGGAGTGCATTATTCCCTTATAACAGCACACCCTGGCTATCATATGTTATACTTTACATATAGAACCTCAATACACACTTGATTTTATAATAATCGCGTTAAAAAATATTTAATTAAAGAAATAAGATACTGGTATAAAAAACAACAGCAAGATGTCTCACAAAAGAGAGGAGACAGCCTTGGTGTGGAGTTAGAAAACCAAGAAGCACTAAAAGCATATTTACCATGCTTCAGTACTTTTAAGGCGCTTTGCACCTTTATTGCAGGAATAGCTCTGTGGTGCTTGTAATTAACTCTGCAGTTTAAAACAGCTTCAATGTCAGCGAGTAGCTGATAATACTTACGAGTGGGGCTACTATGTAAATCCACACTCCAGCGAGCAGGGCGAGCTAGGGCAGGGCATGCTCAATGCGTGCGAAGACACGCGCAAAGGTGTTTAGCGTGTTAGAGTGAAAGAGTCGGCATAGTGGACTATATCCTAAGTTACAGAAAGCGTCTACCTTGTTCCCCTGTGATATAGCATCTGTCTACAGGTAATAATTAATCCTGTACCCTTCACTGCAGTGTTAGCTTCTTTAAACAAAGAAGCCTTAGTCTGAACGATTAGCAGTGTTTGCACCTCAGAAACAGGGAGCAACATCTATTATTGGGGCGTAGAATTTCTATATTTATAGAACTATAACTTGTTGCTGTTGTTTCTTTCTTCTTTTCTTCCTGTAACAAGTACATCATATAAGGGCATGGATACAATTATTCAGATAGTGAATGGTGGAAAAGCCATACTCTGTAAGACATGTAATATGTGTATGCTTGTTTCAGAATTACCATTAAACAACTCATTTTCATGTGCCAAATGTATTGGCAATAAAGATAGGTCAGCATTATTGCTCCAGTTTAATAACAGGGTCAGTGAAATTGAACAAAGTCAGAAGGATATGGCTGACCAATTTCAAGTTCGATTACAAACTAGTACAAAAACACCAGATCTTACAAATTGCACTGAAGTCCTTGTCCCTGTGAATAACTCCCCAATAAACAAAAAAAGGGTAAGGGAAGAAGATGAAAACACTGACCCAGAGGATGTCTGGTACAAAGTTCAACATCTAAAACATCCCCCCAAAAAAGGGGGAAGGAAAGCAAAGCAATTTAATCTTGAAATCACTAATTCATTTTATCTCTTAAACTTAGATATCCCCCAAGAAGACATAATGGGTACATCTGTTTCTCTAAATGAAGACATTACCTCAGATACACCTACTTTTATAAATGTTGACTCTCAACCAATGGGCATAGAACAGAATTTAACCCCAGATCAACCCTTAATAACATTTGATACAACTTCTATTGTTTCACAGCAGTTAAACCAAAATATGGAACTTGAGGTTAGCTTGCCTAGAGAACCTGAAATATATGTACTCGGTGATTCTATTATTAAGAGACTAGACCAAGCAATTTGTGACAGGGACAAAGCACATAGAACACTTTCATGTTTTAAGGGTGCCAAAATATCAGACATTTCAGAAATTATTAATATAGTATGCCAAAACAATACTAGGAAATTAGTGATTATTCATGCAGGAGCCAACAATATATTTCATTAAAATACACACCAAATTAGGCAGGAATTTGTCAATTTAACGAATAAACTTGCAGATCTTGAATGTGATATCTTTTTTCTGAGATACTCCCGATCCCTAGAGCAACTTACAGACAATACTGTACACTAAAGGAAGTAAATAATTGGCTAAGACAATGGTGTCTAAAGCAAAACATCAGTTGCATAACACATTGGGAAGATTACAGTGATAATCATGAAATGTTTAGTCCAGATGGACTGCACCTCAATAAAATAGGATCACAATTTCTTAGTCAGGAGTTTAATGATTCAGTAGATGCAGCTTTAAACTAAGAAATGGGGGGGGGAGTGATATTATAAATAAAGTATCATCAGTTAAAAAACAAAACTATCCAAGTTATGAGTGGAATATGAATCATAATACTAGATCCCATTAAATTTTAAAACTTAATAAGAGAAAAAGGAAAAGGAATTCAAAATCGGTTTCAATAAATCAAAAAAGTGCATTTAGCCAAAGGAATATTGAATTCAATGAGATACTGGAAAATGAAAAAGGTGATAAGAGAATTAAAATTCTATTGACTAATGCTGGCAGTCTAACAAATAAACTTGATGAATTAAAATACATTCTTGTAAGTAAAGAGGTGGACATCTGTTGCATCACTGAAACATGGTTTACTAATAATGACTGGAATACTGACATCTCTGGTTACACAAAATTTTTAAAATATAGAGTGTCAAGGGTGGGGTTTAGCAATCTATATATCTAACAAATTTAACTGTCATGAAATTGCAAATGATGATTCTACAGTTGAGACACTTTGGGCTAAAATCGAATTAGGTTATGAAACCTTAACTGTAGGCCTTTGTTACAGATCGCCTAGCCTGAATCTTGATGAAAATTTAGTCTTTTTGAAGCAGTTAGATAATATTGAGGTAAATGATGATTTAATAATTCTTGGTGATTTTAACTTCCCCTTATAAATTGGGAAACATTCAAAACTAATAGTAATATAGAACAACAGTTTCTTGAAACCTCCCTCAAACATGGTTTAGACCAATTAGTGACCGTTCCTGCCAGGAATAATAATATACTTGACCTCATTTTCACAAATAATGCTGACCTTCTTACGTCTTCCGTCATTTTGCCACCTTTGGGCAGTAGTGATCATAACATGATCACGTGTGATATCATAAAACACGTAAAAGGCAACAAAGGGATAAGCAAGTTCAAAAATTACTACAAAGCAGACTACAATAATATTAAAAAACATTTTTGACTTGGAATTATTCAAATGACCGAAGTAACCTTGAGATTGAGCATGTGTGGGATAAAATAAAAGCTAAAATAGATCACTGTCTAAACACTTGGGTGCCTGATAGAATAAAATATTACAAAAATAATAAACAAAGAATAACCTTGTAGTGGACTAAAGAATTAAAGTGTATCATAAATAAGAAACATTGTGCCTATAACAAATATAGTAAGTCCAAAAAAGCCTCTGATTGTTGTAAGTTTAAAAAACTTGCTAGAAAAACTAAACAAATGATCAAAAAATCAAAACAAAATTTAGAGGTTAATTTAGCAAAAAACATTAAAGATAATAAGAAAAAGTGTTTTAATTATATAAAACAAACCCATACTGGAATAGGTCCCTTAAAATTAGATGATAATACTAGTGAAAAAGAAATGGCTATAGAATTCAATCAGTATTTTACAAGTATATTTAAACAATCAGATTTAATACTTTCTAACACACAATATACATCTGAAATCATATCATTCTTTTCAGAACAAGATACAGTAGAAGCTATTAATAAAATCAAATGTAATACTTCTCCAGGTCCTGATTGTATTCATCCCAAATTTGTGAAAGAAGTATCAAGAGAACTCTCTGGACCATTAACTTATTTATTTAATATGACTAAAAATCAGGGAAGGGTTCCTCAATCTTGGAAAGTGGCGAACATCACGTCAATTTTTAAAGGTGGTAGTAGGCAGACAATAAATAATTATAAGCCTATGAGTTTAACTTCACTTATCAGTAAGATTATTGAAAGATTAATTCATTCTAAAATTTCTGAACATAGTAAAAGTTCTGGTAGCACAGATACTTCTCAGCATGGTTTCTCCACTGGTAGGTCATGTTTAACAAACCTTCTAAGCTTCTTTGAGCCAGTTAGCGATGCGCTAGATAATGGCCTTCCGGTGGATGTTATATTTTTGGATTTTGAAAAGGAATTTGATACTGTGTCGCATAAAATTCTGATTGAACATCTTCACAACATAAACCTGGATATGCATTTTATTAATTGGATCTCATCATGGTTATATAACAGATATCAAAGGGTGGTTATTCGTGGTCACGAATCCAATTGGAGTTTAATAACTAGTGGAGCACCACAAGGCTCTGTCCTTGGACCTCTACTTTTCAATATAATGATAACTAGTATGCAAACATCTAAAGACATCTGGATAAACAAATATGCAGATGACTGTAAAATAGGTTATATTGTGAACAACACTTCAAAAGCAAATATATTACAAGATAATTTAAATAACTTAACAAATTGGGCAGTAAAAAACAATATGAAATTAAATCCTGCAAAATGTAAAGTCATGCACATGGGGAATAATAAAAAGTACACATATTCAATACAAAATGTAAACTTAATTGCCACTGTAGAAGAAAAGGGTTTGGGTATAACAATTACAGATAATTTAAAATTCAATTCCCATACCAACAAAACTGTTAAAAGATGTCACATGATTATAGGTAATATTTTGAGACATATCAGAAGTAGAAAGCCATCAGTTATTTTACCCTTATACAAAAGTTTGGTGTGACCTCACTTAGATTACTGTGCTTCATTTTGTGCCCCAACCTCTATTGGCTATCAACAAATGACAGAAAGAGTACAGCATAGAGTAACTAAAAGGATTGAAAAAATGTCTGTAGTAGATTATGGCACCAGACTAAAAACATTACAATTATACTCCTTGAAGTATAGAATTTTAAGAGGTGATCTAATTTATACTTATAAAGCATACCAAAATGACTGTTTGTTAAACTCTATTGGATTAGAAAAATACTTTGTAAATAATTCTACTAGATGTCATAATTTGAAGTTAAAATCAACCATATGTAAAACTAACAAAAGGTCGACATTTTTTACAAAGATAATTCCTCCAATTTGGAATACACTACCAGCTGATATTATAAATAGTGAAAATATAGAACAGTTTAAAAAAAGACTTGACGAATATATGGGTGATAAGAAATTTTACTTCCACCGCTGATACAGCAGGTGGCGAGTTCAGTAATGGGCATCTCGCCTTTTGAACTTGTACCTATCTATGAATCTATGAGTGTCATCGGAAACAAAAGATGTAGCAGAGGAGGATCTGGGGGGGAAAAAATGAAGGAGGGATGGGCAAAAACAAGGGGAGTACAGTAGAAAGTGATGTGAAAAAGGGGGAAGGCAAGGGAAATGAAATGAATACATTGCCTTCTGTTTGTGCAGCCCTCCCTTAGAAACATAGAAACATAGAATTTGACGGCAGATAAGGACCGCTTGGCCCGCCCAGTCTGCCCATTTCCCTACCTGATGGATAAGCTGCAGATCCTAGTTAACCAGCAGCCTACTTCTTCCTACCCCCACCCCCTAGAATTGCCTTATGACTGTTCCATGCATGCTTGAATTCCACCACTGTCTTTGACTCCACAACCTCCTCTGGAAGGCCGTTCCATACATCCACAACCCTCTCTGTGAAAAAATACTTCCTTAAATTACCTCTGAGCCGCCCCCCTTCTATCTTCAAATTGTGCCCCTTTGTTCTTGCACACCGCTTTTTTTGAAAGATGCTACCCACTTGGACTTTGTTGATTCCCTTGAGGCACTTGAAAGTTTCTATCATGTCCCCCCTCTCCCTCCTTTCCTCAAGGCTATACATATTAAGCTCCTTAAATCTCTCTTCATATGTCTTCCGGTGCAAACCCTGCACCATTTTAGTTGCCCTCCTCTGGACAGCTTCCATCCTGTCTATGTCTTTATGGAGATTGGGTCTCCAGAACTGCACGCAGTACTCCAGATGGGGTCTCACCAGCTGTCTGTACAGAGGGATAATAACTTCTTGTTTTCTACTGGTGATGCCCCTCCCTATGCATCCCAGTATCCCCCCAGCCCTCCTTGCTGCCCTCTCACATTGCTTGCCCACCTTTAGGTCATCTGATATGACTACCCCCAGGTCCCTTTCCATTGTTGTTGTTGTTAATATCTCACCCCCCATTGTGTACTCTTCCCCTGGGTTTTTGTTTCCCAGGTGCTTACTGTAGGTTTGGCAGCCGATATGACTGTGCCCAAGATGGGGATTGGCAGCATGGCCCAGAGTACTCCCATGTCTATGGATAATGAAGATGTTTCAGCTCTCCTGGATCCCCTTGCATACAATTGCTTCTGAATGGTTCACCCTTTTCTTTTACCCAGGAACTACAGAGACAGGGGCATCTTTGGTTGGATGCAAATAACCACTCTGACACTGGGAATTTTCAGTCATAAGACTCGCCATTACTGAGGATGGGACAGAGTGCACACAGTCAGTCTATATTGATCACATACCCAAATCTTCTATACAATTACTATGACACTGCTTTGAGTATTGCCTTGGTCCCAGCACCGTAACTGTGTCATGAGTGCTAACTTTGTTCTGGGCTCTCCCAGTCCCTGCTATACTGGCATCTCTGGATCCTTCCTGGTCCTGCCTTAGTTACCTTTGTACTGTGAATCCCCGTTCCCCAAATTGAAAATGCCTCTGTCCTTAGCAAGCCTTATACTAACTCTTGTATTTAGTCTGGCATGCTGGCACGGTGCCCAGAATGTTCAGGGTGACTCTATTCTGTTGTCTTGGACCAATTGATGAGCATTGCTAGCTGTGCCCCAGTGTCTGAGAACCCCCAATGCCCCTCCACACATGTGGTAGGGCCCACATCAGCCAGAGCTCCATTTTGCTGCAGTACCTAGTAGCCCACCTCCCCCAGGGACTGCCCAGCATAATGGCCCCAAGTTGCCACCTTATCATTTTGGGGACCCTCGCCCACATTTTTGGAGACAACCTCCTACCTGTACCCAAGCGTGGAGCTTCAGTCCCATTTTTTTTCCATCCGCCTTACTGCAACAGTTATTGAATCTCTCCCCCATACTCTAAAGCATTCACAATCCCTCTTCTGGGTAATCCTCTTCAGGCCTGAAAGCCATCAGGTGGCACTCCTTGAGAACGTACTCCCCTCCAGGATTCCCTCACCCTCTCTAGGATCCCACTAACTATGCCACTCTGGGACAACCTGGTTTGACTCCAAACTTTGATCCACCGGTAGAGGGACATCTGAACTCCCAAGGTGTATCATGGCCACAACAGGTCTGTCAATGTACTGTTGAACACACTTGCTAGACAGGGTGTCAAGACCTCAAACCACCCCATAGCAGCAAGGATGGCAGGTACCCATGTACCCAGCTGGGAGCCTGCAGCAGGAACTGCACACCCCTAGCCCGTGTCTTGAGCCAGCCACCTGGTGAATCACCTGTCATGCCTGCCTCTCTGCAAGCATATCAGTACCCCTCCTGTCTCCATCAGCAAAGCTAACAGCTAATGAAGCATTTGTGCACACCCCACTTGTTTCCTGCTAATGAAGCATCCCCTTGCCAGCACCCTGGCATAGGGCAATGCTCCAGTCCCATATCCATGCCCGAGGGCACTCCACAGCAAGGACACTTTGGCTGTGACATCCTCTCCCCTTTTTCTCTTTGGCTGACTAGCCCTTCTCTGTATTCCAGCCTGAATTTCTGCCAAGAACCCTTTTACCCAGGTTACAGGGGTTCCTTTTATAGTTCCAGTGCTCCTCCTATTTCCACTGTCCCTCAGAGGGCAATGCACAGGTACCATGTCCCTCCACTGGGCATAGATAGTAACATCACTGCCCCATACTGTCAGGGAGAAGTTGTTACACTCTCCCCCAGTTAAATGTTTCCATCCACAGAAACAATGAGGAGGGTGCTGATGGTCTGAACCCTTTATGCCACACAAGGGCGGTGAACAAGCCACCTTTTGCCTAATGTCTAGCATGAGCATTTGCTGCACAGCTACTCAAACAAAAACTCACCCAAACAAACAAAATGCCCCCCCAAAATAATCCCACCACTCTATGTTACCAGGTGACAAAACCCCACTTGTGTCCCACCGCATTGTACCATGGGGCGGAAGTGGCAGGGTCACCTATTCACACACACACACACACACACACACTCATTTCAGCCATGCAAACTGACATACTTAGAGGTTGCAATCCTTTCTTATGGCTCTGCTAGCCTTGTAAATGCCTTCCTACATACCCCACTAGGCCATGTCTGGCCTGCCCATGTATGTCCTGGATCCCAAGGGAAACCCAGCCCGTACTGTGTCTTCTATCCCTGTGGGCAAGTCAACTCAGCATATTACAGACTTTTGGGATAAAACACCCCTCAGCCACCAAACTCCCTGTTTGACACAAGGGGGTCTTGATCCCATCTCCACCCCCCACCACCTGGGGTTCATTGCTTACCTCATTTACTCTGAACATCCCCTAACAGAGGACCACTGCTGTACTGCTGCCCCCGGCTACCACAAAAAGAGAGAGGGGCAAGGATTTACAAAAAAAAATACTCCTTACTGTAAATACTCACAGCTGGTTGCATATAAAAATACACAGATACATAAGAAATGGGTGTCACACTGTTTGACACAATTTTTAGACAGCTAACGTTATACATACAAACTAGGGGATTATCTCCAAATGCAGTCCTTTGTGGAGGTTAGTTTCCCCCCACAGATGAACCTATCATTTCATTGGTCCTAAGTTGCTCCAGTGTCGCTTCAGCTGGTGAGTACTTCCTTCTAGTCCTAGAGAAGAAATGAAATGGCATAACACATGCATGCGTATACACTTCACAAACATTTTCATAATGCAATTTTACTGGCTGAAAATATGCTCTTTGTATTATTAGTGGCATGCAAACAAAATCCCATAGGACAGATGTCCAGTAAAAAGTCCTAACACTGGAAACAGAGGAAACCACCGATGGGGTGCACAGTTACTTTTTTCCAGTGGCTCTTCAACCTGCACTTCCTGCAGGCAAGGCAAAGTTATGGTCAGAAACCGTGACAAATGTCCATTAAAAGTCTGGGCCCCCATAATGGTGGTGATGAGGCTTCATGATGATCTCTCCCACCCCGTTCAAGGTCTCCAGCTGCCTCTTGGTGATCTGTCTGGTTACCGTGCAGTAGTGGATGAGATGGACCCCAATACTCTGGCCATCTCCTGTTAGTCCGGGATGTTATAGATCTTGGCACCCCAGTATCCTGTGGTAGTTTCCCCATTGCTTTGTTGCACTGGGCAGTAGATTTGAGTCTGTCAATGATGATGATTCTGATGTCTCTTTCCTTGGAGGGCTGATCCATCCTTACTCCTCACATCTGAGACTCCATTTGTTTTTGGTTTTTTATTACCAATGTGAATAACTTTGCACTTTTTAGCTTTACATTTGAGTTGTTGGTATTCATGGTGCAAAGCTTTACCACTGTGGGGAGGAAACAATCTTCTACTTGTCTCGTGCCCAGCTGTCCCCCTCACAGTGATGTCATGCTAAGAAAATTTCTGGGCGGCTCGTAATTAAAAAACAATCTAAAGTTTACACTAAAGTACACTTTTATGGACTTCTGTGGCCCACAGGGAGTTTAGGGGGCACATGCCTCCCTTCAGACTGTATGGGGATGATAGCCATGCCTGGTAATTTATGATATGCAGACTGCCTTCAGTGTCCTTCAGTTACATTTAAATAGGAATAATTTATTTCAAAATGTCTCCAAAACAAGCGCTAGAATGTTTATTTCCAATGATGAGTACTCCTGCTCCATTAGTCCTGAGTTTTCTATCACAACCTTGATGGGAGTAAAATTAGAGGCAATCTGCTACTACAAATATGTATTGAGGACACTAAATTGACTATAGACAGTCCTTCATCAAGCAAATATAAGAGCTGTGTGAGAAGCAAAGAAAGGGGTCTGCAAAGTCCTTCACCAAGCATATATAAGGACTGTGTGAGAAGCAAAGAATGTGAGATCTTACTTCGAGAGGGCTCTTGCAGTAGGTAATTACATATAGGACTGACATCGGCAGGCGGCAGGACCCCATGGAAAAATTTCTAGCTAGCAGTCCCTGGCGGGGACCACCCCCACGTCAGGTGACCGGCGTCAGACGACGTCGGTATAAAGGGGCGGTCCCGGATGCCCGCCTTCCAGTTCTTTCCCGCCGTCAGATCGTGCAGCACCTTGTGGTGAAGTTCATGCTCAGCCCTGTTGCTTCGTCGTTTTTTTAACGAAAGTATCAGTATTTTGCATTTAATTCGTCAGGTGAACGTCGGTTTATGTCGTCCCCTTCAAAAAATAAGTGCGACTCGTGTGGCGCCCAACTGCCTCTTAACAAAGACGGTCACTCCCTCTGCCTTTTTTGTTTAGGCCCTGACCACGCGGTAGAGAAGTACCCACATTGCGTGCATTTCAACGCGGCCACCCGCAGACGACGCCAACAGTCTTTGGAAGCCCATCTCCTTAAAAAGAAGATGTCCGCAATGGAGAAGGAGTTGAAGAAACTTAGGCAGGCATCAACCTCCCCAGAAGGACACAAGAAGCGGGACAAAGAAAGGCACCGGGAGAAGGCCTCCTCTTCCGTGACTCTGGCTGGAGCCACGGCTAAGGTAACGTCCCCTCCGGGGGATTGCCCGACGGCAGCCTCCAAGGCTTTGGAGGAGGTGTCAGCCCGCCCATCAGGTTCATGTTCGAGCCCGCTGGGTGCCTCCGGGCAAAAGGAGGCTTCTGCCCCCAGTACTGCTGCAGGCTTGTGGCCTACTGGTGCGGGCACCTCCCATAAGCTGGACGTCGGCTCCTCCGACGTCCGCCGGGAGAAGGCCGCTAAGATGCCTGACCCTCGGGGGCGGCTGCGGCCAGTGTCCTCCTCAGACGGGCCACTTCCCACCTCGGTCCGCCTCCCGACGCAGGGACTTCTAAGTCGGACGCTGGCTCCTCTGGCGCCGATTTGGCCCTGTCGACATCGCTCCTCCGATGTGCACCGGCATCGGAGCCTATGACAGACCCTTCACCGTCTGTCGTTCCAGGTTCCCCGCAGCCTTCGCTGCCATCCAGGGAGCCCGAGTCCCCCCTGCCTGACCCCGGGGACTTCTCTCCTTCATCCCCAGGTGATGCTCAGGATGCTTTTCCACCGTCAGATCCTCCTCCTGCAGAACCGGATCTGACGCCGGCCCCCCGGACGCTGGCCCCGCCGACGCCGGTTCCGACGCCGGCCCCTCCGATGCTGGCGGGGGATATTCCTCTCCCATCGGGCCCTCCACCCCATGGGCCTATCACGGTTGATCCGCCCATGGAGTTCCCTACTGGGCTGTCTGCTCCAGCAGCTCCTCCGGTACCTGGGTATCCGCCGTCTTATCCGACGCTGGTTTACCCGGGTCCACAGTATCCTGCGTCGCAGTACCCGGTGCCGACTCCACCGACGCCGCAGTACCCGACGCCGCAATACCCAGCTCCGGTATTCCCGCAGCCGGGTTACGGATACTCACCTTACGGATATCATCCATACAACTATCCCCCTCCTCCTCCACCGCCCCCCAGGCCGCCGGTGGATCTTCAGGAGACTCTGGCCTCCTGGTGGGCTGAGGCCAAGGCTCAGCTCACCAAGGAAGTCGAGAGCCGCCTTATAGCGATGGTGCCACCCCCAGCTCCCATACACCCCAGACGGCACACTCCCTCTCCGCCTCCGGATTCCCAAGCTCTCCCCTCGGGATCCAGAGAGGGGCAGGACACGCGTCCAGGGATCCCCCCTAAGGAACCCGTTCCTCCCCCTAGATGAGCTAGGGAGTCTTACTCTGCTTCAAACTCTTCTTCTTCTTCTCTCTCGGACTCCTCGGATTCCTCCGACGGATGTTCCAAGAAAGACCACGAGCCTCGCTCTCCGTCCAAGCCCTGGGCGAAGACTCCTCTGAAGTCTCCTCTGGAGGACCCTTCCTTCACGGAGTTGCTCAGGAAGATCCAGGAAGTCCATCAGTGGCGTTCCTTAGAGCCAGATCCTCAGCGGGTTAAACTCGCTGAACATCTGGACTTGCCCCTTACGGCCCCTACTCTAGTGCCACCCTGGATCGAGCCTCATGCCCACCTTGTTTCCACCATTTGGAAACAACCGTCGGCTTTAGCCCCACTTCCTCGGAAGTCCAACAGGCTATACCAGGCTCCGGAGGGTGTAGACTTTCTAGACTCTCACCCCGTGCAGACTCTGGTGTTAGCCGCTCGCGTCTGGTCAGCACACCGAAACATTGAGCTTGTCTCCCCCGGATAAGGAATCTCGGCTTCTGGATCAGTATGGAAGGAAGATCTATGCTTCTTCCACACTGGGGATCAGGGCCCTAAATTATGTAGCACATATGGGGGATTACCAGAAGGCTGTCCTTACCCAGGCGGAATCTAAGATTGACTCCTTGCCTGACTCCCAAGTCAAGCAGGAGTTAGCTGACCTTTGTCCGTTCTGCTCATTCAGCAAGTCGTCACATTCTGAGGACGACCTATGATGCAGTGGACACCGCAGGATGGAGCTCTGCGTTTGCCGTAAGTCTTCGGTGTCACGCATGGCTCCGTGTGTCAGGTCTGGTCCCGGACGTGCAGTCAGCAATTCAAGAAGCACCTTTCAGAGGTTCGGTGCTTTTCGGTGGTGATGTCAAGGACATCATCACTGACTTGCAGGAGAAGGGGACGGCCCTCAAATCTGTTGATTCCATGTACCGTCCCCATCCCCCGCAGTGCCGTCCCTTTCGCAGATGCAGCCGGCCTCAAGCAAAACCACAGGGAAGGTGGGCCACTAAATGTCGGGCCCCCACAGCTGCCAGGCCCCCGCCGCCCAAAAAAGCAGCGGGTGCCCCAGCTGCGGCGCTGCCTCACACCACCTGACTCCTTCCCTCTCCCACTGCCTCTAGACTTCCCAGAGGAACCGGTAGGAGGGAGATTCTCCTTCCACCTTCCGGGTTGGGAGAGGATAACATCGGATTCATGGGTGCTTCAGATCATAGCAGAGGGGCACTCTATAGAGTTTCTGCAGAAACCTCCACGTCACCCCCCTCTGAACTCCTCTTACTCAAGGGACCATCTTCCTTTGGTCAGGGAAGAAATATCTGCTCTCCTCGCGAAGCAGGCCATAGAACCCGTCCCCCCTCACCTTCACGGGACGGGTTACTATTCCCATTTCTTCCTTGTACCGAAGAAGACGGGAGATCTCAGACCCATTCTCGATCTCAGCTCCCTGAACTTCAATGTGGAATACAAGAGGTTCAGGATGCTCTCCCTTCAAACCCTCTTGCCCCTTCTCCAGCCGCGGGCCAATGGCTTTGTGCACTGGATATGCAGGATGCGTACCTGCACATCCCCATTCGCCCCTCGCACCGAAAGTACCTCAGGTTTGCATTCCAGGGGGACCATTACCTATTCCGGGTGCTCCCTTTTGGTCTTTCCTCAGCTCCCCGAGTTTTTACCAAATGCCTGGCAGTGGTAGCAGCCCACCTGCGTACTTTGGGAGTTCAGGTTTTTCCCCACCTGGACGACTGGCTTCTGACGGCCTCGTCCAGGGAGGAACTCCTGCATTTTCTCTCCCTCACCCAGCAGGTTTCCACTGGTTTGGGTATCACCATCAACCATTCCAAGTCTCATCTGGACCCTTCCCAGAGACTCCAGTTCATCGGGGCAATCCTCAATATGACAGTGTGCAGGGCCTTCCTGCCTTCGGACAGGGGGGCCTCCCTCCAGTCCCAGATTTCCCTTCTTTCGGAATGTAGAAGGGTCCGGCGAGGTCGGTGCTCCGTCTCCTGGGGCTTATGGCGGCTGCCATCCCGACGGTTCCGCATGCGCGCCTCCACATGAGGATCTCTCAGTGGACTCTCCGCTCTCAGTGGGATCAACTTGTAGATGACCTAGATCGTCTGGTGCTGATCTCCTCGCCGATGACAAGAGACTTGCAATGGTGGATGGTTCGAGAGAACCTGTTCCGGGGGGTCCCCTTCTTTCATCCTCCCCCCGCCCAGACTCTGACCACGGACGCATCAGGTGAAGGTTGGGGAGTCCATCTGGGTCCTCACCGAACCCAGGGGTTATGGTCCACATTGGAGCTAGCTCTCCACATCAGTGTGCTCGAGCTACGAGCAGTGCTGTATGCTCTCCAGGCTCTTCACCAATACATCCTTCCCGGTCACCTAGCTGTCCAAACAGACAACATGTGCGTGGTGTGGTACATCAACAAGCAGGGAGGGACTCGGTCCTACCCACTGTGCAGGGAAGCGATGAGGGTTTGGGAATGGGCAACGCTTCACAACCTTCACCTCACGGCAATCCATGTTCCGGGAGTCAACAATGTCCTGGCAGACAAGCTAAGTCGTTCTTCGGCTCTGCCACACGAGTGGGAACTGGACCAAAAAGTTCTAAAAAGCATCTTCCAGATTTGGGGGACTCCACAGATAGACCTGTTCGCCTCTTCCCAAAACGCAAAGCTTCCAACCTTTTGATCGCTCGCTTCAGAGCGAGGCACTTTCTGGAGCGACGCTCTATCTCTAAGCTGGAAGGACAGATTCGTCTATGCTTTTCCCCCAATTCCTCTGGTCCCTCATGTGCTGCAGAAGCTGGCAGTGGAAGGAGCGAGAATGATTCTGATCGCTCCTTTCTGGCCCAGGCAAATCTGGTTCTCTCTTCTACAACAATACTCAGAGGTTTCTCCTCTTCCTCTTCCTTTATCTCGAGGACTGCTGACCCAGGATCAGGGAACCCTGGTCCATCCGGGACTCAAGTCTCTCCAACTTCATGCATGGCTCCTGCAGACCTAGCCCAATCCAGTTTTGGCGTCTCTCCTAAGGTGGCGAGATTCTGGTGGAGGCTAGAAAACCCTCCACTAGGTCCACCTACGCTATGAAATGGAAGAGATTTTCCATTTGGGCTGCCTCCAGGAATGTGGAACCTTTCTCCTGTCCTGTGGCTGTTCTGCTTGATTATTTGCGTCATCTTTTTGACCTGGGTCTCAGTCACTTCTCTTTGAAGGTTCACATGGCTGCTATTTCAGCCTACCATGTTCCCTTCGCTGATAAAGCATTTGCCCAATTGGAGGTATCCAAGACCTTTCTCAGAGGGGTCCTTCATCTCAGGCCCCCTGTTCGGACTCCGGCTCCCCCTTGGGACTTGAACTTTGTCCTCAAGAAACTTACCTTTTCTCCTTTTGAGCCTGCAGCTTCCACAGACTTGAAGTTCTTATAGTGGAAGACGCTATTCTTGGTGGCCATTACTTCTGCTCACAGAATTTCCGAGCTCCAGGCCCTTATGTGCAAAATCCCTTATCTGATTTTTCACAAAGAACGAGTAGCTCTTCACACAAATCCTAAGTTTCTCCCGAAAGTGGTAGCGGAGTCTACCTTAAATCAGTCTATTGAATTACCTGCCTTTTTCACGCAGTACTCCAACCAAGGAGAATACTTGCTCCATACCATGGATGTCCACAGGATTCTGAGATACTACACCGATAGGACGAAGGATCTCAGAAAGACTGATCAGTTGTTCATCTCTTTTGCTCACAAAAGGGAAGGCAATGCTGTCTCCAAGCAATGCCTATCAAAGTGGTTGGCTCATTGCATCACTTTCTGTTATGACAAGTACAACAAGACCCTACCGGGTCAAGTCAGAGGCCACTCCACTCGTGGAGTAGCAGCCTCTGCGGCTTGTTTCAAGAATGTGTCTGCGGCAGACATCTGTGCTGCCGCCACTTGGACTTCCATCCATACCTTTACGAAACATTACAGTTTGGACATTGCCTCTCACCATAGAGCTGGCTTCGGGTTAGCTGTCTTGCAAGGCCTCCTATCTTGAGGTTTGCAAGGTTGTTTGCTACTTCTTGGAGTAGTTCCTCCTCCCAGTGTCTTTCATTTGTTCCAGACTGCTTGGGATTCTGTCCTATATGTAATTACCTACTGCAAGAGCCCTCTCGAAGTAAGATAGTACAGTTACGTAAAAACTTACCGTAACAGTAGATCTTCGAGAGAGGCTCTTGCAGTAGGTAATACCTTCCCGCCCTCCATCCCCCTAGGCTTTTTCAGCTCCTTTTCCATTGAGAGAAATATCTGCTGCTCTCTCGTCCGGGCTTTCCAGGCCTGTGGCAGGAAAGAATTGAAGGCGGGCGTCCTGGGACCGCCTTTATACCGACGCCGTCCTGATGCCGGGTCACCTGACGTCGGGCTGTCCGCCAGGACTGCTAGCTAGAAATTTTTCCATGGGGTCCTGCCGCCTGCTGACCTCAGTCCTATATGTAATTACCTACTGCAAGAGCCTCTCTCGAAGATCTACTGTTACGGTAAGTTTTTACGTAACTGTACTTTGTGGAGTCCTTCACCAAGCATATATAAGGACTGTGTGGGTAACAAAGAATGGAGGCTGCAGAGTGCTTCATCAAGCATATATAAGGACTATGTGAAAAGCAAAGAAGAGGGACTACAGAGTCCTTCACCAAGCATATATAAGGACTGTGTGAGAAGCAAAGAATGGGGGCTGCAGAGTCTTTCACCAAGCATGTATAAGGACTGTATGAGAAGCAAAGAATGTGGACTGCAGAGTTCTTCACCAAGCATATAAGAACTGTGTGAGAAGCAAAGAGTCCTTCACCAAGCATATATAAGGACTGTGTGAATAACAAAGAATGGGGCCTGCAGAGTCCTTCACCAAGAATATATAAGGACTGTATGAGAAGCAAAGAATGGGGACCAGCTTGTCGGCGCAGTGGTAACACTACTACTCATGATGCCGAGGACCTGAGTTTAAGTTATTGGGGGATGACCAGGGGGAGGAGGATTGAGCATTCCATAGAATCCTCTCCTCCTCTGGGGAGGGAGGGAGGGATGTAGCTGCCTCCACCAGGGTAACCGCAGGTGACGGTGCGAGTGGAAGTCAAGCTAGGGAGGGGGAGATGCCAACACAGCATGACACATGATGCACACTTGTGTGCACATGCATCTCCTAGCACTGGCTGGTCAGTATGTCAGGGGAATGGGATCCAGAATAATGAAAAACATTGCTCTTTAGTCAATACAGTGCAGTCATTATATACTGAATACCTGTGCCAGTCGAATACCAGTCATTTAAATCATAAGTTAACTATGACAACCATTCATCACACTTCATAAATAGTATTAGCCTACCCAATTAATTGTCCCTGTCTATGACTTGAGAACCTTAAAGAAATAAGAACAAGATAAGCATGAGTGGTAAGCACATGTAAAAATATATACACTAGAACATTATAATCATGTCAAGCAAGCATAACTCAATATTAGGGCAGCAATACTATCAAACAGACAATTCATAAAAATGTAGTAAGTTCAATTCTTTCATTTAGGCCTGGTCACTTACAGGAAAGTACTGGAATACAGAAAGCAGCAATAGCTGCAAGATCAGGGCTTCAGTACCACAATCCTTTCTGCAGGCACATTCATAATGAAAGCATTTACTTACTGGAACCCTCATAAACACTGGTTCTCCTTCCATAACAGACACTGTATAAAGGGGCAGTCACATTTCATCCTACCATGTTGACAGCATTCTTGTCGACCATGATCTTGGGGTGGGGGGGCAGAGGCAAAGCAGACAGTGCTGCCTGCTACAGAAGGAAAACCAGTGTTTATGAGGGCTTCAGTATGTAAACTCTTTCATTACAATTGTGTCTGCATGGAGGACTGGGTTACTGATGCCCCAATCTATTCAACAGTTGCTGCTTTTCGTATTCCAGTACTTTAATGGCTCCCAAACAGAAAACACAGTCATTCTCCTTATGTAGTAGAAGGGTATTGATATCCCCACCTCATTTTGTACTTGGCCACCCTGAACTACATTTGCCTCATGGTCTTGCCTACATAGAAGCAGCCACAAGAACAAGTGGCCAAATGCACTACACCCCTTGACAGGCAATTATTAAAAAAAAATCCCATTCTAGAGTTTATAACAGATCCAATATTAGTGATGTCTATGCAATATATGCAATATTTACAATTTCCACAGGTATAGCAGCTGTCTGGTAATGGTGGGAGATATGTAAGGGGTTATGGGGCCATTGGTTGAACCAAATACTCCAAATTGTTCCTAAGATGGCTACCCTTTCTAAAGAGCAATCTCAGAGGCTGACTAGCCAGCTCCCTTAGGGCTGGATCTTACTTCACAATCTGCCAGTTATTCTGGACAATCTTTTCCACTTTGGACCTTAGCCAGCATGGATCTGCCTCCAACCGGAATGTTCCTCCTGCTAATTGTTGCTTATGCTACCTTCCAGTCAGAGGTGCCAGAACCTGAGCCAGCATGGCTCTGCCTCCCACTGAATGTTCCTCTTTTATTTATTTGTTTATTTGTTAACCAGGTGGGTGCACTGATCCCAGATCCTGTTTTCAGGCATGACCCCAAGCCATAGAAATGGCACAGACAAAGTAAAAATAGAAATAGGTAAAAAAGATACAGGGAACAACAAGTAGTTACAGTACAATGCATAAGTGAAACATTGAGTGATATGAAACAAATGGTATAGAACTGAACACACTGGCTATAATGTGACCACAGTGCAAGCAGTTATAGTGCACAGAGTTTAAGTGGCAGCACTGTGCTCAACGTAGTTCAATACAGTAACAGTTTCCAGAGTCACTTATGTAAAAAAAAAAATTTCCAGAGTCATTAAATATATTGAACTTATGATACTAAATATAATAAAAGACAAAGAACACAGGCCAGTTGTCATGTTGCATGTTGATACTAATAACATCAACAAACAGGAGGAGGTGGATATATAACAAGATTTCAAGGGTTTAAATGCACTCTTACAAGAGAGAGATGAATTGTGAGGTGATTTTTTTTTTCAGAAATCCTGCCTGTTCCGAGAGCCAGTTTAAAGATCCACCATAAAATCAAAAAAATTAACAACTGATTAAGAAGGTGGAGTTTACAGGAGGGGATTACACGTCTTACCCATTGGGAAGAATTTAAGGGTATGCATGGGTATTATTGTCAAGATGGCTTGCATCTCAACAAACATGGTAGTCATAAGCTTGGAAACAGGTTAAGAAATCACATTAATACATTTTTAAACTAAGCGATAAGGGGAGAGGTAACATATCAAACCTGGGCAAAAAGATACAGGAGAATGGAGCAATCAGGCATTTGCAAAAACATAGGAAATGCTCAAGGCTATTTCATTAAATGCCAGAAGCCTAAATTTAACAAAACTATCGGAATTACAATTAATCCTGCATAAAAAAAATATTGATATTTGTGCAGTATGTGAAAAATAGTGGGATGAAAAACATGGCATGGAGCAGAAATACACCAGGATACTAGTTGTTTCATAAAGACAGGTTGGACAGGAAGGTGGGGGTGTAGCTTTTTTTGTTAAAGATGTATTAAATGCTCAGTCTATGATCCATTGATTACATCAAGGTTGTCTTATGAGTCATTATGGATCAGCTCATATAGAAGGCACAGTAAGACACTTAGCTGGTATACTACAGATCACCTAATTCATCTACTAGTACAGATATCAGTATAAAGGAAGAATTAATGGAAAAGGCAAGCAGAGGTGATACAGTCATTATGGGGGATTTTAAATTCCCTAGTATCGATTGGTTAAATATGGAAGCAAAAACAACAGATGAAAAATGTTTTATAGACACATTGCTAGACTTGGGTCTGGAACAGTTGGTCAGGGAACCCACTTGGGGTTTTAATATTCTAGACTTGGTTCTTACCAATGTCACTAACATAATGAAGGATCTGCATATAAGGGAGACTTTGAGTAATACAGACTACCATATGGTTGAGTACGCACTAGGTTACGGTATTAAGTATATCCAGGGTAAAACTACCATTAGAAATTATAATAAAGTGAATTTTCATAAGATGAAAGAAGAATTAAAGAGATGGAATTGGGGGAGTGAATTTGCCTCTAAGGGAATGGAGGAAATGTGGAATATCTTAAACAATAAGTTACTGGATATAGAGAGCAAACATGCACCCATTAGGGAATTATACAATAAAAAAGGCAACATTCCACTGTGGTGCACCATGAATGTTTTGAAGCAAATTAAAAGGAAACAAAAATGGCTTATACTAAAATGAAAAAGAAAACAGATAGCCACAGTGTCTCTTGCTAAAAGGCGGAACTGAAAAAGCGAAAAAAAACTTAGAAAATCAGAAAGGCACAAGTTGGAATTTAGGACTGCGTATGTCAATAATAATAATATTTTTTACTCCTGTATAAACAACATGAAGTCAGTACATAAGTCGGTAGGTCCAGTATTTTCAGAGGGCGTAGAGATCAATGATCCACAAGAAATGACAAATGTTTTGATAAATATTTCTGTGAAGTATTTAATAAAGAGTTGAATCTTAACCAAATAGAATCCCATCACATATATATAACAATCGACAATTCATTTACCATATCTGAAGTATGGGAACTGCAAGCTGTGATGCTGTTATTTAAAAAGAGGATAGAAAGATATTGTTGAACAATATAACCAATCAATCTGACAGCCATACTTTGTAAAGTTGGAGAAAGACTGATAAAAATAAAATAGAGGAGGATCTGTTAAGACTAGGAATCTATGACACATCTCAGCATGGATTTAAAAAAAAAAAGGCAGGGCTGGTATAACCAATATGCTAAGTTTTTACAAAAAAAGTCAATAAATGCATCAATGATAGTATCCCTGTTGATGTTGTATTCCTTGACTTTCAAAAGGCTTTTGATAAAGTCTCCCACCCTGTATTAGTGCATAAAATGGAAAAATTGGGACTTGACACATGCATTATGAAATGGGCACAAAACGGGCTGAGTGGCAGGTCTCAAGCTGTTCGTATCAAAGGCGTGTTGTCAGACAAGGGGGCAGTTACCAATGGGGTCCCACAGAGCTCAGTATTGGGCCATGTTTTATTCTCACTGTTTATCAGTGACATAGATAAAAACGTTGGCAGTTCCATAGTAAAATTTGCCGATGACTTCAAACTAGGGGATCCAGTTAAAACCACCGACGATAGGTACAATCTGTCACAGGACCTACTTAAAATTCAGCATTGGGCCATAGAGAACAAATGTTTTTTGGGTATTGAGAAATGTTCAGTGTTACATTTGGGTACAAACAACTTAAATCAAGTCTACTACCTAAATGATAATCTTATTAAATGGGTGGAGACAGAAAAGGATCTGGGAGTTATTATTGATAAGGATTTGAAGTTTAGCACTCACTGTGTTAAATTGTTTCACAGAACTAATTACCTAGTAATCTGTGTTAAAAAAGCTTTTGTAGCAAGGAACAGGCAGTGCATCATACCTATCTATCAAACTTTTATTAGACCTCATCTGGATTATTGCATGTAGTTATGGAGCCCATATCTGAGGGGAGATGTTGATAGGGTGGAGAGGGTACAGAGGCAAACAGCTAAGTTGGTCTCCAGTCTGCAGCATGTGCCATATAAAGACAGACTTAAAACACGGGGGATGTACACATTAGAACATAGGTATGTACGAGGAGACCTCCTGATGATGTATCAAATTTTATATGATCAGGAACTGACAGATGGAATGAGGATAGAGATTCAAACAAAACCAAATTGACTAAGATCACATAAAATGCAGATACTGCTAGAACACGCTAAAAGGAATGGCAGATTATATTCACTTGTTCAAAGAACAGGCAGATTATGTAATGCATTACCTGAAGACCTAGTTCAAAGTACTGTAGTAATAAGGAAATCTTCAAAACGAGACTTGATGACCATCTACTAGGCATTGGGGTAAAATGTGCCCACTAATGTGGGAGGACAGACTTGATGATCATCTTCACCTTTTTCTGTCCAAAAACCCAGTGTGATACCCAATGTGATATCCATTGTGGCACTCCAGTTTCCCAGCAAGATGAGGGCGGAGTGCATATGCTTCACCCTTGGGTTGGGCCTCTTTATCATCTCGGGGCATTTGCAGATGATGGTAGCAGTAGGGGAAGTTTTATAGTGGGATTTAAATAGGGGGTGTGAACCCAGGGTCTGTACTGGATCAGATAGGCTCACCAAATATATTTGCTACAGAACTAGTGAGGTGAAATGTTCCTTACTCCCAAAATGTTTCCACACATTAAAGTGATTTTCCGAGCTTATGGGATGACTTACATCAAATCGTAGCTGATGCTGGCAACAGTCCCTTTCCGTACACGTTGAATATTTTTGTGCAGCCTTTTTTTTTTTAACTGGAAAGGATCATATTTTGGCCTTGACAAGATGGCCAGCTGATCCCTTCCACCTCCCTATTAATGTAGATGCCCCCGCGCACAGGCAAGTTATTACATGCAGCAAGGGAAAGTGTGGGGGCATGCCACATTGAAGTGAATGGGAGTCTTATTTTTAATTACTATTTTACACATTATGATGGCGAATTAGAGATTAATGAAGACCACTACTTGACTAACAAGGCCCTTCAGTAAGGTGGTGGCCTTCATTAATGCCACACGTTGTACACCTCATACTCCATTATCCACAGTAATTAAATTCACGTGTCACTTCACCATACCGCTCAAGTTTTATCACTGAAATGAGGGACACAGAAATTCAAAATGAGGGACAGTGAGGGACACTGACCCTCATATTGAGGGGCACATACTAAAACATGGAGATACAAGATCAGAACACTGTGGAAACCATTGTGTTTACTTGTATAATGTTTATTTTTGATTTATCACCTTAGAGTATTGAGAATTTCTGCTTTAAAGTCTGAATTTGCAGCACATTCTCTGTGTGGGCCGGACCTTTTCCATGAATGACAGATGAGGAACAGAACAATTTTAAGGGTACAAAGAAGTTTAGATAAGTGCTAAAATGAGGGTCATCCTTTGTAATCAGGGACAGTTGACAGGTAGGCATAACTGGCAACTCCTGGTGACATTCCACTATCTAGCCATAACGTAGTATAATGTTCAAGTGTGAATACTGTGCTCAAAAGTGACATAGATAGATTATACATTTAAAAAATACTCTACTGAATGATTCAAATCCCACTATTGCTACTAATTACAAATATAACAATGTTTCATACATTACATTGATAATAAACATGGACTGTAACACCTATGTACAATTTCTTTGTTGGTCCAATAAAAGGTATGGAAATCTGCAATGAAATAAGTGAATAAGCAAAATACTTTAAAATTAACCATAGTATGATATATCAGCTTTATTGCACCATTATTATTATTACACTGATAGGGTTGATAAAAGCCATCCTTCTGCAGTCCCACAATGCATGTGGCTCTGTCTATTGTATAAATTAAGTTTGGGCCCTTTAACCTTTGGGGGAAGGGGCACTGGATTTGGGTCTTAAAGCTGGGCAAAATAATTAATATGATGTGCTGCTACCACCTGGGGAAGCCCCTTGTATTACAGACTAATATTCAGAATGTTACCCCTAGGAAAAATGATACTTACCAGTCCCACCCTCAATGCAATATCAGTCACCAAGCAATAAACAGTAGTAGAAAAAGATAAAAAAAAATGCATACAAAGTTTAAAGGTTTATTAGGGTAGTTGGAACAACAATCTGTGGAGGGATGGGTATAGGTTAAGCAACAAAACATTAACAAAGAGACAGTGGTGTAATCCCAAAAAATCCTTCCTCCCTCCAGCCATCTTACAATGTCTTTGCGTAAGTCATGCACCAGTAAGTAAGTCCCTCAGGAACTCTCTTAGTAGTTACTTTGATACCCCAGCAGCTGAAACTTTGTAGGCCTGGTGCTTGGTAGATGAGGAGATGTGCATGCAAACACCGCAATGGAGAATTTAACATACAGCAAACTGTAGCCCCCCTCTCCCTGCTAGGGGTGTAGGGGGGAATTGCCACAAAAATGGGTGAGTGCACATGGTGCGGGGACAATGCAGTCCAGGGTGCCAGCTAATCCTCAATTTGAAATCATGTTTCCAATGTCCAACAGTGGGGATGCACTTAGAGGAACTAACACAAATTGAGTGCACTTAAATGTGCCCAAAGCAGGCCAAGTTCATAGTTATGAATTGGTAAAATGCTTGCATTTTTATTTAAAGATATACTGGTAGTCCTTTTCATAAACATATAGCATTATATAATATACAGTGTCTGTGAGCAAAAGGGTACTCTGGCTCAGCTCAGCTTTCATAAAGTGCTGAAAGATGATGTAGAAAACCTCTTTCCTTAGCATGGCTCTCTCCAAGCCTACCATACTTCTCCTCCTCACCTCGTACCTCCTCACCGTGGCCCCCTCGGCTCTATACCCAAGCAGGCTCTCCCCAATTACACCTGGTCCATGTGCTGCCCAAACACTCTCCAGCAATCCTCACCCAAACAACCACCCTGTATCCCACCCACACGCCCCACTCCTTATCGGCCCAGGGATCCTGCCCATACTGATGCTAACCCCTGCATCGCTCATCAGGGTTGTCAGACCTTCCACCATAGCCATCCTGCACACCAGGAGACTAAAATTCCCGGCCACCTACTCCTTCCTCCTTCTCCTCACAGGTGACACTGAACCTAACTCAGGCCCTCTGAACATCACCCAACCACTGTGCTCCCACAAAGGGCTCTCAATTGCCCATATAAACATTCATAGCCTCCTGCCCAAGATGGACCAACTAAACTGCTGGATATCCGAACACGCTCCCGATGTCCTATGCCTAACTGAAACCTGGCTGTCTGTTAAAACCCCTGACTATGCCGTAAACATCCCTAACTACAATCTGCTTAGGCAAGACCAAGGCAAACGTGGTGGTGGTGTTGCCATCTATGCAAAGAAACCCCTGTCATGCACAGTCACTCTTAGTGAAGCTCACCCAAGCTCCCATGAAGTCCTCAAGATCCAAATTACCCTCCCTGCCTGTCTCCCTCCATTTGTTGGCGTACTCTATGCCACACCTCGACTTGCTCATGACTCTCTTGTCTCCATCGTAACTACATTTCCTGACCCAACCTCCAAAGGAGAGCTAGTGCTAGTAGGAGATTTTAACATGGACTGTCTTGCCTCTTCCTCTAAGGCCCACATTCCCAAAATACAGTCACTAAATCTCAAGCAGCTAGTAAATGAACCCACCCACTACAACCCACACTCCCATAACCACTCCCTACTGGACTGGATCCTTACCTCCCACCCTCACAGGATATCCACTTCCGGTGTCCTTGCAAACACGCTTAGTGACCACTGCATAACATACTGTATCCGAAAAACTCACATGTTCATGTCTGCACCAAAGTATATTAACACTTGCCCTCTTAATGCTCTAGACACCAAATCCCTACTAGCCAGCCTCAGACACGCAGACTGGCGCCAGGTGTACTCTGCTCCAGACGGCGACACTGCCCTCTCTGCCTTCCTGCACACTTTCACTACGATCTGGGGCTCCCATGCCCCCATAAAGAAACTAAGGATAAAGAAGCACCACCATCAGTGGATCCCCACCTCCATCCTTGCCAAATGCAAGGCCAGAGACAAAGCCTGGTATACATTCAAATCTCACCCTAACCCTAAAAACAGGCAGGCTTACAACTCCCTATGAAACAGCTACACTAAAGCCATAAGACAGGTGAAAGCTGACTACTTTAAATCACAACTTGCCTGGGTCCACCCCTCCAAATTCTGGAATGTTGTTCACTCACTCCTTGATCCTCCAGCACAATCCTGCTCTCCAGCCCTCCTGCATCTTGACTGGCCTATCATCAACCCCAGAAACATTGCCGGCACCCTAAATAAATTCTTAACTTCTTGTGCCGTGCTGCATGGCCCTCAACCCAGTACTGCCGCCCCCCCACCTCCCCTTCACCAAAACTACTTCAATTTCCCACCCATCTCTGAACAAGAGGTCCTCACCATCCTCTACTCTCTAAACTCCAGTAAAGCCAGCCCAGATGGGGTCCACCCTGAGCTCCTGCAAATCTCTGCCCCTGCAATCGCCAAGCCACTCACCTACCTACCTACCTACTCAATCTCTCCTTTTCCTCAGGCATAATCCCTCAGGCCTAGAAATCAGCCACCTTTATCCCCTTCCACAAAGGTGGCGATGCATCGACGCCCGGAAACTACAGGCCGATCTCCTTACTCCCAACCCTTGCAAAGCTGCAGGAATCCCTCACCCACTCCAGACTATTAGACTAGCTGGCTGCATACAATGTCCTATCCCCTCACCAGTTGGGTTTTAGGAAACAACATTCCACCACCTCTTCCCTCCTGCGGGTCACAAACCACATTCACACTGCCTCCGACAAAGGCATGCTAACTGCTGCTGTTTTTGTCGACCTTGCCAAGGCCTTCGATTCCATGTCCCACCCTCTACTCCTAGTGAAACTTGAGGCAGCTGGCTTGGCCCCCATCTCATTACAGTGGTTTAAATCCTACCTCTCCAACAGATCGTAGTCTGTCAGAATCTCCAGTGTCTCATCCTCTCTCTGTCCCATCCTAGCTGGTGTGCCACAAGGTTCTGTCCTTGGTCCCATCCTGTTCTACCTCTTCATAAATGACCTTCCCTCTGCCTGCACAAAATCCACCATACACATGTATGCAGATGACACCATCCTCTTTACCTCTGACTCAACAACTCATGAAGTCCAACATACTCTCCAATGCGATTTCAATAATATTCAGCAATGGTTCAGCCAAAACCAACTCAAATTAAACACTACCAAAACCGTATCTATGATCTTCAGCACTGTTTAGAAACTTAGCAAATCCTCCCACCCACCCCCCTATCACCTCCCTGGATGGTACCCCGCTAGACCAGGTCACAAAGTACAAATACCTGGGTGTCTGGCTCAATTCCCACCTATCCTACATTTCCCACATTGACGCTACTGGTGCCAAACTGCGCCCCAGATTGGGTATGCTTTATCAGCATCGTGGTTCCCTCCCGCCCCCAGCCAGATGCCAGATCCTAAACAAAATGATTCTCCCCATCCTCGACTATGCTGACGTGGTCTACGGCACAGCCTTCGTTTTCACTCTATCCAAGCTTGATACCCTCCTAAACTCCATTTGCCATTTTGCGACAAATTCTCCCTTCAGAACTTAATCACTGTGACTTTTATTCTCTCCTTGGACTTGCTCCATTGTCACACAGGTGGCATATCCACTCCCCCTAAACCTTATATCTAGAATCTGATTTAAAATACTACCTTCCTACCTATCCAACTGTCTCTCTCCCACCATCGTCACACCATACCAGCTGAGGCAAAGAAATGAACGCTCGTTTAGCATCCCCCGCCCATCTTCCTCATCTGGCCTTGCATCATTTTCTTTCCGGCTGCCCAGTTTGTGGAACAGACTTAGCCCCTCCATCACCAGCTCCTCTTCTTATGCCACCTGTAAAAATCAATTTCCTTCCCTTCCACCACCCTCATGCCTATGCTCCAGATGACTAACTCTACTACCCTCTGGCTCTCATGATTTCCTCACCTACGCATCTCTACCCTCCTTTCTAGATGCACGCACTTTCTGTAGATAGAAACATAGAAGTTGCCATCAGATAAGGACTGCAAGGCCCATCCAGTCTGCCCATTTCTTTTTCTACCTTATGAATGTGCCATCGGCTGTTGCTCTTTCAATGACCTATCTATTCATACTCATCTGTATTGCTCTCTTATGCCTATCCCATGCCTTTTTGAAGGCCTGCACTGTATTCATATCCACCACTTCCTGAGGTAAGCCATTCCATGCATCCCCACCCTTTCTGTGAAAAAGAACTTCCTCACATTACCCCATAATCAGCCTCCCTCTAATCTCATGCTGTGTCCTCTTGTCCTGCTATTTTTCTTATATTGAAACATGTTAACTCTTTCACCTTGTTAATGCCCTTAAGGTGTTTGAATGTTTCGATCATATCACCTCTCTCTCCCTCCTTTGCTCTAGGGTATATATACTGAGCTCTATTAATCTGTCCTCATATGTTTTCTGATGCAGTCCCTGCACCATTTTGGTTGCCCTCCTCTGGACTGCCTCAATTTGGTTAATGTCCTTGTGAAGGTGTGGCCTCCAGTACTGCACGCAGTACTCCAGATGGGGCCTAACCAGTGTCTTGTAAAGGGGAATTATTACCTCCCTCTTATGATTCCTCACCATGCAGTTTTCTCATCTGACCTAAACTGAGCTCATGACCCATGATGAGCTATCAAAATATTCAGTTTTTACTGTATATCCCACTGCACTGTGTCTTTACAACTGTATTACTGAGTGACCAAACTGTACTATTGTATCCCCTGCTACTGCAACCCACTGAAACTATATATGTTTTTCTAAATGTGTGTATTTAGGCAAATTTGTATGTAATCCAACCCCCCACCACCACCGGGTTGCATCTGGAATCGAGCCTTGGCTCAGTGTGCCTTTCCTGGTTACCAACTGTTTAAATTAAATAAATAAATAAATACATATATAGCCAAAAAATCAATGAAATATATTGGTTACCACCGCCATTTGGCAGCTGCTCTAACCCCACAGAAAGAGCTTAGTCAGGGGGTTGTTTTTATGTATGCACTTGTGCCTTAAATACCCCCACAGTAGTTACATGTATTTGTTCTGTATTTTTATTTGTTCACTACTTGGAATTTGTTCAGTAGCCCCCTGGGATGTACTAGATAATAGGCATTTAATTGTCTAGTGTACCACTCGGTTACCAAAGACCAAATAAGTAGAAATAAATAAACAGGACCCTTATTTCTTACAGACTCAGTTCATTGTGAATACAGGTCTGCACACAAACATAACTTCTAAATGGTGCGGTTGGCACTGCTGCTGCAATTCGGTGCTGGGGAACTTGGCTTCCAGGAGGGTGTCACAACATTCTGAATATGGGGGTACCAGGCTGCAGAGTTAACTTGCCATCTGTGGGCCCAGTTATCTTACAGAAATAATGCATTGTCCACACAAGATTGTAGGACAAATCATAGTCGTTTACTCCTCAAAGATGGGAATCACAAGGTGATCATTCCTAACAGGCAGTTGATTTTCCCATTGTACACAACAAATGGGGAGCTATCCCATTAATATATTTACAAAGCATGCTGATGATTCACCAATGCGGAGGCTCTCAGAGTCCCCTCACAAGTGGCACAGTCACAAAAGAAAGCTGTCTTATCAAAACAGATGCAGATGAATTGAAATTATAAAGTTGAAATTTGTGCTAAAATTACATAACAACCATTCCATTATACTTTAGTAGTTCTCAGTAACAACTCATGTAAATGTTTTTGTGACTCCATGGAAGTGTCCGATAAGATAGTGGTCTAGAAAACGCACTGCCACAAAAGGAGCCATCATGCACAGCACTAAGAATTCAAATTATTAATTCTTAATGAGGAGTCTACATAATATGTTTTGCTGGATCGGTGGCAACTAAAGACATTTTTACAATAGATTTCAACAAGAACCTGAGAGACTTAATATCATATATGGACTCTTAACCATATACATCTTGGTAGATAAAACATTACAGAACCTATGGACAAATAATCTAACTAGAGTCTTAGAGAAAATTAGTGGAAAATAAGTACTAACAACGGCTGTATAATAGTCGTATGCTCTGAAACTTGTCAGATCAACATGAATCAATAAAATCATTCTGAAGTTAAAACAAAAACAGATGCAGATGCTAGCCCCTGGTACATGGTAGCAGCTCAGAGGCTGAATGGGAGAATGGGAGAAGTCACAGAAGCACCCATGGTCTCTGAAGAGTCACCCCCACCCCAGGCTAATTATGGACTGCATTCCCTGGTGGCTTGGAGTCTTGTTGACATGGTTGCATGATGGATATAATGGAAATGCTCTTTTGCTATATCTGTATGTAGCCTCTGGGGAATTAATGCTCTACTGTAGAAGATCTATGGGCCATTATAGGATCAGCTCCAACCAACGTTGGAACTCAAGGCCAGCTGGACTGGCTGAGAGTTCTGACAGGGTGGGGCCAGCTGTTGGAGTTTATGAGTCACCAGAAGTTGTTTATTCAGTTCAGTGAAAGAGTTTGGAGAAGTTGCATGCTGCAGCCTGAGGAACTGAGAGGCTTAGCTGAAGACTGAACCCACCATACAAACCTTGGGATTGTAGTGGAGGCCAGTTCATCAGCCTCTCATGGGATGAATCCCCAAAGCATGTTGATTCTTGATGAAAACCATTTTTTTCTTTTGAAAATGATAGTTTATTGAAATTTCATTATATAAAACAAGACAAACGTACCTTCATTGTTCTGAAAAAGAATACACACCCTGTATGAATCTCCTTACATTGCACACTCAGGACCTTCTTAGATAATATTGTAGGATACATTATTGTCATGCTGGCTGTACAATAACCATATTCAATAGGTATGGGCATGTGCTGGGAAATCCTAAAGCTCATTGGGCATAAAGTCTATGCTTTGCCCTTGTAGAAGTGCATTGTCCAGCATAGTGTCCTTTTTTTCCCAATTTGTTTTATCCTCCTCTTGGTCACAACCAGGAGTCGGGACCTCCTTCCACTTACTGTTAGAGTGCCCAATTCCCATCCATCTGAGACCCCACCACCTATCTTCCCGGAACCACCAGCCCACCCATGACACACCACTGTGCTGCCCACCGTCTTGTCCCCCCAGGGCTGGGTATGTGTTCAACTCCTTGGCATTTCTTCCTCACATCAATATGGCCACCCATGGTGGAGGTGAAGGCTGATGGTGTCTCCGGGGGGATGGTGGCTCGGGTTCAGTGTGGGAGGTGGCGGACTGGCAGAGGTTTCATCCTCCCAGTTCTGTACATTGTTTTCCCATTTTTCTCCCCCCACCAGAAGCATGCATCAGGATTGGCTGCTGGCTAGGCTTGACACAGTCAACTCGGTGCGCTCCAGTGGTCCCATCCCACTGTTGCACATCCCTGCACCACCACCTGTGGTCAGCCAGGAGGCAGTAATGCAGCAGAACATGACACCCTCCCTTCCGGTTGAGGAGAGTGTCCTGTGGAATGCTTGAGCCTCCTCCCCCTGGCCGGCCCTCTGATGGCCAGGCCTGCCCCCTAACCTGGGTTGATGGCATCGCGAGTGGTGTCAGTGGGCCAGCTGTCCGTCATAGTGTCCTTGAGTAAAAAACACACATGTTGTGATTTAGGAGAGGTGTATGGGGTGGGAGGGGAGGATGGGGGGGTCAGTGACAAAGGGGAAAGACTTACACATAACATTTATCAATAGAAGCATTTTCTCGATTGCTAAGAATAATTTCATTCAACTTAAAGATGCAATAAACACTGAACTAAATAAAGAAATTTCTTGTGTGTATTTATTTATAACCTGTTTTCTTTCAGTGGTATGTTGTTACTTCCCTTGGTCTCTGTTCCTAGTACCGAATTAGCTTAGGTTGCCAAGCTGGCCACCTGGAGTAATGGATATGAGCACTGCGTGGAGCAGCCATGGTGCCGCGTTCGGGACTGCATGCAGGTATATGTTTTTGTTCACTATTATGGCTGTTAGAAAATTTTTTTTAGCCACGGGATACCCCCTGCAGAATGTGGCCCTCCTCCCATGTATTCTCCTTTCCCCAGTGTCCGCCCCCGGAGTTGATTATAATAATATGGGGGGGGGGTTGGGGCATAGCCTACTGCATTAAAATATAGTGTTTGTTGTCCTCGTTTTATATTGTGCAGTGTCATTGCTGACTTGCAGATCGCTGTGGTAGCTGCGCTGCCAATGTCAGCGTCGGCGATATGTGCTCACTATTATGTGAGTTGCCGTTACTTTTTTGCCTTTATGATATGGAACTGGACTTGCCTATGATAACAAGCTTCATTTTTTCAGAACCCATCATGTTTGTACATACCAGCAGAGATGCAGTCACTGTCTTTTTTTACCACCACTGATAGCTTCAGTTTTAAATGTAAATGTACCCTCTGGTGTTGTCCTGAAGTACAGCCCTGTCTCGTCACAATTACAAATATCCGCAGGGCTGTAGTCATGCAAAATCTGTGGCAATATTATTGTAACTCGGTGATCTGCAGAGTCAACACTGGCATCCTTTTTCCCTCTGTGACATTTTTCATGAACTGTGCTCTGCTGGTCCTTCCAGTGACATAGCCACCAGTTTGTTGGGGTAAAGGGAATTCCAAGCATGTCAGCTAGTTGCTGGGCTTTATGCAGCAGTATTGGTCCATTAATGGAGGCATCAACAACACAGCTGGCAGTTTATCACTTTTGCCAGTGTGCGTTCTCTTTCTGGCCAAATTCTCTCCACTCTCCCATTCTGCCAGCAAATGATCCTTTGCGGCATAAATCATGGATACAGTGCAAATGTCAATGCCTTACTCTCTGGCCAGGTCTGACCGCTTAGCATCTGGCTGAGCTAATCTCTGTACCAAGGCAACCTTCTGCTCCAAAGTCCATGTTGTCTTCTTGACTTTCTCCATCATAGTGGCTGGGTTCAGAAAGGTAGCTGCCACAGCTAGCTCGCTCATTTATATAGTAAAGTATTGTGGCTAATTAAGGTAAACAGAAGTAATTCAGATGTTAAGGTGGACTGTTTAAGGTGGTCAATGGAGGACAACAGTTTATGTAAAAAGGTAGGAAATGCACACTTAAAAGTTGGGATGGACTAAACCTGAATGAGAAATGTGAAAAAAGAAGTGCATGTAACCAAATTGTGCACTTATAGGTAGTGCACATAAGAGGTTAATTGAACATTGGCTCAATAGGAAAAAAAAGGGGATATGGGAAAACTGTGCATTTAAGCGGGATGTGCACTTATCTGATGTGCATTTACGTGCGTAAGTGGGCTCCACTGTATTTTAATGTGTTATTGAGGAGGATGTTTTTGCAAATGCCTAGACTTTTTCCACTCCTATGCTGTGATATCTTGTTCCAGTGTATCTGACCACTTTGTTGCTTCTCCTGTTATCCCATGTAGTTGTGTCACAATAGCGGAAATCCTTTATTTTTTTTAACACACAGATAAGTGCAGCTTCTGAATAAGAAATGTGAAGTGTTTAAACTGAAAAAACTGTTTTAATGGTACCTCTTGGTCCCTAAAGGCATACATCAGAGGAGGGCAACTGCATATGCTGGCAAACTTAAAAAGGAAAGCAAGGCCCAGTTAGAAACCATATAAAAGGAAATCCAAGAGGTTGACAAGACATTTAAACAAAACAGGGACCCCACATTGTACAGAGACTTGGTCAAGCTAAAGGTGGATTAAAATGAGACAAACATCAGGGCCATAGAAAGGGCCTTGGCATACCAGAAGGCTCTAAATTCTATGAAGCTGGGAACAAATGTTGCAAACTTTTAGAATACCACTTAAAACAGGAAGGTATACAACGCCACACAGAAAGTATAACCACAACAGACCGACAAACAGTGGCCCACAAAATGGCATAAACAATGAATTCATTCAATATTACAAAAGCTATACACTACAGCGGATGGGAATCCACAAATAGACAATGGGAGAAAAAAAAGAACACATTTTTTAAGAACTCGCAGCAATTAACAGAGGAAGACTCTGAGATGCTGGAGGGAAATCTAACAAAGCAAGAGATAAAGAGGGTGCGGGGGCAGATAAACTCGGGGAAAGCTCCAGGCCTGGACGGCCTACCAACTAAGTTATATAAAAGTTGGCACCTGCTTTGTTGGGACCCTTATTAGATACACTGATGGAGTCCTTTAAGCTCCCCCAGACCTTCTCAGAGGCAACAATAACTGTGCTCCCAAATCCGAGAAAACCGAAACAGCATGTTTCCTCATACAGTCCAATATCTCTGCTAAACACAGACTTTAAAATATACACCAAAGTACTGGTAAGCAGGCTAGGAAAGGTGCTGCTGGGAATATTGCATGATGATCAGGCAGGTTTTATATTAGGGAGGGGAGCACAGTCAAACCTCAGAATGCTAATGAAAGTACTAATGGGGAGACAACAGCACTGAGATGACTTCCCAGTGGTGGTCTCACTCGATGCTGAAAAAGCTTTTGATCGGATGGAGTGAGACCACCTCTGGAGCATAATGAGACACATGGGATTTGGGGACAAGTTCTTGAAATGGGTAAGAGCTATATATAGGAACCCATCAGCAGCGGTGCAAACTAACATGTGGATATCAGAACAATTTCAGCTTAGTCATGGAACACATCAGGGATGTCCCTTGTCCCCCTTGCACTTTAACATAGCATTAGAGGGATGTATGATGGTCGGTTGACAATTACGTTGTCGACTGATGTTACAGTGACTCCTTTATATCGACCGCAAAGGGAGTCACAGCAGACTTTGCTTTCTTCAGGGGGCTTTGTCCCCGAACCCCCCGCTACTATAATAATCAACTCCGAGTCGGAGTTGTTTTTTCCAGAACGGGGGTGCAATACCCCACAAAGCAGTGCTGGGGTCCCGCGCCGACACTACAGTAACCTGGCACTGTTGTCACTATAGTGTCGGTTGCTGTAAAATTGTCACAGTAGTGATGGTATACCACATTAGAGCCGCTAGCACAGACAGTAAGGGATCATGAGGGAATAGCTGGAGTACAGATGGTCTGTTTAACAAACTTCACACAGTTAGTACCTCTCCTAATGGAAATCCTCACCAACTTTGGGGCCAAACAGGTTATAATATAAACTTTAATAAGACCATGGTATTACCTCAAGTGTGACTGCAACCATAATGGAATACAGCAGGAGTTACCTTTCACTTGGACCAGGGAAGGGTTCAGGTACTTAGGGGTGATAGAAGGAAAATAAAGGAGCTTTATGAAGCTGGTTACCCACATATCCCAGAGGCAGTCAAGAATATGTGTAACAGGTAATGAACATTACCTCTATCAAGGTTGGGTCACTCAAATGTCCTGAAAATGGCAATTATGCCTAAATTCCTATACCCTTCTCAGGTATTGCCTCTGCATATCCCCAGCAGTTTTTTTAATCAGCTTCAGGCATCTGCAACATCTTGGATCGGGAGCAAAAAACACCCAGGGTAAAGTATGAGCAAGTGACACACTCCCCAGAAAAGAGAGGGATAAGAGCCCCACACTTTTTACACTATTACATGGTGGCACAACTGGCTGGACTGAAGTATTGGTAGAGCCCAAATTGTACACACATGTGGGTATCAAGCTAGAGTAAGAATGGACATCAAACATAGACTCACAGACGTGCTATATAGTTCCATGCTTAGCAGCACAGTGTGCAGAATAACTCAGTAGTGAAACACCTCTTACGAACATGGCACAGGGCACACAAACTTAAACAGGTGTATGCCCCTCTCACCTTCCTCACACCACTCTGGCACAATCCATTGTTCCTCAGCTTCCTTTGGGACTCAGGATACAAAGTTTAGGAAGAAAAAGGCATTTGTGTAATGGGACACTTATATAATGAAGGGAAATTTATGTCATGGGACATCATCAGGGCCCAATGTGGTTTGCCGCACACTCACTTTTTTAAATACATTCAACTCAGACACTACCTATATGCAGGTTAGGGAGCAAATACACATTCCACAAGCCCTCAGAGATGGCAAGAATTTTGGATGCAGCCAAAAACACAAGAGGCCTGGTAATCAAACTACATGCCGGTCTAATGGCAGCTGTTCAGCACACAGAGGAGGCCAGCAGATTAAAATGGGGAGAAACACTACATGAACAGATCTCAGAAGAGGGTAGGGCCTGCACCAAAAGCCATATGAGGAGAGACTGGAAGACTTCAACATGTATACCCTGGAGTAGAGGAGAGACAGGGGAGATGTGATAGAAACCTACAAATATCTAAAAGGCATAAATAGGGTACCGAAGGGTAGCATCTTTCAGAAAAGGAGATGTTCAGGAACGAGGGGGCATGACATGAGGTTGGGGGGGTAGACTAAGGGGTAACATGAGAAAGTATTTCTTCACAGAAAGGGTGGTGGATGCATGGAATAGACTTCCAACGGAGGTGGTGGGGGCAAACACAGTGGGGGAATTAAAAAATGCATGGGATAGGCATAGGGAACCCCAGCAATAAGAATGAGAAAGTAAAGCCAGAGATTAAGCAGGGTCTGTGCCTTTTGCAGTCGGTAGGGAAAAATGGGCAGACTGGATGGGGCTAGCTGTTCTTATCTGCTGACAGTTTTTATGTTTCTATGTAGACATAGTGGAAGAGGGGTGGAAAACACCAGTACAAAGCAAGCTAAAAATTATCAACTACTTCACACTCCAACATGCATACTACACTCCAGCCAGACTGCAAACATTCTACAACATATGTGATGAGAAGTGTCCAAAATGGGGCCAGGAGAAGGCAGAAACTGTGCACGTGTTTCACTGCAGGAGGCTGAAAACATACTGGTCAGAAATAGAACAAACACTCTCCAATGCATTCACCAGGCAGATTAAAATCACACCAAAGCAGGTCCTGTTGGAAGATTGGAGCGGCCCAGAAGATGTCAAACCTGGTCTCAGAAAACTGGCTTTTCTGGCCATGCGTATAGACAAACTGGGCGTCCTATCCCAATGGAAGCAATCAGAACCTCCAGAACTTGCAATTTGGCCGAATCACATGAAGGAAAGCATGGGCTCAGAAAGACTAATTTGCAAGGCCACAGGGAAACAATAAAACCATGATAAAGTCTGGACCCAATTTGAGAAATACCTACAGGGCAGCGTAGGGTAAGCCTACTGAAGGCAGTCGTACAATAGTAATAGTGACCAACGATACTTGGAAAAGGAGAACTGAAGTGTGAAATAAGTACTGTAAACCCATAGTTGATATAGAAACATAGAAACATAGAATTTGACAGCAGATAAGGACTACTTGGTCCACCTAGTCTAACCAATTCCCTCTCCTATAGTGTCATCGCAGACCCTACTTGATCTCCATCTCTCCTCCAACTCCTTTCTTTCCACCAAGATTCCCTTATGTCTAGCCCATGCATTCTTGACCCCCACCACTCTTTTCGCCCCACCACCTCTGCTGGAAGACTGTTCCAGGCATCCACCACTCTTTCTGTGAATAAGTACTTCCTCACATCTCTCCTGAATTCCCCCCCCAGCTTCATTGCGTGTCCCCTTGTAATTGTGCATCTTTTTTTTCTGAAAAATATTCATTCCCTGTACTTTATTCACCCCCATGAGTTATTCAGAGGTCTCTATCATGTCCCCCCCCCTTCCAGGGTGTACATATTGAGGTCCTTTAGTCTCTCCTCGTATGGCTTCTGATGCAGACCTGCATCATTTTAGTTGCCCTCCTCTGTACATCCTCCACTCTGTCTATGTCCTTCCTGAGATGTGGTCTCCAGAACTGGAAACAGTACTCTAGGTTTTGTTTTTGTTCTGGAACATTTAAGACATTACATTCATAGATACAAACATTCAGAGTGAATGAACAACAAAATAACACTATTATCTACATTTGGTGTCACTAAGGATGACAGAGTAAATGTGCAATTAATGCAACATAAGACAGGCTTCAAAAGGAGACAGCTATTCATAACATCTAGTTACCATATGTCAGAAAGGGTTTCCAGATCGTGTGAAAAAAGCAAGCTGATTAGTCAGCATGTAACTTATTCTCTTATTATTGGCAGTGGAGCCTAGCCAGTATAGCCATTCTCTTAGCAAGAGGGACTTCTTTTCCTTCCAATATTTAAGTATGAGCCTTTTAATTGTTAAGGCTGAGGGGTTCACACATATTTCAATGCAGTCGAAAGCCGTGCAGTCAAAAAACGTGCTGCGCAGAGACCCCAAAAGTGCACGGTCAAAAACCACGGTAAAATTATATAAACTAACTCCAAACCATGCACACTGTTTTGACTGTGTGGTTTTCGACCGTGCGTGCATCCCTTTGTGATCTTGATGGGATATCAGGCTGAGGGCAGTATCCATCTTTGGTGATTTCTATCTATATGATAAAACATTGCTGTGTCACACAAAATGAATAGTTCTGGAACAAAAGGTAATTTCTGACCAAGCATAAGTTCACATGTTTTGTGAATTTGTTTCCATATAACAGATATCCTAGGACTAAACCATAATAAGTGGGATAGGTTTGGCAACATCATATTACATTTAGGACATTTGGGAACATCTGAGTATCCTAGCTTAACAAATCTGTCTGGGGTGCAATACTAATAGTGAAGTATTTTGAACTGGATTAATCTATCTTGTATTTCTATAGCACAGGAGAATGCATTGTTCCATAGAGAATACCAAGATTCTAGGGAGATAGCTATATTTAATTATTTCTCCCATTTCTGTTTAGCTGAAAATGCCACCGAGATGTCAGAGTCATTGATAATTTTATATACTAACCTGGCACCTTTCCTCATCTGTGGAACTTTTAACAGTTGGCACCATTCTTTGTTTTGCTTTGTATGCTACTAGATAAAGCTTCTCTAACCTGTAGATACAGCCAGAAGTTGAATTTTGGTACATTATATTTTGTTTGTAATTTAGAAAAGGATAGTAGCCAATCATTGTTAGGATTTAGTAGTTCCCCTACTGCTCTTATGCCTAACTTAGTCCGTCCTGTGCCCACTAAACATTTATTTTTATAATGAAGCATTGGGGTGTTTCCAAATAGGGCAATACTGCAGAGGTAGAGCTTTATGGTTCATTATAGAGGAGAGTTTTTTACATAGCCATATGGAAATTGAAATTGTGGGATGGTTAGTTAAGTGAGACAGAGTTTAAAAAGGAAGCCTGCTAAAAAATGAGGTTTAGCTAGACTTCCTTCTACTTCAGGCCATAATGGGATGTCAGTATCTTGTTTGGGCAGAAGCCAGTAAGAGGTTTGCCTCATCAGGAGGGACAAATGGTACCTTTGCTACTATGGCAAACTGAATCCTCCATCAGACTGTTTAGCAGTACGTTTTTTAAGACCTAACCTGGAAGGCTTCTCATTCCAGAGAAAAATAGATAATTTATTAATTTTCTTAAACCACCTTGGGTTAATACAAGTGGGAAGATTATTTAATAGATAACAGATCTTGGGGGAAATTACAATCTTAATTGAATTTATCTTTCCCCGCAAGGACAAGTTCAGCTTATTCCATTTTGTCAAGATCCTCTTTAGCTGATGTCAACCCCCCTACCTTGCCTCCCTCTTATCCCCTTCCCCCTCACAGCCTACTCACTCCACGCATGTGATCCTCATTCTTTCGACCTCCTCGGCCCCCATTCAAACTCTGGTATGGCTGCTTTCTCTTTCTTCTTCCACATTTACGGAATTCTCTTCCCACCTCTTGTCATTTGCTTCCCTCACTAAACCTCATTAAATGTTCACTCTACTGCACCCCCATCCCCCCTGCTCTTGCCATCTTCCTGACTAATTTCCTTTGTCCCAGATAATTATGGCCAATTCAGTGTTCACTTTTCAGATCCTTAAATACCCCAAGTTTGCCTTATGCTCCTAGTCTGCCTTATGTTTTTGCCTCACCTTTTGTCTACCCCGTGTCCACCCCTTGTATTTTTCTCCTGTTTCATTTCAAATATGTTTTTTAACTGTTATTTTTCAAGTTGTCCAGTGTTACCTAGCTTGTGCTGTATAGGTTAGTTGTCTTTATTGTACTTTTTGCCATACATTGTTACTTTAGAAAGTTTAGACCATTAGTTCTCACACTTTCTGATAGTGAGCCTCCCCCAAGCCATGAAAAAGATTTCAAGCTTCCCTCAAATTTGGAAAAAAATCTTGGGCCTCCCCACAGCAAAAAAATAACTCCTACTTTGCACAGTACACCAGGAATAAAGTGAAACTAATAAAGCTGACTGAGTATATTCTCTTTTTATTCAACTTATTGCTCTCCACCCTGACCTGGCACCCCAGGTTATACTTGTCACTCCTTTTTCTGACTCTTGGGCCCTTGTTACTCTGTTTCCTTTTTATCTGGAACAGCCAAACCTAGCCACGTCATCTCTCCCTCCCTTATCCTGTTGTTAATCAACTTCCTGTACCTTTACCTCAAGTCACACCTGAAAACATGCATCGGATCTCTGTGCCTTACCCAGTCACTAATTTACATATAAATACCTACTACAGAAATGAGCCTTGACTCAGTGTGCCTTTTCAAGTTTCTAATTTGCATATAAATATATATTGTAGAAATGAGCCTTGACTCAGCATGCCTTCCCCAGGCATTAATTTACATATGCACACCTATAGACAAGCTTTGACTCAATAGGGACTTCCTGGTCAAATATTTGTGCATAAGTAAAGAAATTCACCTGCAATTATCCATATTTAATTTGTTTTATCCTTTCACACAAAACAGCCAAAACTTAAAATGTAAATATTGTACATTCTCAGACTTGACTGGGCTACCCCTGGAACAGTTTGGGGCCTACCTTGGGAGACTGGCCTCACCATTTGAGAGCCACTGGTTTAGACTGATACCCTCACAGGCATATATGCAACCTGCCTGCCTCATTGTAATATCACTGTTATATTGTACCTGCCTTTTACTCAGGCTTATTGTAACCTGCCTGTGACACATTGTTAATCTACCTGCTTCTCATTTATGTATGTATTGTTCGATCGTACCTGGAATCAAGCCTTGGCTCAGTGTGCTTCTCCCGGTTATCAACTTTAATAAATAAATAAATAGAGAGGTAAGGTCAGTTTCAACAATCTGGTTTACTGTACTATAAATGGAGAAGCCTAGATAGGTTAAATGATCTGACACCTATCGGATTCCAGAAGAGGTCAAAATCTTTGTTTTTTGAATTGTTGCGCCTTAAGTATTAGTCCTTCTTTGGATTTACTCCAGTTTACTGTTAATCTGGAAATCTCCCCAAATTCAGTTAAAATAGAGTTTGTGTTAGTAATGGAGCAGTATGGTTGCAAGATGGTTAATTATAAATCATCTGCTTAGGCTAGGACTTTTTGTGAGAGGCTGCCTGTTACAATCCCATGAATATTAGATACATCTGCTATTTTTCTAATAAGAGGTTCAATTGAAAGAATGAAAAGAAAGGGTGATAGTGGACAGACTTACTTAGTGCCTCTATTTAGATTAAATGACAGTGAAATGTTTCCATTAGTTATGACAGCTACCTTCGGTTGGCTGTACAGTATTCTAGCACTTGAACATATGTTGGGACCAAAATTATATCTTTCCAGAATTTGGGAGACAAAGGCCCATTCCGGAGTATCAAATGCTTTATTAATGTCTAGTGAAAGAAGTACTGAAGGGACTTTTTGCTTTGATACTGCCCAAAGAATAGAAAAAAGCCTTCTCAAATTGTCTGAGGAGTTTTTGGCTTTCATAAACCCAGCCTGTTCTCTTCCTACTAATTTCTGAATCACTGTTTGGAACCTCAAGGACTTTAACTAACATTTCATAATTAGTGTTGAGCAAGGATATGGGTCTGTAATTAGAACAATCCAGCTGATCTTTGTTCTTCCTGGGCCACGCCAATATAAAAGAATCATTCATTGCTTGGGGGAGTGACTTGTCAGAAAGTTTCTAATAAGGAGGCGTGCAAGTGTTGGGAGATTATGAGGCTACGGTGTTTATAGACTTTGATAGTTATGTTGTCTGTGCCAGGAGCCTTACCTGAGGCAAAGATGTTGATGGCAGTATCAATTTTGATTAGAGTAACTGGAGTTTCTAATGCATTTTTTATGTTTCTGTTAGCTTAGGTAACTTAATGCTAGAGAGAAAATCAAAAATCTTTGAAGAACTGTTTTCACCCTTAGATGTATATAAGGCACTATAGAAATTTCTAAAAGTGTGTTATTTATTTTTTTATTGTCATGAGAAATGATTATATTCAGCTACTGAATGCTATTAATTAGTCTAAGTGAAGTTTGCTTCTTGAGACAGTAAGATAAGAGCTTGCCCACTTTTTCCACAGATTCACAATATTTTAGCTTGGTATGGAAAAGAGCATATTCAGCTCTTTGTGATAATAATTCATTAATGTTTTATTTCAGCAAAACAATCTGATGTAATATATCCTGTCTATTACTGGGACTTTGTTTATATTGATTCTGCAGTTGGGGCAGTAGTTTTTCCTTTTCTACAATTTCCTGCTGTCTCAATTTCCTCCTTTTTCACCGAATATCCAATGAATCTTTCTCAGATAAAAGCTTTGAAAGTCTCTCAGAGACGTTTCGTAGTGATTTTGCCACCATCATTGAGTTCAAACAAATGCTGCTGTTTCTTTGCTTAACCGGTCTCTAGTAGTGTCCTGTAAAAGAGCTGAGTTAAACCTCCATTTTGCTTGTCTTACAGTAATTATTATGAATGTGTATTGCAGATTTAAGCATACTAAGATCTGAAATCAGATGGTATATTTATAGTCAATGGACACTAAATCATTATAGTTTTAAAGGGAGAAAAAAATATTCCAGCCTGCTAATGCTATTCATAGAGTCATATTTAACATTTATGGTAATACACAGGAATATGATGGTTTGTTTCGTTTGTTCGTTCCTCAGATTATGGGTTTATGAGATATAATAGCCTTAGGCTGTGAAGAATGTTTCAAAACAGTGACTGTTAGGGTTTGACTTATGGGCCCAGATATTCAACTGCACCCAAAAAGTGCGCAATAGCAGGAACAAGCACAAGTCTATTAAGCCCATAAAAGGCACAGATGACGAGATCAAAAGGAGCAGGCCAAATTGTGCTTACAGCCAATGACTGAATGATCGCACCAACCAGCCTATAGCGCAACTAGGGAGGGGAAGCTGAGTAGATCTGATGCGCCCATAGCATAAACAAGGGATGTTCAACTGAGCAGTCCAGAGGCGCCATAGTGCAACCAGGGAGCCCCCAGCTGCAGAGCAATGTAACTGCACCAATCAGGAGGTGGGGCACTACCCATGCCACAGATGGGCACAGGAACACACAGCAGAACAGACATTGTCCCCACACCCCACAGCACAGCACAACCGGGGAGGGCTGGAATAACCACTGGTCCATGGAGACAAGCACCAACTCCACAGCCTGGCCATGGTGCCCCATCACACCTACCGGCAGCTGTGACTGGCACACAAGGAGGGCAGACCACCCTGTGCCACACCATCCCCCAGTGCACAGCACACCCTGCACCATGACCCCAGACACCCTCCCCATGAGCAGTGACCACCACTGCAGGAAACCCCATGCATGCCACCACCCCCACTGTGTCAATGCAACCCTGTGCACCACAGAACCATGCAAGCCAGCCCCACCACGAGCACCCATCAGCAGGTTGCAGCACACGGCAATGCAACAATAGCAGACACAGTGCCGCCACGCACAGTCTCCTGAGGTACTGCTGAGAGACTGACCATGCATTGGCACAAGAGGTACCCCATATGGGACGGTCGTGTCCTGGACACCACCACCAGTGGTACAGCGCCCTGCACAGTATTCTAGTGACACACCCCGGCCCACCACTGGCCACAACAGCCAGCACAGACACCCACAGTGGTGCGTGGAAGCATGCACCATACCGGATGCCACACAGGGTATGGACAGACACCCACCCATACCCAAGGGCACAACAACACAGGGACGCAGTGGTGGGGCAAATCAAGCCCCCAGTGTGGACCCATGTAGTCGTGTACACACAACCCGCAGTCCACCATGGCACTGGAGTGCCAGCCACCCTGTGCAGGCACTGTGGACCCATACACCACCAGTAGTCACCCGGAGCACAAGCCACAGACAGTGGGGCACATCCCCTGTAACACACACAAGCCACAGCATGGAGGTGGAACAATGACCATGTCTCCCACAGTGCCACCTGAGCCAGGCATGCACCACACCAGTGACATGGGCAACCCAGCAAAGTGACGGGTACAGTGTCCGCCCTGCAGGGAATGCCACCACTGACATGCCAGCGGACCGTGCAGGTCACAGACAGGCATGTGTGTTTGGCTGCACAGGCCATGGATGGGCGATCGGGTGCGCCATGGACACAGACCGCAGCGCCATGGACCACTGCACACAGTCATCCAGTGCACAGGGAACAAATACACACAACACAGACACTGACTGATATCTACCCCCACACCATAGTCACCTCCACACGGACACACACATACCCATGACTGCACCACCCCTGATGCCATGCACACCACTGCAGCTGAGCACCTATACCCGCTGCAAATCAGAGACCACCACGGTATTCATATAAAATTCAAATGTATTGTAAAAATATAAAACTTAACTATGTACAATAATAAAACTATTTACAAGCTTGGGGTGGGGGACACAAACAAGGTGGGGGTGGGCAGGGGGAAGGGGTGGACAAATGGGATGGGATAGGAGGGGTGTGAGGGTGGGTCCAGGGGGGTAGGGGAAGTCAGGGACCAAGGGACTGTTAAAGGGACTGCCGTTCCTGGCTCTGGGTCTGCCTGGCTCTGTGTCACTGCAGCACCCCCGACTCATCCAGCCTCCATAGTATCTCCACCGTCTCGTGGGCCAGATTCAGGTGCTCCCTCATGGTGTCCCGAATTTCCCTTAGATGTCTCGCACTTAGGACAAGGGAGCACAGTCAACAGGTGTGAATGCACAACAGCCTGCCCGCCCACTGTGCATTGCATGCAGCCATGGGACGCCACCACTGTGATGGTGTATAACCACCGCGGTGATCATGTCCACAGGACCTGCCCACCCAGGCGATACAGCCATGCTGAACACTGCACACACCCACCGCCAAGTCATGTACAGCACCACCGCGGGCCGCTTAATGACACGGCTATGTGGTGCAAAGGCAGTGGCACAGCCATGCACCTGGTGCAGCATGGACCACCAGTGATGCACACCCAGACATGCATTGCCACTGGACGGTGTTGACTGTAACAAGTGGCGTGCATGGCGAGTCAGTGATCAATGAATGGTATGGCCATGCCCGCCTACGCCTCTTGTCACACAGCATGCAATACTAATCATAGAGGTCTGGCACTCACCCTCATCGGGCCGGTCAGGTGGGCGTTGCTGGTCCTCGGCCCGCCTGGCTGCAGTTTGCACACCCCTCCACTGCTCTGCCCACACCCTGTGTAGTTCTTCCGGGCCTGTGGGGACAAACAGGAGAGAAGAACATCAGTACATTCCTGAAGCAAAGTCCCCCTGCCCCAAGGTGTGTGCCCTCCCACCCAGCCAGATCCACCCACCCCACACCCTGTGAACACCGCTACGGCCAACCCCATACGGTCCCTCCCCATGTGCTGGACACATACAACACTGTGACTCATATGGACGATAAAAGTGTGTTGACGGAACTCCTACCTGGACGTGGCACCGTGCCCCTCCTGGCACGTGACCGCAGTCGGGCCAGTAGCTCCAGCTCCCTCCTGCGCAGGTCACCATAGCGGTGCCTGCACTGCTCAGCCGAATGCCCCTGGCCTGTCGCCTCATCCAGGGCAGTGGCCACCTCCTGTCACACCTGGGTCCTTGCCCTATCCAGGGGAGCCTCACCAAAGAGAGGCCCATGTTGTGGCTCGACTATAGCCACCAGATTGGCCAGCTCAATGGCACTCCATGGAGCAGCTCATTTCCATGCCATTCCAATATCTATAGCAGGCAATATGGCGCTCTGCAGCGTGGCTCCCCACGTGCAGATGCTGTGCAGTACAGTGCTGCCATTCCCTATCGTGCTGTTACCGAACAGCACGATAGAGGTGCACCTATGCCTGATGCATGGCACCAGAAAAGGTCAGGCACAGGGTCAAGGGTCTCTGGTGCAAGGCCATGCACAGCGCCATCGGATGACAATGCGCATGAGCGGTGATTGGCTGCCCTGTGTGCCAGCGCCACAGCGAACTCATCCGGGCAGTTGGGCCATTGCACCTATGAAGGCCCAGTGCCACAGCGCCATGTAGTGACCATCGCTATAGTGCCACTGGCACAATGGTGGCCGTGCCCTGCTGATTGCCCTATGCGTGCACAGCACGTCATCATGCAACGCAGATGCCCGCGCTAGCAACCGGGCATGCGCGATGGGGTGTGCACTGCACATGCCACAGAACTGTGTCTTTGGCTCAGCACGTTCAACACAATTGCGCAAAGCGCAACAGCGCAATATTTAGCTGTCATATGCAAATCATCCGATCAGCCATTCAATGGTGCAGCACTGCAATTTGCATCTAATTAAAGTACTCCTCGCCTCATTTGGCATGGATTGCACTATAGCAAAGTGCGACAATGTGCAGTGGCAGCAGGTCGCTTACTGCAGTTTATTGGTGAGTTGCATGCTGTTTGGGAGTGTGGACTGTGGATTAGGGGACATGCATGGACTGCATCCGGTAACAACAGGTAACAACTGCCATTCTTACAGGCTACATAAATGACCGAGTACGCTCATGGAGAGGAGGACAACAGTGGTGGAAGGAAGAGGCGGTAATTTTACTAAGGCCCAAACCGAGGCCCTTTTCAGGCCTACCTGGACTGAGGGCCACCGCTCAGTGGATGGCGGGCACCCTCAGGCCGGTGCTGCTGCATGGAGGAGGTGGCACATGCCGTGAACCTACATGGCAGCCACCAGCCTGCAGGAGTGTAGAAGAAGATGGGGCCAGACAGGAGGAGGGTAAAGGAGAAGGTGGCTGCCATCAGGGCAGCGATGCAAGGCTAACAGGTGAGGGACAGCCGGGTGGTACAACTCACCCCAGCGGAGGACAGGCTTGCTGGAAGCATGCACCGAGGTGCCATTGAGGGTGTTCCGGATGGTGGCTTCCAGACGGGTGGTGGCCCATCACTGCATGGTAAGTCATGGTCTTGTCTGGGGGTGGGCAGGTTAGGTCACATGCAGTAACGCGACTTTGCTTTCCCTTACAGATCCTGAGCATCTGCATGAGTCAGGGTGGTGGGCCTGTCCACTGCGGACAGTTGGATGGAGTCAGAGGTGGGACCATCCACCTCCTGAGGTATTTTGGATCAGTCGACAGTGGGGCCGCTGGCTGTCCACTGATGTCGCTGGGCGGAGTGTGGAGGAAGCCTGCCTTGTGTCCCAGCCGTGCTGGCGCCCACGGATGCCCAGCACACTGTGGCTGTGGCGGGGCAGAGTCCGCACCAGTGATGACACGACTGGCCTTGGCAGTGACACATGTGTACCACAGGATGGACACACAGCAGGGCAATTCAGCCCATGACTGTAGGTGGTGCCACCGTGGAGGCCTGCGTGTCAGCACAGTCCCAGGCTGTGCCTGTCAAGTGCTATGCCAGCATCAACTGCCAGGTGGTGTGTGATGCCGGGGTGCATAATCAATGTCTGTGCCACGCACCCTGGGGAGCACATGATGCCTTCATCTGGCACCAGTCGGCACTGTGCCACAGATTCAAGAGTGGGATATCCCCACTGGCCACCTAGTGGGTGAGTATGCAAACCACATGGACAATCATAGGGCCTGGGGGGGCATGGTCCAGAGGTGACATGGGTAGTGGCCTACATGGCCCGGGGCAGGGCGATGCTGATCACCAAACTAACCTCCACCCTCTACACACAGGTGACAGTGGATACCCACTCCGTCCCTGGCTGCTCACACCCTACTGGCAGCCCACGACCCCATCGCAGCAACGCTACAATGAGGCACACGCCACCACACGTAATGTCATCGAGCGGGTGTTCGGGATGCTGAAGGCACATTTCGTTGCCTGGACACCTCCGGCGGTGCCCTACAGTACAGCCCCTCAAAGGCCTGCGGGCTATTCCTGGCCTGTTGCATCCTGCACAACATGGCCAACGAATGTGGGATAGCTGTACAGGTCGAAGAGGGGGACAGCGATGGGGACGATGAGGACACCGGTGACAATGGTGATGGGCAGCCCCTGGGCGACGGGACCCCCGACTGCTCCGGCTGGCACAGCTGCACTGGGACACCATCATGGAGGAGCACTTCAGCCAACCCAGGTAAGTCATGGGGCCATGTGCAGCCAACAGTGGCTAAGGCACAACCCACAAACATGCATGGACACACACCAGGGGTGCATGCCATCAAGGGAAGTGGCAGGGCATGGAACCACACACACAGCCAGGGATGGGTGAGGTCTAACATGCCACACGGATGGACACACACACACACACACACACACAACGCACCAAACATGCACAAAGGGTAGGAGGCACACCGACCCAGAACGCCACCCCTAGCCACACACATGTCCACAGACCACCACGCCCACTGCCTGTCCATGTGCATGTGTCAGATGCTGAGCACCATTGCACATTGGTGTACAGAATGCAATGCAGGCATCATCATGCACACGCAACTGCGGACAGCAGCTGGGAGGGTGTGCAGATGGACTGTGTGTCCACATGCAGGGCCGGGTACCCACCCGTGCACTGCCCACTGAAAGACACAATGCACACAGGGCAGCACCAGACAGTAGACGCGCTGGGAGACAGGTCAGTCATGCGACACAGTGCCCGGCTGCCACGGATGCGTCGGCCCCGCCGAGACCCGCCAGCACTGACAGGCTGACCACTGGCCTCATGGGGTGGCACCGATGGTCCCCAGGGTTCCACTGCTGAACGCGACCGCTGCTTGCACAGGGTCTGCAGCACACCGAACATGCCTGCGCCAGGCGTGCTCGGGATGCCCACAGCTGAACCCGGTGTCGACAGGGAGGGTGTCACACGATGCCAGGACGGGGTGGACAGTGCACTGCGTGGTGTCCGCGATGCATGGGCACATGACTGTGTGCCCATTGTGGCCATGACAGCAGTGAATGCCTGTGCTCTGCCTGTCAATGGCAGCGGTCACATCCTCCCGCAACGGTCCATCCCTGCCAGGATCAGAGCGGTGTCTCTGCTGCGGCTCCTCTGCCCACTCCAGAGCCGCGCGGTGCATCCACCGATGTCGATGCCATCTGCTGCTGGACTGATGCTTGCAGTAGGCGGGTGTGCTCATCCAGAGGTCATCTGCCTCCTCGGCATCCTGTCCCAGAGGGTGTGCGCAGCCCTGATGCTCAGCACCCCTTGAGGGTGGGCGCTGCACACCAGGACCAGGTCTGGGCATGTCCACAGGTGGTGCACAGATGCCGCCGCTTGACCCTGTACCCCCAAGCCCATTGGCCAACTGCTGATGCTGCCCCTCCGGTTGCCGCTCCCCAGGGCTCAGTGGTGCCGCCGCAGTGGCCGCAACAGTCCCACTGTCCTGAACACACACCAGTGCTGCCCCACTGGTGCTGACAGGCACAGGCTGGGACTGTGCTGACACGCAGGCCTCCACGGCAGCACCACCCACAGCCATGGCCGCGATGTTACCTGCTGTGTGGCCATCCCGTGGCACACACGTGTCACTGCCCATGCTGTTAGCGACATCATCATCGGTGACGGACTCGGCACCGGCCCGAGTCACAGCATGCTGGCATCCATGGATGCTGGCAAGCTGGGACACGGGCAGGGCTTCCTCCACACCTGTTACAACAACATCAGTGTGGACAGCCAGGCGGGCCCACTGTCGCACTCAGCCATGTATACCTGTGGAGGTGGATGGGCCCTCCTCCATCTCCAGCTGACTGTCCTCAGTGGACAGGCCCACCACCGCTGACCCAGGCAGACGCTCAGGATCTGTAAGGGAAAACAAAGTCACGTTACTGCATGTGACCTACCCAGCCCCCCCCATAAACAGACCATGACTTACCATGCAGTGACGGGACACCACCCGTCTGGAAGCCACCACCCGGAACACCCTCAATGGCACAACGCTGCATGCTTCCAGCAATCCTCTCCTCCTGTGGGGTCAGGTGTACCACCTCCGGCTGTCCTCCACCTGTCGCAGCTCGTGCTTCCCTGATGGCAGCCACCTTCTCCTTTATCCTCCTGTCTGTGCCCATCTTCTTCTTGCACTCCTGCACGGAGCGCTGGTGGCTGCCATGCAGGTTCACAGCACAGGCCACCTCCTCTCATGCAGCAGCATGGGCTTGAGGTGTTCCCTGCCATCCGCTGAGAAGTGGCTCCTGATCCAGGTAGGCCTCAAACAGGGCATTGGTCTCTGCCTTGGTAAAATTAAGCCTCCTCCTCCTCCCACCACTGTGTTCCTCCTCTCCCACAACTTGCTCGGTCATTTTTTAGCCTGTAAGATTGACAGTTGTTACCTGTAACTGTGCAGTCCCATACATGTCCCTAAATCCACAGTCCACACTCCCAAACAGCATGCAACTCACCAATAGACTGCAGTAACCGACTATGGCCACTGCAGCCCAATGTCGCACTTTTATAGCGCAACCCATGCAAATGAGCTGAGGCGCAACTTTAAGTGGATGCAAATTGCAGTGCTGTGCCATTGCATGGCTGATTAGCTGTTTTGCATATGACGACTAAATATCGCGCTTTGCGCAATTGTGTTGAACGTGCTGAGCCAAGGGCGCAGTTCTGTGACATGCGTAGTACACACTTCACTGCGCATGCCCGGGTTGCTGACGCAGGCATCTGCCGTGCTGCTGACGTGCTGTGCGCGGGAAGCAATGCAGGGCATGGCCACCATTGTGCCAGTGGCGCTATAGCGATGTTCACCTACATGGCGCTGTGGCACTGGGCCATCATAGGCGCACTGGGGCAACAGCGCGGTAGGCCACTACTGGAGGTAGCACACAGGCAGCCAATCGTGCTACACGCATTGGGTTCCAATGGCGCTGTGCATGTCCATGCTCCAGAGACCCTTGACCCTGTGCCCGACCTTTGCCCCTAGGCACCATGTGTCAGGCATGGGTGCACCACTATCACGCTGTTCGGTGACAGCGCGATAGGGAATGGCAGCGCTGTGCCTCGTAGCATCTGCACATGGGGAGCCGCGCTGCAGAGCGGCATTTTTGCAGACTGAGCTGTGAGAATGGCGCGCAGGAGGGCTGCTCAATGGACACAGGTCGAACTGGCCAAACTAGTGGCCATAGTGGAGCCACACCATGGACCACTGTTTGGGGAGGCACCCCTGGATAGGTCCAGGAGCCAGGTGTGGGAGGAGGTGGCCACTGCACTGGAGGAGGCCACTGGACGTGGGTGGGCAGCAGAGCAGTGCCGGCACAGGTATGGGGACCTGCGGCGGAGGGAGCCAGACCTGCTAGCCCGCCTGCGGGCACGTGCAAGGAGGGGCACAGTGCCACGGCCAGGTAGGTGTTACGTCAACACACTTTTATCTTCCATATGGGTATCACCGCTGTATGTGTCCAGCACATGGGGAGGGACCGTCCGGTGTTGGCTGTGGTGGTGTTATCAGGGTGTGGGTGGGTGGGTCTGGCTGGGTGGGAGGCACACACCTGGGGCAGGGGGCTTTGCTACGGGATTGTACTGATGTTCCTCTCTCCATGTTTGCACCACAGGGCCGGAGGAGCGGCGCCTGGCATGTGAGCTGCGGCACACCGAAGAGACAGGGAGGCAAGGCAGGCGAGGGTCCACAGTGCCCAAGGGACCAGCCCGATGATGGTGAGTGCCATACCTCTACGATTACTATTGCATGCTGTGTAACAGGGTGGGCAGCGGGGTATGGCCACCATCCATTGACACCACTGCCATGCACGCAACTTGTTATAGTCAGCACTGTCCAGTGGCAATGCATGTCTGGGAGTGCGTCGATGGTGGTCCATGCGTGCACCGGGTACATGGCTGTGCCACTGCCTTTGCACCACATAGCCATGTCACTAAACGGCCACAGTAGTGCTATGTGTGACTTTGCTGGTGGGTGTGTGCAGTGTTCCGCATGGCTGTATGCGCCTGGGTGGGCAGGTCATGTGGACGTGATCAATGTGGGTGGTCACACACCATCACAGAGGTATCTCCCACGGCCGTATGCCATGCACAATGGGTGGGCTGTATGGGGCTGTGCATTCACACCTATTGACTGTGCTCCCTTGTCCTAGGTGTCCGCCAGCTGAACGACATCCGGGAGGCATTGCGGTAGATCCTGCAAGTGGCAAGGGCGTCCCTGGAAATCCTTCGCCGCATAGATCGGATTGGGGTCCACAGGAGGCACCGGCAGAGGAGAAGCCAGAGCGGGGGAGCGGGGCTTTCATTGAAAGTCCCTCTGCCCCTGATATCCCCTACCCCCCTGGACCCACCCTCACACCCCTCCTTTCCTGTTCCATTTGTCCACCCCTGCCCCTTACCCACCCCCACCTTGTTTGTGGCCCTCCCACTCACCTTGTATATATTATTGTATATAGTTAACTTTTATATTTTGTTTTAATACAGATCTTTTGATATGAATACTGTGGTGGTTTCTGATTTGCAGCGGGCTATAGGTGCTCAGCTGCAGTGGTGTGCATGGCGTCAGGGGTGGTGCAGTCATGGGTATATGTGTGTGTGTCCGTGGGGAGGTGACTATGGTGTGGGGGTAGCTATCAGTCAGTGTCTGTGTTGTGTGTGTGTTGTGCCCTGTGCACTGGATGACTGTGTGCAGTGGTCCATGGTGCATGCTCTGTGTCCATGGCGCCCCCTGTCAGCCCATCCATGGCCTGTGCAGCTGACACCCATGCATGTCTGTGACCTGCACGGTCTGCTGGCATGTCAGTGGTGGCTGTCCATGCAGGGCAGCCACTGTACCCGTCACAATGCTGGGTTGCCTCCTGTCACTGGTGTGGTGCATGTCTGCCTCGGGTGACACTGTGGCCTCCACAGTTGTTGACCCACCTCCATGCTGTGGCTTGTGTGTGTTGCAGGGAATGTGCACCACTGTCTGTGACTTGTGCTCCGGGCAAATGCTGGTGGTGTACAGGTCCACAGTGCCTGCGCAGGGTGCTGGCACTCCTATGCCATGGAGGACTGCAGGTTGTGTGTACTACATTACATGGGCCCACGCTGAGGGCTTGCTGTCCCCGCTACTATGTCCCTGTGTTGTTGTGCCCTTGGGTATGGTAGGTGTCTGTCCATGCACTGTGTGGCATCCGTGTGGTGCATGCTTCCACGCACCACTGTGGGTGTCTGTGCTGGCTGTTGTGGCCAGTGCTGGGTCGGAGTGTGTCATTGGGAGAGTGTGCAGGGTGCTGTACCACTGGTGGTGGTGTCCGGGGCATGCCCTGTCCCATGTGGGGTACCTCGTGTGCCGACGCATGGTTGGTCTCTCAGCAGTACCTCAGGGGGGGGCTGTGCATGGTGGCACTGTGTATGCCATCGTTGCATCGCTGTGTGCTGCCACCCGCTGATGGGTGCTCATGGTGGGACTGCCTTGCATGGTTCTGTGGTGCACAGGGTTGCATTGTCACAGTGGGGGTGGTGGCATGCATGGGGTTTCCTGCAGTGGTGGACGCTGCTCCTGGGCAGGGTGTCTAGGGGTCACGGTGCAGGGTGTGCTCTGGATTGGGGGGATGGTGTGGCACTGGGTGGTCAGCCCTCTTGTGTGCCAGTCACAGCTTGCGGGGGGTGATGGGGCACCATGGCCCGGCTGTGGGTTGGTTGCTGGTCTCCATGGGCCAGTGGTTATTCCAGCCCTCCCCCAGTTGTGCAGTGCATGGGGTGTGGGGGGACGATGTCTGTTCTGCTGTGTGTTCCTCTGCCCATCTGTGGCATGGGTGGTGGGCCCCTACCTCCCTGGTTGTGCAGTTGCATTGCCACCCTGCTGCTGGGGGCGTCCCTGGTTGCGCTATGGCACCTCTGGACTGCTCAGCTGAATATCCCTTGTTGCGCTATGGTGCATCTGATCTGCTCAGCTTCCCCTCCCTAGTTGTGCTATGACGCAGGTGGTGTGATATTTAGTTGTCGGCTGTAGGCGCAGTTTGGCCAGCTCAGTTTTTGAATATCGCGCCTCTTGTGCATGGGCGCAATGGACTTGCGCTTGCTCCTGCTATTGCGCACTTTTTGGCGCAGTTTGAATATCTGGGCCCTAGAGTTTATTATGTTTGATTTCATTTTTGAAGGTCATACAGTATAGATTTGATTGCTTTTTAAGTTCTCATCTTCCTTGGCTTATTTGAGTAATGGTCTTGATTTACAGTATGTGATGAATAATTCTAGGGACTACATTTATTTTAAGATTTAATATGTATTTCTCTTCTCTTACAGGTACTTGATTTCTATCTTTTCTTTCATACATTGGAGATCAGCATTTACAGATCACATTTGCCATGACGGAACGCAGCATCCCTCCCTCGTTTTCCATCTGTTCTGTGGTAGTAGCCAGTACAGTTCCAGTTTAATTGCAATAAACATATAATAAAAAGTATCAGTGAATGACTATTGGCATTGCATTGGCATACTGGTAAACTAACTAGTTTAGATACTGACCCATGTAACTTTTGTTTTTGTAGTTTCTTTTTTCTATTTTATGAAAAATACTTTTTTTTTTTTATATATTTTTTTCTTTTCACAGATTTTTCCAGGAGAAGTGCAGAGTACATATTTATACAATCTGGGATAGTCATGTTTATAGATTGATCATTCATATTGGTCTTATTAATCTCATAATGTCATTACTCAGTAGTAAACATGGTATCTCATACATTTAGTCCCCTTTGGTAGTCCTCATCCAGTAAATGGGAAGTTTACCTTCATGGAATCAAGTCTGCCCTATGGCCTGAGATCCAGAGCTACCATTTTGCCCAGAAATGTTTAACTTTCTGTGTTTTTAAATTGATCTGAGCTGTCATGAGCTCCATTCTATATATTTGGTATACCATATCTTCCCATTCTCTAGGAGTAGGTGGCTCACTAAGTAGCCACTTCCTTGTGACAGCCTTATTAGATGCCAATATTAATATGGCCAATTGGAGCCTTGTATTACCTCTTGTAACTCATTTGTAAAGTTTAGTATAAGGGCTAATTCTGGCATCAGAGTCCCTATTTCTGGAAACAGTTCTTCTAATGCTTCTCCCACCCGTCTCCAAAACATTTCCAATCTAGGGCAGCTCCAAAATATGTGTGAGTGATTGGCTATTTGTTCTCCACACCCTCTCCAGCATGTCATACCTAGTTGTGGATTATATTTTCCCACTATGTGTGGGGTTCTTAAAAGTCTTATCAAACATTTCCACCCAAATTCTCTCCAAGTTGAGGATCTTGTAAGTTTATGTACTGTTGTGTATATCTCTTCCCACTTCTCTTCCTCTAAATTGGTGCCCAGTTCTTCTTACCATTGTTGCTATAAATGCATCTAGATCTTTTTCTGCTTGTTTGCTAGGGCTTGGTATGTTTTGGAAATTACATGTTCTGGAATTGCTATCTCTATTGTATTAATTATTAGTTTCGTAAAGGAGTGTATCTCTCTTGGGTCCCAATTTTTTCCTACTTGGCTCCTACAGAAATGCCTTATCTGTAGGAATCTGAAAAAAATCTTGTTTTCCTAGTTAGTACTTTTCTTGTAATGCCTGGAATTGACAAAAAAATGCCTTGTTCATATAATTGGTAGAATCTGGTTAGGCCTAGGTGGTGCCACCTAGTGAAATTATAATCCTGTCTGTTGGGTTCAAACCTAGGATAAGCCATTATTTTTTGTATTAGACTAATTTTTGGGATCATTAATCTTTTTAATTATTAATCTCCATACTTTCAATAATTGTCTGGTTTGTTTAAATCTGATCTCCTTTTGCATAGTTGATCTTGGTATAGTTTGTCTAAATAAGTACTTCTCTATCCCCTCTGGTTGAGTTCCTCTCTCTATTTCTTTCCAGTGTGGGTCCACCCTATCATCAAGCCATTGGAATATATGTGCAATTACTGCTGCCTGTGCATATTGTTCTAAATTAGGAAGGGCCAGGCTTCCCTTTGTTTTTGGCACCTGGAGGATTTTGTATTTTATTCTCGTTTTTTCCCTTGCCATATATTTTTTTAAATCTGTCTGTTGTGTATATATCGGGAGGGTCTGAAAGAGGTATAGGAACCTTGGAAGTATATTCATTCTAATAGCTTCTATTCTCTGGTTTAATGAGAGAGGTAAGGGGTCCCATTTCAGAAAACCTTCCTTGATAGATTGTAATAATGGATCATACTTGGCTGCATATAAATCCTGTGTTTCTTTTGTTAAAATTATCCCCAAATATCGAAATTTGTTGCTTTTCCACCTCAACGGATATCTTGCCTGAATTGATTCGCTTGGTTGGTAATTTAAACATAATACTTCTGTTTTACTTGTGTTTAATTTGTACCCTGAGATGGGCTCTATCTCTCCCAGAAGGGAGAATAATTTTGGTATAGAGGTTTCTGGCTCAGTTAAGTATATCAGTAAGTCATCAGGAAAAATGCTGTTTTGTGGGTGGTATTAAGATATTTTATCCCTGCAATTCTTTCATTTTCTCTAATAGCTTGCGCTAGCAGTTCTGCGTATATCACAAATAGTGAGGGGGACAGGGGGCAGCCTTGTCTAGTACCTTGATTTAGGGGGAAGCAGGTTGAAAATGATCCATTTACCTTTATCATGACTTGTGGGGATGTATATATGCTTTGTATTATGTTTAAGAAGTCTACTGGGAAATTGAAATTCTCCATCGTGTATCTTAGGAATCTCCAGGAAACTCTGTCGAATGCTTTCTGGGCATCCATACTTAGCAGTATAAAGGATTGTTTGTTTTTTTGTATTTCTTCAAGCAGGTATACTGTATTTTAATATTGTCTGCTGTCTGACGTTTTACAATAAAACCTGCTTGGTCTTTATTTATAATATGGGGGAGTATGCTTTCTAATCTTTTAGCTATAATAGCTGTAAAAAGTTTGTAGTCCTGGTTTAAAACTGAAATGGGCCTATAAGATTCACAATTCATAGGGTCTTTATCTGGTTTAAGTATTGTCGATATATTAGCATATTGCCAACTGTTTGGTATAAGGGAATTATTATCTTGTATAGCATTATATAATTTAGTTAGTGGTGGGGGTAAAATTTTCTTAAGTGTTTTATAAAATTATACTATATATCTATCTGGACCTGGACTTTTGTTCGATTTAGAGTTTTTTAAGACATTACTTATTTCTTGAGAGGTAATTGGATGAGTTAATAGCTTACTTTGTTCCTCTGTTATTTGTGGTAATTGCATTTTTGTGAAAAACCTTTTATATTCTTCCTCTCCTGGTTCTTGTTGTTGATGATATAGCTTTGAATAATATGATCTAAAGTCTTGTAGTATTTCTTTTGTTTTATTAAGTATTTTGCCGTGTGTCGGATGTTTTAATTTGGAAATTGTTGTTAGTGCCTGTAGTTTTCTTATTCTATAAGCAAGCAATTTAGCTGCTCTGCTTCCCCCTTCATAATATCTTTGCTTCACATACATCAGGGCTTGTTCAGTTTTCTGGTTTAATATATCTTGTAATTTTATCTTTACCTGATTAATCTGATTAAGCTCTTTAATCTTGTCTTCCCTCCCCTCTGCATGATCCTGTTGTAACTTTTCTAATTCCTTTTCCAACTCTTTTTGCTTTCTATCTCTCTTTTTCTTTTGATGAGTTGCATTTGCTATAATTTTGCCCCTTAATATTGATTTTATTGTATCCCATAGAGTTCCCACTTGGACCTCATCTATTGTATTCTCCTGTATTATTCTGGGAATCCACTGTTGTATTTTTTCTTTAAATTGTTTGTCCCTAATTGACGTATTATTAAACCTCCATTGTTTCGTCATTACTTCCTATTCTGCTTCTAGTTCTATAGTGCTAATTGCATGATCTGATAGGTAAATTGGGGAAATCTTTGCCTTATGTATTATGTCCAGAGATTCTGCTTCCACCAAAAAGTAATCTATACGAGAATAGGTGTTGTAGACCCCAGAAAAGTGTGTATATCCCGCTCTGATGGGTGACGACAATGTTCCAGGTATCGATTAAAGCTAGGTCCTTTATTAATCTTCGTATGTTTCAACCCTTAGTTGCTTTGGGGTTTTAGAGCTTGAACTATCCTTTGCTGGATTCATTAGAAGATTTAAGTCCCTCCTAGTATTAGTTTCCTTGTTTAAAGGCTATTATTTTATCAAAGACTGTCTGGTATACTATATTCTCTGATCCTGGAGGTACATATATACTTCCCACTGTGTATGTTTGGCCTCCCAATTTCCTTACCTAAGGATACCTTCCTCCATCTTGATATGATTGATTATTTGGAATGTCACATTCGAGGAATAAGTATAGCTGTTCCTCCTGCGCCTCTCTTGTGTATGTGTACTGGGCTACCTCCCGCCATTCCATATTAAGTAATTTATGGTGTTCTTTCTTTGATAAATGTGTCTCTTGCAAAAGAATAATTTGGGGATGCATTTTTTTAAGGTGAGAAATTATCTTGGATCTCTTTATAGGGTTACTTCACCCACTGACATTCTGGGACACCACTTTCAGGGTTTTCTTAGTCTGAGACATTGACATTCATTAGAAACAAGATCTCTTTTAGCATTCTCTGGTAACTATTACATTGCATTGCTTCTATAATGCTTATACTCCTGAGTATTTTCGCTTCTGGGTTTCTTTTTTCAGACCAACTTCCCAACCATTTTTGCTCTCCTATGATTCTGTACTTTCTTCTTCTTTCCATCCCCCTTCCTACCTGATTGTCTCTCTCTCCCTCTGTGTATTAACTATGTACATCGTGACTTCCAATGTCAGATTCTTCCCTGACAAGGACAGAGTAATCCGTCTGGTTTGGGCTATTTGCCTTATGCTGTAGGCCCACCCTGAGGGTTGTACATATCCCTCAGAATGTAAATAAAAATCAAATTGGGTCTTATCCTGGTTCCCAATCTGGTCTTCTGGTCCCTTAAAATAAATTACAAAATAGTGAGTGTAATTTCCAAGAAAAAATATAAGAAAACTAAGATATGGTATACAGGTGCTTAGCTCTGGTCGCATCATCACTCTTTCTCCCCCCCCTTCCTAATTTCTAGGATATACATCGTGTTATTTTCATTAGTCTGTGTCCTTTATTTAATTTGTCCTGAATTCCAGTTTCCATCTTCTTCTGCAAGCTTCTTGCCATGTTATGTCCATTATCAAATTATTTTATTGCTAATTTCTTTCTTTCTTTCTCATTGAGCCATTCTATATAAAGTTCCCCTTAATTCTCGGCCTTTGAGCAGAGCGCACCCTTGGGTGGGTGTTTTTAGTGATCGCCCTCTCCTCCCTTTGGGAGGGCCTTGATCTCCTTAACCAGCCCTTCATTTGAGTTTCAGGTAGCCCCCTATCCTGACCGCCCAGTCTCTGTGGAGTTTTCCAGGCCCAGTCCAGGTGTCCCCCCGGGTTTTTCCACTGAATGGCCCTCAGTTTAGCTGGTCCCACTCTCCATACTCCTCTCCCCTAAGCGCGCCACCACCAGAGCCTTATTTCTGCATTTATCACCTCGAGTGCACCCGCCCTTACTATTTAACCTAGTTCTATATTTATTTTGAAATGCCCATCAGAAAGCAGAAAAAGCAATGATCTACTCCCCAGTTGCTCTTCTTGAACTTTTAGGCATTCTCTATTTGTTTAGTTCAGGGCTCATTAGCACCTTCCCTGAGCCCGATCTTTCATACAGAGTCTCCTTAGCACTCACTAGTGAGAGTAATTTCTAGATAATCCCTAACCAGCCTCCCAGGATCTCCTCTCCACTTATGGAGACATTCGTGTAATACTCCCCGGAGGTATGTTCAACCCTGACCCAGCCTGGTTCCTCCCCTCCCAGTTAACCATTGCAGTCTAGGCTGAGGGCCTACCTTCTCAAGGGCTGAGTTTCCACTTCCCCTTGGTGCTACACTCTAGCTCTTTGGCCTACTTATTACCAAGAGAAACTTATCATTATTTTTTATTTGCAAATTGACCCACTAGTCTCTCTATTTCATCTAGTACTACTTGCTGTGATTCTCTTCCTGGTCTTTTCTCTTTGTTCAGTCCCAAGTTTAATCCATATGGTTTCCCTGGCAATTTAGTGGGTAACTCAAATCCTCTTTCTCTCAGATCGTCCATTGCTCTCTCTGCTGTATCATATGCAGTCTGTCCACTTTGATATTGGATTAAAAGTCTAGTTGGATAAAGTGTTCGGAATTTCAGCTGAGGTTGCCTTAAAATTGGAAACAAAGATACATATTCCCTTCTTCTCTGCATTGTTACTCTGGCATAGTCATTATTGAAATAAAGTCTCTGTTTTCCCCTGAATATTTTCCCTTTTGTCCATGCTTTCTGGAGTATCTTCTCTTTGGTGCAGTAGCTTAGAAATCAAACTATTATTGAGCGAGGACGTTGCTCGGGGTCTGGAGGTTTAGGGCCAAGTGCTCTGTGGGCTCTCTCTATTTCTATAGGAAAATCTTGTTCAAGGTTAATTCCTCTCTTAGCAAGTTTTCTATGTATCCTCTCATATCTCTGCCCTTGCTATCTGCTGGAATTCCATATATTCTTATGTTTTGGCATCTCTGTCTGTTTTCAGCATCTTCTTGTCTCTCCCTCAGTGCTTTAGTCATATCAAGACGTTGAGTTATAGTTGTTTGGATATACGTAATCTCTGCAGCCTGTTCCGAGTCATTTTGTTCCAGCGACTTTACTTGGTTTTGCAAATTCGATATATCAGTGCGTAGGAGATCATGTTCTGATTAAAAGTCTTGCAAGTCCTTCTTGATTTCTTGTAAGTCAGTTATTCTATTGAGTTTATCATTTAGGAGGCTTTACAGTGGTGGGCCTACTCCCACTAAACAGGAAATTCAGGACTTTTTAAAGCCACTGCAGCTCCCGTACTTATCACAGTCACAGAGAGAGGCCTTGGTTCTACCCTTCTCAGAAGGGGAGACCTTAGTGGAAATTAAGAGGCTTAAGACTGATAAGTGTCCAGGATTGGACGGGCTATCAAGCAAATTCTTTAAACAATTAAAAGAAGATGTAACTCCTTTGTTATGCCAGGTGTATAACTATGTCCACTCTGAGGAGGGTAAGATGTCCCCATCCTGGTCACAGGCAATCATATCTGTCATTCTAAAGCCATCCAGGGATACCACCAACTGTTCATCCTACTGCCCCATCTCTATCATAAACACAGATTATAAGATCATGGCAAGTATTCTGGCAGGAGGGTGGAGCAGATCCTCCCTGGTCTCATTCATGAGGGTCAGGCAGGCTTTGTTCCAGGGAGACAGACAATGGATTATATTAGGAGATCAGTTAACATCATAGAACACCTACAAAGCTCAGCCCAACCAGCATATATAATGAGTCTAGATGCTGAGAAAGCTTTCGACCAGGTTTCTTGGGCATTTCTTCAGGGGTCCCTGTCTGGCTTCAGATTCCCCACCCTGTTCTGTCAAATTACAGCAACAATGTATGCCAATCCAACAGCTTATGTCAGGACAAATGGCTATATACTGTAGCCCAATCCTTTGGGCTTGCCAGGGGTACTAAGTAGGGGTGCCCTTTGTCACCTCTTCTTTTTGCTCTATATATCGAGTCATTAGCTCAAAATATAAGGTTGAATGCAGGGCTAGAGGGGGTGACCTGGGGTACTAACTGTCATAAAATCGTATTATATGCGGATGACATTTTATAACAGTATATCTAACAAACCCTGAGAAATCACTGACTGCAGCCTTTGACCAGACAGAAACCTTCTCATGGCTCTCGGGGTATAGATTAAATTGGACTAAGACTGAGGTGCTGATCCTGACATCCCAGATACCTGTGGACTTAATAGCTAAATATCCCATGAAATGGGACTGCATGGGTATTAAATACCTTGGAGTCAGTTTGGGTAAATCACCACATAATCTTTATGAAGACAACTATTCTCCCCTCCTTGGGACAATATGGGTTGAGTTACAAAGATGGAATTTTTTTACCCTTATCCTTTTATTCAAGGTTACAAACCCTTAAAACAAATATTCTCCCCCGGTTTCTCTATTTATTTCAAGCTATCCACTGTCCAGTCCCCAGAGACATAGCAGACTGGCAGAAAAAATATTGACTTTTCTTTGGGCACAATCACGTCCGAGGGTTTCTAGGAAAACCCTCCTACTACCCAGACAAGAGGGAGGTAGGGCCTGCCCCAGTTTTCAGGATACTGGCTAGCAGCTCAGATGAAGATACCCCTTCTCTGGATGTACCCTAACTACAACCCTCACTGGAAGCAGATGGAAACTACAAACAAGGCTAAGGTACCCCTATCAGCAGTCATATTTATTCCCTCATCTCAAATAAATCCTGAGGATTACCAACACTATGCAGTTTGAACAACATTACAGGGATGGGTCCAGGGCACTAGGAAAGGATTCACGGCTAAAAATATGTAGAAATATAGATGGTGGTGTTTTGATGAAGGTTTCTTGCCTGCCACCCACTCGGGTTGGTACAAGAGACAGATGGAAAAGGGTTTATGTGCCCCCCTGGCAGGTTCTTAAGGGGGAGGATATGCTACCATTTGAAGAAATCAGAACCAGTGCCAACTGGAACCCAGCAAATTGCATATATTACTATCAGATTAGGAATCATATCCAAAATAAAACACTCCAAATAATGAGCTGGCAGGATGAAAGACCCTTCCCCATGGCCTTTGAGACTATCTAGAAGGGCACTCATGGAAAAGGGTCAATCACCATTTTATGGTGGAACTTACTAGCTGACAAAGTTCATAATATACAGCAAATACATAGGAAGTGAGAGGGGGAGCTGGACCTTACACTGAGCTTCTTTGATTAGATCAAAATTTTCAGAAATGTTTGGAAAACCACCTCATCACCAAGCTGGCGGGAGTACACTTGGAAGGTCAGAATTCTGTATTTTTATTATACCCCTTACAAATTATTTAGGGTGGGTTCTCAGCTGGGGTGTCCTGTTGGAGGTGCTGTGGAGCCACGGATGCTGACCAGGCACATATATTCTGGTATTGTGCTAAGGTCTGAGGATTTTGGAACCAGATAATTTCCCATTTGAAGGATTTATTTGGGCTAACGTCTGAAGTGGGCTCTGAACATCTAATACTGGGCCTATACCCAGCTAATATTAAAGGTAAAGAAGGGCATTATTTATGGGCAATTCTTACAATAGCAGCTTTGAAAGCTGTAACTAAAAAGTGGCTCCAACAGGTCACCCGAACCATTCAGAACTGGCTAGAAATCATTTCCCAGATTTATAACATGGAAAGAAAACTTTTGCTGTAAACCATCAAAAAGAATAGTTTAGCAACAGATGGAATAGGTGGGATTTGTATAAAGATGAAGTACAATAATTAATTGATTGTTAGTCTCTATTCTGATTTGTCAACCATTATCACCCCCCCTCGTTCTCTCCCCCCCTTCCTTTCCCTACCCCCTCTTCCTCTCTTTTCCTACCCTACTTCCTAAACTGGGCACAACATTACTTGTTTAATTAATTGTTTATTCTCCCTACATGTTTCATGGTGGTTATATCAAGTTTTAACTTAATGCAATAATAAATGTTTTTATTATTGTTTTAGGAAATAAGAAAATGTTGAATTGTTAGATATATAGAATCTGAAATGTATTCAATAGAAGCTGCATGTACTATGGAATTGATCAATAAACAAGTATAAAAAATAAACTACTGGAAGGTCAACCCAGACCTGAGAAGGTCAAGTAAGTGGGCTGGGTGAGTCCCCTCCCTGAAAATGAACTGATGCCATCTTTAACCCCTAGATTGGGGATACTAATAATGCTTTTCTACTATATTGCCAGAAAGCAGTAGTTTTAGTATAGTGATATACTGATATGTAATAGATAACCCACTCTTAGGTGTGCTGTCACGCTCTGATGTACGCATACCTTGGAGTGCATCAACCACCCAAGGCGTAAGTATATCAGAGTGCTGACCAAGACACCGTAGAGGGTTATCTATCTTTTAAAATGGCAAAATTATTTTTTTAAGGGGGTAACAGTGCAGGTGTGTGGTCGGGCTCTGATATACCCACATTCATGTAATGCTCATTCCCCAATAAATTCCAAGCAATTTCTCTACCCGTTTTATAAAGTAAGATATACCATATAAATGGGCTCTTACCCTTGCATCTCTCACCATCTTCAGCCTTCTCTCTAAACTTAATGCCCTGCAAATATTCACTAACCAACACAACCCTGATATCCTTGCAATCATTGAAACCTGGCTATCACCCAAAATTCCAGACATGGCTATTGCCCTGCAAGGGTACAATGTCTTCAGACTTGACAGAATTACAAAAAGAGTGGGAGACTGTGCTTTATAACTCAGACACCCTCCTGGGTCACTGCTTACCTTCCCCCCCCCCGGATCCTTCTACGCAGATCCTACCTATTAAAATTTTGCTGGGGGCTCACAACAAAGCACTGACTGTTGCTACTGTTTACATTCCTCCAAAAGAACAAGGTAAAGGCCTCAACTCAGTCTTGGACCTCATCCGTGCCCAACCCCCTGACTCAGAGTCAGTCCTAATGGGTGATTTTAACATCAATTAGCTAGCCATTGACACAGGGGGCCTCAAGAATGCCATCTCAGCAGCCAGTCTGGCACAGCTGGTAGTCTCCCCCACCAGACATAATTATAAAACTGGCACAAGCACTCTCCTGGACTGGATACTAACCAGCCATCCCTCCCGCATCTCAGATGTTTCTGTCCTTCCAGATACACTAAGTGACCATTTCCCAGTCATCTGCGAATGGTTGAATAAATTCTGCAAGCCCTCCCCTAAATTAATCAATAGTAGAGTCCTCCCACGTTTCACCTCAAATCCCACCTCCGACAGCTCGACTGGTCTCCTATATTCAACGCTTCTGATGTCAACTCAGCCTTGGATTTTTTCATCAACTCCTTCAGTGCTTCCTGTGACACCTATGCTCCTTTCAAAAGGTGTAAAATCAAAGGCCTTTGCAATCCTTGGCTCTCCGCTGAACTACTTATGGATCTGAAAGCAAGGGACCTCCTCTGGCTTCGGGCATGGGCCACTGGCAATCAAGCCGATATTCAGAACTACAAATGGGCGCAAAACGACTGCACTAAATCAATCCACCAGAAGAAAAATGCATACTACAGAGATGCCGTCATGAACACCTGGGGTAAGGGAAAATCCTTCTGGGACAATCTTAAAGAAGTAACTGGGAAGCAGCCAAAAACCTCACCTACTATGTTGGTCATTGATGGTGGCATAACTCTCGACCCTACCACAATTGCAAATACTTTCAATACTGCATTCTCTGACCTCAGTAGTGTTCTCCCTTTGGACTTCTTCAATGATGACCACCCTCCTTCTCCTACCCCCAGCCCATAACCTCCTCCCTCCAACCGCCCACCATTCTACTTTAAGGAAGTCAGGGCACATGAGGTCCATAAATACGTCTCTAATGCAATTGCCAAATCCAGAACTAGTGGGGACTCACTCTATCTCAAGCTGATGTCCCTCACCCTTGATGAAGTGCTACTTCCACTAACAAAAATTTTCAACCTCTCCTTCACCCTCAGCCAGTTCCCCAACAGATGGAAATTGGCCACAGTAACCCAGGTCCACAAAAGTGGACTACTGGCCTATCTCCATACTTCCCTTCCCCTCTAAGGCCATTGAACATATGGTATCTGACCAGCTAACGGAATACCTGAACAAACACAACATCCTTTGCCCCCAACAATATGGTTTCCATACAGGTCACAATACCACATCGGCCCTCCTTGAATTCACCGGAGCTATCCACAGCTCGTTGGACACCAGCCTCCTAACCAGGTCGGTCTTCATTGACCTGACCAAGGCTTTTGACACTGTACATCATAATCTATTAATCACACAGCTATGTTCTGCTGGGCTCTCACCTGAGTCCACTACCTGGTTCAAGAGCTACTTGGAGAACCGCTCCCAAAGAGTGAAAATAGCTGATGTTCTTTCAGATGCACGTCCTGGTCACTCAGGAGTTCCTCAAGGCTCCATTCTTGGGCCACTTCTTTTTAGCCGCTTTCTGAATGATCTTCCACAATCGTGTCCAGCACAAATCCTCCTTTATGCTGATGCCGCCGTCATCCTCTCCACTCACAAGGATCCAGACCACCTTCAAAATAATCTGCAGCTTGCCTTCACCTCAATTGAAACTTGATTTAGTACACATAAATTGGTTCTCAACTACAAAAAAACAAGTCCTTGCTCTTCTGAAGCCCGCACAACAAACACAGACTCAATCTCATCACGATCAAAAACTGCCTTGGTGCAACCCTCGAAGAGGTTCAATCCTTTAAATATCTAGATATTACCATTGATTGTAACCTATCATATGTTATGCACATTGACAACATTGCCAATGCTGCCAACACTTGCATTGGCCTACTCTTCAGGCACAGGCAATGCCTTAACTCAGATGCCTTGAAGACTGTAGTACAGAGCTCAGTGATCTCAATAATTGACTATGGCCTGATCATCTACAACTCTGCCTCTGCCACCACCCTCAGGCACATATCCATTGCACTAAACAAAGCTTGCCATCTCATAACTGGCGTCCATCGCCTCACCCACAGGTGTGATCTCTATGCACAGACTGGGTGGCTTCAACTTTCAAACCGGATCAAATACCAAACCTGCCTTATGACAAAGAAAATAACATTAGATCTTCCAACAAACGAACCGTGCACAAGGATTTAGCGGTGCATCTAGCCAAATGAACAAACTTGTTTACAACAAGCTAAAGCACACGCTTACCCACTAAAATTCAGACACGGAGCAACTTTTAAAATCCATTTATTGAACACCAAGATAAGCAGCGTTTGGACAAAATCCTTTCTCAAAAGCTGCATCCTAGAAAACACACAGAACTTAGATACAAAAGCCAAATGACATCACAATTACTAAAACAATTCCATTGGTGAACCAATAAAATAGAAAAATAGAAAAATTAACCCTTTTAAACATGCAGTGCTACAAAACACATATAAAACTTTCATTATAAATATCACATTATTATTGCACTACAAAATTTTATCTATATTCCAAATAAGGTTTTAATTCCAAATGAGCATTTAAACCTGGTTTCTGATATGCTTTTAACCTTAAAATCCATTCATTTTCCTTTACACTAGACCTTGCTCCCCCCAGTGTCCAAGCTCTTCTCTGCCCAGCGCAGACTACTCACATCACTAGGGGGCTCTGAATCCCAGCTTCTGCATATCCCGCGTTTCCACACCACACAAGCGCAAAGATCATTTGCACACAAAGCTCCCAGCTGGTTCAGTGGTATCAACATTGACATCATCTCAATGCCAAAGCTTGGTCTGTTCAAATCCAGTCTCATCACATCCTGTCTGCATCTAGCTCCTATGACTGTCCTTCCTAATTGTTCTCCCCTCTCTCCTCTTTGCTCTTTCCACCTGGCACTTAACCCTCTCTCCCCTCAACTCCCTCTCCCATACTCCTATTCATCCTCCCCTCCTCCCACCCTCCTTCCCTACCCCCCGTAGCACTTTAATTGATATTTGACAAGTGCCTATGGCCGCACCCCACTAGTGTGTCTTTCCTCCATACCATGTCAACTCTGTCACCAGACCTCCTTCTGGCATTGTTGTCACTGTATTGAATGTATAAAACTGTATGTAACTGTTTGTGACCCGCTGTTATACTGTTATTCAATGTCTTGCTTGAACTGTACCTCAACTGACATGGAACCTTCGTAAAAGAGCCTTTGCTCAAAGGTACTTGTAATCCTAGATTCAAATAAAAAAAATTTACTAATGATATACTTACACTTTGAAAACAGAAAGACATTATCTTCAAAACAAGACAAATTTAAAAAACTTTTCAGATTTTGTTACTTACTAGTATGTACTGTTACTGACATACAAATAGTAGAAGTTTAATTACAAAGAAAGAAAGAAAGATTGTGTTTCTATATTACACATATACTAGTAGTATTCCATCAAGTAGAACTACATGGCCGGCCCGGTGGCGTTGAGGGTTGAGACACTGGACGCCACACCTCGCGCCACACTGGTGACCCGGGTTCAGGAGCGAGCCCGGGTGCTGGGGTCAGCAAGGGAGGGAGTTGGATCAAGAGTCCGGAGGACTGCTCTCCTCTCCCAGGGAGGGATCCAGGGGTTTCCTGGCATATTAGTGGCCCCCGGTGGCGACAAGGGGTACTACATGCACAGGATCAAGTTTCAAAGGGGACAAGTGTGGCAGGCATCTACGAGGGCAGCCTGCATGCTGATGCCATTACACACCATACTCGTGGGGAAAGAAAATGAGGAAAAGTGCCTCCTATACTGTCGGTGAGATGACGGTGTCCCCAGGGGAATCGCCCACATCCCAGCGCTGGCCCAGACACGCCCAGATCTCTCTCCATGGCTGACCCATCGACCGCAGGTAAGACACTTCACACTATTCATGCTAAGATTCACACTAAGATCTGATAGAAGCAGAAGCATTTAGGAGCCAACCGCCAGAGGGAGGGCGGAACCAGCCCCGGAGGTGTTACCGGGGGTCGAGCCTGTCTGTGTTCGTTCGGGTGGAGGAGTTCCTGGAAGATGCAGAGGGTTCAGGCTGGGAGTTAGGGTGAATTCTGAGTGGGCACTCCTGAAGGATGCCCGGGGGTGTGGGTGTATAAAAAGGAATTAAAAGAAAAAAAAGTAGAACTACAACCTTTTTTTTCTAGTTTCATTCTGTATTCCTCTTTAAGTGTGGAATATATTTGAAAAAATGGAAACAGAACTGACTGCACACATAGTTTTAAGAACTACAGCAAGGCTTCCGGTGATGTCATACTCCTGATGGCTGCCTGAATCAGGAGGCTCCCACTAAAGCCAGCAAAATCCTCCGTTTTACACCGTAAAACAGCAACAAACAAAACGAGAGACATACCTAGAGAAGTAGCAATGTCAAAGCAAGGGGAGAAAGGCGTTAAAAAAAAAAAACTGCAACAACCGATGAGGGCGGATTCTCCAACTCTGGTAGCGAGGGATCACAGGCCTCATCCACCTCGAGGCAGAGCAATAGCAGATCCTGCCAGCCTCCCTTGATGACGCTGTAGCGCCAAATGACACTGATGTTGGCGGAGCTCCGAGACTTTCGCAAGGAGTTCCGCTCCACTACAGTGGCCCTCAGGACTGACATTGGCAAATTCGAAAAGCAACATGAATCATTAGAGCAGCATGCTACGGAGGTTGACAGCAGGGTAGATCTATCTGAGTGGGCGATAGTGCAGCTGCATCAGAATATACAAGCACTACAAGAAAGGGCTGAAAATGCAGAAAGTCGCAGCAGGCGAAATAATATATGGATTTCGGGAATTCCGGAGGGAGAAGAGGGCACAGACATTCACAAATTTGTACGCTGCCTGCTCCAACAAGCGCTTGATTTCCCGAAGGAGGCTACACTTGAGTTTGAGCGGGTTCATCGAATGCTTGGTCCCAAGCCTCCCCCAGATGCCAGGCCACGTACTATGCTTGTACGTTTCCTTCGGTTTCAAGAAAAGGAACAAGTTTTACACACTGCATGGAAGCAAGGGCAAGTTAATTACAATGGTCAAAGGTTGTACTTTGAGAACGATTTTGCCCCTGAAGTAATGGCGAGGAGCACGGCATACATACCGGTGTTGAAATCACTGAAAAAAGCAGGCCTACGTTTCCGGACCCCCTACCCAGCTAAAATGACGGTCTTCTATGCAGAGGGACAATACACTTACAGCTCGGTCGAGGAGGCAATTGAAGGCCTTCAGAAACATGGGATCGAGGTTCAGAAATCTGCTGTACACCCACCGCGAGGCACACTAGCAGCAAAACTATCACAGTGGGCCTGGCAATCCAGGCAATGAGAGGCCAGGAAACGTCAGGGTGCAGAAGCAATCCACAAAATAGCAGATTCACTCTGAGAACAGTCCCAATCGAATACCTGATCACCTTGCTGACTGTGTTGAGGGTTGATTTGGGTCCATTGGACTATCTGGAAGTTTTGACAGTGATAGAATCTCAAGGCTACACTGTGGGACTGCATTTCCTCAAAAGACAGAAAGGCGGCTGCCGAAATACTCTGAACGCTCTAGCTGCTACTACAGAGTCTCTATGTGTGCCAGTTCCTATCTACTAATCTTTCAGATAAGTTCTTACTTACTAATTACCATCCTTCTGTTACTGTCCTGTTTCAGCCTATATGATAACTTACTACCCAATTGAACTAACACGTTTTCTCCCTCTGCACTGTCTCTCTCTATTAGGTAATGCATTTACCAGTCCCTGCAGAATGACGTGCGGTGTAGGAGAGGGTAAGGAAACTTTAAATTGATCTAGTCCTCTCCAATCCTACACTGTATAATTGCTAACAACGGGCTGGTTATTTAATAGTTCCACCTAGGGAGCTGGGTTGGTAAAGCTCCCCTAATATGGTGCCAGCATCCCTCTGGAGTGTATAGCTGCCAGTTTGTTAAAGGCATGGCTGGCAGCCTAGCACTGCATGAGGGTTCTGATAGTAGCTCCCCACTATGAAGTTGGTATGCTGTGGACATGTAGCGACCCATGAGTCAATCCATGGGGGGTAGTGGTTTGCGTGGGGTTCTACCCAGCGATATGCGGATGCCAGTGGCATGGGTGGATGCCATCGCCTACAAGAGCGGTGCGTCATGGGAGAATTGCCCTCTGCCCCAGGTAGTTCTGCCAGTTGTGAGGTCTACTCTGTCTTATTCCTCCCCCCTCCTCCCCCCCTTTTCAGGTTTACCACTAAAACGAACCGCAGTTCAAACCCTGGTGACTCTAGTACACCTTAGGGACATAATTACAATGAGCTCCTAACATTGCTCCAGGGACACGCTAGGAGCTGTGGTCATAAAGCTGCGTTGTCTGCAAACTTTAGTAACCTCTCTCCCAGATGCCACACACTTTTACAAATGGCTTGTGGGCGGGAGTGTGACTAGCCAAAACCCTTTCCCCTTTACCTGTCTTAGGCACTAGAGATGCCTTGGGGGTACCTCCATTTAGAGGCATACCGTTCAGTGAGGATATCTCACGGTAGGGAGCTTGGAGAGCTCCCAGAAATCGGAAGTGGCTTACTTGCATTCCTTGTTTGTTTTTTCTTGTTAGTTGCTTGCTGAACTTATTACAGCCCTGTTGGCTCTAACCTACTTTCTATACATTTCCTGAACACATGGTTGGTGCTGTTTGTTATCTGATACTGTATTTGAGTTGCCAGTTTAAGGGCAATAAGATGTTAACTGTTGTAAGTATTGCTCAGGAGTCAAGATATCTTAGGTAAATACCTGGGAAAGTTAATCGTAACAGCTGTTTGATACCAACAGTATGTCGATTGTGCTTACTTAACTATGATACGCAGAGGTTTATAAATTTTACTAGGGGAGGCTCCCTTGAATTTTCACAGCGTAATGTCCTAAACACACATAATATCTGGACCCGAAGATTGAGGGGACACCTTTGAAGTTACTGTCTCTGAATGTCAATGGGCTCGCCTCCCCCATTAAGCGATCCAGGGTACTTGCTCATATTAAAAAAAAGTAAAGCAGATCTTATTTACTTACAGGAGACCCACTTAAGCATTGAGGAACACGTTAAACTGGGACGGCTCTCGAGAGGGGAGATATATAGCTCCACTTTCAGAAATGGTAGAAGAAGAGGGGTAGCAATAGTAGTGCCACAACACACCCCTTGGCAGTTGCTGGCTAAATGGCTAGACCCCTCCGGTAGGTTGGTACTACTTCAGGGATTAATCAGAGGGACCGAGGTCACTTTGGCAAATGCGTACTTCCCTCTGGATTCTTCTGTGAGCGAGGTTTGCAAACTGCTTGATAAAATCACACAATTCACCAAAGGTATTCTAATGCTTGCAGGGGATTTTAATATCCTACCTAACCCCGATCAAGACTCATCAAGTGTTAGGACCCCCAGGAAAACCCTGCAGCAGAAGTTTCTAAATGGGCTTCTTGCTGAAGTAGGCTGGATTGATACCTGGCATCACTCACATCCTTACACTAGGAACTACACACACTACTCGGCAGTTCACCACACATATTCAAGAACTGACCACTGCTACACCCAAATAGAGAATCTAGACTTGGTGGTGGACTCCCAGATCAGGGATATCTCCTTATCAGATCATGCCCCTATAACTACAATATGGAAGATAGGACTGCAGAGGAGGAGTACACAATGGCGACTAAACCCCTACCACCTAAAATCAAAAAAGTTTAGGGACTACCTTACTGACAAGCTGACTGAGATAATTGCAGATAATTCTAGTCCGAAGACTACTCCAAGTATGCTTTGGGACACAATAAAAACAGTGCTGCGAGGCCACCTCATTAAATACACATCTGTCCAAGCAAAATCCCATCAACAACATAAAGCTAAACTGGGAGAAACCCTTCACTTTCTGCAAAATGCACATAAACATGGTGATAGATCTGTGCTCCCGCAACTTAAACAAGTCAAGCTGGATTTAGACAGGTTGGCTCAACAGCAGGCAGAGATTGCCCTAACGTTTCTGCGACATCGGTATTATGAGGTTGGGCCTAGAGCCGCAAGGCTGCTAGCCTATCCAGTTAGGAAGCAAAAGAAAATCGCCACTATAACTACTATTCACCATCCAGTGGATGGTAGGCCTCTGGACAAACTTGCAGACATAGCAGATGCGTTCACCACGTACTACTCCCCCTCTATACACCAGAGCACCCAGTGGCTGCAGAAAACATAAAAGATTTCCTACAGTCCCTTAACCTCACTAGAATTAGTGAGGAACAAGGAAGCCAACTGATTCAGCTGATTACAATGCAGGAACTAGTCAATGCATTAGCCCGGGCCAAGACCATGAAGGCTCCGGGGCCTGACAGCTATGGAGCCGAATTCTATAAAGCCACAAAAGAAAAGCCTACCCTCCTTAGGACCTTTAATTCGGTAATTGAGGGAGACCCTCCCCCGCCCACCTAGTCTTACGCCACTATCTCTGTCATCCCCAAGCAGGGCAAAAACCCCAACTCTGCGACTCATATCGACCAATATCAGTCCTAAATTCAGACTATAAGCTGTTTATGGGGATAATAGCCCGCAGACTAGAGATTGTCCTCCCGCAAATAATACATAAAGACCAAACTGGCTTTGTTGGAGGACGAACAACTACAGATAACATCAAGAGGACATACCACATAATAAGTAAAATGTGCACCAGTAATAACCCTGCAGCCCTAGTCAGCCTAGATGCAGAAAAGGCCTTTGATAGGGTTCTCTGGCCATTCCTATGTTCGGTTTTGGAAAGGGCAGGGTTGCCTCCCTGGTCCGGGTGATCAAGAATATTTACTCTGCCCTGAGGGCATGGGTTCAGGTTTCGGGACATCATTCGCAGTGTTTTCCTCTCTACAGGGGCACCAGACAGGGATGCCCCCATCCCCCCTCCTTTTTGCCCTACTTATGGAACCCTTAGCACAGCTTATCAGGCAAGCGGAGGGCCTCCAGGGGGTTGAGATGGAGGGAGAGGAACACCGCATAGCACTTTACGTGGATGATGTTCTCCTATACCTCCAAAATCCAGCAACCTCACTCCCGAAGGTTAGGGAGCTCCTGGATGCTTTCGGGCGGGTCTCGGGATACAGGGTTAATATCTAAAAAACTGAGGTTTTGACCTTTCAATATTTCCCTGCCCAGAATATTCAGGATCATTTTCCCTGTAAATGGGATTTGGGGAAAATAAAATATATTGGGATAAATCTGACTAGGAATTTAGAGGACACCTATAAACAGAACTACATCCCCTTTACCACCCGCCTTAAGGAAGACCTGGTTAGTTGGAACACACTCCCTCTGAGCCTCTCCAGGAAAATAGATATCATCCGAATGGTAACTTTGCCCAGGGGCCCTGTATCTCTTTAACAACACCCTTGTTAGTCTGCCACATTCTGTATTTCTGCATTGGGAAAAGGCTATTTCTCGTTTTATTTGGGCAGGCCTCAGGCCGAGAGTTAGGCTAAAACTCCTTACCAAACCGAGGGCAATGGGGGGGGTTTGCCCTCCCAGACCTCTACTGGTATTATCAAGCTGCGCACCTAACACATATAGTTGCATGGCAACTAACCACAAATGATGCGCACTGGACAGAGATAGAACAGGCAATCATTCCTGACTCAGACTATTATACCCTACTCTACCACGGTCATATACTCCCTGACTCAAACCCTAACCTAACCTCAGAATTCCGACACAGAGTGACAATTTAGCAACAAGTCAAGAGGCAATTTTCAAATTTTTTTCCCCCCTTTATACCATTAATATGTCCAATAGCCGTGCTCCCAGATTTTCAGCCTAGTAAAATGGACCACGTCTTCCAGCAGTGGAGCAGATAGGGGTTGAATTACCTGTCTCAGATTACCGCTGGAGGGGTTCTGTGGTCGTTTAGGGAGATCCAAACAAAATTTAACCTGCCAAGCACACACCACTATAGATATTTACAATTAAGGCACTATTATGAGTCATTGCCAACTGAGGTATGAAACCCAGAACAGCTACCTCCACTGATCACTAAGCTGAAGTCTTTAATTGCTTCCCCAAACCAAAGTCATTTGATATCTGCCCTATATCAGGCTTTAATGTCAAATCCCATGGCGAATATTGCAGACATTCGTGGGAGATGGCAACAGGAGCTGGGCACACACATAGAGGATAAATGTGGGAACAGGCTTGCCGACAGGTGGCTAGCACTTCTAGTTCACACCAATGGAGGGAATTTGCATGGAAATTCCTGGTTCGTTGTTTCAAGACCCCAGAGGTCACAAGCCACTATTTACCTAGCCATTCAGCCTCTTGCTGGTGTAATTGTGGTGAAAAGAAGGCTCACCTCACTCATGTAATGTTCACCTGCCCCAGGCTGGAACCATTTATTCGTACATTACAGTCTGAACTTCAAGAACTACTGGGTAGGCCCATGCAGTTAACTCCACAGATACTGATTTTACTAATGTTCCCCAGGGGCCTCAGAGACCCAGACACCCGCAACCTCCTAGCTATCCTGCTTACAGCAGGTAAGAAAGCCATCACCAAGTTATGGCTTTCCCCTAATGTTCCAACAATGCAGGATTGGTGGACCATTTCTAAACAAACGTAGCGAATGGAGAAGATTACACATAGCCTGAACGGTAGGGAGGAAAGATTTGGCTCCAGATGGAACAGATGGCTTTTGTACTATATGCTGAAAGATACAACCTTTGTACCATAGGACAATAAGACCACCTCCCCCCTCCGGGAGGGGCAGCTGTGAGTGGATTCCAGGGGGTCTCCCACAACAACACTAGACTGGGTATGCTAGATTTGATATGCCTACAGCAGCTTAAAACGTACTAGTTGCTCATCTTGAATATTTGGACTTCCTAATGATTTGGTCTGTCACCCAGCAACTATGGGAACATTAACCAGAAGAGGGAAGGTAATCTGAATCTGGCTCTTTCAAATGAACCTGACCTTCTGAGGACAATGAACTTTGACCTCCCTGTTATTAAGCGTTTTCAAATAACTGAAATCCTTGTGTATTAAGATCAGATGGGCTTCTGTAAGTATCTTTTACTTAATTTCCTACTCTTACAACTTTGCTCACAATCGACTGTAAGTAAAAATTGTAATAAAGATTATATTAACAAAACAAAAAAAACTACAGTGAAATGATGCCTAGCTCTATTAGCTTTAAGTCACATTTAAAGTTCATCCCCTGACCTCCACTTTTTTCCAGATTGGTGATCCCTGTTTAAATGTCAGCAACGGGCATTGTTTCTAAAGTGAGCTGTGTTAAGTGAGCAGAATTTAATGTATGATGTCTAATGAGTATGTTTATGGTGTGATGACAGGAACTTTAGTATGTATGTATGTATTCATCTTTTTAACTTACACAAATTAAAAAATAGGCAAATGTTTTGTTTAGTGCACCTACCTGGTAAATAAAAATTAATAGGTATGTTAATGTGAATATAGGAATGCGTGAATGCTACAGGAGTGCATTTGAAAATGTATTTATTTATTTATTTAAAATTGGTGACCAGGAAAGGCACACTGAGCCGAGGCTCGTTTCCAGGTGCAACCCGGATACAAAGTGTACACTGTAAAAGGCAGAGAAGTACAAGCAGTATCAAGTTTCAGACGAATAGCACAGTATAAGGACATGTCATAGTAGTAGGCAGTAAAGTAACAATTTTTGCTGTAATAGGTGATTAGAAGAACATCGACACATTTCATTACTAACAATTTGTATTTACAGTATATTACAAGTGTATATGTAAACATTAGTCCACGATGAAGGTGGCATCTAATGGGGAGTTAATGCATGGTTGGGACCGTTGTGGCCTGGGGCCACAGGCTGAGTGCCTACAATGGACCAACCATTTTATTTATTTGCTTTTGTTAACCGGGTAAGCACACTAGACAGCCAAGTGCCTATTTTCAGGTGCGACCCGGGAGATTACAAGGTACATACATGAACAATTTTCAGGTGCGACCCGGGAGATTCCAAGGTACATACATGAACATCAGGCAAAAACAAGTGAAGGATTACATTAAAGAAAATTAGCACACAGGGACAATACAAGCAACAGTACCAGCAGGGATTTACATTGCAGGCAGTAGGAAGAAGTACAGTGTGGTTTCATCGTTCCACCATGCATTAACTCCCCATTAGATGCCACCTTTGGAGTGGATTAATGCACTTGTAACATGGTGTGCATATTACTGCGGGTCTCACACATCAGTTTCTACTGCTGTGATCAATTACACGACTATACCATTTGAGATAGACAGTAAACTTTACTGTTACATTGAGAGGATAAGGTGACGCTCTGTTACATACATATATGTCCTTTTAATACTTTTGAGCATAAGTACATACATGTATTGATTAACGATTACTATAACTTGTTCAATATTTCTGACGGCTGTTCATTTCTTATCATTGTCAGGAGGACCCCGAGTTGCTAGTTTTACTCCGTCGCTCTAAGGCTCTGTGTCTCATTTGCATACAGCGTTAGCCGGTTAGTACCATTAGATCATGGTCTTTCCCTGACACGCTCGTCTTCAGACTGCTCACTGTATTACGCTGCTGAGAATTTCGAGCTCTCTTTCTTCTGTTTCAACTCCATCGATACTCCATGATTATTTCATTTACCAGTGCCATATACCGTGACTGTCTCCAAATAACCGCCATTTCTGCTTCATTGCCGTGCCACTCTCTGTTTCCTTCTGCTCCCTGGCATCTCACTCCCTCCTTTTGCCCCAGGTTCCTCACTTTTTCACACACTGCCGTACTCCCTATCTCTGCACATCTTGCCATTTGTTCCTTGTTTCCAAACTTGTCATCTAGCCATGTCTTCATATCTCTCGTTCCACATACGCTGCAACTTACCCACATTTTCTCCATTTGCACTTCCTTCTCTCTCTCTTATACTATTTCTCTCTCGCTGTGTCTCCATTACACTTCTCCTACTCCCGGTCGAGCCATCCTACTTGCTCTCACAACACTTGCTCGCTACTGTGATTCACCTGTTGTCCTTCTGTATACTGCTGCTTTCTCCCCTGTGGTTAGTTTCTGCATTTCACAAGCAACACGGCATTATCGTGCCATAATGCCGTGTTGCTCTTGTAACACCTGATGCAATTGAACCAATTGCCTTCTTTATTTTGCCTGTTCATGTTTTGGCCATGTTACAAATAGACACATTTATAAGTAGTGGGTGTCCAGAGTGTGCTAACCAGGAGGTTACAAAGTAGCAGGATACATGACAAAATCAGGCTTCAGACCAATTATGGACTGTTCCCATTTAAAAATAAATTTATTTATTTCAATCTAGGATTACAATACCTTTGAGCCAAGGCTCTTTTACAAAGGGTCCACGTCAGCGTGTGCAATAGTCATCATTTCTAGTTACAAACATATAGTCATTGACATATAGACAATACCTACCTACCTACAATGAGTGTGGGAGCCCACAAAAAAAGGCAAGGTACTATTTTAAAAAGTATTAACATCCCTCATTACATGAAATGAAAGTAGAATTACATTTTGCGTTTCAGGAAAAATCCCTTTTCTGCTTAAGTGACAAAGAGCCAAAAGTTGACTGCTGACAGACAATGTGTTACTGAAAGTGATGAATCCAGGCGATCTTTCTCCTTTTGGACTGTTATTGTCATAGTGTTAGAACTGGGCTACAAGTATGATGACACATCCGTCTGAGGCATGCTGTGAAAGAACTTGACTGCTTCATTCCAGGCAGAACTGACAAGCTCTAAAAGTAGAGCCAAAGTTCATTACAGTTCAAGAGCAGCTGATGTCACAGCAAAAAATGAGTCTCTCCACTGTGGCAAAGTTCATGCACAGTCAATCATTGTTTCCATGGCAAGACAGCTGGGCAAAACACATTCTGAATACTAACTGCATCTGCACATTCAGTTAATGGGAAGAGTCAGGGTTTCAGTGTCAGAGCCAGGATTTCATTAATTTATTTAGTTTTTTTTTACTGGGTGAGGTGCTCTAGCCATAAAATGACTGTTTTCAGGCACCACCCAGGAGGTTACAAAGTAGCAGGATACATGACAAAATCAGTAAACAGTACAGAAAGTGACAAACTTCAGCATCCAGAAATGAAAAACATGATACAAGTATAGGAATTAAAATACACAATTTAGGATAACTCAGCAGCAAGCATAAGATACATGGGCCCAGATATTCAAAAGGGTTGCGCCCCAGCACGATATTCAAAAGGGAAAAGTGAGCGCCACAAATCCCGATGCGCCGGAGTACATCAGTATGCAGGCGCAGGTGGAGGGGGTGCCCATGCATACCCTGCACAGCCCGATATTCAGCCCGGGATGAGCAGAGCCATGCATGCGCAACCCCTACCTGCGCCAGCACAAAGTTGATCCAAAAAAAAAAGGAACAACTGATGGCCACCCACAGGTGAGCTGCCGCATTGCAGGGCGCAACACAGCAGCTGCCACCAGTGGGTGGCCACCCGAGTTCCGGCTGCACCTGGCGGCGCCCCCATGCCCGATCGTGGGCATTTGTAATAAAAAAAATGAATTCCCCAATGTCCCTGGTGGTCCAGTGGACCGCTGCCTGCCCGATCGTGGGCATTTGTAGAATAAAAAACATGTCCAATATCCCTGGTGGTCTACTGGTACCCCCTCCCACCGCCCACTGAGCCCCATCACCTGCTCCCTCCCAGTCAGCTGGCGGCGGCAGCACCCACCGCCTGCCACCCTTGCCCACCAACTGACACCTTTGGTAGATCCCATTCACATATCTGGAATGTGCAATGCGGTATGGGCTGCGCCCATTAGCTCACGCTGTGGACCAATGGCTACAGCCCTACCGGTGTCGGTCGGCGACGGCAGGTGGATGAGGTCCTGCCGCCCACTGGCTGACGGGGTGGGGGAGGCGGGTCAGTGAAGCTCAGTGGGCGGGTGGGAGGGTGCAGTAGACCACCAGGATATTGGACATGTTTTTATTCTACAAATGCCCGCGATCGAGCAGATAGCGATCCACCGGACCACCAGGGATATTGGACATGTTTTTTATTCTACAAATGCCCGCGATCGGGCAGATAGCGGTCCATTGGACCACCAGGGATATTGGACATGTTTTTTATTCTACAAATGCCCGCGATCGGGCAGATAGCGGTTCACTGGACCACCAGGGATATTGGACACGTTTTTTATTCTACAAATGCACGCGATCAGGCAGAAAATGGTCCACTGGACCACCAGGGATATTGGACATGTTTTTTATTCTACAAATGCCCGCGATCGGGCAGATAGCGGTTCACTGGACCACCAGGGATATTGGACACGTTTTTTATTCTACAAATGCACGCGATCAGGCAGAAAATGGTCCACTGGACCACCAGGGATATTGGACATGTTTTTTATTCTACAAATGTCCGCAATTGGGCAGATAGCAGTCCACTGGACTGCCAGGGATATTGGGATTATTTATTTTTTTATACAGATGCCCACAATCGGGCCGTGGAGCACACTGCCGGCTGCAGGGGTTGTCGGTCCCCGACGGCTGCTGCCTGGCAGGATGCCAGGTGCAAGTCGTCGGGGATCGGTGCACCTGCATGCAAATGGGGCCATAATGACATGCAAATGGCCCCATGTGTGCCTTGCATACATTATGGCCCCATTTGCATGTCAACTTTTGAATATTGTGGTTGCTGTGCATGGCGCAATGGAACTTGCGCTAGCGCATCTCCATGCTCCACTCTGGCCACTTCTGCTGGCGCAGTGCCACTGCGCCGTGCACACTGCGGGTGGCCAGGGTGCGATATTTAATGCTGCTGAGCCATGGCATAGCTCTGTTGAATATCGCCCAGTCCACACCCCTGCGCAGCCATGTTGAGCTGCGCCCAAGCTTGCGCCACAGCCTGGAGCAGTTTGAATATCTGGGCCAAGTTATACAAGGTAAGTGCTATCTCCAAAACTGAGACAGAAGTAGGGGCTGGCATACATTGGTAACAGCTGAGGGCAAGTGACAAGCGTCAATGGTACAGAGCAAAATAGGACCATTGTTACAATGTGGGCAAAAGGCCACAGAAAAGAGAGAAAATACAAAGGGTAACTACTAATATTTTTAAAACATACAGAAAGATTGGGAATTAACAAATAGGTGAGATGTCAGCAGAAGCCTGTCAAAGGCAGAAGTAAGTTGGTGACTGTGTATCGGCCCAAAAGGGGCAGAGTGGTAAGGTGGGAGGTCAATAGGTAGAGAAGAAGAGAAAATTAGAGGAGAGGTAGAGAAAGATGAGCTTTCTAAGAGGGATTAAAACATGTGCACTATACACCAGTAGTGAGGAGAGATCAATGTTTCTTTTTAAATAGGCCATGAGAGGGTGAAAGACGCAAGTCAAGGGGAAGTGAGTTCCAGTATTGTGGGGCAGCTAGAGACAAGGCACAGGCTCCCTTGTTTGTTTTGCACTGAGGGATGTGCAGTAATGAGCAGTCAACTGATCTGAGGCCATAGGAGGAGGACATGGGGAGTAGCAGGGAGGCAAGTGATACAGGGGTATTAGATCTCATAATGCTGTCCATTAGGGAGCCAAGCATGCGAAACCAGTGGATGGAGGGGGGAGGGCCAATTTAGATCAGTGTAGAGTTGACAGTGGTTTTTGAGCCTAGGGGATACTGAGGTGTAGCTGCAAATATTATTATAAGTGGTATCCCACTTACGCAGAGAGGCCTTGGACACATTAACATAGATGACTGCACCATAGGTGAGAGATGGGAGCAAAATGCCACTGGCAATAGCCAGCCTTGTTGAGAGTGTCAGAGCGTAACTTGCTTTATAGGTCACCTAAGTTTAACATTAACAGATTTACATGTGGCCAGGATATGTTAGTCAAAGTCAAAGGAACCATCTAGTAGAATCCCAAGATATTTAAAAGAGCTCACTGACTCTAGTAAGGAGCCATCAAGGCAAGAGATTTTGAGAAGACTCGAACTAGTTTTAAGTTTAGCTGCAGAGCCAACTAGCATTGCTCACATTTTCCCCACATTGAGAACAAGCTTTTGTTTGAGGAGCCAAGATTGGACATTGTGAAAGGTGAACGAGAGATTGCGATTGATCTCAGATATGTCTTTTGAGCTGGAATACAGTACCAGATCATCAGCATTGAGGAGGGACAAACAGAGAGGGGTGTCATGAGTAGTTTGGTTTATGAAAATAGGAAAGAGTAAGGGACCCAGGACAGAGCCCCAGGGGAACCCCTATATTGATGGAAGCTTGATCAGATAGGGACAAGTTAAATTTTACGATCTGGGTTCTATTCAATAAGTAGCTTTTGAACCAATCCACTACTTGCGGAGCAAAACCAAGGGAGAGGAGATTGGCGAGAAGAAGAAGAGGGTGATCTACAAGATCAAAAGCTTTTGTAAGATCAATAAGAACTGCAGAATCTATGAAACAGAGTGTGCCATTTGTGAACTTAAGCAGGGCAGTAATGGTGCTATGCCCTTTACGGAAACTATGCTGGTCCTGTGATAGAAGATCAGTCTGTCCAGAGAGTCCTGCCCAATCAGGGTGAAGAGTCTGAACTGAAGCAGCGGCCCCACAGAAGGAGGCGGTGGCATGGTTCTTTTGTTTAGCTTCCTCAGTGGCTCCTGGAAGGGAGGGCCAGCAAAGTGCGGCAGCAGCTGGTCTCAACCATAAGAGTGGTCTGTCCAGAGAGTCCTGCCTGATCATGGCAAACAGGCTGAACTGAAGTGGTGGCCCCACAGAAGGAGGCAGGTAGCAGGGTTCTTTTGTTCGGCTTCCTGGATGGCTCCTGCAAGAGTGGGCGGGCAAGGTGCAGCAGTGGTTGGTCTCACCTGTAGGAGCGGTCTGTCCAGAGATTCCTGCCCAATCAGCTCAAAGAGGCTGAACTGAAGTGGACGTGGGTGATGGGGTTCTTTTGTTCAACTTCCTCGGCAGCTCCTGGAAGGGGGGGTGGGCAAGGTGTGGCAGTGGCTGGTCTCAGCCGCAGGTGTGGTCTGTCCCGAAAGTCCTGCCCAATCAGGTGTAAAGGCTGAACTGAAGTGGCAGCCCCACAGAAGCAGATGGATGGCAGGGTTCTTTTGTTCAGCTTTCTCGGTGGCTCCTGGAAGGGGGGCGGGTGGACAAGGTGTGGCAGCCACTGGTCTCACCTGCAGGAGCGGTCTATCCCGAGAGTCCTTCCCAATCAGAGCAAAGAGGATGAACTGAAGCGGCAGCCCCAAAGAAGGAGGCAGGTGGCAGGGTTCTTTTGTTCGGCTTCCTTGGTGATTCCTGGAAGGGGAAGGGCAAGGCTCAGCAGCGGTTGGTCTCAGCTGCTGGAGTGGTCTGTTCCGAGAGTCCTGCCCAATCAGGGCGAAGAGGCCAAACTGAAGTGGTGGCCCCACAGAAGGAGGCAGGTGGCAGAGTTCTTTTGTTCGGCTTCCTCGGTGGCTCCTGGAAGGGGGGCGGGCAAGGTGTGGCGGTGGCTGGTCTCAGCTGCAGAAGCAGTCTGTCCCAAGACTCCTGCCTGATCAAGGCAGAGCAAGGAAATGCACATTTTATTTAGAGGGTGCCCATTCCCTGAGGCTCTGGGCCCCTAACAAACATAAAAGGGATAAAGCATATATTAAAATACTATAAAGTATGAAGGGGGAGTGGGCAAGGTGCAGCAGCAGCTGGTCTCAGCCACAGGAGTGGTCTATCCCAAGAGTCCTGCCCAATCAAGGCAAACCAAGACAAGGCAAATTTTAATTATAGGGTGCCCATTCCCTGAGGCTCTGGGCACCTAACAAACATAAAACGGATAAAACATACACTAAAATACTATAAAGTTATCAGAATAAAACTCAAACTCAGAGTTAGGGCATAACAGCTTTAAAAGAAAAAAAAAGCAGAAAGCTTCCGGTTGTCAGAAGGACAGACTGGAGTATCAAAGATGGACTCCACAGTCTACAAAAGCCAGGCTAAAGAGGTGGGCCTTCAGCCTCAGTTTAAACACCCCAATCGAGGGTGCCTCCCAGACTGCAGGTAGAAGCGACTTCCACAGGGATGGTCCAGAAACACTAAAAGCACAATTACCTGATGTCTTGAACTGAACCCTGGGAATGTCCAGGAGGCCCCTCAAAGAGGAATGGAGGAAGTGAGCAGAGGTCACCAGCTCTTGGAAAGGGTGGCAGGCAAGGTGCAGCAGTGGCTGTTCTCAACTGCAAGGGTGGTTTGTCCTGAGGGTCCTGCCTGATCAGGGCAAAGAGGCTGAACTGAAGTGGCAGCCCCATAGAAGGAGGTGGGCAGTAGGGTCTTTTGTTCAGCTTCTTTGGTGGCTCCTGGAAGGGGGGGTGGGCAAGGTGTGGCCTCGGCTGGTCTCAGGCAAAGGAGCAGTCTGTCCTGAGAGTCCTGCACAATCACGGTGAATAGGCTGAACTGAAGCGTCAAATCCACAGAAGGAGGCAGGCGGCAGGGTTCTTTTGTTCAGCTTCCTCCGTGGCTCCTGGAAGGGGGGGGCCAGGTGCAGCAGCGGCTGGTCTCAGCTGCAGGAGCAGTCTGTCCTGAGAGTCCTGCTAAATCAGGGTGATGAGGCTGAACTAAAGTGGTGGCCCACAGAAGGAGGCAGGTTGCAGGCTTCTTTTGTGTGGCTTTCTCAGCAGCTTCTGGAAGGGGGAGCGGGCAAGGTGCAGTAGCAGCTGGTCTCAGCCACAGGAGTGGTCTGTCCCGAGAGTCCTGCCCGATCAGGGTGAAGAGGCTGAACTGAAGCAGAAGCCCCACAGAAGGAGGTGGGCAGCAGGGTTCTTTTTTTCGGCTTCTTGGTGGTTCCTGGAAAGGGGGGGTGGGCAAGATGCGGCAGTGACTGGTCACAGCAGTAGGAGCAATTTGTCCTGAGAGTCCTGCTTGATCAGGGTGAAGAGGCTGAACTGAAGCAGCGGCAAGGTGCAGTGGCAGCTAGTCTCAGCCGCAGGAGCGGTCTGTCCCAAGCATCCTGCCCAATCAGAGTGAAGAGGCTGAACTGAAGTGGTAGCCCCACAGAAGGAAGTGGGTGGCAGGGTTCTTTAATTCAGCTTCCTGGGCGGCTCCTGGAATGGGTTGGGCAAAGTGCAGCAGCAACTGCTCTCAACTGAAGGAGTGGTCTGTCCTGAGAGTTCTTCAAAGAGGATGAACAGAAGCAGTGGCCCCACAGAAGGAGATGGGTGGCAGGGTTCTTTTGCTCAGCTTCCTCGGCGGCTCCTGGAAGGGGGGACGGGCAAGGTGTGGCAGCAGCTGGTCTCAGCTGCAGGAGTGGTCTGTCCAAAGGGTCCTGCGCAATCATGGTGAAGAGGCTGAACTGAAGTGGCAGCCCCAGAGAAAGAGGTGGGTGGGTGGCAGGGTTCTTTTGTTTGGCTTCCTTGGTGGTTCCTGGAAGGGGGGTGGGCAAAGTGCGGTAGCGGCTGGTCTCAGCCAAAGGAGCAGTATGTCCTGAAAGTCCTGCCCAGTCAGAGCAATGAGGCTGAACTGAAGCTGTGGCCCCACAGAAGGAGGCGGGCAGCAGGGTTCTTTTGTTGGGCTTCCTCGGCAGCTTCTGGAAGGGGGGTGGCCAGGTTTGACAGCAGCTGGTCTCAGCTGCAGGAGCAGTCTGTCCCGAGAATCCTGCCTGATCAGGGCGAATAGGCTGAACTGAAGTAGTGGCCCCACAGAAGGAGGCAGGTGGCAGGGTTCTTTTGCTCGGTTTCCTCAGTGGTTCCTGGAAGGGAGGGCAGGCAAGGTGCGGCAGTGGCTGGTCTCAGCTGCAGGAGCAGTATGTCCTGAGAGTCCTGCTTGGTCAGGGCGAAGAGGATGAACTGAAGTGGCAGCCCCACAGAAGGAAGTGGGTGGCAGGGTTCTTTAATTCTGCTTCCTTGGTGGCTCCTGGAAGAGGGGATGGGCAAAGTGCAGTAGCAGCTGCTCTCAACCGAAGGAATGGTCTGTCCCAAGAGTTCTGTGAAGAGGATGAACTGAAGCAGTGGCCCCCAGAAGGAGATGGGCAGCAGGGTTCTTTTGCTTGGCTTCCTCGGCGGCTCCTGGAAGGGGGGGTGGGCAAGGTGCAGCAGTGGCTGGTCTCAGCTGCAGAAGTGGTCTGTTCCAAGGATCCAGCCCAATCATGGTGAAGAGGCTGAACTGAAGTGGCAGCCTCACAGAAAGAGGTGGGTGGCAGTGTTCTTTTGTTAGGCTTCCTTGGCGGCTCCTGGAAGGGGGGTGGGCAAAGTGCGGCAGTGGCTGGTCTGAGCCAATGGAGTGGCCTGTCCAGAAAGTACTGCCCGGTCAGGGCAATGAGGCTAAACTGAAACTCTGTCCCCAGAGTCCTGCCTGATCAAGGTGATGAGGCTGTACTGAAGCATGACCCCACAGAAGGAGGTGGGCAGCAGGGTTCTTTTGTTCAGCTTTCTCACCCGCTCCTGGAAGGGGGAGCAGCAAGGTGCGACAGTGGCTGGACTCAACTGCAGGACCGGTCTGTCCCAAGAGTCCTCCCCAATCAGGGTGAATTGGCTGAAATGAATCAGCATCCCCACAGAAGAAGGTGGGTGGCAGGGTTCCTTTGTTCGGTTTCCATGGCAACTCCTGCAAGGGGAGAGGGGCAAAATGTGGCAGCAGCTGCTCTCAGCCGAAGGAGTGGTCTGTCCCAAGAGTCCTGCCCAATCAGGGCGAAGAGGATGAACTGAAATGGCAGCCCCACAGAAAGAGGTGGGTGGCAGGGTTCTTTAGTTCGGCTTCCTTGGCGGCTTCTGGAAGGGGGGGTGGGCAAGAAGCGGCAGCGGCTGGTCTCAGCCAAAGCAGCGGTCTGTCCCGGAAGTCCTGCCCAGTCAGTTCAGTGAGGTTGAACTGAAGTGGTGGACCCACAGGAGGCGGGTGGCAGGGTTCTTTTGTTCAGCTTCCTCGGCGGCTCCTGGAAGGGGGGGTGGGCAAGGTGTGGCAGTGGCTGGTCTCAGCTGCAGGGGTGGTCTGTCCCGAGGGTCCTGCCCGATCAGGACGAAGAGGCTGAACTGAAGTGGCAGCCCCATAGAAGGAGTCGGGCGGCAGGGTTCTTTTGTTCTGCTTCCTTGGCAGCTCCTGAAAGGGAGGGTGGGCAAGGTGCATCAGCGGCTGGTCTCAGCCGAAGGAGCAGTCTGTCCCCAGAGTCCTGCCCGATCAGGGTGATGAGGCTGTACTGAAGCGGGGCCCCACAAAAAGAGGTGGGCAGCAGAGTTCTTTTTTTCAGCTTCCTTGCCCGCTCCTGGAAGGGGGAGCAGCAATGTGTGACAGTGGCTGGTCTCAGGTGCAGGAGCAGTCTGTCTCAAGAGTCCTCCCCCAGTCAGGGCGAATAGGCTGAACTGAAGCGGTGGCCCCACAGAAGGAGGCAGGCAACAGGGTTCTTTTGTTCAACTTCCTCAGAGGCTCCTGGAAGGGGGGGTGGGCAAGGTGTGGCAGTGGCTGGTCTCAGCTGCAGGAGTTTGTCTTTCCTGAGAGTCCTGCCCGATCAGGGTGAAGAGGCTGAACTGAAGCAGGGGCCCCACAGAAGGAGGTGGGCAGCAGGGTTCTTTTGTTTGGCTTCCTCGGCAGCTCCTGGAAGGGGATGCAGGCAAGGTGAGGTAGTGGCTGGTCTCAGCCATAAGAGTGGTCTGTCCCGAGAGTCCTTCCTGATCAGGGCAGAGGCTGAACTGAAGTGGTAGCCCCACAGAAGGAGGCAGGTGGCAGTGTTCTATTGTTCAGCTTCCTCGGCAGCTCCTGGAAGGGGGGGTGGGCAAGGTGCAGCTGCAGCTGGTCTCAGCCGCAGGAGTGGTCTGTCCCGAGGGTCTTGTGCAATCAGGGTGAAGAGGCTGAACTGAAGCAGTGGCCCCAAAGAAATAGACGTGAAGGAGGTTTCTTTTGTTTGGCTTCCTCGGTGGCTCCTGGAAGGGGGCGTGGGCAAGGTGTGACAGTGGCTGGTCTCAGCCACAGGAGCGGTCTGTTCAGAGAGTCCTGCCCAATCAGGGTGAAGAGGCTGAACTGAAGCGGCGGCCCCACAGAAGGAGGCGGGGGGCAGGGTTCTTTTGTTTGGCTACCTTTGCAGCTTCTTTAAAAGGTGGCATGCAAGGTGCGGCAGCAGCTAGTCCCAGCTGGAGGAGCGGTATTTCCTGAGATTCCTGCCTGATCAGGGTGAAGAGGCTGAACTGAAGTGGAGGTCCCACAGAAGGAGGCGGGTGGCAGCGTTCTTTTTTCTGGCTTCCTCAGCGGCTCCTGGAAAGGGGGGGTGGCCAAGATGTGGCAGCTGCTGGTCTCAGCTGCAGGAGCTCTCTGTCCCAAGGGTCCTGCCCAATTAGGGCAAAGAGGCTGAACTGAAGTGGCAGCCCCACAGAAGGAGGTGGGTGGCAGGGTTCTTTTGTTCGGCTTCCTCGGCAGCTCCTGGAAGGGTGGGCAGGTAAGGTGTGGCAGCGGCTGGTCTCATTTGCAGAAGTAGTCTGTCCTGAGGGTCCTGTCCAATCAAGGTGAAGAGGCTGAACTGAAGTGGTGGCCCCACAGAAGGAAGTGGGCAGCAGGGTTCTTTTGTTTGGCTTCCTCGGCAGCTTCTGGAGTGAGGGGGTGGCAAGGTTCGGTAGTGGCTGGTCTCAGCTGCAGGAGCGGTATTTCCCGAGGGTCCTGCCTGATCAGGGTGAAGAGGCTGAACTGAAGTGGAGGCCCCACAGAAGGAGGTGGGTAGCAGCGTTCTTTTTTCCAACTTCCTCAGTGACTTCTGGAAAGGGGGGTGGTCAAGGTGTGGCAGCGGCTGGTCTCAGCTGCAGGAGCTCTCTGTCCCAAGAGTCCTGCCCGATTAGGGCGAAGAGGCTGAACTGAAGTGGCGGCCCAACAGAAGGAGGTGGGTGGCAGGGTTCTTTTGTTTGGCTTCCTCAGCAGCTCCTGGAAGGGAGGGCAGGTAAGGTGCGGCAGCGGCTGGTCAAATTTGCAGAAGCAGTCTGTCCTGAGGGTCCTGTCTAATCAAGGTGAAGAGGCTGAACTGAAGTGGTGGCCCCACAGAAGGAAGTGGGCAGCAGGGTTCTTTTGTTTGGCTTCCTCGGCGGCTTCTGGAGTAGGGAGGTGGCAAGGTTTGGCAACGGCTGGTCTCAGCCGCAGGAGTGGTCTGTCCTGAGAGTCCTTCCCAATCAGGGCGAAGATGGTCCTGCGACAATAATCAACTGGGACAGGCTGTCTGAAAGGGTTTGGGCTGTCAGAAGGCAGGCAGAAAACTTCTGTATCTGTTGTCTTGTACTGAACAGTATAATTCTTGGTAGTGGGCCATAATAAAATAAAATGTTGTTGTTGTAGGAAATATGAGAGAGAGAGATTCTTTTATTAATCATCATTAAGACTTTAGAAAAAACTTTTAAATCTATAAATAAGATTGCATTTGTTATAAAATGTACAATTATTAGACAAGAAAAATATTAAAAGAATATAAAAATCCATATACTGACACAAGTTAATGGATAATGTAAGATATGGAAACTAATTCTTCTAATCTATAAATCTTCCTAGATCTAATAGTTTGTGCATTTTTTTTCATTACGTATTTTATGTGTTTTTTCCCATTTTCGCCTGCCCCAGTCCCGGATGTGCCATGTTCTGAGATGCCCTCCCGACTTGCTCCCCCCTCCCACCTGTGCTGCGACTTCCACCTGGTGGCAGCAGAACTACGGAAGGGAGGGGGCAACCACCCCAGGAGAGGAGAGCTGCCATTAGGCACTCAATCCTGCTCCACCCCTCCCCCTATGCCGGCACCCAGACAACCCAAGGTTGTTCCCAAACCTGGGTTGCCGGCTTGGCGCAAGGTGTGGCGTACTGCGCCTCAACCCTCAACGCCACTGGGCCGGCCCTAGTTTGTGCATTGTTAAAGAACATTCCCAACTTACCCTAAATATTATAATGTTTAGTGTTAAATAGTGATTGCATAATGACTTGTAGGGTCTTTCCTCTTTTGCTTAAATGCTTAGCCAGATAATTTTCCTTAATCTTGGTATACCACATGCAGTCGAATAAAATATTTTAAGATTTTACTGGTTGTTGTTCATGCAAAGACATAGTCTGTTTTAGTGTTGGGTATTTTTCCCTATCTAATATCATGGTGCTTACTATTATTAAAGTTAAATCAAAAACTTGATATAGTCTTTCATGCGGTAATATCAGTTGCGAGTCTCAAGTATTCTTTATGACAGACATATGTTTAAACAAGTAAAATAAACATACTCTATACTAAATTTACTACTGTCAGTTTTTTCCATAGCCTCCTCCTCCTCCTGCTTTGCCATATCATTTAACCTTTCTTTTATCAATGAGGAATATTTTACAAGTCAGTATTATATTATGTTGAATTGGTTCTATGCCATGTAAATGTCAAAGAAGGGTCCTGCTGCTGTAGGATCATTGGTACAGGTGGATCCATCACTGCAGGGTTTATATGAAATTGTAACCAGGTCACTGTGGATGTTGTAGCTATCGTTCCCTTGTGGACCCAAGCAAGGCTGATGAGCCTGGGTTCTGATTTTCCTGATTGGAGGGGGTTCAAATCCTGTTAGTCAAGCAGTCACTATGATTTGTTAAAATCTCAATAGTAAATGTTATTAAAATACATAGAAAAAAGCTTGTTGAAATCAATGGGAGCGCGCACCGCAACCTTCGTTACCCATCACAAAAGCAGGGCTCGTGTGCCATAAGAAGGCATGTCGGCAAGTTCAGGAAATGGCTCCTTTTTTATCGGGGAGCTATTTATGAGTGAAATAACTTTTTAACAGTGCTGAGATATGTGGATTTAATTATACCCATCAGTTCTGCCAAGGGTGAGGTATCATATATGTTTGGGGGACTGGAAAATAGGAAGGGCGAGAGCTGCTCTTTAAGTCACCTTTCTGGTGTACTCAGCTGAGCAAGCAGTCATTTGCTGTCGGGGCTGCTAACTGGTAAAATGAATTGCCTGATAAATTTATTATTTATTTTATTTATTTATTTGATTTGATTTTTGGTAACTGGGTAAGCCCACTGAGACGGATTGTCCCTTTTTCAGGGGCGACCCGGGGGAGGGTACAATGGGAGGAACAAAATAAGAATACAACAATAGTAGAGGAATGTATAAAGGCACGTAAACAGTGGTTACAATTACTTACATAGACATATGTGTGTATATATATATATAGTATATATATATGTGTGTGTGTGTAGTATAATTTACAAATCACTCTGACAATTACTCAGACAATAACCTAATAAAACAGTAGCAATGATCTATATACAGTGTACATAAGGGTAAAAATGGTTATAGGAGGGGGACATCAAGTACAGGAGCAGGACTGGGAGGAGACTAGGTGGGATTTTGGAGAGTGCTTGAACTGATGTAAAGAAGGGCAGGTTAGGACTGCAGGTGGGGAGGGAGTTCCAAAGAGAGGGTCCAGAAAAAGAGAAGACTCTCTGACCAACCGATAGACAGGGTTCAGGGATTGCTAGCAGTGGGAGGCCAGCCATCCTTAGGGACCTTGTCGGAATTCTGTATTGGATAAGGGTTTCAAGACAGGGAGGGGTGGACAAGTGAACCAGTTTAAAGATCAGACACAAGGTGGAGTATTGCAGTCTGGCTTCGAAGGAAGGCCAACGAAGAGTGGCAAAGACAGTGCAATGGTGCTCCCTGGATCTTGTACCAAGAGCGAAGCATCCAATCCTGTGGTATGCTAGTTTTAGCTGGGCAAGGGTGGAGATCTGGGTGGTATGGAGAATAGGAGCTCCATAAGAGATGAGAGGAAGAAAAGAGAGGGAAGCAATGGCCAGGCGAGAGGAGAGTGTTAGGTAGGAATGGAGGAGATAAAGGAGGCCTAGTTTCTGGTGTAGGGTCCTAACAACATTGGTAATATGGACATCAAAGTTGAGGTTGGAATCTAAGGTGATACCTAGCTACTTAAATGATTGCACTAGTTCCAGAGGATCACCATTGGAGGAGTTAGTCATGAGTGGGGGCGGGCGAGTTAGCTTAGGAGTGCGGTGATAGAAAAGCATAGTCTTAGTTTTCTTGGTGTTGAGTACTAGGAGATTGTTGAGAAACCATACCTCAAGGCTCCAGAAATCTAATTGTAACTGATGGTTCAGCCAAATCGAGTCAGAGGAGGACCTGTATAGGATGGTATCATTGGCGTACAGCTGAACTGATAAACTGTGGTAGTTCATTAATAAATGATGAAAACAGCAGGGGGCCAAGGATAGACCCCTTGGGGACCATATCCATTATGGCACTAAAAGGGGAAGTATGACCGACCCATTTTGCACACTAAGTATAGCTGGTGAGGTAAGTGGAGTTTAGAGATAAGGAGTCAAGGCCTAATAATAGCAGTTGTTGGAGTAATAGATTATGATTAACAAGGTCAAAGGCCTTGGTTAGATCGACAAATATTGCACCAGTAACTAAGCCTTTATCCATGGAACTGAGGATACCAGAAGTTACCTTGATGAGGGAAGTGTGGGTATTATGGGATTTACAGAAACCATGCTGATAAATGGAGAGAGAGCTATTAAGTTCTTTGTGAGATTGGAGCTGAAAGTGTATGATTTTCTGCTGGATTTTAGCAAGAGGGCAGAGGATGGAAATGGGCCAGTAATTCTCAAAAAGCAGAGTTAGGGCCACTCTTGTGGATGGGGACTACTATTGCAGCTTTTCATTTACGTGGTGCAGTGCCTGAGTGGAAGGACTTATTGAACAGGTCACGCACAGGGGAGGCAATGGCAGGAACACCAATTTTAAGAAGCGGGGCTCCAGGGAGTCATACTCTGGTGAGCTGTTGTCCTCGATACACCTAAGGAGACATATGACTTCTTTCTGGGTGGTCAATTTGAGATGGAAAGTGGAGCTATTAATAGTGGGGGGGGAGGCAACATGCAGGGAGGGTGGACTTATGTTTAGATAAGTCAGTGAAGGCTTGGTTGAACTTGGAGGTAATAGTGGTTGGATCGGTGATCTCAGAACCGTTGAGGTGCATGATGTTCGACAGGGAGTAGGATTTTCCTTTTCAAAGGGAGTTAATCTGACCCCAGAATTCTTTAGGGTTAGAGAGATGGTTAGTTTGCAGGGTTTGGAGGTAGGGGTGTTTAGCTGAGTGTAGTTTGTTTTTACATAGATTTCTCAAGCATCTGTAGATCTGCCAGTCAGCAGTCAGACCAGAACTCATATACGCTTTCCAGGCAGCATCTTGCGCAGCCATGAGACCTCTAAGTTCCTTGGATAGCCATGGAGCATGGGCACCCTTGGCTCTGTGCTTGACAATGGGAGCATGATGACTGACTATGGAGCTGAAGGTATTAGTGAAGTATTCTAAGGCTGAGTCAATGTCAGGTAGGTGGTTGATCAGAGACTAGTCAGCCTGGGAGAGGGAGGCTATGAAGGCTGGAGGGCTGAACCTGGATATATCTCTACATAGCGAGACGTTGGGGGGGGGGGATTGTTCCTCCATAAGCAGAATGTGGGGGAGTGGTTACTGAATGTATTGGGGAGTATACCAGCTGCTCTAATGTGAAGGGGGTTGTTAGTGAGGACAAGGTCAAGGAGTGTATGGTGACCTGATTTGTTGTTGTGCCATGTAGGTTCACTGATGAGTTGCGAGAAGTGAATGTCTGTCAGGGCATTATGGACAGACCCAAACCCAGATCATAGCCAATTGCAGTTGAAGTCACCACAAAGCACTAAGTCTGTAGGTGGGAGACAGGACCAGGATATAATGAGGGAAATAAGGGATGTAGAAAGAGCACTAGGCGGGATATAAATACAGCTAATGAGTAATTCCTTTACTTGATCAAGAACTACAGTTATATAGATGGGCTCCACCATTAAAGAGCTAGTGGGGCCAAAACAAGCAAACATGAAATTACACAAAATCTAAGTAGTAGTCAGTTGTAACTTTCTATTTCTGAAGTATTTTTAATTTTCCTTTTGCTCATCAGAAAATATTGCATGTGATAATATTGTGCTGGATGTGTGGAACAGCTCTTAGCCTGGCAGCTGACATACTATATAGCAACTTATTTTAGCACCCTCTTTATTTAGTGCGGAGTGGAGTGCAGTACTATTTAGCACCCGATTGAATTAGCACATCAGCTTCATGTCCCGTTACAACACTATGCTCTCTGTAATATTAGCGATCAGCTTATTTTAGCGCTTTTGTTAGTTAAGCTAATATAGCAAAAATAAACTGATCGCTAATATTTCCTGCTATACAGTATCTGACTCTACTGCCCCACACTACATCATCAGCACTATGATCTCACTGACAGTGACATCACAGGTGAATGACCTGGCAGTCACTCACTTGCTGTTCCTAAGTAGCAGTGATATCACTGTCGGTGAGGTCACAATGCGATGGTGTAGTGTGGGGCAGTAAAAAAAGATATGTCAGCTGTCAGGCTAAGAGCTGTTCAACACATCACATCTACTAACATCAGGTAAACAATCTTCTAATTAAACAAAGGGGAAAGAAAAAGCACCACAGATATAAAAGGTAATGGTTGGCTGCTTTTAAAATCCAATATTAATTTTAGGCAGTACACTAGCTCTTTAAGGCATCATGGGATGGGGGCATCTCCGATACAGTCAGGGTGGTGCGAGTGTAAAAGAATATTGCTGAATCTCCCCAAGCTCAATCAATTTAAGAGATCTTTGCGGTCTGCGTTTGCAGTCCAGTGCAACTGTAACAGTTAAGCAGTTTTACCCGGTTTCTCTGTGTACATAACCTGTGACTTTTTATACAACGATCTGTATAGATTTTTTTTAAACTGTATATAATTGTTCTGCTTAAGCATTTTGAGCCTGACTTGACTGCATTTCCTGTGGAACTGCTTATTGTACTTGGAATGTTTTTGTGACTGTGTATTTGACGTGTAACCTTTGTAAATGAGCACTTGTGCTGAAAGGTAATCTCCAAAGTTTTTCAGCAAACAAGAAACAATTCTAGTTGGTGACCTTAACATAAACTGGCTTAGCACCTCCTCTTCCTCAACCCGGGACACTTTTTCCGCCCAAGATCTGACACAACTCATCACCCAACCCACTAGAATTAACCCAAAAATAGGAACCAGCACCCTACTGGATGTACTCATCACTAACCGACCCAAAAAATCCAAAACATCCAGGTCCTACCAGGCGCCTAAGTGACCACTCCCTATTCTATTTCTTTGGGCAGCCTCAACCCCAAGCCCAAAGCACAGACCACCCTACGCAGGCGCCTCCGGCCCGGTGGTCTGAAAGAACTTAAGCAGTTTCTCACCCAGATAAACTGGTCCCCCATTCATCATGCACCCGACATTGACACTGCCCTCGCTGTCTTCTCCCAAACGTTCAACTATGCCTGTGATCTCTTTGCACCCTTCACAAAAATCCGATCCAAAAAACAGAACACACCCTGGGTCAGCCCTGCCCTCCTACAATTGCTTAGAAATCGGGATAACCTCTGGCACCGTGCCACTGAAATGGGCCGGCTGTCTGATAGACAAGCATACAATACAGCCCGGAATAAGTGCTCCCGGGCGGTCCGTAAAGCCAAGGCTGACCATTACCAGGCCACCCTCACCTCTTCCTGGGGCTCAGCCCTCAAGTTCTGGGATAATATTAAACAGTTGAATGGTAAGTCACGCTCCCCTCCTCCATCTCAGCTCTCTAGCGATGGTACTACCTCCACCGATCCTGCCATCATAGCTAACTGCCTCAACACCGCTTTCACTGACCTTAGCTCAGTCCTCCCCAGTAATTTCTTTGAACCTCCCCCAAACCAACCCCCCCCCGTCCACCACCACCCCAGCTTCCACCTGTGCAAGGTGTCTGCTCGGGAGGTCAGACCCATCCTTATCAAAGCTTCAAATAGCAACAATCCCAGCAGCGACTCACTGGATCCCAGTATCTTCAGGCTGGTACTAGATGAAGTCCTTGCTCCACTCACCAGCCTACTAAACCAATCACTCTGCCTGGGACAATTTCCCACCACCTGGAAAAAAGCCATAGTCACGCCCATTCATAAAGGTGGTGACAGGTCTTCAGCCAACAACTACCGACCAATCTCCATCCTCCCCCCCCCCTCAAAAGCCCTGGAAAAAGTCGTGGCCATTCAAATCACCAACTATCTATCCAAGCATAACATCTTATGCCCTGAGCAGCATGGCTTCCATGCTGGCCACAGTACCAGCACTGCATTAATCGAATTCTCCAATTTCCTTCACTCCTCCCTGGACACCAACTCACTGGCTGGTGCAGTGTTCATCGACCTATCAAAGGCTTTCGACACTGTCTCCCACCCTCTTCTGCTGAACGCCCTCTGTCACACTGGTCTCACAGCTGGCCCTCTAGCATGGTGCTCAAGCTACCTTGACACTCGGTCACAGTGTGTTAAAATAAATGGAAGACTCTCTGATACCCGTCCCATACACTCAGGAGTTCCCCAAGGCTCCATCCTGGGCTCCCTCCTCTTCTCACTCTATCTGAACACCCTGCCCAGTGCTTGCTCTGGCAAAATGCTTCTGTATGCTGACGACGCTGTCATTTTTGCCACCCAACGCAATCCCATCTCCCTTCAGGATTCCCTCCAACAGTCTTTCAATGAGGCTGATGCCTGGTTCAAGGAACACAGACTTATCATTAATCTTAAAAAAACCAAAGCTATGCTTTTTGCCCACCCCCAAAACAAAGCTAGCAACCACCTACTCCGTATTCTCCCGAGTACCAAACAGCCCCTGGAACAAGTCTGCTCCTACAAATACCTCGGGATTACCTTCGACTCAGCCCTCTCATTCCATGACCACACTGATGCCCTTGCATCCACCACCAACATACGGCTTGGCATCCTCTTCCGCCATCGAAACTGCCTCCCCCCAAATGCTCTCCGGCTTGCTGTCACATCCTCAGTACTGTCCCTAGTAGACTATGGCTTACCAGTCTATGGTGATGCTAACACGACTACCCTCAAAAAAATTCACATAACCTAAATAAGGTGTGCAGACTGATTACTGGTTCCCCAGGCTCACACACCTATCAACTGTATACTTGATGCTAAACTCCTGACCCTGGAAGAGCGACTCCGCTATCACACCCGCGCCTCACTAAAAACCCTACTCGGGCTGTCCCCACCTGGGATGACTGCATCCATCCACGGATCCCACCCACTGTCGCTACAGTCCTCCAACAGGACCGCCCTACTGGTCCCTAGGACAAGAACCACTCACGGTCAGAGGTCTCTCTGGTACAGAGCCCCACTCTGGTTTAACTCTCTCCCTGCCACCATCTCCAATGCCGCCACAATCTCCAAATTCAAAACCACTCTTCGTAACCAACTTCTCTACACTCGTAGCTGCTCCTGTCTCTAATGATGGACCCACCACAACCTCTCCACTCATGACAATGCCCACTAGGCAGCTTCCCACCTAGCCCCCCCCACCCAGCGCACCATTCCTAAGTATAACCTGGCCTGAGCCTGCTGTCTCATGCCAGTTGATCTGCTCAACATGTGAAACCAATTGTGTAAGACCTATTTCAACTGCCTGTACCCTGTAACTAGTAACTCAAATGTATGTTGTTTTACCACATTGTGACGTGGCGTCTCGAACAAACGCCTACTTGAAGAAAACCTGTACTATGTAATCTAAAATGCTATGTATGTCTCAAATGCTATGTATGTCTCAATGTGACGAGGTACCTTCGGAAATGAGCCTCTGGCTCAAAGGTTGTAAACCGATTCTCACAAATAAATAAATAAATAAATAAAATAATATGAATAGCATGCAATCAGCCATGACCAAGGGTTAGATTACCAGTCTGTTAATCACCCCCCTGGGGTGTAATGTGATATAAGGCACAGCGAATGCTATATTACCCCAGGGGTGTCAACTGTTAATCTAACTTCTGGCAGTGTTTCATTGCTATTATAAAAAATACACCAAAAGAAAAGTGTTAGAAGTGTATCCTCTGAATGTTTTCCTCATTGAGAGGGAGATTTTTAATGTTTATAGATTGAGGGAGTGCTCCCGACCAATCAGAGTGCTCCTTTCCTCTGCGCGTGAGATACTCTTATTCTGTGGAGAGTGTCTCACACACAGCTGCCCTGGGAACAGGTATGTTCAGGTTAGGTTGTTTTCCATATTACTTTTTAGCCCTACAGTGACTGCTCTGTCCCATCCCTATCTTCCCCAGGCCAGCAGCCACCTCCCCCATTTTTACCTCAGCTTTTGTCCTCCATGGAATCCCCCCCCCCCGTAGTGGGGCCAGGAGGCAAAGACCATCCTCCACCCCCAGAATGCACATCCAGATCGTGTCCAGGAGCTCAGGTGGTGGTGCAGATCTGGAGAGGTGTGTGGGGTGTTATCTGGCCCTTGAGTCCTCTGTTCTATGTTTTGATTCTCCCAGGAACCATGATGGCGCAAGTTCCCCATGTGAGAGGAGACGCACATGTGCCACAGAACCTCTGCTCCTTCTCCCTTTTTTTTTTAGTCTCTGGGGCTACATTCTGACATTCAGCATGAGAACTGCAGTTAGGTAGCAACATACTCATGAATCCCAGGCTGGTAAAATTGGTACAACTATCTGGCAAGGGTGTGGTCTCTTCTCAAGTGGCCAGCCATAGGACAATCATGTACTATCTGTAACAACTCAGTTCTATACTTCTTTGGTATGACTAATTGTTCTGTCTGTTCTTGCATCTGAGGATTAACCCAGACTCTGTACAGTAGCCCATTACATTTTTTAAATATTGGTTCACCCTGTTTTTGTTTCACCCCCAACTGCTTAAAATAACTTTGGAGCGAAACATCATCAGCTTGCTCAGAAACAAAATCACAATCAGTCATCAGTTTAATTTTAGCATTTTCATATATCAACCCATTATGTCTATCAATATTTTGTTGCCACTGTTTTTTCTTGTGTCTTCTTTCTTTCCTGGACTTCCGGATCTTGGAGCTGAGTTCAAACAACTCTGAATCAAGATCACCAAAAGGAAAAGAGTGTGAAAAGGTCAACACTCATGCTCAGAAAAGGATTTTGATAAGAAACACATTGCTAATGTTAATTCTACAGTTTATTAGCAAAGTCTCCATGCAGAGTGTATTAGCTCTCCGGAGCACTGTCATCGCGTAAGGACATCGTGGCCATTTTAAGCCTCTGCAGGAGCACGGCATTTGAAAAGAAAGTCAGGCTTTGTTTACATTTGGGACAGTACTTTGACACTGACAGCAGTGGATTAAATCACATTTGTATGTCACACAGAGCTCATCATTCTGTAGGTAAGGCTGTAACCTATAGTGCTATGGTTTGGGTTTCACAGTTTTAAAGAAATCGCTGTTTACTTGACCTTTAAGCCAAACTGAGATAAGGAGGTATAACAGCAAAGCGGTGAGTGAAAGGTGGACTAGGCAAGGTGGTAAAGCACTGCTCTCCCCATGTCCATCCACTTAGGTCGCAGTGAGGAGCTCAAACACTGTACGAGAGTCTTGGTCTGTGCCGCAGTGCTGCTGCTAGCCGCCTGTTCAGGCATCTCTGCCTCCACCAGCCTGTGGCACACTAGTGTGGGAGACTGGACTGAAGGGGGCTGATGGTACACTCTAATGAGGGCTCCGCTTCCCAAATCTCCCTCTCTTGCTCTTTCCTTCTCTCGGTGCTCAGTCTCAGCTCTGAAGTCTTCCCAATATGCACATTGGGATCACACTGCCATGCATGCTGCAACTCAGCATGCTGTACAGCAGAATGGCTGGTGACCAACCTGGCCAGTCAGGGAATAAAAAAAAATCTGTTCCTTTCCAGCATACTACCTGATGGGTTGGGCTAGCCTTAGGGTATGTGGCAGTCCTAGGCAAACTTGCAAATGGCGCCCCTGAAATTTTTTTTTAAAATCATCCTCTCCCCCCAACAAAACCAAAAAAAAATACATATTCCTTATGGCAGTTAACAATTGTCATAGGTAAAAATCAATATTTCGAATTTTTTTCCATGATTTGAGCTGATGGCGATATTGCTGTTCAGGCATATTATGATGTTATCAGCGCTCAAAACAATCTTTTAACGATGATCAGTAAAAAAGGAAAGTAAGATATTTGTAATAACTTAGGATAACATAATGCTGTGCCAGGAGGACCCCTGGCCTCCATGGTGTAATCCCACAGAAACCATCCATCACATATCTGTATGGAAAAAATTAAGGCATTTCAGAGGAAATGGCTGCTCTTTTGACATCAGGCAGCGCTGTGACAGCAGGAATGGGACTGAATCCACTCTCCCTGCTGTGGACTTCTCTTGTCCCCACAAGCTGCCCTCAGCCCACTCCCACCTGGCCAGGGATGCACAATATATTTAAAAAACATGCAGCATGATAAGAAGTCCCAAATCCCCGACCCCCCCCCCCAGGCAGCAGCAGCAGTCCCACATCCTCCCTCCAGCCATGTTCTCTCTGGCACTAGCCTTGCAAGCATTGGCTCAGACACGACCCCCAGCCTGAATCCAGGCAGTCTGCCATCCAACTTCCACTGTGATCACCCCCTCCTTTCAGTTCAATACATTAACCTCATCTCAGGCTACTGCTATCTTATTTTAGTATCAGAATATCTGCAAGTCTTATGATGCCATGACATTAGCACTGGCTTGCCATTTCGGAATATGTTGTGTTGCCCATACTGTACATGCTTGCACTGCAGAAACTGTTAAGGCGCTACATAAAGAAAATTTCCACGGGGGAAGGGGGTGTTTGTTGGGTAACATAAACATTTCCCTATCATTATGTTTTTGCTCTTACAAGAAAACTAAACAGTTGTCTAGTGTTAGACATGAAAGCAGTTGACGTCGGAGGATGCTACTACTGCCTATGGCCTAACTCCACTCTCTCATCATCAGTTCATATTACATGTATTAAGATTAAAACTAGCCCCCCATTATAAATAAATGATAGTGTTGCATGAAGTACTGGGTTTCATTCAGTGATACACCAAAGTGTAGAGAACCCCCTTCCATTACTAACACTGAAGTGTTATCATCCCCTCCCAAAATGTGACCATCAAGCCAACAGGCCCTGGGCCATCTCTGCTTATATTCACTTCCCACCTGCACAAAGTACTACTACTACCTCACAGAAACAACTCCAAGACAATGACATTTCTGAGTACAAATTGGGGTTGAGCACAGTCATTTACTGGCTGCTAGAATCAGACATCCTACAAATGCCATTGCCTGTCCTGTACCTGCAGACTGCAACTCTACAATATGCAACCAAGAAGCAGACATCAGAGTCTCAGAGCAGCATGCCGTGTACTGGTACTGGAGGCAGTACCAAGTTCTGAACTTCCACCTCCTCAAATCAGCGGGGTACTGCATTGCTGCATGGATGTTACACAGTGTCTAACCCTGCTTGTCTCTCACCTCCAGTGTTGGTCCTTTTTGTGCTGCTCGCCTGCCTTGGTCTGGGTTTTCAGTGGTCTTTTCCTGGAACTGGTCTCCACCTCTGAGTCCTCCTCCACAAACCACCCTGCTGAGGTGGTGGCCCACTCCTCCATCCAAGTCCCAACCAGCAAGTGAATACACACATTATATAATTAACAACAATTACAAAGCATGCTGCTGCAACATGAAAAGTCCCGATCCCCCCTCCCCAGAGGCAGTAAGCCATCCCACATACTACTTCCATCCAGGCTCCAGGCCAGCCATGCTACTCTCTCTCTCTATCTCTCTCTCTCTCTGTTGCTCTAGCCTTGCTCTCTCCTCTCTTCGAGTGCTGCCTAAGCATCCTGACTTCTGCCCAGCCTAACTTTAGGCAGGCCACCACACGATGACCACTGAGATCCTTGGCTCCCTCCTTCCCCTTCAGTCTAGTACTCAAAGTCTGACCGAACTCACCTCAGGCTACTGCTGGCTAGCTTGTCTCTTATGGACATGAATAAAGTCCACCAGTTCTTCTCTCCTGGCTGAGTCCCGACACTGACCCAACTGGCCCTGGTGGACTCTTCCTGTACTGATGCCAGTGTTGTTGGCCAATTGACCAGCCTTGTTGCTCTGCTGAAGCTGCCAACAGTGAGCCTGCAGCCAGGCTGTCAGGGCTTAGTAGTTGCCGCTGCCCACTGCCAAATGAGTCTATTGGTGTTGCAGCAGCAGTTTGGTTCTAACTCGACTTCTGTGTTCTCCAGCTATTTCATGAGTCGACTGACCATGGGACCAACTAACAAGTTAGTTTTCACTTGTGGTGCTTGACTTCTCCTCCACACGTTGGGCTGAATGGCCATCAAAACTACTACCTGCCTCCTTACCTACACTTTGTGGTTCTTCTTGATGCTGAAACTGAAACCCTTTAGGCGTGGGGGGATGGCACAGAGCACAATGCCATGCCAGTGGTTCGTGCTGTGCTCCTACTGGCTGGCTGCTGGATGTTCAACATTCAGACGGCAGTTAGTAACAGTTTTACTTTTTTCACTGAAAAAAAAGAGATTTGGTCATGGACATGGCATGGGACCTAGTGTCCTCCTCTCCTCACCTCAGGTCCCCACAGAAATTCATATCATTATGTTTCCAGTACACACTCAGTGGGGAAAAAAAAGTTTTTTCTTTTTTTTTTTAAAAAAGGGCAATGTATTTTCAGCACCCCTATTGATGGGTGTGCTGAGCAGCCACCTAGTTCGCCTATCCTTAAGGCTGGCTCCACTGATGGGTCCAGTGTGCTACCTAACTCATCAGGGAATAATAAAATCTGGTCCACCTCCAACTACCTAATGGGTCCAGTGCCCACCCTGATCTGTTAGAGAGCGAAAAAATCAGTCTCTCCCTTTCAACCCAATTACCTAATGAGTCCAGGGCCAGACCCGGTCTGTCAGGGAATTAAAAAGTCTTGTCTCCCTCCTCCAAACTGCCTGATGGATCTAATGCCCAATGTGGCCCACCAAGGAATAAAAAAATCTGGCAACTATCTGACGGGTCCAGTGTCCAACCCCGACCATCAGAGAATAAAAACGGTGATATGGGGAGGGGCTATAAGTGACTTTGGTGCTTGAGGGATGAAACTAATTGCCTGGTGTTGGGTGGGCTTGAACCACTGTGTATAGTGTAGGGACATGGGGCATTACTATAAAGCAGTGCTGCTGCGTTAAAGCCCTCCCTGTGGGCACTGTATACAAAAAGAAAATCTGTAAAACTGATTTTGGATGTGGTCCTCGTATTACTGCAATTATAAAAGAGAGACTGGTGAGACAGTGAGGCCTGCTACAGCAGTAGATGCTGCTGTTGTGCTGGTGCTTCTGTCTGTTAGCCTGTAATGCAGTCCTCTTGCCTAGAAGGTGCTGCTGCACACTGGCTAGGTTGGGTTGGTGCAGGCTGGAAGACAGGTGCTTACTGCTTGCTACCTTTCTCTTCTATGTTGCTGGGTTGAATTCCTACTGTGTTTGCTTGCCTTTCTTGCATGTGCTTGTTCCTTTTATATTTTAAATATAGATCATCTTTGCTACCTTACAGGCTTTTTGTGGCCTGAATTGGTTTAGTGATGGGTGGGGGAGGAGTCTGCAGAAGTGTGCTGTGCGCAATCCTAAGGCATGCAAAGTGGCAAGAGAGACTTACTTAACTTTCACATTTTCCTTTCTCTCTCTCTGTAAAGTGCTCATTGCACTGACAAGTGGCTTTCTCTTAGCCATAAAAGGACTTTTCTTTTTTTTTTTCTGTTGTCAGTACTAATGCCTGGGATCAACCGTGATCATTGGATGGGATGGATGTGAGCAGCTGGGTAGCAAATAGCGGGAGGCAGGGCAGACACATGACTGGGAAGCACGGGGCACAGAGAGGGTTTACTGTAACACCTATATCAATACTCCAGATGGACTTGGGAGGGTTCTAAACTTTTTAAATATGCAGCAGGCTTACTGAACAATGGAGTTCAACAAACCTCATCACCACTTTAATAAACCCTATGGGGGATAGGTGGGCCGAGACACAGACCTGAATTAACCAGCAATCTTTACTCACAGACTAGGACTAACTGATGAAGGTGTCCACCGGGCATGACAGGAACTACAAGGATTTCAGCTGTATCAAAGAGGGGCTACAGTCAAACTAGCTTCTCCAGTACTTCCTGAGGTAGGGTAAGTACACATACATTTCTCTGAAACTTAGCTTTCATACCAGTGCCCTTTTTGGGTAATCCTTGCCTCAGTGAATTTGTGCAGAGGTTCTTTGTCTGTTAGATTACTTTCCTATTCTGGACTCACCATGACCCAAACCAGTAAGGCCAACATACAGTATAACTGGCTCATCCTTCCCCTGTGCTGTTACAGGTGAGAGACAGTGATGAGTCCTGTGTAGGACAAAACACTTGTCTGTGGCTTCTGTTTTTAGCCTTTGTAGAGTGTGAGAGGTCATCTGGCACCATGCATTATAAATTTATTGGTGTAGTTGGAGGTCTTCTTTTTTTTTTTAGACTTTATTTCTGCTCTGACCCCACAGAGCTCTCTCTGGTAGACCCCACTCACCACGACCGATCTACCACCCGCCTGATCCTTGCCCCACTGGGAAATTGAGGACAGACACTCCCCATCCTACCCTGATCTGGCAATTCCCCCAAACCGGACCCAAGGTAAGACAGGGGATCGGGAGAGCCAGTGAGGCAATTCGGCATTGGACGTGTGGCAGCGGGCACTGGAGGTTGGCATTGCCTATCCGTGGGCCAGGGATTTTTGCTGCTTGCTGTTGCCCCGGGAGTGCAGATGTGCAATGATGCCCTGCATGCCATGGGCATGCTCCCATACATAAGGCATCTGCCACCACTCCCAACCCCTGAAGAGCGTGCCATAAATGCGCCACCCCCAGTCACCACCAGAAGCTGCTAGCACTGTGGCAAGCACAACCACCCACCCCCATGAAAGGACTGGATGCTCAATCCTTTCCTGCCCCTGTTGACCCCCGATGGCCCGAGCCCACTCCCGAACCGGGGTTGCTGGCATGGTGCAAGATGTGGCATCCAGTGCCTTAACTCTCAGCGCCACTGGGCCAGCTCTGGAGGCCTTCTTGGGAATGTAAGAGTGTTGTCTTGTGCATTCTTAGGACAAGAGAACTGCAAACTGAAGAGGAGCAGTTTTGGCATCCTAAGAATACAAGAGGTAGCATTCTTACAGCCATGAGAGGTCTTCTAATAGCACTAATCAACTTAATATAGATCTCCATCACTTTTGTTTGGTTTCCCCAGATGTCTTTTTATTTAGTATTCACCTTGTTTTTCAATGTGACACAGAGTCAGCACGAATGGGGATTCTAGCGGTGCTAGTGTGATGCAGTGCTGTGTAACAGCAAGTTTGTGCATGACTCTGTGACCCTTTGACTTTTAATATTTTAATTGCCATTTTTAAACATGCTTTCCTGTTACTTTTTGTGTCCTGTGTCACCACCACCACCACACACACACACACACACACATACGTGCCGTCATTGAAAGCTGCGATCTTGATTACAATATCGCAGACAGAAACTCAGCATCGAGAGCGCAGTTTACCTCTAGTTCCTATGATAACTGCACAGCATCCTATAAACAGACGTTCACAGTACGATGAATGAAGCGTTGGAGGGAAAGCGGCAAGCAAGATGTGCTGCATTCTCTTATGGATATAGTGTTTCACACAATCCTAAATCCAGGAAGTTGATTGGTTGTAGATAATGTAGTGATCTATAATCTTGCTTAAAGCAGAACCAGTCTGAGTTAATTCATGGTGATTTGCATATACCTCCCATGATGCTTTGCACAACAGGATATGTGTAATTTTACATTTCTTTGAAACCTGACTTTATTGCCAGTGCCCTTTCCGGGCAACCCTTACCTCAGTGCTTTTGCGCTGAGGTTCTTTTGTCATATACATATGTTTGTATTCATTTGTATTTACTTATTTTACCAGAAAAAGAGCTCCATTGAGCAAAGCTCATTTGCAAGGAGGTCCTGGGTAGGACAGATTACATACAGCAAATGAAATGACAGTATACAGAACAGTTCATGTAATGCAGAGTTAGAGATGAGCACATAGCACAGGTCAGCAGTTCTACTCTAAAACAAAGACTAGCACAATGAAAGCAGTTTGATGTGGCATTGCAGCATAGGAAAAGAGAAACACATTTTCAGTGCTTTACAATTGTAATACAAGGATTCAATAAAGTTCTAATCACAAACGCATTTGTCAATACAGTATTTACCAAGTAGGGTTTGGAAGTAATGGGGACTAACAAGTCAATTCATTTGATTTGCTCTTAGGAGCTGGAGTAAAACGCACCTCTGGTGAGAGGTAGGCACGCAGTAGCCTGTCAGTATAATACTGTGGATGAAACGTATTTTAACCTGTGTTGTGCAGCTCTTTCAAGGGCTGAATTTGATAACTCTGTGACAGTCTGATTAATTACTGCCTGAGGAGCCTCATTGAATGGTTCTCATCCAGTTCCCTCCAGGTACTGCTTTAAATTAACTCGCATTAGCGAGTGGGGCTTGATTTGCTCTTAGGAGCTGGAGTAAAATGCACCTCTGGTGAGAGGTGAGTATGCAGCAGCCTGTCAGTATAATACTGTGGATGAAGTAAGCATTAAGCTGCGACGAAGGTGGCATCTAATGCTGGATTGATGCATGGTTGGGGGGGGGGTTGTGGCCCAAGACCGGAGGCTGAGGGCGAACAACCGCCCCACCATGCATCAATCGCATTAGATGCCACCGCTGGGAGTGGCTTAATGCGCTTGTAACATGGGCCGCGGGATGGTGGCATTACCAGGAGGGTGGCCAGTGTGCATAGCTGAATGGAACACTCGGAGTCAGTGCTATAACAAACCAGTTTTACTGCACTTTGAAATCACGGTACAGAACAATATTTACATACCGATGCGGTCAACTTTAGCACTACATCTAAGTACAGAACTGAGTGCAGCCGAGATAACTGTCCCAAAAATTTGCACTTCTGTGTGGGTATTACCTTCATACCCGCTGCTGGAGGTCTCCGGTGCACTGTTCAGTCGCCGCAATCAGGGCTCGGGTCGAGATTTGCATATGGCCGCCGCTCACTTCCTCCTGCCTCCCTCTGACTGGTGCGACACCGGAGTCTCTGACCTCTGCTGGGTGTGCTGCTGCTGGCTCTCCGGTGGGGTCCCTTCCTGCACCCAGCTACTTCTGCTCTCCAGTTCCGGTCGCCCTGCGCCATAATTGAAATTGACCATGCCATGCACGGTAAAGTTGTGGAAGTGGAAGTCCACCGGTTCGTAGGTGTGCCACACATTGGGGACTCTCAGAAGGTCCCCTGATGCCTCGGTGTGAAGCTGCTGTGCGGTGTGCTCTGTGTGCGCCTCAGGCATCTGGTGCTTGTCTGTGGGGGTTCGGGTCTGACCAGGCTCCACATACTGTCCTGCACTCCGACTGGTGGCGTTGTCCCCTGGAACACATCTCTCTATCTGGAGCCCCCCTACTCTGGTCCCATGCACAGGTGAACTTGCTGTGGAGTCCCGGTCCCTGTCTCAGGTGTCTGTGCTGCTGCAGCTCTGGTTGTCGGTCGCAGAGAGGATGTGCGACCACTTTTGTCTGTCGGTGACATTCGGAGACCAGTAGTTGCGGAGGCTGGTCTCACATCTGTGCCCGACATTATTCCTCTCGATGCGAGACCAGCCTCTGTGAGCATCTGCACTGCGGTGCTGCACACAGTGTGGTTAGTATACCTCCTGGACAGCTGGACATCCTCGGAGATTTGGGACATCATGTCTCCGAGATAGTTTCTGCCCATCGGCTGTCTTGAGAACCACACCTGCCGCTTGTCCAGCTCTTCCTGTGGCAGACGGATTGGGAGCAGGTAGAAGGCTGGGGCCCCTTCTGGGCATCTGCTCACATAGTCCTTGTAGAGTGCCACTGGGTAGAAGGAGCTGTCAGGCTGCGAGTACAGCACTCCGTGGAGGCTGTGCCTGTTGGTCTCAGTGGCACAGCTGTGGTTCTTGGTGGCCTCATTGAACCACAGTGCTAGGAACTCGTTGCTACCAGCATCTCTGTCCAGGACAAACGACGACTGGGTGAGCTGCCTCAGTCCCTCTCACCCTCTCCTTGCTAAGCCCAGCTGTATCTCAAACCACACATGCCTGACCAGTCCATAGGCTGTGCGAGGGTTCAGGATGTCACTGTCTCGAATTCTCCGCAGGTCTTCCAGGCTTATCATGGGGAAGTGGGCTGCAACATCCTTCCCAGCCCGCCGATACCTCTTCAGTACTGCCAGAAACACATTGTTTGTGGTTCTGAATTCTGAGTCCGTCATAATGTTCATGTGCCTTCTGACCTCCACACTGTTTATGTAGCGGTTCAGCCCAGACCTTATGCCCACCAGGAAACTGATGCTGTACTCCTCTCCCCCCTCGGCTCGAATGCTCCTGTAGAACTCCCTCAGTATCTCTGCGAGCTCTGCCACTGCCGCGATGTCCATGATCATGCTGTTCTCCTTGAGCCAGTCTGAGAAGACATTGCATGCCCAGGCGGTGGTTTTGTCAGTGTTCTGCTCAACCTTGCTGCGCTCCAGTGCATCCAGGTTGGCTGGGGAGAGATACTGGTGCCTCCTCGTATGGCTGTCTGTGCCCATCTCTCCTCCGCCTCTCTTGACGGTCCCGCTGCTGTGGCACTGCGCACCCCATGCTTCTCTCTGTCCTCATCTACTGCTTCCCATGCCCCCAGCCCAGTCTGCTTGCATACTAGCCACATCTACCTGCTCCCCTTCTACCCTGCCATGGACCACATATGCTGCCTCCACACTCTCCTGGCTACATCGCGCTTGTGCCCCTATCTCGTCGTGCCACTGGCTGCTGATGATCTGTCTTGCCTCCGTGACTGCTCCGTTCGCTACTCCTTGTCTGTCGCTGCCGCCCGCTTGTGCCCCTGGCCACTGATGATCAACCCACTCCTCCATCACTACGTCTCCTGTTATTGAGAACCAGACACCACTACCCTGCATCCTATGTCTGTCTTGCGCTCTGCTACCTCTCACCTCTGTCCGCCACTGGTTCTTGTCACAGCTCCGCGTTTCCATCCTCGGGTGCCTAGTCTGCCTCTGACTCTGCCTGCCTTGCCTCTCTTGCACTCACTCCCCGCCTGTGCCCAGCGCTGCTAAGCTGGGGGTCTGGCTCATTTCGGTACTATCTTATCAGGCATGGCATCTATTGTGGATTAATACCTGCTCCACTTTTGATCCCGTGATGCCGTTTCACCAATCACTGCTGCCCATTCCATCTCTCTGATTAATGCCATGTTACAAATGTATTTTAACCTGTGTTGTTCAGCTCTTTTAAGGACTGAATTTGATAACACTGTGACAGTCTGATTAATTACTGACTGAGGAGCCTCATTGGATGTTCTCGTCCGGCTCCCTCCAGCTACTGCTTTAAATTCACTTGCCTTAGTGAGTGGGGCGAGCGTGCAGAGACACATGCAGAGACATGCGCGTCTTCGTGTGTTCTGCGTGTTCACATGGTTAGCGTATGAGTGTGTACTGCAGGCTATGACTGAATGTAAGTCTATTTATTTACAGCTTGTGACTCTTTTGTTTATGCAAGAGTTATTTATGGGTCATTGTTTGACTGACTATCTCTGCAAATAACTATCTCCTTCAAACATTTTAATCAGGGTAGTGTATGCATTTCATTAGTACTTGAGATTTTGTTTCTTCCTTGTTGGCGTATTACAGCCATCATAAAATGGCCGTTACTATAAAATCTTTAGATGGAAGGGAAGGCATCCAATGCCCTAAATTCCTTATGTATACATTTATTTTGGGTATTATCACACGGGGGGAAGGCATCTGTCCTAAATGTACTGAAAACATCTTTCTGAACCAAGAGCTTCACGCTTTTAGTGCCAGATTACTAATACTGGAAGAGAGCCAAAGAGATATGCAACATAGATATATTTCTATAAATCCTAAGTGCTCTAACTGTTCCCCCGTCGACAGGATTGATCTTATAGAAACCCCTAATAGTGTAAAGATACCTAATCATTTAAATATTGATGAACTTATATCTTGTACAATTAGCAATTCATCACACAAAAAAAGGCCCAGAGAAGGAGTAAATGAAAATAGTGACAATACTAATGATCTATGGTACAAAGTTCTGAGCAAAAGAGCTTACAAAAAGGGGCGCAAAGCTACAGCTTTTTCAATGGATACCTCAAATAGGATTTTCCCCCTGACACTAGATGCAGCTTCCTCAGAGGTGTCCTCTGAGGGCCTGAATAGGGATAATTTAATGAATACTACATATTCACCAGAGTCAATGGGGGATGTTACCACATCATATAAGTTAGTTGGTTCAAGTCCACCTCCATCCTCTATTCCTTTAATCCCTTTGCCTACTGCAACCAACTTTACCTAGTCCAGTTGCAATACTTCATTTGAAGGTCAGAAATTCCTCAGAGATACAGTTCCGAATGAGACAGATATGAAAAGACAAATTTATGTGCTAGGTGACTCACTTTTAAAACTTTTAGATAGGGATATTTGTGCTGAAGACAAGGCTAATCATAAATGTTCCACTTTTCCTTGAGACAGAATTTCCGATATCACTAGCATGGTGAATAACATTCTTAAAGATTGTGGTCCAGATCCTCTAGTAGTGCTCCATGTAGGCACTAATAACATTATGCATGATGATTTGATGGATATAAAAAAAGACACCGTGGCACTGTTCAATCGTTTGCAAAATTTCTCTTGCGATATTGCATTCTCTGAACTTTTACCACTCCCTAGAGCAACATATCACATCCACTGTAAAATTAAAAGCTACAATGAATGGCTACATAAATGATGCATAAGACAGTCTCAGACTTGTATCACCCACTGGGAGGAATTTTCTTGCAGACCTGACCTCTTTGCTAGAGATGGTCTTCACTTGGGCTACTGTGGTAAACTCCTCCTTAGTAAATATATTCTTAACTATGTGACTAAGAATTTAAACTTACAGAGTTGGGGTGAAACCATTGTTTCACCCCCCCCCGCCCAGTTTTAGTTAATGATAAACACAATGGTTACCACTTAAAATAATTAAAATGTTTATATTTCAATGCAAGGAGTCTCTCCAGCAAATTAGATGAATTAAGAGCTATTCTTGCTCTTGATAACATCAGTATTGTATTGGTCACTGAAACCTGGGGAAATGATAAGCGTGACTGGGATTGTCATATACCTGGCTTCACATCTTATTTTCTTAATAGAAAATATAGAAAAGGTGGAGGTGTTGCCATATTCTTGAGGGATGCATTTTATTCAAATGATATTTCTAATAAAGTCAAAAATTCCTCTGTAATAACTGACTCTATTTGGGTTAAAATCATGATTAATAAAATACAATCTGTTATACTGGGAATCTGTTATCACTCCCCGAACACTAGCCCTGAGTACTTAGACAATATTACCCATGAAACAGATTCTGCTTGTACTTTGGGTGACATTGTCTTGATGGGAGATTTCAACATCAGTGATATTGACTGGGTGACCCTAACTGCTGGTTCAAGTTTGGTGAAATCCTTATTGAATATTACTGAACAATGTACTCTCACACAATGTGTAAAAATGCCTACTAGAGGGAATAATATTCTAGATCTGGTATTCCATAACAAAAACCTGACTGTAAAAAATGTCAGGATCCTCCCACAATAGGCAGTAGTGAACATAGAACAGTCAGTTTTATATTAGAACATTATTTATTTATTGCTCATAATGCAACCAAAATATATTTATATGAAAATGCAGACATCTCCAGCATGAAGGATTATTTAAATAATATTAATTGGCATGATACACTCTCTTCATCTAATATTAGAGGATATTTCTCTAAATTAAAATCATACTATTTGCAAACTATGGGATGATCATATTCCATTCAAATTTACAAAAAAAGAGTGCTTGCCACTGTCCCAAGTGGATGAACACAGCTATTAAAAAGCTTATTAAATGAAAAAATATAACACACTTCAAGTATTTAAAATCTCCCACCCAATCAAATTGGAACATTTATTTGCAGCTTCAAAAGAAAAGTAAAAGTCACATTCAGAAAGCAAAAAAAAAAGTGGGAATATAAATTAGCCTCAGAAGCTAATAAAAACAATAACAAGTATTTCTTCTCCTATGTCAATTCACTAAAAAAAACTATCTGTCAAGTGGGCCCTCTACAATCTGAAAATAATTTTATTAATGTTCCTAGTGACATGGCTAACCTCTTCAACTCAAAATTTTGTGAAATTTTTCAAACAGATCAGAGAAGTGTGACATTGTGTCACTCCCAGGGTAATCCTATTACAATATCTAAATCAGAAGTCCATAAGAAACTCTTACAGCTTAAAGGAAAAACCTGTGCATCTCCAGACAATATTTCTGGTCATCTTTTATTTCTTTTGGCTGACAGTTTGTCTTTTCATTTAAAATTGATATTTGAGCAATGTTTAAATTCATCATATGTTCCCGATCTCTGGAAAACAGCCTTTGTGATCCCTAGCCATATAAAAGGGTCTCAAAACAACTGGGAGAACTACAGACCAATTAGCCTTACATCTCCATTATGTAAAATTTTGGAAGGGTTCATTAAGGAGATAATTTCTGATATTCTGGACAAACTGGATCCTGATCAACATGGCTTTAAGAAAGGTCACAGCTGCTTGTCTAATCTGTTATGCTTTTATGAGGATGTCAGCTTTCAATTAGATAATAGAATACTATATGATATTGTATATATAGACTTTAGTAAAGCTTTCGATTCTATACCCCATTGGGCTATTGTTCAAAAGCTAAGTTCCCTACAGATTAACTTTAATATTATAAATTGGATAGCACAATGGCTGATTGGTCACACTCAGTGTGTATTGATTAATGGGTACCTCTCGGATATTGGCCACATCCACAGTGGGGTCCCACAGGGGTCTGTGCTGGGCCCTTGTTTGTTTCAAGCTTTCATTGCTGATTTAACTTATAATTGTCAAGCTATATCTATAAAATATGCAAACGATATTAAAATTGGTGGACCATGTTTTGATCATGACAGTGTTGAGATAATCCAAAAAGACTTAGGCCTTATAACTAACTGGGTCAAAACATGGGGCATGAAATTAAATTATGACAAGTGTAAAGTCATGCATTTAGGTCCCCATAACTTATGTCATTCATACTGTTTTGATAATAATGTTCTTGCTAGCACCTCCATGGAAAAGATCTTGGTGTCCATATAATGCAAGATTTCTCACCTAGTATGCAGATAAATAAAACTCTTCAAAAAGCAAATAGGGCTATGTGGTCCATACATGGGAATAATAAATCTTGGGAAGAAAGGATGCTACTACCTTTATACAGTGCTTATGTTCGTCCTCATTTAGATTATGCATCTTAGTTATGGTGTCCTTTTAAGAAACAGGACATTTTGCATATTGAAAAAATCCAGAGAAAATTCACAAAATACATCAAGGGGTACACTGATATTCCATATGAATCCAGACTTACATCTTTGAATTTAATGTCATTATCTACTAGACGTCTGAGGGGGGATCTTTTATCCATGTTCGATATCATTCAAGACCCATTTCTCAAGACTAACATGGGTATCGACTTTAAAAATAATATCTATAATACTAGGGATCACCCCCTCCAACTACAAGGTAGGGGCTTTAACCACATTCCCCGTAAATACTTTTTACAGTTAGAACTATCAATCCCTGGAACTCACTCCACTGGATATTATTATTAGTGACTCAAAACTAATGTTTAAGAACAGATTGGATAAGTACATTTTGTCCAATGTTAATATTAAATATTATTAACTATAGGAGCAATTATGGGCCTCAAAGCCTCCTAGTTCCTTACTCTCCTAGTATGAATTCATTTTAAATGATTCCTGGTAGGCATTCCAAGCCATGGGAGCAGCCCAACTAAAAGCCATCTTACCATATTTTCAAGAGTGCCTAGGGATGTCAAGTAGGATAATACTGTGCTTTCTTTAATCGTATAACCCTGAGGATCTGTGAAGTAGATCAAATATGTATATTGGTAAGGAATTCTGCATCACTTTGAAGGACCAGTAATTTAGATGTCTGAGCCTTCTGATTTCTATAGATAGACAGATGTATTTCAAGAGTTTTACTGGGAAATGGGGAAAGTGGGAATAAACAATACAGGATATGCTAGTGAATATAACAAACTGTAAGGTGCAGTAGTAATAAAAATAAAATACAACACAAAAAATACATAAAAAATAAAAGTAAAAATACAATGCAGTTGTGCAGTCACAATATATAGGCAGAAAGAGGCTCAAAAAGAACAGCGCACATAACACATTCAGAAAATAATAAAATACATTTAGTGGTGCACAAAGGAATACGAGTAAACAACCCCTACATATTGCCACCCAAAGTGGCTCCCTCAGGGGTGTGTGGCTGCTTTGCAACACTTGGGATTAAACACCCCTCCTGACTAATCATCAACATGTGAACTTCATTGTCAACAAGTGCTGTGAAAATGCTAGTGCAAAAAGTGACATCATTCAATAAAACAATGTAGAAAAGCAGTGTTGTAATGAGGCAGAACCAGAGCCTGCTAAAAAAAATCTAAATTAAATTAATCAAAATTAAATAATATTAAATGGTGATAACTACAGTAGTTCAAGTTCCAGTTTATTTCATCAGGAAGACTTAATTGACCAAGGCCATTTACAAGGAGGTCCTGCCACACACAAAACAATACAACAGATACATAATACAGAGCTATATTCAAGAACGTATACAATACACAAATCCAAATGTGAAAGAGTATATAACAATTAACTTGCAACAACATATACATATAAGATATAGAACAGTCATTCACAGTTAGCATAACGGAATAAAGGCAGTCAAGTGTGCAGTAATGACAAAAAGTACACTAAATACTCCTGATCTGTCAGATCTTATGTCCATTGCTGCCTATGTGGAAAATGAACCAATTGTTTGGGCATTTAGCAGGGTCCAGTTCTGCCTCATTACAACATTGCTTTTAAAACCTCAGGAATCCCTCATTATGCTTAACATATGCAGTTAGCCTGCCAGCTCAGCTGCACCGGAGAGAGAGGAATTAATGTAAATGATGGAACTTGGAATGTTGTTCCAATGACTTCCACGTTGTGGTGCTGTGTTCTGCTAGCTAACGTCAGATTTATTTCTCCACCTGTTAGAGCAAATTGCCCTGAAGAGCTCTCTTCATTGGATTTGCTTTTGCCTTTTCTTTTCCGTTTTTTTAAGTGCTTGTTTTGGGGGTTTCATTTATAGTTCTGCCCCTACTGTTTCCTAGTGAAGCTATATGTAGTTTATTTCTATTTTTGGTGTTTTTTCTCCTGTTTCTCAGTGGTCCATGAACCGGAGAATCTTTTTTCTGGTATGCCTGGTGTTTTTTTGTTTAATCGCATTTTTTTCACTTTATGTTTTACTGCTTCACAGTTTTTGCGAGCTTGGCCCTGTCTCTATTGGAACCATGCCCACTTTGTTTGTTTTACTGTAAGGGGAAGTTCATGTTTTCAGAGCTTAAATAAAAAAAAGTAAAATATGGAGTTCCCTTTTTCCCTAGCAGTTCATGCTTGCTATCAGACCACAAACTACATCACTTTCCCCTTGAACTGCACCATTTACTTGGGATCTGTCAGTCTGGTACATCAGACAGACCCAAGATACGCAACTTAGGACCTACAGGTTTTTTATAGTGTTATTCTCGTGATGAGGATACACTGCCACAAGCTGTATTTTACATGCCTAGGTCTGGGTACCCTGTCAAAAAAACACAAACAGGGTTAGAAGTTGTGGTTTTTCAGTGTACCGCTGTGCCATCAAAGCATTCTGAAGTGGGTTCCTTCCTCCCATAGCAAATATAATGGAAGGTCCTCCAAATAATCCTCTGCCCCTATAGCTTCTGATAGAGGGAACCCTTAAACAGCCAACCAGACAGAGTATATGAGCAGGTTCTGCTTTCTGCTAAGAAAATAAAAAATATCCATAAAAGGTGTAACCTTATATTGCCAAGTATAAAGAGTATCTGAGCAGGCTCTGGACTTGGTTCTTGCCAAAAAAAAGAGAAGAAAATTATTTATATGATGAGCATATATAGGGGATATGATATGGCCTGACTGAAGATATCATATTTATCTTCACAAGTGGCAAATGATGCCACTTGTGAGATATCTTGATATCATTGGTCTCGAGTGAAGATAAATATATCTTCAGTCAGGCCATGTTGTGTGCTGTTTATACAGTACATGTTTTGGTGGTTTTGAGATCAAAACGGTAAAACATTAAAAAAGTAAAAAAGTACACAATGTAAACTGTGTCCCTCTGTTCAATGGTTCTGCATTAGAGGACATGATGAATACAAAGCTTACAGTGGATGGCAGTGGCAACCAAACGATATCAGGGATCTCACATGTGAAAATATTATTTGTTTATTTTTATTTATTTCAGTTTAGGATTAATACCTTTGAGTCAAGGACTCGTTTTCAAAGGTTCGAAGTCAGTAGGGAACAAATACATTACAGATAGCATAAAAAATACAGAGAAACAGTGAAACAAGTTACACAGTCCAGTAAATTGCACTTTTATACATCTTGAACACTGGTGCCAGAGTAGGGCTTAGGATGGGGGGGGGTACACTGTCCTAATAGTTAATTGGATGGTCAGGAAACCAAAAAGACAGAAAGGGGTAAGGTGATCAGCCTTGATGAGGCATCGTCGAAGGTGGGGAGGTGATCAGCCGAGGAGGCATCATCTGGGAGAAGCGTGCAGGGGGGAAAATTAGGGGAGGTAGAGGTGGTGGGTGGGGAAGGGTGTGATAAAGGAAATTATGGTGGCTAAGGTTCATACTCAACTACACAGGCAGGTACAGGTCTTAGATGCGACCAGATAGGATCTGAGCCCAGACCTGAAAATTCCAATCTTGGTAATATCAGTGAAGTCAGCTGGTAGTTCATTGTACCATTCCGGTCCATTGTATAAGATGGAATTCTGTGCAAGTTTCGTACATTTGAAAGGGATCGTCAGCCTGTGGGAGGATGCACTTCTAGTGTATTTAGTTGGTGCTGCCCGTTTAAAGAGGCTGCCCAAGGTGGGGGACGTAAACCCAAGAAGCACTTTTTTAGGAGAAGACAGGTTTGGTATTGTACTCGAAGCTGGAGGGGGAGCCACCCAGTTTCAGTGTAGAGGGAGCAAGTGTGTGTGTCAAGAGAGGACCCCAGTGTTAGGCGGCATGCCTTGTTGAGCAGTGTACTAACCCTGTTGAGTGCAGTCTTTGTGCCGGCCCCATAGATAGGCAGCCCATAGTCAATGGACAGCAGTACTAAACTACTGGTAGCAAGTTTGAGCACCTCAGAGGTCATTGAGTGCCTATGTCGGAAGAGGACCCCAAGCTTTATGTTTGCTGTCTTGACTACAGAGTCTATGTGGCTTGAGAAAGTGAGTGTGTCATCAAAGGTGATGCTGAGGTACTTGAACTTTGTTACTTGGTCTAGAACCTCACCCTTGTGATTGTGTATGAGCAGTGGTAGATATTTCTTTTTGCTTTGGGTTGTGGAGAAAAGCACGCTGTTTGTTTTTTTGTGGCTTAGGAGTAGCTTGTTTTGAGGGAACCAGGATTCAAATTGGAGGAAACAGCGCTGAAGTTCAGATGTAATGGAATAATAGTCTTTAGCAGCATCCGATATAACTGCATCATCGGCATACAGTACAGTCAGTGCTGAGCAAACCGATGGGGCTGGGTTGATGAAGAGACTGAAGAGGAGAGGTCCAAGAATGGATCCCTGAGGGACCCCAAGGGACACACCTATAGATGCTGACAGAGTATCTCTGATTTTGACACGTCGTGATCTGTTTGAGAGGTAGCTGCCAAACCATGATACTGAGTCTGGGGACAGGCCTGTTGACTGAAGGCAGCTCAAGAGAAGATTGGGATTTACTGAGTCAAAGGCCTTTGTAAGATCAATGAAAACTGAGCCCACGGCCTGCCCACTATCTAAGGCATTGTATAGCTGGGAGGACTAGTCGACCAGGGCAGTAAGTATGGAATTTTTTTTTCAGAAGCCATGTTGCTGTGGGCAGAGTAGATTATATTTATCAAGATACTCTGTTAGCTGCTCAGAGACCATTCTTTCTAGTACTTTAGAGAGTGGGGGCAGGATGGATATAGGCCTGTAGTTGGATGTTAATGTTTTGTCCCCAGCTTTGAAAACAGGTGTGAGAATGGCTGACTTCCATGCATGCAGAAACACCCCTGACTTTAGAGAGGCATTAAATACCATGGTTAGGGAATTGGCAAGCTTGTTCAGAAGCAGGCCAACAAGCTTCATGTCGATAAGATCCGCTCCCATCCTGGTCTTGCCTAGGGCCTTTTTAATGTGCTTGGTTGTTTCAGCCATGGTGACTCGTCTGAAATAGAAAAGCGGCAGGTCATTCCTTGGGGGATTTTGTGGTGCAGTATGGTTCTGTTGACCCTTCAGATCCTTAAGGTAGTCCCCAGGGAGTATGCTGGTAAGGTCAGTGAATGCGTTATTAAGCCCATCGGGCTTATTTCTGATCATGCTCAGTGAGCAACTTCAAAATGTATCAGGGATCTTGCATGTGAAGATATATTTCTGAGCATGCTCATTCAGCAACTTCTTATATCTTTGTATGCTGGAACATATTATAGGGGTGCAGTCACACTCCTTTAGTGAGGGTTGACACAGCACTTCACTGTTAAATCGCAATTTTTGCACCTTAATAACTTTGGTATATTTTAATGAAATAGGCCATAATTTGGCATGTGCTGTCATTTTGCTAGTGTCGCAAGATCTGGAAAGTTTTGTGATGGCATCTTGTATGGTTTTTGAGCTATAAAGTGGTGAAAAACAGTAAAAATTAATTTTTTCCATAGGTTAACATGGGATTTTTGCCATCATCTACAGCCCACATGGAATGTAAAATTCCTCTGTAATTTTCATGGATGATGGGGTGTGTGCCAAGGGTGTGCCTTTAGATGGTTTAGTGAAAAAAATATATCACCATTTTTGAATTACAACAATTTTTGTGATAGCCGCAAGACAGGCACTTCGAACTGTAAATAACCATTTACTGTTTGAACGTCAAATAGCCATTTACTGTTTGAATGGTAAATAGCTATTTACTGTTTGAACTTTGCTGCTCAAATGGTAAATAGACATTTACTGTTCAAACTTTACAGTTCAAATGGTAAATAACCATTTGCACTCATAATCATTTGAACTTTACTGTTCAAACAGTAAAACTGCCATTTGCAGTTCTAGTAGTCTAGTGGTCCCTCCCCCGTTCTCCGATCTCCGTCTTTGTATTTTATTTTGTTATCATTGCTGGTCCAGTGGTCCTTTTGCACTCCCCATTGTAGGATCACCATCCCCAGATTCAGCCCCTTATGTCTCTGGTGTCTAGTGGAACCCCCCCAAGTTGTCCGTGGTGTCTAGTGGCACCCCCCAGTCTGTTCCTGCAAAAAAGAAAGCCGTCCCTTGGATTTTTTTGGTGCTGCAATGTAAAAAATGGTCCCTCACAGATTAGCCCCCCTCCCCTACCTCCCACTCAGCACCCACCACCCCACACTCTGTCACTCACCTTGACAGGTCCCAGATTTGAGATCCACTCTCCCAATCAAAGACATATCTTGCTGCTGGAACCGGCGACTGCAGTATGAGAAACTAAGGTAAATGCAGTTCAGTGTATTTCAATGAGAGTTTCAACTTTAATGTATAACTCAGTCATTTTTTGACATTTTGATCCCAAATTTACAACATGCCCTTTCAGGGACCCCGCCTCATGACCAATATGATTGTCAGTATCAGTACGCAACTCACGGATGAAAGGTGATTTCATGGTCGGTTGGTGAATTCATCTTTTGGGCAGGATTTGTCCATTTTTCCTGACCTTGTTCATAAGGTGGGGTCATAAGAAGGCTATGTCAAAATATATAAAAATGGCACAGTTATGACAGTTTGTTGCAATTTTGCAGCACACACTCATAACTTCGGGAATGTTAAATATTTTGACCCCAGATTTTCAATATAGACTTCTTATTACCCCCACCTCATGTATGTCACAGCTGTCATTTTTCAAATCCTGGTCAAAATATCTTTTCACACCTGTGGTGCGGTATGGCATTTCAGTTGTGCAGAATTATGTTTTGGCAGGGATTCTAAAATTTTCAGTAACGGGTATATGAGTTGGGATAGTAAGATGTTTATGCTGCCGATTTGGTCACTGTTGTCCTATAAATGGAAGCACAGGGCCCTTCCATAGCTACATACATACATGTATTTACAGAGGGATGGGGGCCCTGCGCTTCCTCAGACAAATATGGATACCATTACTCTAGCTCAAAAACTATACATGGGTCTGGGCCCTGCACTTCCACAAGCAAATAAGGCTACGATTACACTGTCTCAAAAAGTAAGGAAATTCAGTGGTCTTGTCCTTTTGCTACTTGGGGGGTGGGATGGGGAGTTAGGGTTGGAAACCCTAATGTCAAATTTCCCAGCTTTTGACACTTTAATACCAACCCTAACTGATGCATTAACATAGTTTTTGCAATAAATATACACACACACACACATATATATATTGAGGCAAAAACTCCATTTAATGGACAGCTAGCGAGCTCTAGCGACAGAAAGTAAATAGGTTAGGGTTGAAACCTCTCATGGACACCCTCCATCCCGCTTTCAGCCGGCATCAGGTGCATGTTGGGTCATTGGTCCTAACTCTCACCCCATCACATATGTAAAGAAGCAGAGGTATAGGAGAATGGGGCAGGAGTCAGGACCGGCGACCCCAATGCACACCCCGATGCCGGCTGGAGGGGCGAGCTGGAGGTGTCCTGGAGGGTTTCAACCCTAACACCGAATTTTCTTACTTTTGTTGCTGTGGAACAACCCTAACTGATGCATTAAACAGAGTTTTTTACCTTTAATTTCCTTTCTTTTTGAGAATGATGATGAGAAATACTGAATGTAATGCGGCAGCAGGGCCCCGCGCTCCCACCACATGATTTCTTGTGACATAGTAACAGGAACAGCAATGCAAACACAAGGTGGAAATGCAAATGGTAACAGTAACAAAAACACAAGGGCAAATGATAATGCAAAGGGTAACACACATGGTGGCGTACACGGGAACAGTAACAGTAACAGGTACATAAACGCAAGGGGAAACAGTAACTGTAACAGTAACAGAGCACATACCCTCTTTTTGCTGGAGAACTGCATAGAGAAACACAGTGTGTACAAAGAATGTATGCATTGTAATGGCAATGGAAGCTTAAAACGAGCATTGGAAGTACTTAATTGCAAATATCTCAGCAACCGTACGACATAGAAAAAGATTTTTAATGTCATAGAAATCATTATTTTCCTGGCTACAGTTTTGTATTACATAGCCCAACTTACGACAAAAAAATCTGTATTTCGCACCATTTCTGAGATACGAGCCCCAAAAGGCATGGCATACACCACCATGTTAGTCTATGGGAAAAAGCATCAACTTCGGAGTACTGTAACTTTGGAGCCATACAATATTTTTTCACCAAACCAACAAAAGGCACATCTGTGACATGTTGGCTGCCTTCCCTCCAAATTTCAGGCCAAAAGACCTAACCGTTCTTTTGCAGCAAGGTCGCAAAGAACTCCTGTCATTTTGGCCATAGTGTTGCAAAGTACTTTCGTGATTTGCAAAGCTTTCGCACAGATTTTGCGAAGTAGTATCGTGAGCACAAAAGTACTTTTGAGAAAGTACTTTTCCAGAACTTTGAAAACATATTTCTGGGTGTTTAACCCCAAAATAAAGACATGGCTAGCATCCTCAGGCTCCGACTAGGTGAACACAAAAATAATTGTGTCCCTAGATGGTCCCACATTTAAATGCCAAGCATTTTTCTGATCACCAACTGAAAACAAAATAGTGGATTTGCAAAAGTACTAGGGCCATTTGCGAAAGTAAAAAGTGCATTTGCGAAAGTGTCGAACTTTTTGTTAACTTTTCTTATTGACTTATAATGGGAACTTGTTTTTTGAATAACTTTTGAACCGTTTAATATTTTTTCACAAAATCTTCAAAAGATACATCAGGGACCCCAGCTGCATGCTCCCTGAAGTTTTCAGACAGGTCGCACAAACCGTGTGACCTGTAGGAAGAAGCAAAGAAATTGCAAAAAAGCGTAATTAGCAATTAAAATTTTGCAACAATAACTCATGATCGTCGTATACCTGACTGGTACAAAACTTGGCATATCCCAAGAGCTACCATGCCCAATTGTTCATACCAAATTTCAGGCAAATCTGTTGACGGTGGCAAAGTTATTAAGGTGCAAATTTGACCCTTTACCCTAAAGTGCTACTCAACCCTAACTATGGTAGCACGGTAATATATATATATATATATATATATATATATATATATATATATATATATATATTAGTGAAGCCCAGCAGGATGAAGCACAGTGTCACAGGTTTACTGCATGACAAAAGGGATTAACTCCCACTGAAATTGCATTGTTTGCTGTAGTAACTGTACTGCAGAATTCTGCAGCATTGCGCTTCATCCTGGTAGGCTCACTGTATATAGATAGATAGCTAGACAGACAGATAGATATACATATACGTGTATTATAGTTAGGGTTGAGTAGCATGTTTAATGTTAAAACTCAGATTTTGCACTTTAATAACTTTGCAACCGAAATGGATTTGCACACAAGTTGGCATGTGCTGTCCAGTAGGGTAAATCTCTTGATGTAGCAAGTTTTGTTCAGATTGGATATGTGGATTCTGAGATCCGGACAGTGCAAAACGTCATAAAGGCATGACTCTTTGAAGTTTTTTCCTCATCGCCTTGTGTCTAGATGGTGTGGAATTTTGGTGTGATATTTTATTATGGTAGAAACAGCTTGGGTAATAGAACTGCCATGCTATGTCTGGTGAAAAAATATTAATCTGTTGCAGTTATTCAATTTTTAATTTCCCATTGTTTTCAATGTTTTCAGAGGTCATAGGCTGTCATCTTCTGTGGACTGAGACACGTCTGCACTCTTCAAAGCCAAACCATGAACTGAGGAATCAAGGTAAGTGCCTATAATGTATTTCAATGTCGTTTTGAACTTATGTTCATAACTTTGCAATTTTTTGGAATTGTTTCACCAAATTATCAACATGACCTTTTTGGGACCCCACCTCATGAACACTGCAACTGTCATCTTGTTAATCAGGCCTGGAAGGTGATTACATGATCGCTGCACAAAATCACCTTTTGGGACCAAATAACAACATTTTACTGCCAATGTTCATGAGGTGGGGTCCCAAAAAGGCCATGTTGAAATTTTGATGAAATAATTCCTAGAAATGGCTGAGTTACACGTGTTTATTGACATTTTTTTCTACTCATGTGTATAACTTCAGTAATTTTCAATATTTTGACTCCAAATTTTCAACATAGCAATTTTTTCACACCACCTCATGAACAGTACTGCTGTCATTTTTCACATCCTGTCCAAAATGTGTTTTTGCACCTGAGGCATGGAATGGCATTTTGGCACAGATTTGAATTTTTCACCTATGGAGCTTATGAGGTGGGGTCATAAGAAGACTATGTTGAAAATTTGGGGTCAAAATATGAAAAAATGCCAAAGTTATGACCATTTGTTGCAATTTCGCTATGACTGCTTGCAACTTCAGAAATGTTAAATGTTTTTACCACAGATTTTCAACATAGCCTTCTTATTACCCCACCTCATGTATAGAAACATAGAAACATAGAATTTGACGGCAGGTAAGGACCACTTGGCCCACCCAGTCTGCCCATTTCCCTACCTAATGGATAAGCTGCAGATCCTAGTTAACCAGCAGCCTACTTCTTTCTACCCCACCCCCTAGAATTGCCTTATGGCTGTCCCATGCATGCTTGAATTCAGTCACTGTTTTTGACTCCACAACCTCCTCCGGAAGGCCATTCCATGCATCCACAACCCTCTCTGTGAAAAAATACTTCCTTACATTACCTCTGAGCCGCCCCCCATCTTCAAATTGTGCCCCCTTGTTCTTGCACACCTCTTTTTTTGAAAGATGCTACCCTCTTGGACTTTGTTGATTCCCTTGAGGTACTTGAAAGTTTCTATCATGTCCCCCCTCTCCCTCCTTTCCTCAAGGCTATACATATTAAGCTCCTTTAGTCTCTCTTCATATGTCTTCTGGTGCAGACCCTGCACCATTTTAGTTGCCCTCCTCTGGACAGCTTCCATCTTGTCTATGTCCTTACGGAGACTGGGTCTCCAGAACTGCACATAGTACTCCAGATGGGGTCTCACTAGCTGTCTATACAGAGGGATAACAACTTCCTGTTTTCTACTGGTGATGCCGCTCCCTATGCATCCCAGTATCCCCCCAGCCCTCCTTACTGCCCTCTCACATTGCTTGCCCACCTTTAAGTCATCTGATATTACTACCCCCAGGTCCCTTTCCATTTTTGTTGTTGTTAGTATCTCACCCCCCATTGTGTACTCTTCCCCTGGGTTTTGTTTCCCAGGTGCATTACCTTGCACTTCTTAGCATTAAATCTAAGCTGCCATACATTTGACCATTCCTCTAACCTTGACAAGTCCCTTCTCATCCTTTCCACCCCACCTTGTGCATCAACTCTGTTGCAGATCTTTGTGTCATCTGCAGAGAGACATACTTTTCCTTCAGTCCGTCTGCAATATAAACACAAAGACATTGAAGAGGACAGTCTAATACTGAACCCTCCGGCACCCATTAGTAACCCCTTTCTTCAGAGTGGACTCCATTTACTATTACTCTCTGTGTCCTATTCTCCAGCCAATTCTTTATCCATGCTATCATCTTGGGACCCACTCCCAGGCTGGCTAACTTGTATATTCATCTTTTGTGTGGGACTGAGTCAAATGCCTTGCTGAAGTCTAGGTAGGCCATGTCCACAGTCCCTCCCTGATCTACTACTTTGGTCACCCAGTCAAAGAAATCTATTAGATTTGTCTGGCATGACCTTCCCACTGTGAATCCATGCTGCCTTGGGTCCTGTGCCCCTCTGGCCTCTAGGTACTTGACAATTCTTTCCTTCAGAAGTGATTCCATCATTTTCCCTATCACTGAGGTTAAACTAACTGTAGTTTCCCGCTTCTGCCCTGCTCCCACTTTTGTGAAGGGGAATCACATTGGCCCTCCTCCAGTCCTCAGGTACCACCCCATCCTCCCATGATTTGTTAAAGAGGGTAGTCAGTGGTGTCACTAGTTCTACCCTTAGTTCTTTTAGAATTCTGGGATGAATCCCATCAGGCCCCATGGCTTTGTCCACCTTCAGTTTTAAGAGTTCTTTCAAGACCCTTTCTTCTGTAAATGGGCTGTTGGCAGTACCAGTAGTACCAGCACTATGGCCCCATTCCTCAGGTGTGATGGCAGTACCAGCACTATGGCCCCATCCCTCAGGTGTGATGGCAGTACCAGCACTATGGCCCCATCCCTCATGTGTGATGGCAGTACCAGCACTATGGCCCCATCCCTCAGGTGTGATGGCAGTACCAGCACTATGGCCCCATCCCTCAGCTGAGATAGCAGTATCAGCACTATGAGTCCCACCCCTCAGGTGTGATGGCAATATCAGCACTATGGCCCCATCCCTCAGGTGTGATGGCAGTACCAGCACTATGGCTCCATCACTCGGGTGTGATGGCAGTACCAGCACTATGGCCCCATCCCTCAGGTATGACGGTAGTACCAGCACTATGAGTCCCATCCCTCAGGTGGGATGGCAGCAGTACTACATTCCCCATCCCTCAGGTGGGATGGCAGCAGTACTACATTCCCCATCCTTCAGGTGTGATGGCAACAGTACTACATTCCCCATCCCTCAGGTGTGATGGCAATACCAGCACTATGGCCCCCTCAGGTGTGATGGCAGTACCAGCACTATGAGTCCCATCCCTCAGGTGGGACGGCAGCAGTATTACATTCCCCATCCCTCAGGTATGATGGCAGTATCAGCAGCACTATGAACCCCCCTTCCTCCCTCTGGTGTGATGGCAGCAGCAACAGCACTATGGCCTCCCCCTCCCTCAAGTGTGACAGAAGCAGCAGCACTGAGGCCCCCATCCATTAGGTGTCATGGCAGCAGTACTACATTCCCCATCCCTCAGGTGTGATGGCCAAAATGTGTTTTTGCACCTGTGGTGTGGAATGGCACTGCAGTTACACAGAATAAAATTTTGGAGTGGATTTGAAAATTTTCTGTACTGAGTACATGATGTGGGGGTAATAAGATGGCTATGCTGACAATATGGTCACTGTTGTTGTATAAATGGAAGCACAGGGCTCCACGGCTACATACATATAGGCATTGGACCCCGCACTCCCACATTAAAATAAGGATACTAATATGCTATTTCAAAAAAGTAAGGAAATAAGTTGTAAAAAACTTGGTTAATGCTCCAGTTAGGGTCAAAGGGACAAAAGTTGGGAAATAAGGTGCTAGGGTTTCCCTAACACCCCACTCTCCCAAATCAAGCAGAAGAGCAGGTGTGGGGTGTGCCTTGGGCTTCTCAAGCCTAACACTCACCCCATTCTCATAAAGTCTACACATCTGACCTTATTTACAGATGGAATGGGGTGAGCGTTAGGCATGAGAAGCCCAAGGCGCACCCCACACCTGATCTCCTGCCTGGTTTGGGAGGCTTGGGTGTTAGGGAAATCCTAACGCCTCATTTCCCAACTTTTGTCTCTTTGACCCTTACTGGAGCATTAATGAAGTTTTTTTGCAACATACATACATATATATGTGTGTGTGTCACTGCCCCTCCTCAGCGCACAAAGCAACAATGCCCTCTGCGGGGGGTGGGGCATTACCAAAGCTTGGCAGTTTCTTATGGGTTCCCTTATGATCCTAGCGCCTCTGGACCAGGGAGTTGAATTTGGTTCTGTCTTTGTCACAGGGCACTCAAGTGAGGAACCTTCCCCTTTTGCAAACATAAGGGATGGTCCTTTGAAGACACATACTATCCTATGGTTCCTGACTAACAGAACCCTGATCTGGCCAAGCATAAACAATTGTCAAACAGGTCCTGGACCCAGCTCCTGTTCTAAAAAAGAAAAAGAAAAAGAACCCCAAAAAGTCACTGCCCTTCTTCCTGAGGAATGAAAGGAGCCATCAGTGGACAAAGCAAGTACATGCCCTCCATGGATGCCATGAATATGTCTTGGCAATTCTTCTACAGTGTGGTCCTTAATAGGCATGCTGGTTCCTCCAACAGTGTTTGCCCCTCCCAGTTCCTCAGAACCAAAGGGCTGATTTTAATTAAGACAAATAGGGAGAAGGAGATCCCATTTTGAACTTGATGGTTCCCATGAGCAAGAGTCCATTCCCCTATTCAGGGGTCCTGGGAATTTCCTTCTCCCACTGTGCCCGTGTGAGGCAGGTGGCACCTCAGGAGACCTAACACTAGATTTGGCAGGCATACCTAAATTGGCTTGGGATGTTGCCAAATTCCAGTTCCAGAGGGCTATGGATACTAATGACAATGCTTCCATGCTTATGGCCCACACCATATTTCTAAGCAGGTTGCCCTGGCTCAGAACTGCTATCCTTCCACAGCCTATAGGACACACAGACAAAGTAACATTCATGGTTTTTGGCCTACTGACCTTCTAAATAAATCTGGCGTTAGCCAGCAGAACACAGCACCACCACATGGCGGTCGTTGGAACAATGTTACAAGTACCATCATTTACATAAATTCCACTCTCTCCGGTGCAGCTGACCAGTATATTTTAAGCATATTGAGGGATCTCTTGGAAGAAACAATATTACTATGGTAAGTAATTTTTTCTTCTGTATTGTCTTATTAAATGATGTCACTTTATGCACTAGCATTTTCACAGCACTTGTTGACAATGAAGTTCACTTGTTGAATAATCAGGAGGAGTATTTAATCCCAAGTGTTGCAAAGCAGCCACATACCCCTGAGGAAGCCACTTTGGGTGGCGATGTGTAGGGGTTGTTTACTCGTGTTCCTTTGTGCACCAATAAATTAATATTATTTTCTGAATGTGTCTTGTGCACTGTCCTTTTTGAGTGTCTTTCATGTTGTTTTTCACAGCAGTACCTTAGGGAAACAGGTGTGCTCTCACTCTTTTCACACTCACAATAGGTAGGCAAGCATTCAGGGCAACTAAAACAAAGATGGATAACATTGCAAATTAAGATGCAAGTGCAATATAGTACTGGGAGCAACACTAGACAAGAAGTACTGTACTACTACCGAGACTGCAAAGGTACAGGAGTTATCAATGCCAGTGCTGCAGGGTGGGCACATGAGTAAAAACATTTCCAGATGCGAAAATTGATTAGGAGCAGCTTAGCCTAGGATTGGAAGGGACATACTGTAGTCCTTTGCTGGTTATAAACAGCATGTTAATGGATTTGATTGTGTATGGAATATAATGCGTAAGTGTGCAATTTTTCTACGGTGGTTTCAGTATTCACAGTTGTAATGCAAATAATTTGTGCTCATACATTGCTCTTGTTTTAGTATGTCTGCTATAAAAACAGGATTATCATGGAACAAAAAATCCTTTGAACTGCCAGGGCCCTGTGGTTGCATGGACAGTGTGTGACTATGACAGAATCATTACTGACTGGGAGGTATTTCAAGTTATTGCTTTGAGGCTGTGCTTTCTGCACAGCACATTGCAAGTAATGTATAGAGCATTTGTACAACAAGTGATTGACTGCAAAAACTGGTAAACAAAAAACAAGAAATTCGCTGCACAGCATAACAGTCTGCTGTTCGAGAGTGTCACACCACTTTTTCTGTAGCTGAAAGAGTTAAACCCAATGAAAAAAACAACTTGACCTGAATCATGATAATCATGAGGAAAGTGGTTACTGTTTGTGTGTCAACCATCACCTGTGTAATTAAATATAGAATAATGGCTGGGTAGGTGTTTATGATGAGAATATAATTAATGGCTTCCTCTTTTTCCCATAGGGAAACTGTGGCATAATTTGCAGTTATAAAGGAGCGTTTATAACGGCAAACACACACACAGTTTCCCCCACTCTGCGCATGCGTCTCCTCGCGCTCCTCAATTCTCCATCGCCATCTACTTCCCAACCGCAGACTCAACATGTAAAGAAAACTGCCACGTACCCTTGGCAGTAAGTAAAATTTCAACTAAACTTTTGATGTTCCTCGTTTTTACTGGCTCGACCTCCCTCACAATAGTCGGACAAATGTTAAAAATAAAAGTGAAAGCTGACTGCTTGCGCCATGGCGTGATCGGACTGCGTGACGGCAAGCCTTTATTTTATATAATTGCTGAGGGAAAAAGAAACCCAACAATTATATAAAATAAAATATGGTCTGTAGGAACTGATTCACACATTCTTGGGGTTTGATGTTACGATAAACCCTCGAGCTTCGCTCTCGGGGTTTATGTAGCATCAAACCCCTCAGGTGTGTGTAAATTCTCGTTACACACCCAGACCCATACTTATCCTATATGTTATACACACCTGAGGTGTGGTATGCCACATAAACCCCAAGAGCGAAAAAGACATCCCACACTGAGGGTGTGTGTAAAATTTGAGTTTAACCACCTACCCAGCCTTTATTTTACATAATTGCTGGACTTCATTTTTTTGCCACCAGGACTGAGATTTTCCATACTGTAGCAAGCATTTGAATGGAATGGAAAGTTGCTGTGCACAAGGGAAGAGTGTCTTGCACTTACCCATAGAGAAAGCCAGTGCGTGTTTGCTGTTATAACCAGCTGGCTATAATGGCAAATTATAACCAGCTTTTTCTAGGAAAAAACAAAGGCCAGTTATTATAAAGACATTTATAGCTAGCATGGCACTACACCGGTGACCTGGGCTGTGAAATGGACTCAGGTCACCCAGGAGCTGGCCTGGGGAAGGAGCAAGTAGGGACAGATCTCTTTCGGGGGTTGGGGGACATATTACTACATGTTCACCACCTAGTGGAGGCTGGGTGGTGGAGCAGCAGATGGCACACATTTAAGGGAGGGCCCTGACGCAGATGTCGATAGCGCACCATACCTATCGTGTGCACGTACATCTTTGCACACGAGCAGACCTCAGGGAGAAAATGGAGGAAAACCCTTTTGCCAGCAGATTGATAATGGCATCCTCATGGGCCCTGCACTGTGGACCATTGCACAACCCCCCCCCCCACACACACAGTGCTTCTGGGTGGCAAGTTAGCAGGTTAAGTCCCAGGGAAGGCACGTGATGGGGTAGGGTGGCCATCAGAAGGGGCAGGTTGGGGCAGAGCAGGAGTAGAAACTATAAATTAAAAAATGCATTTTGATACCACTTAACATCTTCATGGGTAAAGGGGCCTTCTGTTCCTCTACTACTCATATAATGGGTCGGAAATTGACTGTTTCCCTTCATACTAGCCTAAAATGGCTTTGTGGTAGCATTTTGTTACAATGCCTGGGATCCATGGGTGTGATTTGATGTTGCAGCTAAGATGGTTATGATTTCCATAGCAACCTCTGTAATCCATTAAAACTGTCTCCACCCCTCCCCAACCCCAGATTTCATTATACAGAATGTTGTGAGTGAACCTGCTTTGAACAACCCTCATACTTTGCTGCAGTCCGATAACTTTGGAGGCAGAAAAAAGACATGTTTGATGCTGAGTGCCTTTGAGGAAACAACTTGTTATACTGTTTTCACACTGAAGATTTTACTTTTATTTAAAGTGCAGTAACTTCATATTGAAGTCACATGCTCTACACAACTAGTTTCACACAGGATGCTAAACCTCAATGCCAAGAACGTATCTTTGGCCGAAGTGTTGAGGCAGAACTGAAGAGAGGGTCAATACAATATAACAACTGAATCAAAGCTGCCAGTTTATACATTTGCTCACCCTTTGTCCAGAGTATAGTAAACAGTGATGTGTTTGATGGGTGGTAGCCAGTACAATACAACGTGTTGTTATAGGTTATGTCACGCAGCCACAGATTGGATCTAGAAGTGTTAGAGCAGGATAAGGCACCATAGTTTAATTTAGGTATTAAGATGCCTTGTGCATTTACCATATGAGCACTGGGGGTTAGATTTTGTCTGACTCTCTGTGTGAGGCCCAACAGCTTCAGGCAGTGTGGTCTAGTGGAGCGAACGCTGAACTTTTCAACAGGAAAGCCTGTGTTTGCCTTCCACTGTAGATGCTGGCTCATGGTATGACTTTGAGCATGTTTGCTCCTCACAGCAGCAGACCTTATAGAAAACAAGATGATGCATCTCAGCTGAGCTAACATAATAAATTGTAAAACAAGCAAAAAGTGACCCCACCCCCCAAAAAAATCCCAACAAATAATAACCCAACTAAGGGGTTGTAACGGCAGTGACATCACTCTTGTGGTTTTCTAATGCCTGGTATTTTGCACCTTAGAACTCTCATTAATGTATTTATGTACATACGAACATACGAATTGACCAGCAGAAGGCCTGATGGTCTATCGAGTCTGCTCCATTGTGGTGCCCCATTCTGTGTTTTATATGACATATGTTTAAGGCACCACAACAGGCGAATGATCAATTAACATTTGTGCTGGCTCAAGAATCTCCTTTGATGTTAGCACTGGACAGCAAGCACACATTCAAGGTGCGACTGGCTGTGAGATGGTAATTGCCATGTCTGTGACAGTAGAAAAAGGTGCAGAGACTATTGGCTAATGCCAATATGCATTTTCCAAACACAATGAATACTGCAGGACAAGCTGGTCTCTACATGACAAATATGAGCTTGGATGTCTGGTTCACAATATCTTTTCTCTGACTTACCAGAGGCTTGGTTACACAGGTTTTAAGGCTCTCACAGGTCATTTTGGCAGGTGTGCTGGAACCAGTTATTCTAACAGGCCAGAATATTATACGCATAGCCACAGTACTATGTATCAAAGGGGGTTACTGCAAAAATAATAGTTAATGGAAACTAAGAGGATTTGATGAAATAAGTGCTTTCAGTGGACAACCAGAGTTGTGCCAAGGATGATTACTTCTCAGAAACATTATTATTCAAGTCGGTATTTCTTATATATGCAGACAAATGAGGAAAGGTTCTCTCTCTCTCTCTCTCTCTCTCTCCCAGGCACATGAGATAAGGGAAGTAATTACTGCTGTATATTCTTACACTTGTTTCATTAGTAAATGACACATTCTAATTGTTATGTACCGCTCACCACGTTTACTGTCTTGCACTAGGAAGGACAAGGAATACCACTAGTGCCTTCCAATGCAGCAGCTAATATTATATCAAATGTTGTCCACCTCTGTTTGACAATCTGACACCTGATTTGATATTTATTATTTATTTGGGAATTGGCAACTTGGAAAGGCACACAGAGCTGCAGCTCATTTCTAGGTGAAACCCGGGGGAAGGGGAACAAAGGGTACAAAGTAGCACTGAATAAGTAACAAGGTATAATAATGTCAAGAATAAATAAGAGAACCATGTGCTTTGCATCGATACATGAACACTGTATCGACATGAAACACTTGTGTCAACTTTACTCAAAGCATTCATTTGAAACAAATTAAGTTCCTATGCCAAACAGTTCCAAAATTAACCCTTTGAAAAGAAAATGGGGAGGATTTTCAGTGCGAACGCAGTACTCGCACCCATATTTCGGACATGTGCTGCATCCCGGCAAATGCGTCAGGATCTTTGCAGCCTATTTTGAAACTTCCCAATGCATTTACGACAATTTACCTGATTTCCAGAAAAAAAATGTATTAGTCAAAATTCTGACGCATGCATCATTTTTGTGGCCCAAGTTGTGGCAGTTGAGTCCAGAGGTTATATACCCTTTTAGGTGGTCTTTCTAACTATCTGAGTGGCTGTTGTGTGTCTGCATCCAAGAAAATGGATGTGGATGTTTGAAAATCTCACCAGTATCTTTAGAATGTGGTAATTTCAGAACTGTTAGGGCTAGGAACTTCAGTTTTTAAATGAAAACTAATTAGCAGGTGTTCATGACTGGGCATGTTGCATGTTTCGCTACACTAATATTTACATTGATATAAAGTCCTTATAGCAATAATGACAATGCAAATGTAGAAACAAATACCTTCTGCAGCTTACGTGCTAGGACCATATGCTATTTGCCACCAGAAAGGCCTGTCCCACACATTCCCAACATTGTATAGCAGTTAGCTTCTAGCATGTACAGTTGCAGAGATATTGGTCTCTGAATTAACATCAGTGTAAAAACAAAACACTGATGTAAACATCTAAAAGATGGTTGAAAAATAAAAATGTTTTCTGTGACGTGACAACATTACCTTACATTCTTTCAGGGTGTTTTGCATATACTGCATTAGTGGAATATGTATGATTTGGAAATTTATGCTGTTATCGCACGTTGCTTTTTAAAATCAGTGTTCCTAACTCATGTCCGGTGCAGTCCTGATTAGGGTTCCTTGGAAACTATTTCTGTAGATGGTAATGTTGTAATGTTGTCAAGTCACAGAAATAGAAATGGGTTGCATTATGGTGATCTGGGAAAAACATTTTCCTGCATACCTTTTGTAATCATAGGATGGGGGGGGGAGGTTAAATCAAGACACGCTCTCAAGAAGAGATATCAAACAGATTTCACACCGGGATCTGGTATATAATTACTGATAACCCCCTTTATCAAACAGATTACAAGCCTCTGTAAAATGCCATAATAACCCAAAAACAGGTCATTATGGCATTCTCTAAACTTTTGGTCGCTGTCAGTATCACTAATTTCTACAGTGCCACAAGACTAGCTCCTAGTCTGTCTGTGAGCGGCCTGAGAACGTAAAAATATTTGCAGCTCCGTTTCCAAGAACCCTCGCTCATCGACGCCACTTATGAGTTTGTGACTCACTCTACTCACAACTAAGGTATTCATTTCTTTTTCTAATTATCTAGTTGATCCTTCCTTTACAAATGTATCTGGTTGATCTTGCTGCTGTTTTACTTCGGTCGCAACTTCAGGAGACCACGACCCTGATCAGCATGAGACCGCAGAGACTGGCTACTCTAACTGTGATTCCCAGAGCGCTTCCATACCATGGGTGTAGGCAGGCATACTGTACTCACTGTACACATTTGTGTACAGTTTTGCTGAGTGCCTGTCCCAAATTATATGCCTTTTTGTTAACAGTATCATTCCGATCTGTACTATTTAAGTTAGTGTAGGCCACTGAGCAGTGTCTCTGTTTTAACCTTTTTATTGTTTAGGTGATAGATATGTATACCACATATTTAGAGATTGGATAAGTCATCTGATAACAATCTGATTTGTTTGTTATGGGGGCAGCACTTAGAGAGGATGTGCACATTTTTTAATTGGGGGGGGCAGCAGTTGGAGAGTGTGTGTACAAAATGGAAGTTTCTAGCTATACCCCTGTTCCATATTGAGAATGAAAGAAAAAAAACTACATAAAGAAATAAAATAAAGTTTGAAAATGACAGAGAGACACAGCAGGTGTGTGTGTGTGTGTGTGTCTGTATGTCTCAGCACGTGCTGCTGTGTGTCTCTCTCACTCTTGCTGTCAGAAAGCAAAATCTCAGCATCCACAATTATAAAAAACAATGGATGGGCAAGTGTGTGTTAAGGATTTTTTTTGCACACCCTTAAACACACCTCAGGTGTGTAAAACAATTCCATAAGACACACTTGCCTATCCATCATTCTCTATATTATGACTCGTGAGCAGAGAGCTATGAACTGACAAGGATGCACCCAACAAAAAAAGGCAACTTTAATTCAAGTACTGTATACATTTTGGAGCCCAGACAAATGCAGAGAGTCTAACAGTCATGAAAAATAAATAATAGGTGACAAATTACGTTACCCCTGAATAGGATGTGTGTGTCTGTCTGTGTGTGGGGAGGGGGGTAGTCAAGATGGCCTAGGTACTGCCAGTTATGCTGAACTTTCAAGTTGAAACCAGGATAATTATTTTTGAACTATAATCTCCAGCAACAGCAAGATATCACATAAACACAGATAAGGGAACACTCACTAACTACAGTACAGGCAATCGTAAATGTGGAAATCAAGGTACAATGGGGATGTATGACACCTGAGTAAAAACATAACTATGCTCTTCTAACAATTAACTAGATAATACCTTTATAGCTTTTCCCACTTTTACACTCACTTTTACATTAAATTCTAACTTTTTTTTACTATAACCTTTACATGTACTTTCATCCTATGCCCTTTGCACTCCTCCAGTACTCCGTCTCCCCTTTTTGCTTTTAGTTTCTCCTATTATCCAACCCATTCCTCCTTCGTTTACCCAGGTCTTGCTGCAATTCAGCTGTCTACCTATCAGGTAAGTATCATTGTGATTCATTTCTAACTCTGTAGTTCTTTCCTCTAGGCAAGGATCCCCAACTCTTTTTGTCTTCTCAACCTCTTCGTATCTTGTTTTCAGCTCCCTGACAGATTTCCCATGTACGCAGGCTTCCCAAACTCCATCAGAGCAGCCAAGACGTTAATTTAATTAATTTATCTTCTGCCACTTAGTTAGCTAATTAATTCTCTATTAAAACTTGCAAATAAACATTCTTGACATTGGCCAGTGATTATTAAGGGAGCTGGACCTCCTTTCTCGATGGGTGGGACCTTCACCTTAAGGTCACTTTATTCTTCTGATATCAGCTCTGTGATACCTTTGAGGATGTTCATCCTGTTAGAAGGATGGAGTAAGTTTGTAAATCCTCTGGAGTTTGCCGCTTTCATTTTCTTTTCTTCGTTTTTTTGCACAGTTTTCCTTCATCTTCTTCACATCTAGCTTTAGCAGTGTGTCAGGGGTCCAGTTGCCCACGGTTAAATGATTATCACAGGCATCATTTCATGCCAAGATTTAAAATAATAATACGTAGCCTTCAGGGATGGTGCCCTAAAGCATTGGTTTCCTAGAGGTTTCCTCCACAGCTTTTTGCTTCCTGTCCTCCAAGCTGAAGGTCATAAAAATAGGTAGTTGTTTTGTGTTCGCTATTTCCTGTCCATCGGATGAATTAAGACTCAGATCATGGCTCTTTTCACTCAGTTCAGCACTGTAGCCTTCCCTTGCACCTTAGCAGAAGCTGATGTCCCAACATTGTTTTATGCCTTCAATTCTGACTTTTGGGAATTTTCCCATAAGTGCTTTTAGCCTAGGGACCTTGCTCCTGTGGCATCTCTAGGGGTGGAACCCTCCTCAAGAAGGTTCTGTACCATCAGTACCTTGAAAAGGGTCGTAGTTCCTCTGCAACAGAGTGCACGAAAGGCCACCTGTCTAACATTTTACCTTGTACTAGCCACAGTACTGAGCTAGACCCTGTACTCAGTAACCTCATTCAGTCCACTAGCACAAGCACTGCCATGTTGCACAAACATTCCTATATACTTAGTCATTCGATGAACCAGACTGGTGTAGTTACTCTTTACTTTGTTCTTCTTTTGTATTTTTTTCTTGCTTACTTTCATTATTTAAAGTTCTATCAAGCACAGCTACAAGATTTTATTAAATGTTTACAACGGGGCCATGAAACAGCAGACCGATTAACCATACAGTACTTATTACATGTATGCAGTACAGACTGAGTGTAAGATAAATTGAATGCATCAGGATACAGTGTAACCAAAACACATGCACTGGAAGTTTACTCTTGTACTGAACTGTAAAACCTTATAAATCCAAAGCCATAATGTAAAGATGACTATGGAAAATTAAACAATCTGGTTGGCTATCCACATTCCAAGACCCATATTTTTATTTTGTTTGACCACACTACTGGGAATTCCAGCTTCAATAACTTACTGGAACCCTTTACCTTTTATTTTGTATACAGTACATTTTTACCCCAGCCCTGCTGTCCTGTCAGGGATATACCATGTTAATAAGGGAAATACCCTGTTCAGACTTATTGTGCTTGTGACCCCTTCCTGGGTCACTATGCCCAGGTTCACACCCCTGCCTGGTGTACAGGGCACAACTGTTTGAGAGGTGGGGTTTGTACTTTCTCCTGCAGTAGGAAGTTTTGTCCCAGAACAAATAAGAAATAGTGCAGTACCTCCACCCAGAGAGAATAAGTGGGCCAGATGTTGTCTGCAGTGCTGCCCTCTGGGATGCAGTACCTACCCACCTCCACACAGTGCACTGGACCAGCTTGGAGACCAATGAAACAGTTGTTACCTTCACCAATGGACAATTCAATCAGGTTACACAAAAGGGATGCACACACAGAAGCATAATTCAATAAATTAACAGTGTTTTTATTGTATAACACAGGCCTGGAAGCTGGAAATAAAGAGGGGTTGAAACTGTTGCAAGTCATATTCAGCACTCCCACCTGGTAACAATACCCGCTGGGAGCCACTGTACTATGGATCACTACCACCCTCTCAGTTTCCACACAATCACAGACATATCTGCACAAACAAGGGGCACAATAGGATGACTTACTCTACACAGGGTGTGGTATACCTTTAAAATATTAGCAGTAAAACTGTGATCTCAAATATGAACCAGTAACCAATGACTGTGGGTACCCAGGAATTACACTAAGTCCCAATGCAGGCCTGGTAGCTATGTTGCCCGGGTCCTTTTGGGGATGCACTTGTTGAAACAATCATCAACTTTACATTTAAACACCCCAACAGACAATGGTGTGCTAGCACAATTAAACAGAACTGGAGGTCCTAAATGGGAAATGCTTGAAAACCAACTTTGCAATCCAACCAAGGTTGCTGTAGTCCAAATGGGGAAAGAACAAGGATCCAAGCCAGCAATGCCAGCACTCATGTGACCCATGGATGCAGCAGCTCAGTCAAGGCAGGAACCAGAACACAGCAGCAGGCTGAGCAGTATTCAGGATTAGGCCCCAGTAGCCTGGAGATGAAGCATTCTGAACTTGCTCTAGATGCTCTGCGGCAGCACAGCCTGTCTGGCTCAACTCTCACAGCAGAGCCTCTCTGGTTCAACACTCATAACACACAAGAGCACTATACAGTGGCTTCAAAGTTCCCAAGGAGCCCAGACCCCAAGATCAACTCCCATGGATCAGCTCCCCTTCCGATCAAGAGTGCCCATGTACTCAGCATGCGCTTTGTGACTCCTCCTTCCCCAATTCGCCCCACTTGATAAGGACTGGCAGGCCCCTTATCTGGCTATGTAGCAGCTTGATGGAGGTGCAGGCCTCTGGCTTCAGTTTCTCAGCTCAGTAACTCTCTCTGGACTGAATCTTTCAGGGTTTCCTCACAGCAGCATCGTTCTGCAGGTGCCCTTCTGGCACAGTCACACAGGTACAAACCCAGGATAGGGGCGCATAAGATCTAGGCCTCCAGCTCTTACAAGCAACAGAAGATCTGTTCACCGTTGTGGCTCTCTCCAATTACCACAAGCTCTCAAGAGCCCAGAAACTTCTTCCTTTAATTTGGTGTTAGATTTGTCGGGCAGAGCTGTCTCTGAGTCCTTCTGCCCTGTTCTATCCTCCAATTGTCTCTCCTGACCCTGCCAGTACATTGGAGAGGGTGCTTTTTGCATCAGTCCCCATGATCCCTTGTTGCTGTTTCTAGGGCTTCCTAGTATTTGATTAACTGAGCCATGGGGTCAGGGTCGGCAAGATGGCTGTGCCTATGTCTGATGGAGCCTTGTGCCCCAAACATGTTTATTTTATATATTTTCTGGTGCCCTCTTACTTGTTCTGGCTTCCTAAAGTCGTCTAAGTACTCCTGAGCTATTGTCCGGTTCCTTGTGCAGTGGTTAGGAGCATCAGGTGAGTGAATCAGGTGGTTGGCATGGGGAGCACTAGCAAGGAGCCCCTTACAGAAGGCGCTCATGTTCTGGTGCCATTGCGTCAGTCAGATATGTGGTACATGAGGCACTGCAGAGTGGCATCCCTGTAGGCTTCTAGCCCCCTCTGCCAGGATTAAAGAAGGATTTATTAGTTTTATTTTAATTTAATTTCAAAAAAACATTGGGAGGTTTCTTTTAGTAAAAAGGCTCTATGTAGTGGGCCTTATCAGTCAGATAATGCCCCAAGTGAGTAAGCACCATCATATTTGCCTCAAATGCTTCTCTATCCTCCTGGGGTGTTATCTAACTGATAAGGTCCTCTCTGTTGGGCCACATTGTTTCAATATTAGATCAGATGAGACATGCCACTTAAAAACATTAGTGATTAAAAAAAAATGGAAGTCAGGGTCAAGTTCAAAATGCAGGTTCTAGTTTTCTTCAGTTGGGGACCTTGCAGCAAGGTGAGTGGCAGAGAAGACACATGGTGGGAGATAACATCCTTTCTGCTGAGCCTTCCTTCCATACAGCGCCTTGTTACATGACTGTACAGTCCCATGCTACGACTTTAAAGTACAAATCCTGTAATATGCTCAGCAGATTTCTCCAGTATGCATACCAGGCTAGGGGATTTCCACCATGTGATGAAATGTTGCCACAGTATTGTGTAGTTCTGAAACAAAGTTCTTCATCATGCTCACTTCATCTGGATTGGAAGTTATTAAATGATGTAGCATAATGCCTGGAAGGAATGCAAGCAATCATTTACATGTGACCTTTAATTCTGTCAGGCTGGTCATGACCTCATGTAGTATAATTTGGCACAGGGGAAGCTGTGCTCCTCCTGCTCCTATGAGAGTTTCAGTAGGACAAACAGTGCAGTGGGCAGAGACATGACTAAAGTTCAGTTTAACAAAAGTTAGAGAAAGAGAAATACCTTTAGCCATGGTGGAACAAGTACATACGGTACACTGGAATGGAAATTGGCATTTACAGGGTGCTGCTGGGGAAAACCTCTCAGTAGTGCTACAGCTTCCCCTCTACCAGTACAGTTGGAGGTGCCCACCTCTACCAGTACAGTTGGAGCCTCAGGAGGCACCAGTATAAGGGGCACTATAAAACAGACCATGAGAATCCAGGCTCCTGATTGGCTGCATACCATGTGACATGGTATTCATATGGGCCACGTGCATACGAAAATATGAAATTGCCAGCAGATACAGGCCATATGGTCTATCTAGTCTGCTCGAGTGTGCAGCACTTCAGTCCATTAGACTGCAGCTGCCCCCCATTAACTGTTCCCTCCCCCAACTGCCCCACAGGTATGTATTTTCCCCTTGAATTTGTCCCACCCCCTCTTGAAGCACCCCACAGTCTGCACTGATACGAGTTGCTCAGGCAGTGTATTCCACCCTGTTACCACTCTTTCAGTGAGGTAGTGCTTCCTCCTTTCCCTCCTTTCCCTCCTGAATCTGCCACCCTTTAACTTCAGGGAGTGCCCTCTAGTATCTCTTCCATTCTGGAGAGTGAACCCACCATGGAAGCCTACTCTGTTCATCCTCTTCAGGTACTTGAAGGTCTCAATCATGTCTCCTCTCGCTTCTGTCCTCCAGGGTATACATGTTGAGCTCTTTTTAGTCTTTCCTCGTAAGTTCTATCCCCCAACCCCTGGATCATCTTTGTTGCTCTTTGCTGCACTGCCTCCAGTAGTTTGATATCCCTTTTCAAGTACAAGCGCCAGAACTGCACACAGTACTCCAAGTGCGGCCTCACCAGGGACCTGTACTGGGGCAGTATGACTTCACTACATCTGGATGTAATCCCCTTGCTATGCACCCTAGCATCCTATTAGGCTTAGCCGCTGCCTTTCTACATTGATCCGAGTGGTTTAATTCCCCGGTCACCAGCATCCCCAGATCCTTCTCCTCATCGGATGTGGACAGTTTGATACCATCCATCCAGTAGCTGTATCCTGGGTTTTTGGCTTCAAAATGTATCACCTTGCACTTTTTGGTGTTGCACCCAAGCTGCCAGGTGTGCGACCACTCCTCGAGTCTTGCCAAGTCCTCCTGCAGTAATTTGTCACCCTCCTCCCCCTTCCACCTCAGCACAGATCTTAGTGTCATCAGTGAAGAGGCTGATCTTATTCTTGATCCCAACCGCTATGTCTGCGATGAAAATGTTAAACAGGACTGGTCCCAGTACTGATCCCTGTGGGACACCACTTGTCACTGCCCTGGGTTCCGATGCTTCTCCCCCCCACAACTACCCTCTGTTGCCTGTCCCTCAGCCAGTTTTCTACCTATCGGGCTAGCTTCCACCTTATACCAAGACTCCTCAACTTGCAGGTCAATCTTCCATGTGGCACTGAGTTGAAGGCCTTGCCGAAATCCAGGTAGACTACATCTACCGCATGGCCCTCATGACCCAGTCAAAAAATCAACCAAGTTAGTCTAACAGGATCTGTCAGTGACAAACCCGTGCTGTCTGTCATCTCACAGATCAATATCCACAAGAAACTGCACCAGCCTTTCTTTGAGGATAGATTCCATCAGTTTCCCCACAACTGCAGTGAGGCTCATGGGTCTGTAGTTCCCTGGTTCGTCCTTGGGCCCACTTTTGTGGAGAGGTACCACATGTGCCTCCCTCCAATCTCAGGGCACACATCATGTATTTAGCGAGGTGTTGAACAGATCCACCAGTGGCTTTACCAGGACCTCTGCCAGCTCCCTCAGCACCCCAGGATGAACCCCGTCTGGCCCAGGTGGCTTGTCTACCCTCAGGGACCTAAGGCCCTCCAGCACCCTTTCCATCGTGATGTCCCCATCTGTGGTTGTCTCACTCCCCCCATGCCTGCGCCCCCTTTCCCTGCAGGAACGGGCCCATCCCTCTCCCTTGTGAACACTGAACAGAAGTACTCATTAAGTATTTCTGCCTTCTCAGCCACCTTGTCTCCCCACCCACTGCCTTTCCTGATCCTAACTATTTGCTCCTTGCACTTCCTCTTTTCCCTGATATACCTGAAGAAATCCTTTTCTCCTTCCTTAATCCCCTTTGCTAATTTCCTTCTCCTGGCTGCCTTTGCAGTCCTGACAACTCTGCTCACTTCCCTAGATTTTCTCACATAGTTCTCCTTTTCCTCTGCCCTGTTGGTTCTCTTGTAGGTCCAGAAGGCCCTTCTCTTATCCCTCACCTTCTCCGTTACCTCTCTGGTCATCCAGCTTGGATGCTTGATCCTTGATTTCTTTTGCTGGTTCCTGACACAAGCTTTCATGGATTCAGTTAGCCCTAGTTTTATGATTGCTCATTTCTGCTCTGCGTCCACATCAGGGTGGATGCATCTATGTGTGTTCTCATTAATTGCCCCATCCTGCTAAAGTCTGCCTTTCTCAAGTCCAGGACCTTTGTTTTTGTATTGTGGATCTCTCTACCCAAACTGATAAAGAACCACACTGTGTGGTGATTGCTACCAGCCAGTGGTTCCTCCACCCTTACATCTGTGACCTGTTCTCCATCCTCCAGCACCAGGTCTAGAATGTTTTCTTCCCTTGTTGGTACTGTCACCCTTTGGGTCAGGAAGCCATCCTGGATTGCTTCCAGGAGGATCTGCTCCTGGCACATGTGGTGGCTGGGATGCTCCAATTCACCCCTGGTAAATTGAAGTCTCCCACCACTACAGTGCTCCTTTTGCCACAGAGTCTTCTTAGTTCCTCCCCATACTTTGCCACTATCTGAAGTGGGACATGTATCCACGGAGGCTGCTGCTGTGAATTTATTTATTTAAAAAACATTTTTTGGGCTCCTCCTTGCCCACTGGCACCCCACTCATTTGGGTCCTCACAAAGCCCCTCTTTCCCCTGCCAGGCTTATCCCTTGCTTGTCCCCTGTGCAGTGCTCCTATTCAGACTTCCAATCTCTTGTACTCTACTAACCAGTGTTTCCCTGCTGGTAGCTTCCTCTGACCATCGTTTCAGAGATAATGCCTGAGATCTCTTTGCACTGTCATCTCCTGTGTTGCTAGTGTATCCCGGCTGTGGGCTGCACCACGGCCTAGAGGAGGAACTGCTCACTATCACCCCCATTCACATCCACTTGTGTGCATTCACGGTGGGCCTGAGGGGATTGTCTGATGGCACCTGGCCATCCATGCTATCACCAGAACCTCTACCAGCCAACTCCAGGAGCCACTACAGAGCAGCTCAATGAGCTCCCTCCCCTTGGTAGGAGAGTACCCCTTCCTGATGGCTTCCGCTCTTGACGTCCTGGATGCGTAGTGCAAACCTGGGTTGCCAGCATGCCATCGCTTGGCACCATGGAGTCAACACTATTTAAAAATGTTTTTTAAATTAAGAAAGTCTTTCTGCTCTATATAATGGTACTGTAAGACAACCTTGAGGGAGCTGGTTCCTGATCCGTAATTCAACCCCCATGGTGAACTGTACAAGTCTTTGGCAAATGGTAGGGGGAATTCCTCACAGTAACCCTCCTTCTGATTGTGCCTTACCACTAAATTAAAAGTCTTTGTGGGGTGGTGGTGGTGGGAGAAAACAGGGAGATACTGGAGACAAGAAAATGGACTAGAGGCAGTATGTGTGTGTACATGCATATGTGTGCGTGTGTCTGCGTGTAAGAGAGATATGACATTCATCAGCTAGTTACCTCATCTGTGATACTAAAGAGATTAAGCTGAACTTGTTTTCCTACCACCATCGCCTCCCAAAGGAACTCTGCCTCTGGCTCTGGGAATAGAATAGAATAGAATAGAATAGAATAGAATAGAATAGAATAGAATAGAATATGACAGGATAGGATAGAATGAAATAAACAAGAGGGTATGTGCTATCATGGGATAATGCCACACCTTAGATACTGTGTGTTTTTAGGCATGATACACTGTTAAATGCCTTCAACCACCTGGGAAGTGGCATTATCCCAAATTATAGTACACATTCTGAAATGCATTATTGCTGTTATCAGTGGATTAGAGGTACACGAAAAACCAGTTGACTGGAACATTTTCCAGTCTGTGGTGTTATCATGAGATATCCCAACAGCCTGGAATGGTTCTTAGCCAATTAGACTACAGGAATTCTCCTACCCATTTGATCCAGTTGTTTAATATGGTGCCTTTCATATGCAGAGTATAACAAAGCATTTTACAAAGCAAGTAATTAGTTACTGATCATACAGTGACTGTGCAGGAACATGGAGCAGCCATCAGCATTATAAACTGGGCAAGATAACCAAGAAATATAATTGATCAAATGTGATCTTCATTACTCATTGTTACTATTAAAAATCCAGCATTTTATAATTGCAATGAGGCAATTCAAGGTGTGCATAATTGGTGGGATAACTGCACATCAAGGCTGTGTAAGGCTCATTTCCCAATGTGTGCCATTATCCCCTGTGACATACACCATGTCACACCTATGGGCCCAGTCCACAAAGGTAGGACACCTATGTGCCAAAGGTGCATATCTGGGCTACCTAGTTCATTATTCACAGAGTGCCACACACAAGGAAGCATTCGTGACCCCGGGCCTACCAGATCCACATGTGGAGAGGAGCATAGAAGGAATTAAGTGGGTCTGGAGAGCAGACATCCAACTGAATGTCCAGCCTGGTGCTAGAATGAATCACCTACACCTTACTGAGCAGGGTATTGTGGGATACAGCAGTCCTCCAATGACTGCTGTATTCAGTGCTGGAAATAGAAAATATTCCCTGGGGGAAACCTACCGGCTTTAATGTAGGTTTGAACTTACCCGACAGATATCTGGGGAACCTGTTTGTATGTTAATACCACCGCTGAGACCACTTTGATGGTGTAAGAGTGGTCTCACATGCATTCTTAGGGTATCAGAATTGCGAGCTGAAGGGGAGCAGTTCTGATACCCTAAAAATGTCAGTGAGACCACTCTTACAAGCATAAGAATGGTTTCCATGGTGGTATTAATATATTATTGATTGAGCGTGATCAATAATATATTATTTGTTTTAAAACTGTCCCAGAACATGTCCATTTCAGGGGCATCTGTGCATGAGATACTCTTCACAGAATAAGAGTGTCTCATGAGCAGAGGATAGGAGCACTCCGATTGGTCGGGAGCATTCCCTCAATCTATAATCCTCATTATAAGTTACTTTTTATGCTTTCTTGAATCAGGTTTATTCCTTTAGGGGGTTACATTTTACACAGTAGCAGTCCTTCCCCATTTTTGTTTTTGTTTATTTAATGAAATTTGGCAACTGAGTAAGGCACACTGAGCCAAGGCTCATTTCCAGGTGCAACCTGGGGAAAAGGGATTAGGAAGAACAAGTACACTGAAAGGTAAAGCACAGTTAACGTACAAAATGCAGTATACAGGCATATGTGAATTACCAAGGTTATTAAACAGCAGTAAGCCAGCTATATCAAAGGAAATTAAAGACTCAAACAGGAATTTACATAATTAAGCAAAATAACAATAACTAAAATAAATATACAGATTGATGGGGGTAGTGCTGGGAGTACAATAAAATTATCATCAGGGAGAAACAAAAAGAGGAAAAGAAAAGGAGAGACAGGAAAATGTGAATAGGGATGGAGGGTATTTATTTATTTATTTGTATTTCGGAATTACCTTTGAGCCATAGGCTCATTTACAGAGGCTTCACGTCATTACAAAAAACATGATTACACATAGATCAACAGATAACAGATTGCATACATCTTAATAAGTTAACAATAAGTAATCACAGGGTATAAAAAAGTCACATTGTGTGAAACAGAAATAATCATAGTGGTACAAAAGTGTGCCATGTGCAACCATACAATGGTGCAGAGAACATTGCAAGACATGTTTTAACAACAGTTCTTTTGTCGATGTACTAACTAGAAAAGGATAGCTAGGAGGTAGAGTGATAGAGAGGAGAGTGTGGAGGGGGTAGGGTGAAGAGAGGAAGAAGGAATGGGTGAATGGAGGGAGAGAGAGACAGGAACTAGGCTGGAAGGAAGAGGCAGCGGTGGAATCTACATAGGATGCAGAGGAGGCAGCAGTAAATATTACGTAGGCATTGGAACAGACAGCAGAGCAAGGGAGTTAGGTTCCACAGGTATAGTTACTGGTGGTCACTAGAAGTGCACATAGATTTGTCTTAAGTGGTCCCAGCTTAGTTTCTTTATGAAAGCCTTCCGGCAGGGAGTTAAACCAGAGTGGCGCTCTGTATTCAAATGAGCGTTGGCCCTGAGAGATATGGCTGAAAGGGATTTTGAGGGTGTGGTTGTTTAAGCCCCTAGAACTTTTGGCTGACTTGGTAGAAGTGAGGAGATTTTGAACTCCTGGGTGTATAATACCTAGGGCGGACTTTTCAGCCAGTAGGCAGACCTGGCATTTTAGTCTACACTTGATTGAACCAGCCAGATTTGGCATATAGGGCACAGGTATGAGTAAGCCTGTCTGCCCCCAGCACAAGTCTACAGGCCTTGTTGAATGTGGTCTTAATACACTGGAGCACAGTGGGGGCAGCTGCACCATAAATCGCTAGACCGTAGTCAATGATTGACAGCACTGAGCTACAGTAGAGATGGCAATATTTAGCACTTCATTGGTAAGGCAGTGCTTGTTACGGTATAGTAATCCCAGCTTTGCATTAGCCATGTGAGCAACATTATCAACGTGGCATGCGTATGAGAGTGTGCAATCAAGTGTTACACCTAAATATTTGAAACTTAGTACCATTTCTAAGGAGGAATACAGGTTATTGTGAATTTGTAGTTGTTAGGATTTGTGTTTATTGTGGGCTGAAGCAAACAACATGGTTTTGGTTTTCTTGTAGTTAAGTAGTAATTTGGATTTGAGGAACTAATTTTCCACTGCTGTTAAATTAGACTGCATCTGACATTCAAGTGCCTTGGGGTCATGGTGGCTGGAATAGAGGACAGCATCATCGGCGTACAGTAAAATATTGTCTTTCACTGCCTGAGGGAGGTCATTTAAAAACAAATTGAGAAGAAGTGGGCCAAGAACTGAGCCTTGTGGAACTCCTGTAGTAACGGGCAAGCTATCTGAGAGGACTGATTGAACTTTCACTCTTTGTACTCTTTCTGATAGGTAGCGTCTGAACCAGGATACTGAGTCAGCAGATAGACCTAACCACAATAGTTGGATCCAGGAGCAGTTCATGGTTAACAGTGTCGAAGGCCTTGGTGAGGTCTATGTATGTTGTCCCCACCAAGAGCCCTCGGTCAAGCGCATTGTGAATATAAGCCTTAAACTCAAGAAGGGCAGTTGTAGTGCTGTGTTGCTTTCTAAAACCATGCTGCTGCTGGCATTGTATCACATTTGTCCAGATAGTCAGAGAGTTGGTCAGATATTATGCGCTCAAGTGCTTTTGGGACGGGGAGAGTATGGAAACGGGCCTATAGTTAGAATGGAGGGTGCGGTCACCATTTTTGTGGACAGGAGTAACCACAGCTGCTTTCCATAGATGGGGGATTTTGCCAGTGATCAGGAATAGATTCAGGATTTTAGTCAGAAGAATAAGAATAGTATCAAGTGTGAGCTTAACAAGCGTAAGGTCAAGCATGTCGCTACTAGCTCTGGTATTTCCGATCGCTTTAATGAGGCATTTTTTAGCCATGGCTGGAGTAATGATTTTCAAATAGAAGGGTGGCGTTGGTGGACTGGCGTTGGTTATGGACTCCTCCTTGATGTTATCCTTGCTGGGGGGTTGGAGGAAATCAGGGTGAGCACACTGCTGAAGTCGGCGAATGCCTTATTAAATGTATTGGTGATGACATTAGGGTCTTGGGTTGGGGTGTTATTCACATTTAGTAAGCTGGAGGGGGTGTAAGAGGACACTAGGTGGGTTACAGAAGGACTCTGACACAGTCTGTATCCTTCAGCTGAACTTCAGGCAGTTTTATTCGACAAGTTCCAGACGTAATATATCAAGCGAAATTAAAGGCGGACTTATTCCGGCAGAAAACAAAGAATAAAATAAAAGAGTACAAACACGAAGGCATCAATCATGAGTAGGAGTATCCACATTAAACTAGAGCACTAGTTCTGGATGCATACACTTCAGCATCCCGACTGCTACTAACTCTTTACTTGCCATTGCTGAAAATATATACCCAATACTGAGCTCTCATTGGGTGATTTACCCATCAATCAAATGTACTAAAGGATTCGTTTTTTAAACAACTTATTTATAAATTTTAAACATAATGCAATTCCATTTTGATATATTTTAAACTCATATAGAAGTTGTGAGCATATTAATACTTTATTTAAGCCTTCTTTTGGTACGTTTTCAGAGTAAGTCCCTCCCCTTTTTGTATAAAGATAGCATGCAGGCTTCAGCTCAGTCCATATACCTCTCGGTAAATCTCTGCCCTTATCGTATCCTGCTCCCAGTGTTGCCCGTCCACCCCACTGCCCCTCCACACAGACATGACTGTCCCCTCCACCAGGCCCACCAGGGGTGAAACCACCACCCCCAGCCAAGGCAGCCCTCGGCCACTCAGCCCACCCACCTCGTGGCTATCTGCCAAGGGCTTAAAAATTGTCCATCTTAATATCCGTAGTGTATTACACAACCTTGCTGAGCTTGCTGCCTGGGTTGCCCATTACAACCCAGACATACTGGGCATCACAGAAACTTGGCTAAAACCCCACACTCCCGATACTATGTGTTCCCTACCAGGATACAGCCATATCAGATGCACCTAGGGGAAATAAGCGTGGTGGTGGGTGCTACTTTATTACAAAGCCCACTCAATGTCACTGCAGCAGACCTCCTCCCTTCCATCTTGCGAGTTCCTGCACGCTGTTCTCCTGCTTGGGCTCACCAAGAAGGTTCATTTGATCTGCTGCTACAACCCCCCTTGAGGCGGCTTGCCTGGGCTCTCCTCTCTCCTGCACATTGTTAGTGAGAGAGTGGGCACAAGTGAAGTCCTGATCTTAGGAGACTTCAACCTAAACTGGCTAGGCCCAAACTTGAAATCTTACGAGTCTCTGCTATCAGGCCTCGCACTGCAAACCAGATCATCACTGAACCAACAAGGCCCTCCCCGGGGAAGGGACACTGATTGACTGGGTCCTGACAATAGACCGAATAGGATCACATCCTGGCATCCTGCCTGATGCCATCTCGACCACTCACCCATTTTTGTACTTGGGGCATCTCCCAGGCGAAAACACCCGGTAAAGTTATACAAATGAGGGACTTCTCAAAATTCCACTTGCCTGACTTTCTTGCTGACCTTGGCTCAATCGATTGGACCAGGGTCACCGCCTCCTTGGATCCAGATCAAGCTCTGGGTGCTTTCTTAACCAGATACATCCCAGTACAAAACAAACACGCCCCCCTCACTAAAAGGAGGGTACGGGGCACCGTCACCAAATGGCTCCATGGGGGCCTTTTCTCCCTAATGAAACTCAGGGATAAGTGCTGGGAAACCTACAAAGCATCCCACAGTGCAGATGACCTTATTGCCTATAGGCGCCTCAGGAACATCTGCAAAAAAGCCATCAGATCAGCCAAAAGTGAGTACTGCCGATCTGAACTATTTGCCTCAGGCAGCAAGCCGAGGTGTTTTTGGCAGAACATTAGAAGCGCAGTGGGGGGCTCCACCTGAGTTCAAGTCATGGACTTCCTAATCAGCGGGGCCAACTGCAACGCACTATCTCCAATGCTTTTAACACAATGTTCTCCGAACACCCCCCCCTCCACTATCCTCGGCCCCTGCCATTCCCACAGCCCCGAGCGCACATCTGTCTGCACCTCCTCCCAGCCTGGTCCTGCGACTCAGCCCCCCTTCTTCCTACAACACGTGTCCACTGCTGAAACCCAGACGATGCTTGCCAACCTCTCCCCTCACTCTGGAGCAGGGCACAACAACCTGGAGCCAAAACTGCTTAGATTGGGTGCCCACCTACTCGCCGGGCCTATAACTCGTATTTTCAACTCCTCTCTAACAGCTGGTGTCATCCCTGATCTCTGGAAGGTAGCCAAAATCACCCCTGTTCTCAAGCAAGGTAACCCCAAAGACCTCACTAACTACCGGCCCATTGCCATCCTGTCGGCCGCTTCCAAACTCCTTGAGAAAGCTGTGGCCTCTCAGCTAAATGACTATCTGCAGGTACACAACCTCCTCTCTCCAGCTCAGCATGGGTTCAGGAAGGGGCACAGCACGGCCACTGCCCTCGCGGTAGTTACCTCGCATATTAGAACAGCTACTGACCAGGGCAACCTCACAGGTGCGATCTTCGTGGATCTCTCCAAGGCCTTTGACAGTGTAGACCACTCCCTCCTCAGCTCCACTCTCCTAGCCATTGGACTCTCTAACCCGGCCCATGCCTGGTTCCTCAACTACCTAACAGGTAGGAAGCAATATACCAATTTTAACCAGACTCATTCACATCTCACCACTGTCCTATGTGGGGTCCCCCAAGGGTCTGTCCTCGGTCTGATGCTCTTTTCCCTTTTCATCAATGAGCTGCCGTCCATCCCCTCTCATGGTCTCATCACCTTGTACACTGACGACCTTGTCATCCTGAACAGCGATCGCGATATTGATACCATCAACTCCAAACTAAACACCGACTTCAACCAGATCCAATCCTGGCTGGCAGTGCACAAGCTCACCACCAACCTTAAGAAAACACAGGCTATGCTGTTTGGCTCCCTCAGCAGAATAAACTCCTGCCCCGCCCCCCTTTTGATCCTTGGGGCTGACGGCCTGCCCCTGCAAACGGTTCCCGTAACCAAGTATCTTGGTGTTACGATGGACCCCCAGCTGGACCTCTCCCTTCACGTCCAAAACATCTGTAAGGCTACGAATGCTAAGCTCAGTCTTGCCTACAGAGCAAAAAACTGCCTCACCCCAGCGGCTCGGGTGGCCCTTGCCAGGGGTGTTCTCCTCCCCTCCCTCTGCTACGCACTCATGACCTTTGCCTCTGCGCCGAAATCCATGCTCTCGAAATGGGATCGGCCTACAATAGCACATCCTGCCGCTTTTGCCCTTTCTGCTCCTCCCCTTACACATCGCTGTGGCACCTACTCTGCCGCCGAGTGGCTCCCTCCGGAGAAGCACCCTGCTTTCGTAATAGTAACTTCATCAACAACATCGTCAGGACATCCATCCCTGCTGCCCTTGCCCTCTTCCCTCTACTCTGACGCTTCCACCCACCATCTTAGGTCAAGGGCTGCCCTCTCCTGCCCAGTTCCTAGGACACACTCCCTTGCCTGTGACCGGGCTTTCACCAGCTACGCCCCAAAACTATGGAACTCATTCCCAGTCCTTACACGGTCCACTCCCTCCCACAATGGATTTAAAACCTCCCTCTGGAACTTCCTGAAGGGCCTCTCCGCTTGCCCTTGCACCTCGTAGCCTTGTTCCACACTATGCTGGCACGTAGGACCCCCACGGCCTCGGGCAACCACTGCACTTACTCTCCTGCCCACCTGGCCAAGCAAGGACAAATTGGGTTAAACACTCATTGTCTATATGCGGCCTAGCTCTTAACTCTCCCGGGCTACCCTATAGCCCTCCCCGGGCACATGTGGTGTTTTGTACTGACTATCATTTCTCCATGTCTTCTCCTCTGTATGTAAAAACTATATTCAGCCGCTTCACTGTATGTAATGATGTACCAGTCACTCCACTGTATGCATAAGTTGTATTACTCACTGTACCTGTAAAAGTCATGTCTGTAACACTCCCGGGTCGCACCTGAAAATAGGCACATGGATGTCTAGTGTGACTTACCCGGTAAACAAAAGCAAATAAATAAATAATAAACACAATGGCCAGCTGGCTCCTAAAGAAAAGGGCATACAAAAGGAATTACCATGCAAACCAGGTAATACAGCATATTCTATGATTTCTTAGAACACACCTACTTATGTTTTCTATCTGGTTTATCATTATATCATTCCTTAAGTGTGTATATATGAAAAAGAAAGGTTAACTAGCACAGGACTCCAATAATATAATATCAGGAAGTAGAAAAAAACAAAACAACACTCGGTGTTGCCTATTGTCATACAGCCTTTTAACTGTTTCTACATAAAGCTCATTCTTTTATTGTTTAAAAAAAATATAATGCTCTAGCGCTAAGGGAAAGGCAACAATATTCATACTCCTGTCTAGAAACATAAAAAATGTCTTTATTTACTGTTCGCGGCGTTTGCGAGCAGCATGATAGTGCGCACGTTCGTGCAGCTCTTAAAAAAAAAGTCACGAAAAGCGAATAACCTAAACGCCAGTTTCTTTCATGCAAAACTCAGGAAAGGCTGTTTGAGGGTAAAAGTGTTGTTGTAGTCTTATTTTGAGCAAATAAAGAACGCTGCAGACGCTTTTAACATTATGGCCATTTAAAGGGGCCATATCCATTTAAACTCTAGTCTCAATGAAATGACCAACAGATATTCTTGTGGATAGCCAGAAACGGGGGAGGGAGACAAAAAGACAAAACTAGACTCAAACAACAAATATAGCTATAGGTGGCCAGTCTATGCAGAACAACACAAAAAAAAATACAAGGGTTAGACACACGAAGGAAAAAGGGGGGGGGGGTTCTGGCTACTACAACAACATCCATCAGATGAAAGATGGGATCTTTGGAGACCCTTTGACAGGGGGGAATTTATTAGGTTTACCTGTGAGGTTTTTAATGTTTTCCCAGAACCTTTGGCTATCTCCCCAAGAGCTGGTTAGTTCAGTTTGGTAAAATGTTGGCATTTTGCTTTCCTGATTGCCCAGGTACAATTGTTCCAAGCAGTTCTGTAGCTCTGGATGTCAGCTGGTGATCTAGAACTTTTAGCATTAGCCCATAGGTCATCTCTGTGTTACATTGTATCTAGGAGTTGGGGGGAGATCCAGGGATTGCAGTAGACCCTGAGCTTCCGGTTGGTGTACGGGGCACAGATATTATAGGACTCATTGAACCTGAGTATAAACCCATCTAAAGCGGTGTCCACATCTACCGCTCTGTCTATGAAGCTCCAATCTTGATGGCAAAGGTGAGCTTTCAGGGCAGCCAGTTTACCTTTTTTCAATAATCTGTGTGAGACTGTTCTAGTTGGTACTCTGGGACACTTATTTGACCAATTAAATAGGATAGGAGAATGATCGCTAAGACTGTCAGGGAGAACTGTGGTGTGAGTTATTTATTCTGGTCAATACAAGAACAAGATCAAGTGGGAGCAAAAAAAAGTTTGAGATAGTGTTTGAGAGAGAGCTAGAAAGGAGACAAGTGAAGAGTAAGGGAGAGGGAGTTCCAAGTGGAAGACAGAAAAGAGGAGAAAGCCCTTGCAACATATCTGGAATATAGGATAAAAAAGTGCTGGAGATCCTACAGCAAAGTGAATACGAAGAGGGCATCTTGGGAGAGACGGGAGGTAAGTAGGGAGAAATGCAAACCATTATTTAGAAATGAATGAAGTACTGTGAATAAGGCGACGAGAGGCAAAAGGAAGTAATAAGAGGCTAGTATATATGGAACAGTGATAAGTAAGAAAGGGAGTATAGTACCAAAATGGAAAAAGGCATTGCAGAGTATCCATTCTGGTGAGACAACTGGAAAGGATGGTGCCATAAACCACATCTGCATGGTCAAATACCATAAGTGCTATCTTAGTGAATAATTTGCAGCAAGTTGGGAGTGGTAGACAATTCTTGTTGCGATAAAAGGTGTTGAGTTTGGGGCAGAGCATTCTGAGGATGGCATCAATGTAAGTGAAAAACTCATGTCTACTATTCAGCCACACACCACGGTATTTGAAATTGGGAACAGTATAAAGGGAAGTGCCATCATTGGTGGGCATGCTGAGTGACTGCAACACATGCACAAAGAGTGCCTGTTTTATGAAATAGTTACCAACTTGGTCCATAAAAAAATTATGAGGCACTGCGATTCCACTCAGAACAGCATACGTTCAGGATGCATGTGAGGGAGGGCACAATCTAAGACAAATATGACAATTTCTCTTTAATGCACAAGTTAGGGTTTCTTCTTTTTTTTACTGTCTTTTGCTCTGGCTGCAGGTGGAGTACTTACCCTATTTCTGTTCTACTCACCACTTGCTGGCATGCTCTGTTCGGCAACGTGGGTTGGAGGTCCCATAGCTTGCCCCCATGGTGGAGCTCCTGAAGGAGAGACCATGATCCACTTAATTGCCCACCTGAGACTTATGCTTCCTGGCGTCATTCAGTGGAGGTTGAGGGTTGTCACAAAGTGCTACTGCACAGGGTTTTACCTTGTGTCAGGTTTCCCTGTGACGCTGAAGTGCAGCGACATCAGCACATGGGCATACTGTATGTGTTCCCACGCATGCCCTGCAGACATCCGCCACTGCTGTCCCTCTTCTCTTGTGGTTCTGGCAATGTGTACACCCAGCCTCCGCTGGGTATCGCTCAAGTGCCAGGCACTACCATCCCTCCCCCCCAAGGTAAAGAGCTATCTATGGGATGCTTATCTAAACTGGCTAGCCCTCTGATGCACTGGGCTCACTACGAACTCAGGTTGTCAGCATCACAAAGAATAGTGCTACCACTGTGCCAGTAGGTATGGAAATATGATGTTAGGGTTTTTTAAACCCTAACTCTCCCTACCCTATGTATCACCCCTGTGAACTTCACTGAATTGAATACCAAAGCACAATCCAAATTTCAAACATATGTTTTAAACATAGAAACATAGAATTTGATGGCAGATAAGGATAGATAGCACTACCATCCACACTGGATTTGTCTACAGACCTCCAGCACAGGGGGAAGAAATAGACAGGGTATTAGTGGACACCATACACAAAATGGCAGAGAAAGGGGAGGTGTTGCTGGTGGGGGACACAAACATGCCAGATGTTAATTGGAACACATATGCAGCAGCCACTACCAGGAGCAGAGACACCTTGGATGCCCTGGAAGAAGCATGTGTCAGACAGTTGGTGAAGGAGCCCACACAGCAGTGAGCAATACTAGACCTGGTTCTCACTAATGATGACAGAATAATGGATCTATCAGAGGGCAGCCATCTAGGGTCCAGTGGTCACCATACAGTATGATTTAAGGTGAAGACAGTAGTAGAGTTAAGCTACTCAAAAGTAAAGGTCCTGGACTTCAAGAAGGCAGACTTTGCAAAAATGGGAGAACACTTCTGGAGAATCCTGGTGAATGGGGAGGGAGGGGGGATTGGAGGAACAGTGGGAGAAACTTAAACGAGCCATAGCAGAGATAACAGGCCTCTGTGTAAAGCTAGTAAACAAAGCAAAAAGAAAAAAAAAACACTCTATGTGTTTCAAAAGAAGTGGCAATAAAGGTTAGGGAAATATACAGGTGTTCAGAAAATACAAGGAAACACAGATGGAGGGAGACAGGGAAATGTACCAGGCAAAGCAGAAGGAGGTGGGGTAGGCAGTCAGGTGCACAAAGGCACAAACTGAAGAAAGGATAGCAAAATCTGTTAAAGAACGTGACAAAACATTCTTCAGGTATATCAGGGAAAGGAAAAAGACTAATGGAGGGAATGTGAGTTTGAATAAAGGGGAGGGGGAGTGTGAAGAGGAGGACCTAGAAAAAGCAGAAATTCTAAACGAATACTTCTGCTCAGTATTTACAAAGGAAGGGGAAGGGGAGGGACCAAAATGAGGGGGTAGAAATACACACGGAGGGAGACGGACACCAGTCCATTCACAGAGGAGAGAGTCCTAAAGGAACTCTTGAAACTAAAAGTGGACAAGGCAATGGGACTGGATGGGATGCATCCTAGAATGCTGAAAGAACTCAGGGAGGTACTAGGGGCAGCACTGACAGCCCTATTTAACAAATCACTGGAGGAGGGAGTGGTGCCAGAGGACTGGAGGAGGGCAAATATGGTACCACTACACAAAAGTGGGAGCAAGATGGAGGCTAGATATTACAGGCCAGTCAGCTTGACCTCAGTGGTGGGGAAAATCATGGAATCCAGAAAGGATTGTGGCATACCTGGAGGCTAATGGGGCACAAGACCCAAGCCAACATGAATTCACAGCAGGGAGATCTTGTCAAACAAATCTGATAGATTTCTTTGACTGGGTAACCAGGGTGATGGATCAGGGAGGGGCAGTGGACATGGCCTACCTAGATTTTAACAAGGCATTTGACACCGTCCCACACAGGAGGCTAGTAAGCAAGTTGCACAGTCTGGGAGTAGGTCCCAAAGTGGTACACTGGGTCCGAAAATGGCTGAGCAACAGGATACAGAGGGTGGTGGTAAAAGGAGTTCAATCCCAGGAGAGGGGGTGACAAGTGGGGTGCCACAGGGCTCGGTTCTGGGCAGGTCCTCTCAATGTCTTACTATTGACGCCATGGAGTGGCTGGAAGGAAGGAAGCCCCTTTGTGGATGACACCAAGACCTGTAATAGGGTAGACACTCCAGATGTGGTGGAAAAAATGAGAAGAGACCATGGCAAACTGGAGGAGTGGTCAAGAGTGTGGCAGCTTAAATTCAATACAAAAAAGTGCAAAGTCATGCACTTGGGCCACAGGAATCCTGAAGCGGAATACAAAATGGGGAAGGGGGAGATACTAACAACAACAAAACTGGAAAGGGACCTGGGGGTAAACATCACAGATAACTTGAAGGTGGACAAGCAATGAGAAGAGGCAGTAGTAAGGGCTGGAGGGATGCTGGGGTACATAGGAAAGGGCATCACCAGTAGAAAACAGGAGGTGGTGATGCCACTGTACAGACAATTGATCAGGCCACATCTGGAACACTGTGTTTAGTTCTGGAGACTGCATCTCCAGAAGGACATTGACAGAATGGAGGCAGTCCAGAAAAGGGCAATAAAAATGGTGAAAGGAATGCACCAGAAACCATATGATGAAAGACTGAAAGACATCAATATGTATACCCTGGAGGAAAGGAGGAAGAAAGGGGATATGACAGAGACATTAAAGTACCTCAGGGGAATCAACAAGATCCAGGAGGGCAGCATCTTTCAAAAAAGAGATATGCAAGAACAAGGGGTCACAGTATGAGGCTGGGGGGAACTCATGGGTGATGTGAAGAGGTATTTTTCACAGAAAGAGTGGTGGATTCATTGAACAGCCTCCCAGTGGAGGTTATAGAGGCTAAAATGATTGGTGAGTTCAAGAATACATGGGATAGACAGAAGGCAACCCTAGTGAAGTGTGTCAGGGAGGAAGGGGAGGAGGGTAGTACGGAGTCACTTTGGATGCAAATCCAGGATTCCAAGAATAGGATTCTTAAAATGGGAGTGGTGTACAGGCCACCATCTCAGACGGAGGAGTTAGACAGGGAACTAGTGGAACAGATCAGGAGGACCTGCGAAAAGCGTAGTGTGGTGATTGTGGGGGACTTCAACATGCCAGCAGTGGACTGGAGCACCCCAACAACCAGGAACAGAAGGGAGCAGGTACTGCTGGATGCCTTCCAGGACAGCTTCCTGCTGCAAATGGTCAGGGAACCAACCAGGTTAGGGAATACCCTTGACCTTGTGCTGGCAAATGGGGGACTTTGTGAGAGAACTTATAGTAGAGGAACCGCTGTCAGGGAGTGACCACCACTCAGTATGGCTCACATTGGATATGGGCAAGGAAGGAGTGGAATCTGGCACAATAGTGCTGGACTTCAGGAGGGACGACTTTGGGAGGATGGGGGAAGTGGTACAAGGGTACCTGGCCAGAATTCAATCTAGTATGGACACTAACCAGAGGTGGGAGCTCATAAAGCTGGGGATAGCGGAGGCAACCAAAACCTGCTGCAAAGCCCAGAGCAAGAAGGCTGGGGCTAAGAAACTGATATGGTTGAGCAAGGAGGTCATGGAAAAGGTAAGGAGGAAAAGAGCTGCCTTTAGGAAGTACAAGAAACCAGGGAAGGGGGAGGACAGGGAGGAGTACTTGACAGAATCGAAGGAGGTGACAAGGGCAGTAAGGGGCCAAAGCATCTATGGAACTCAGGCTGGCACAAGGCATTAAGAAGGGGGAGAAGGACTTCTTTAAGTACATCAGGGAGAAAAGGAGCTGTAAGGACCACATAGTAAGGTTAGAAAGGAGGGGTTGGGTGGAAGCAGGGTGCGATAAGGCAGAAGCACTAAATGAGTACTTCTGCTCAGTATTTACTAAAGAGAAGAGGGGTGACACCCAAGGTGGGAGAAAATGGCAGAAGCAGGGTGGGAAGTGGTGACAGATGGGGAATCATGGAGCAGAGTTCGAGAGGGTTTGAAGGCACTGAGGGTGGACAAGGCGCCAGGCCCAGATGGCATCCACCCCAGGGTACTGAAGGAGCTGGCAGAGGTCCTTGCAGGACCTTTGGCAGACCTATTTAATGCCTCACTACATTCGTGGTGTGTACCTCAGGACTGGAGGATGGCTCATCTGGTGCCCCTCCACAAGAGTGGCCCCAAGGATGAACCGGGAAACTACAGACCAGTGAGCCTCACATCCATCGTGGGTAAGCTAATGGAGACTATCCTGAAGGAGAGGCTGGTGGCCCTCCTAGAGGCCAAAGGACTACAGGACAGCAGACAGCATGGCTTCATACGTGGCAGATCCTGCCAAACCAACCTGGTCGAGTTCTGTGACTGGGTAACTAGGCAACTGGACAGGGGCCATGCAGTGGATGTCCTGTATCTGGACTTCAGTAAGGCATTCGACTCAGTGCCACATGGAAGGCTGGGAAGGAAGTTAGGCACAGGGGTGGGTGCAAAGCTGGTGAGATGGGTAGGAAACTGGCTGCAGGGAAGGCAACAGAGGGTGGTGGTGGGTGGGGAGCTCTCACACCCAAGGGCAGTGACGAGCGGTGTTCCACAGGGCTCGGTGTTGGGACCAGTGTTGTTTGGGATATTCATTGCAGACATATCATGGGACATCAAGAGCAAGATCAGTCTGTTTGCTGATGATACCAAGGTAGGCGCGGTGGTGGATGACCTAGGGGATGGCAGGGGTTGCAGGATGATCTGGCAAAGCTTGAAACCTGGTCAGACACCTGGCAACTGGGCTTTAATGCCAAAAGTGCAAGGTGCTGCATTTTGGGATGAAGAACCAGGAGGAGTTACCAACTAGGGGAGTGCAGCTAGCCCAGACAGAGGAGGAGAAGGATCTGGGTGTGCTCATTACAGGGTCAATGAACAACTCGGCACAATGTAGGAAGGCAGCTGCAAAGGCCAACAAAATGCTGGGTTGTATTGCAAGGTATATCCTCGCGAGGGAGAGGAGGTGATTCTGCCACTGTATAGGTCATTAGTTAGACCACACCTGGAGTACTGCGTGCAGTACTGGTGTCCATATCTGAAGAGGGACATTAAGTTACTGGAGGGGGTGCAGTGCAGAGCGACAAAGATGATCAAGGGGCTGGGGGACTTATACGAGAGGAGGTTGAAGGAGTTGAACATGTACTCACTAGAGGAGAGGAGAGACAGGGGTGACATGATTGAAACCTTTAAATACATGAAAGGAATAAACAAGACAAGTACAGGGGGCTGTTCAAAGTAAGGGAGGGAGGGACACCAGGGGCCATGATATGAGACCGGAGCGAGGAAGGTTCAGGAGGGATGAGGAGACACTTTTTACAGAGAGGGTGGTGGCTGGGTGGAATCGTTACCTCCTGAAGTGGTATGCAGTAGAACAGTGGACTGCTTCAAACGAGGATGGGACAGGACAAGGGGGAAGGTTAATGAAGGGGAAGGGTGGAAGGGAGGGGCAGCTGCAGAATAAGGGGTGCTAGCTGCACATTCGAGCAGACTTGATAGACCTCTAGGCCTTTATCTGCTGGCAAATTTTGTATGTTCGTATGATAGGAAAGAGAGAGTAAGCTGCTGATCATTTAGGATCTGGAATGTAGGTAGATACGGAAACAGGCAGACTAGGTGGGACAGGCGGTCCTTATCTGCCATCAAAATCTATGTTTCTATGTTCCTATGCTTGGCCCATCTAGTCTGCCCATTTTCCCTGCCTAGTTCCTAGGCAGTTTTATCATCATAAACAATAACACAGTATGAGGAATACACCCGTTCACAAGTACTGCACTTTGTTGGTCTGCAGTAATGTGTGTGATGATGCAATTGCTTTGCAAGTGGCCTGGGCTGCTCGCAAAGTCCACTACAGGTCTGGCACACTTTGTGTGATCATGCATGCAGCTGCAGACCACTTACCAAGTCTAGTACAGGACTTGTGCAATGTATGTGGAGATAAAGGTGCTTTGCAACGTGCACCACACACACACACACACACACACACACACACACACTGATCGAGCACGGTATCCAGTGACTTTGTGTCTCATAACATACAAAAGAAGTGTTTATTATGGGGTGTAACTGTACTCCTCATATTTATTTATGAAGTTAAATCATATGTATCAAACCTATGTTGTGTTTTGGCATTCAGTTCAGTGGGGTTCATGGTAGGGGGAGGGTATGGATTGACACAGTTAAGGTTCAATAAACCCTAACATCACGTTTCTGTACTTTTGTCACTTTAGGAAGACCCCTTAACATAAAATTAACATAGTTATAGTCCTTTTACAGTTAATTATAGGGGCTCTGTAGTGCCCCTACTATTAGGGTTACACATGCTGTTCTATGTTAACCCCTTATTTCTCCACCTTAGTAACACAGCTGTCTCTGTGAGGAATAATGTAAAATATGGCATGCACATTCTCACTGCCAGGAGCTCAGGATCCTAAAAGGGTATGATAATGATCAGTTCAGCAGTTTAAAGTTCGAGAAGGTTGAAAATGTGAAACAATATCTTTTGAAATACTTTTTTTGCTCATTGATAGGGTAAAAACAGTTATGAATTTAAATATTAAATTGTCAGTTTACTGAGAGTTTGGCCCATGGATGGATAGCAAAGGGGAAGTAGTGGTTTAGGCGATCTGAAAGTACCGGACATCAACTGGGATGTTCCGGTGGTCAGGAACACCAGAAGTTAGGCCTTGCTGGATACTCTCCAGGACCGTCTCCTGGTACAGCTAGTTAAGGAACCCATCACGCAAGCTACCATTCTCAATGTGGTGCTTACCAACTGGGAGGTGGTAGGAGCGGTGAGAGTAGGGGAGCCACTAGAGAACAGTGACTATAACTCCATTTGGTTCAAACTGGCCCTAGGAACTGGAAAGCCCCAATCAAGAACCAAAGTCCTTGATTTTAGGAGGGTGGACTTCAGCAGGCAGAAGGAATTAGTCAGGGAAAAGTTGGATGGGGCAGATGATTTGGATTCAGTAGAAGAGAGGTGGGGGTGATAAAGAGGGCCATTCTCAAGGCATCTAAGTTATGCATGAGAATGGTAACCAAAAGGAATAAGTTCAAGAGACCATTATGGTTCTTGGCAAAAGTCTGAGAAGTGGTGGTGGCTAAGAAGAAGGCCTTCTACAAGTACAAAGAGAAGCAGGGAGAGGAAGAACGGGGAGAACATTTACTGAGAAGTAAGGAAGTAAAGAGGGCCGTTAGAGAGGCAAAAGCAGGCACAGAACTGTGTATTGCAGAAGGTGTCAAGGGTGGAGAAAAACATTTTTTCTGATATATTAGGGAAAGAGAAAGAAAGTAGGGGGAATCATTAGGCTGTCAGAGTGGAGTAGGGTGATAGAAGAGGACAGACATAAGGCTGCTATCCTTAATGACTATTGTTGCTCAGTTTTCACCAGGGAGGAAGGCAGGCCCTTGCCTGAGAGTAGCATCAAAGTGGCCAATAAGAGATCTTGGAGATGAGGCAGCCAATATTGACAAGTAACAGGATCCAGAAAGGGCTGGATGTCTAACGATAAATAAAGCCCCAGGACCAGATGGATTGCATCTTAGGATTCTCAGGGAATTGGCAGCAGAATTTGCTGAACCCCTGGTAAGACTATTTATCCGTTCACAACATACGGTGGTAGTTCCAAATACTGGAGGGTAGCAGATGTCATTCTGCTCCATGGGGGGACAGGACAAGGAACAAGTGGAGAACTACAGACCTATCAGTCTGACCTTCACTGTAGGGAAGCTGATGGAGTTACTGATTAAGGAAGACCTTGCGGACTACCTGGAGAGCAACAGTCTCCAGGGCAATAAACAGCATGGGTGCATGGCAGGGAGGTCCTGTCAGACGGGTAATAAGGGAATTGGATAGAGTCATGCTGTGGATTTACTCTGCTTCACCTTCAGCAAGGCTTTTGACTCAGTGCCCTGCAGATGCTTGCTGAGAAAGATGGATGATGTGGGTGCAGCTAAGGACATAGTGAACTGGGTAGGAAATTGGCTAAAGGGTAGGTAGCAGAGGGTTGTGGTCAATGAGGTCAAATCAGAAGAGAGGGGTGTCATGAGTGTGGTGCCACAGGGATCTGTCCTGGGCCTGGTCCTCTTCAATATATTCATCAGTGACACTGGAGAGGATATCCGCAGCAGACTGTGTCTCTTTGCAGATGCCACTAAACTCTGTGGGAGGGTGGATAGCGATGAGGGAATCATGGAAATGCAGTGACTTACAAAAGCTAGAAAGGTGGTCTAAAGTTTGCCAGTTGAAATTCAATGCCTAAAAGTGTTAAGTAATGCACCTAGGGAATAAGAACCTCAGGACAGAGTACTGGATGGCTGAGGTGAGATTTAGCACTACGGCTGAGGAACATGACCTGGGAGTTATCAATGACATGCTTAAGCAGTCGAGCCAGTGCAACAAGGCCTATGGTAAGGCAGGTAAGATGCTGGGGGTATAGAGAGAGAGATACTGATAGCAGGAGGAAAGAGGTAATAGTACCTCTTTATAGATCTCTAGTGAGGCTGCACCTGGAGTACTGCACCCAGTTCTGGAACCGTCACCTCAGGAAGGATAGGGACAGACTGGAGACAGTGCAATGCAGGGTGACAAAAATGATTCAGGGCCAACAGGGTAGGTCTTGTGAGCAGTGCCTCAAATCACTAAACTTGTACTCACTGGAGACCAGAAGGGAGAGGGGAGATATGACAGACACCTTCAAGTTCCTGAAAAGAATAAACAGGGTGAACTGAGATGAACTTTTCAGCTTGAATGCTAGTTCGAGGTCACAGGGCCATGAATGTGTAAACTGATAGGAGGGAGGTTCAGGAGGGGAGTGAGGAAGTATTATTTTACAGAAAGGGTGGTGGAACCATGGGAACAGTCTTAACATCTGAAGTGGTGAGCATTAAAACAGCTGCTGGTTTCATGCATGGTTGGGACAGAGTGAAGGATATAGTGGTCACTTGGGGCAAGAGAATTGGGAAGGAGAATACAGGGGAGGAGGTGAGGGATAGGACCCTGGATGGACAGTAGGTCCCAGGGTTAGATAGGGAACTCGAGCAGACTGGATGGACCTGTGGTCTTTTTCTCACATCATTGTCTATGTTTCTGTGTTTCTATGTTTTTCTTTTTATTATTTGTTTTTTAATCCACACTTTATTTGCCTCTCCCCCCCCGGCGGCCCCCATCCCATCGACCCCCTCAGCCCCATCACCCGGTTCCTCCAAGATCTTAAATTTGAGGAGCTCTCCTGGCCACAGGAACGGCTGCCTGGCCACTGGTGTAGCACCTGCAGGGGGTCGATCATGATCCACCACTACAGAGGTGTTTTTCTCCATTTTCTCCCAATCCTCCCCATTGCTGGGGCACGAGTCACACAGCACCCACCCTTCCATTGGCACCCCCATCCTGTTCTGCCCTCAGGCCTCCACATGGAAGCAGTCATTTGGCAGGACTGCCAAGTCTCCCTCTCCGGGTGAGCTGTCCTCCAGACACTCAATCCTCTCCCTCCCTGGCCAACCCCCAGTGACCCGCTTGCACCGCGAACACGGGTCATCAGTGTGGCAGGAGGTAAGGCACGGATGCCTCATCTCCCCATGCCACTGGGCCAGCCCCTTGCTTCTATGTTTTGATGATTCTTTGATAGTGTCATGGGTAGGGTGTTTAAAGAATACGCAGACACAAAACTATGGTACAACACATGAGTTCAGTGTGATTTTTAATGAAAAGCAATAAATCAAAAGAAAAGCAATGGAAAGCAATAACTGTAAAACATACAGAAACAAAAGCAAAACAAGCACAGCCTAGGGGGTAAATGGCTATACCCTAGTACCTCTGTGCCTGACCCACCCTCTGGCAGGTCCAAACGGGGTGAACTTCTTGGGTTCACTCTCCAACTGAATCTGACTCCTGAGTTCTGAGGACCAAGTTTTTATAGCAATAGGCTCCTCCCTGAGGACTCGGGGTCCACCCCTTTCTGTTCATATCTTCGTCTCTTTTGTTTGTATTTATTTTTATGTACAGACATCAGCATGCATATTAACATCTTAATAACAGGAGTCCCAGACGTGACTTCATTTCCCAGCTGTAAGAAAAAAGGGTTAAGTGTAGTATCACATTTTGTTCAGCAGCTATGTCATTCATTTTACATGATGGCATCAAGTCCATAGTCCATTCTTTCTGTAGTTTCCATTCCTTCTGTTTCTTTCTTTGTTGGGTTTTGGACAATTCAGGCCCCCCAGCAGTACCAAAAACATCCTCATCAAAAGGAAACAATATATCCAACTGTTCCTCCTTTTTCTTTTGGCCCTGGTAGTCACTGCGGCTAGTTTGGTTTCACAGGACATAAAAAGTTTGGTGAAACCCAGATAGTCCTATCCAATAATGATGGGTACTGGCAATTTCAGGACTACCCCCACAATCATAGTACTCCACTGTCCATTAATGTCCAGTTCTAACATAGTAGTGAGATAGTTATGGATGTCCCCATGAATGCATCTAATCCCAGTAGATGCAGCAGAGGTGAGTACAGAAGGGACCAAATCCACACGGATCAAGCTTTGCCTGCTACCTGGGTCCACAACCCCATCAATGTTTCTGCCTCCCACTTGTACCTTGATGACAAAATTACCCAGATTCATGGAGCCTAGGTATGCAGGATCTCTCTTCTGTTTAGGACAGTACCTAACTATATGACCCAGGCCATGGCAATAGTGACACTCAATATTAGGATCAGTCATTCTTGGTTTTTCTTCCCCTCTTACCGTTTTTGTTTCACTGTTACACATTACTAGTCATATTACTAGGAACTTTGTCATTTTTAAATTAAGAAAATAAAAGTATGTTTTCAGTATGTGCAGTTAAGTATTTCACAAATTTTTCATGCAGTGTTTTTGGAGACTATAATATTTTTTATTTTCGTGAGGTGATATCTGTGTTGAGCTAGCCAACTGCCAGTCATTATTTGCAGATATATTTCTGTCATTTTTTTATGTGATTTTGTGTATGTTAAATGCCACAAGAAAATACCCAGTGTTACTGAAAGGTCACAGGAAGAGAGAAAAGGTCTTGCAAAATATGTGACATTCCTCTGTGACCCAGTAAAACAGCTACTAGCCAGGAAGCTGAAAATTACATTTTCAAAGGGGATGGACACCCCTTGTTAGCTAATTGGCGTAATAAAGTCTCAGGATGAGAGAAGCTGTGTCCCCTGTCATAAACCTTCAAGATCAAAAGGAGAAATGGTTTTAGGAGGTGTCAGCAAGGTTACCACTGTCTGATTACATTTTTTTAGTAGTGCCAGGAAGTGGTGATATAAGGACCCAAATAAGGAAATAAATAATAATTCCTTAAAATCTGGAAAGATCAAGAGTGACATCTACTGGCCTAAAAGTTAGGACCAGACCAGGACTTTTTACAGATAGCCAGAGGGACTATAAATTCCCCCCTGTAAACAGACGCTCATGGCAATGCACTTTGGACACTCTCCTGACAAGACATAGAACAATCTGCCAGTGGCTGAGAAGGAAGAAAGGATTTTTCAGACTTCACTTATTCTTCCAGACAGCAATTTTCTATGAACTTAAGGTAGAACTTTAGATAACAGTTACAGTGCATTTTTCATGCATATTTTTCACTTTTATTAGTGTTATTCTGTGACTAACATTTTCTAAATCTTTTAGTTGTAACTGTTTGATCATTAATTATTTTAGTAAAACATGTGTTTTTAAGAAACCTGCCTAAGCAAGATTTTTCATGTTGTGTGTGGTTGTGGGACGTTTTAATCTGTGACTAAACTGTTATTGCTAAGGGGTGTCACCATAAGCTACCAATCAGACAAGGGTCTGTACAGGGAAATCTGGGTAAAGATAAGGAGAATATGAAAGTCTCAAGGAAGAGTCTGAGGGAATTTGAACCAGGTTATTGTATGCCCCTTAGAGAAGAAAAAATCAGGGTTACAAGGCTACCCCCAAAGAGATTGTAATACCTGGATCTTCCCCTTTGTGTAACAACCAAGAAAGGGTTCTCATTTGGCTACAAGATTCAAGACTGGTATTGTACCCTTATCCAGAGTAAAGAGGGAGCCCTGGGGCCTCGTGGCGGATGTTCATTTGTGACCTCGGCAAGCATTCTAGAAGGACATGGGGAGGGTATCCCCGTTTTTCCCCTCCCTGTCACAGACTGCACTTAGGGGGTGGGCACTGTGAGGTCAATGGACCTGACCCTCAGGAGTGGGATGGTGACATATATGGGGCATGGTGGTGGGATCTGACAGATCTGGTGCACAGTGGTGAGATCCGAGTGATCTGGTAGCATAGTGTTATGATTCGAGAGATATTGGTGGCACAGGAATAACAGTTGGATTCAAGGCTAGTGTATCAGATTGATAAACTGAAAACAATCCACACAAAATCAAGGCAGAGATCTGGAACAAAATAACTTGGTTACAGTATAAATTTCCCTACCTGTATTCTTTCTTTTCAGTTGTAAACTAGCGTAGTAGTAGTTACAGAAGAAGATGGCTTCCAACTACAGTGAATACACTGCAGACTACCTAAGGCAGTTGTGTCAGGAAAGAGGGGTCCAGTATGAGGGTCAAACCAAAAAGAACCTCATGGAGGCTCTTGTGGCAGCCAATGAGCAAACGGCTGTCCCAATCCTCAAGTCACAGCAAGTGACTGAAAGGGACCAGACCTTGGGTGTGAGGGTGCTAGGGGACATCGCAGTGTCCAGTCCCAGGGAGGAGGACAGCAAGATCAGAGGGAACCCAGAGCTACAGCACTAGGGGAAGGTTACCACAAAACTGGAGCTGGAAAGGATTATGCTGCAGCTGGAGTTGAGGAAATTGGAGCTGGAATTTGAGCAGAGGAAGTCTGCAGCCCAGCAGCAGAGGGAGTTTGAGCAGAAGAGGTTTGAACTGGAGATGCAGGAAAAAGAAAGGCAGCATTGGAGAGAGGCATAGGAAAAGGAAAAACAGCATCAGAGAGAGGCTGAAAGACAGGAAAAACAGTGACAGAGGGAGTTGGAGATGGAGAAGCTAAGACTCCAATGACCAGCACCAGAGGAGGTAAGTGGCAGGGGTGAACCTGAAATTCCAGGGCTGAGGTATAAGTTAAATTCAAAATTAATAGCTGAATTTAAACAGGGGGAGGATATGGATGCATTTTTGAATTTGTTTGAAAAGATCTGTATCCTGGCCAAGGTACCCGGGAAGTCCTGGAGCTTTCGGCTATCCCCACTACTTACTGGTAAAGGGTGTGAGGTGCTAGGCCAAATGGACAATCAGGATAGTAGCAATTATGAGAAACTTAAAGCTGCTTTGCTTAAAAAGTATGAACTGACCCCTGAGGCCTACAGGGTTAAGTTCCAAAAACTCTGAAAAATCCTTGACATGAGCTTTGAGGAACTCGCCACAAAGCAACGTCAGTTTTTGAAGCATTGGTGGGAGGGGCTGAAAGCATACTCTGTGGGGAAAATGAGGAGGTGGTACTTTTAGAGCAGTTCTTTTGGGCTTGCCCAGCAGAGTTGAAAACTTGACTAGAGGACTGAGATCCAAAAACAGCACAGCAAGTGGCTGAGCTCTCAGACCGCTATGCCAGGAGCAGACCTGCTCTGAAAGGAAGTGGGGCAAGTGTGGCAGGGCCAAAATGGAAATGTGCACCTTCAGGGCAGCTAAAACCCTCCCAGCTTTTGTAGAAAGCGGGAAGCCCCAGGTTACCAAAAAGGAATTTCTCAGATAAAAGAAATGATGATTGTTGGTTTTATAAACAGCCAGGGCATCTCGCTAGACAATGTCCTAAACAGGCACAGAGTGGACAAAGTGGTGTTCAAACAGAGTTGGGTGCATTGTGTATCCCTGAAAGCATGCCTGTAAACATGAGGGAGCACATACACCCGGTTACTGTAAATGGGGTGCAGACCCATGGATTAAGGGACACGGTGTGTCTCTTACTCTGGAAAAAGGGGATTTGGTTGGGCCTGACCAGCTTATACCAAATCAGTTTATCACTGTGAGGGGATTCACTGGGGAGGAGAAAACTCTGCTACTTGCTAGTGTTCTCCTGGACTGGAGAGAGATGGTGCAAAAAGTGGCAGTGGCAGACAACCTCATCCTGGATGTGATTATAGGGAACAATCTCCAGAAGGGGGTGGTGTGTGTGGTCATCCACAGTCAGATAGCAAAGGCCACTTGTAGTTCCCTGAACCCCATAGTAGTTCCTGTGGAAAAGAATAGGAGGCTGGTGCCCCAGCCTGTGTCTTCTGACATGGAGATTGGTGAAAGGGAGGTGGAACTTCCCCAAGTAGCCATTCACAAAACAGCTACAGAAAGTTACTCTGAGGAGGGAGGGATAACAATTGATCAGAAGGTTAGGGATGGCAGTGACCCTAAATGCCCTGACACTAGAGCTATGGATCCCAGTTTAGGAACTGAAGGGGACATGTCCCATGCCTTGAGAAAATGTGAAGATGTTGCAGCTGCTCAGAGGACTGATCCTAGTGTGGTGAGGCTGAGGACATGTGCAGAATCTGATGGGACACAGGGAGATGACATGAGACATAGGGTATTTTGGGACAATTGACTGTTGTATACACAGGACACAAGGACTGAGGGTGGGGTGATGGGCAGGCAGCTTGTCATTCCCCAGGGATGCCATGAATGGTTGCTCAAGATCGCTCATGACATCCCCATGTCTAGACATCTGGGTATCGCGTGCACCATGAAGCGATTGGCCCAGAATTTCTATTGGCCCAACTTCACCCAGCAGGTGAAGGAATATTGCAGGTCTTGTCACCAATGCCAACAGACAGGGAAGGCTGGTAGTAAAGCCAAAGCTGCCCTAATTCCCTTGCCCATTGTGGAGGAGCCATTCCCGAGGATAGGAATGGATGTTGTGGGAGCTTTGAGTACCCCAAGCTCCTCCGGGAAAAGGTTCATCCTGACAGTGGTCAATTACACCACCAGATACCCAGAGTCAGTCACCCTCTCCTCACTTAGGACAGACAAAGTGGCAGATGCCTTGCTAGGGATTTTCTCCCATGTTAGGTTTCCGCAGGAGGTTATCACTGATCAAGGGGGTACCTTTATGTTGGACCTGATGAAGTGTTTGTGGGAGAAGTGTGGGGTGGTGCAGAGACGCATGACACCTTATCACCCACAAGCCACTGGGCTTGTGGAAAGGTTCAATGACACCCTAAAATCGATGCTCCAAGCATTTGCTGAACAGCGTGGGAGGGACTGGGAGAAATACCTTCCCCACCTGCTGTTTGCACACAGGGAGGTACCTCAAGAGTCGACAGGGTTCTCCCCCTTTGAACTCTTATATGGACATAGGGTGCATGGGTCCTAGACTTGATCCAGGAAGACTTTAAAGGCAAACAGGCCACCCAGGAAACTCCCATAGTGGAGTATGTCCTTAAGTTTAAGGAGAAACTGAAGGAGCTTATGGGGGTGGCCCAAAGCAACCTGTCAGCTGCCCAGCAGAAGCAAAAGGTCTGGTATGACCACAGAGCCAGAGCTTGCTCGTACAGTGCTGGTCAGGAAGTAATAGTCCTAATTTCTGTCCAGAAGGACAAGCTGCGGGTCGAGTGGGCAGGAACATACAAGGTAGTCTGACACATAAATGACATGAATGATACTGTAGAATTGCCTGACAGGAGACATACCCATAGAATGTACCATGTCAGTGATGAAGCCATATGCAAATAGGGCTGACATGGTATTTGCAGTGTGCAGTCTTGGAGAGGGGACAGCTGAGGAAGACCCCTTTCTGTACTTGCTAGAAGAAAGCAAGCCAGAGTCCTCTGTGTAGACAATCAAACTGTAGCCCCAGTTGACCCTGGAACAGTCCCAGGAAGTGAGGGAGGTTTTAGAGGACTTTGCCCCTTTGTTTATGGCCAAGCCTGGACGAATCCCCTTAGCGACACACAATGTAGACATTGGGACGCAAGCGCCCATATGGTGGATAGCCTACCAGGTGTCTGAGGTCGTCCTTAAGGACATTAGGAGGGAGGTGGAGGAAATGCTGGATTTAGGGGTAATCCAGAAATCCCACAGTCCCTGGTCTTCACCCGTAGTCCTCGTTCCCAAGCCGGATGACTCTACTCACTTTTATGTGGACTATCGTGGACTCAGTGCAGTCACAAAGTCTGATGCCCGCCCAATGCCATGGACAGATGAACTCCTGGACAAGTTGGGAGGGGTGACCTACCTTACCACCACTGACTTGATAAAAGGGTACTGGCAGGTGGAGTTAACTGCCAGAGCTAGAGATCGGTTGGCCTTCATCACTCCAATAGGATTATTTGAGTCCTAGATAATGCCATTTGGAATGAAAAATACCCCTACCACCTTCAAAACGTTGGTCAACCAGGTGTTACATGGTACTGAAGAGTACGCAGTGGTATATCTGGATAATATTGCCATCTTCAGTGCCAGCTGGAAGGAACACCTGTCCCACCTGAAGGAAATGTTGGGCAGGATACAAAGAGCAGGGCTCATTGTCAAGGCTGAAAAGTGCCAGGTGGCTATGGCAGAGGTGGCATACCTAGGCCATGTAGTGGGATGGTGGCAGCTTTGCCTGAATCAAGCAAAGATTGAGGCAGTAGAGGCATGGCCTACACCTGAAACCCAGAAGCAGGTTAGAAGCTTCCTAGGGACCACAGGGTACTATTGAAAGTTTGTACCAAATTACAGTACTCTGGCAGCTCCCCTATCTGGCCTGCTAAAGAAAAGAAAGCCCAAAAAGGTAGACTGAGAGCCAGACTGTGAATGAGCCTTTGCATGGCTAAAGGAGGCACTATGCAGTGCCCCTGTGTTGGCCAGTCCAGATTACTCTAAGCAATTTGTAGTCCAGATAGGTGCCTCAGATGTGGGGATTGGAGTAATACTCAGTCAGACATCTAATCAGGTAAAAGACCACCCAATCGTATACCTGGGCAAAAAGTTACTTCCCCGGGAGCAGGCATACTCCACGGTGGAAAAGGAGTGCCTTGTGTTGGTATGGGCCCTGAAGAAATTAGAGCCATATCTATATGAGAAGCACTTTGAGGTACAGACCGATCATAACCCCCTGGTGTGGCTAAATCAGATGGGTAAAACAAATGGTCATCTCTTAAGTTGGAGTATTGCCCTACAGGCCTATGACATGACAATTACCCACAGGGCCAGATCGGCTAATGCCAACGCAGATGGCCTATCTCACCGGTTAGAACAGTAACACAATTTGTGACAACCTTATCATGCAGTAGGGGGCGTGTTCCCACAAACTCAGTCTAAGAAGGGAGGGATGTTGCGAGCCAGCCAACTGCCAGTCATTATTTGCAGATATATTTCTGTCATATTTTTTTATATGATTTTGTATATGTTAAATGCCTCAAGAAAATGCCCAGTTTTATTGAAAGGTAACAGGAAGAGAGAAAAGGTCTTGCAAAATATGTGACATTCCTATGTGACCCAGGAAAGCAGTTACTAGCCAAGAAGTTGAAAATTACATTTTCAAAGGGGATGGAAGTCCCTGGTTAGCTAATTGGTGTAATAAAGTCTCAGGATGCGATAAGCTATCTTCCCTGTCATAAACCTTCAAGATCAAAAGGAGAAATGGTTTTAGACAGGAGGTGTCAGCAAGGTTACCACTGTCTGATTACATTTTTTTTAGTAGTGCCAGGAAGTGGTGATATGAGGACCCAAATAGGGAAATAAATAATAATTCCTTAAAATCTGGAAAGATCAAGAGTGACATCTACTGGCCTAAAAGTTAGGACCAGACCAGGACTTTTTACAGATAGCCAGAGGGACTATAAATTCCCCCCTGTAAACAGACACTCATGGCAATGCACTTTGGACACTCTCCTGACAAGACAGAGAACAATCTGCCAGTGGCTGAGAAGGAAGAAAGGATTTTTCAGACTTCACTTATTCTTCCAGACAGCAATTTTCTACGAACTTAAGGTAGAACTTTAGATAACAGTTACAGTGCATTTTTCATGCATATTTTCCACTTTTATTTGTGTTATTCTGTGACCAACATTTTCTAAATCTTTTAGTTGTAACTGTATGATCCTTAATTATTTTAGTAAAACATTTGTTTTTTTAAGAAACCTGCCTGTGTGAGATTTTTCATGTGTTGTTGTGGGTAGAGATGCAGTGAAGTTTTACTACGCGGGCGAAATTGCCGTGAAGTCAGCAATTTTGTCCCACATAGCACTTCGCGTAATTTTCCCAAAAAACCCATAATTCACCATTTGAGACTTTGCCTTGCTTTGGGGACTTTTAAGTGCAAATTGCACTTAAAAACCCCAAAGCAAGTAGAGGTCACAAATGAAGAAGCCCCCCCAACACCACCCCTGATCTATCCCTGGTTTCTAGTGGCCCCCACCCTGTTCAGTAGTACCTCCCACCCTGCTCCCCCAACCCCGAGTCAGATCCATATAAAAAATATATATTATTTTCCCTGGTGTCTAGTGGCCCCTACTCCCCCACCCTGACAGGTAGCACCCCACCCCATTCCCCCAACCCTGAATCGGATCCATGTAAAAGAAAATGTACTTTCCCTGGTGTCTAGTGGCCCCCACCCTGTCATGTAGTACCCACCACCCTGCTCCCCCCAACCCTGACTGGAGCGGGCCACTGGCACATCACTCCACTCATCTCCATGGCCAGCAGCCTGCCTGACTCAGCTCAGTGAATAAGTGTGTGCTTGCACAAGCATGCGTTCATTCATTGACAAGTCACTGTAATTTTCTGAGTCCTGATGGGGTGTACAGAACAGGAGGGGGGGCTGCTCTGGTGTCTTGTAGCATGGGCAGGATGGGAAGAAGGGCATTGTGGACCCCTCCAGGGTCCACAATGCCTTTCCTCCCCATCCTGCAACCCCCGCCAGTGACTGGAGCAGCCCCCTACCCTTCTGTACAACCATGCAGGACTCCAAAAATTACCACAACTTGTCAATGAATGAGCGCATGCTTGTACAAGCACATGCTCATTCATTGAGCTGAATCAGGTGAGCTGCTGGTTGAGGAGGTGAGTGGAGGGATGTGCCGATGGCCTGCTCTGGTTGGAGTTGGGGTGGAGCGGGGTGGGGGTACTACATGACAGGGTGGGGGCCACTAGACACCAGGGAAAGTTTTTTTTTTTTACATGGATCTGACTCAGGGTTGGGGGAGCATGGTGGGGGTACTACCTGTCAGGGTGGGGGGTCACTAGACACCAGGGAAAACAATATATTTTTTTAATAGGATCCAAATCAGGGTTGTGGGGAACGGGGTGGGGGGCCACTAGACACCAGGGAAAATAATATATATATTATTATATGGATCCGACTCAGGTTGGGGGGTGTGGAGGTACTACCTTTCAAGTTTCAAGTTTTCAAGTTTATTGATCTTCCAATAATTTTGATAACATTTTGGACATTACAAACGTTTGAAGTTACATACATAGAAAACCATATATTAAGTCATTTTATGTCAATAAAAATCTCTGTTAGAGATAAGAATGTTTATAAATAGAACAGAAAATTTAATAAAATTCTTTACAAATTTGTACATTTTGTTTGCTCACTTCTGAGCCTCTTCAAATATGCTCTTTTTTTAACTGATTATAGATATTCTGAATTTTCCAATCCTTATTGTATCTTCAACTGTCCCTGGGTACATCAAAATAAATACAGGGTTGCATGGTAAATCTGCATATTTTATCAGAAAGTTCCTCAGAAATTTAGAACAAGGACAATTAAATAAAGGACACTGGGCCAGATATTCAAAACTTTGCGCCGGGCAAAAATCATTTGCACAGGTTTAGCGCGGGATTAGCGCAGGTCTGCTATATTCAAAAGGCCAAATAGCCCCGGCAAACTGCATTAGCACCGGGCAAGATTATAATGTATGCAAGGGACAAATGGACATGAATACAGGCGCAATGCTATATTCAGTGACTAGCGCTGTGCTAAGTGGTTTTCTTGTGACTTAGCGTGACTACTTAGGCGGTCTGGAAGTGCAGCCCAGGAAAAGCTTGTCTTAACCCTGGGCAATCAGCTTTGCTCGACACTTTGGCTTTGCGCGGTGTTTGCGCGAGGTTTAGCGCGGGTTTTGCGTGACCCTAACAAATAAATATGACACATAGATAAAGCCAAACATAGAGGAAGCATGCTGCTAACCAATGGCATCACAATGATGCCATCATCTGCCACCAGTCCCAGCCATGCCAGGCAGTAAGTGGTGACCCTTCCACCAGTGGACAGCATGGCAGTGTGGCCATACAGCACACACCTGCGGACCACACATCTGTGGACACAAACAGATGCCAGCACACACATGCCGCACTGTTGGCATGGAGGATGTTGAGGGGAGCATGTATGGGTGGTGAGGCTGTGCCACAGACCAGGTGTGGCCACAAGGCTGGGACACATCATGCAGTGCACATGGGCCAGTATTGGGAATACCCTCAACACTAGTGTGCCTTTCGGATAATATATGCCCCCCCCCGGCCACATACCACACAGCTGTACAACTGCCACAGCACACAAAGCCAGAAATGTACCTGTCACTGTGAGCATCCCATGCCACAGGTACAGGATCTGTGGGTCACAACAGTGTAACAGTAATGTCCACTGTCAGTAAACACCTGCAGGTTGGGCCTGTCACTGTGTACAGTGCAGTCAGCATCACTGCCCTACACACCATAGGCAGTGCTGTGTCCCTCACACTACTGGCCCCCTTGCTACTGTAGTGTCTGCTGTGCACTGTAGCATGCCCTACAGTGTGACAGTTGCATGCAGCACCACCACCACCTGTGCCTATGCTGTCTTGTGGGTTACAATATGCTATGCTATGCTGTACTGTTTACATGTAGCCTGCAGCTATCATCGTGCACTGCCAGACTGACCTACAGGTGGAGCTGCGGTTGGACCTGGTCAGCCCCTGTACTTCCAGACTGACCTACAGGTGGCTCTGTGGGACCCTGCAGTAATGCTGGGCAAACTGCATGCAAATCAGGGTATAATGAGATGCTAATCTGGTTGTTTGCCAGAGACTGCCTAAAGTAGGCTCATTTGCATGGCACTTTTGAATATGGCACATTTTAGCTCCGGAGACGTGTTTGCCCCAGGCTAACTTCTTAGCTCGGTGCTAATGCCGGCGCTAATGTGTTAGCGTGCGCTAATGTACGGGTATAATATACATTTTGATCACTGTTCTTTCACATCTGCTGCTTCCTGCAGCTGTACTGAGTCCATGCATTTACTGGCACACATTGGCCATGTAGTTCGTCTGTACCTGCCCTCACGTTGCTGTGCACTGTGTTGTTGTAGTGGGTTGCACTTCCTGGTTGCTTTATTCAGTGCTGTCTTATTCCCGGGCTATTTTTGCTCTGCACTCCCAGACCAGTTTGCCCAGCTTCCTTATCCTTCAATATTCAGCAGGATTAGCACCGGGCTATTTCCATTTCAATATAGCTTGATCTGTGCTCCAGGCTAAGTTTGCTCGCCGGGCAGTGCTAATTTAGCCCCTGGGCAAAGTTTTGAATATCTGGCCCACTGTGTTATAACATGTATTAACGTTTCAATAAAACCTTTATTACATAAACATTTTACCTCTAGTAAATTTTCTTGTTTTACTAACCTATTAAAATACATAAATTTTGATGTAATCAGCCCAAATCTTGCCCAAGTAATTGCTTTACGATAGTGTGGGGATAATGGAAGTTGAAGATAATCTTCAAGATTTGAATCGATTTTATGTTGACCAAACCAAGGAGCTTGTCTTTGATTGCGAACTTGGTTCATCTGGGTTACTGTCACCAAGGCAAACATTTTATTTTTTAGTTTGACCTTGTAAGATTCATGTATCCTTATATTGGCTTGCAGATCTTGCCATAAGTGCATAGACACAGTATTTTGTAAAATTTGAAAAAGTGCTTTTAACCATGGTGAGAAAAAAACATCTTTATACCATGTTTCTTTTTCCTTTACACATTTTAAAGGCAAAACATTTTTTATATTATTTATTGTTCTAAGCCAATAAGTAATTAACCTTAAATTGACAAGGGATACCAAGAGTATGCTACCTAATTCTGCTCTTACTATTACTCCGGCCATTGAAGGGGGTACTTGTACAATAGATTTGTAATAATATAACAAAGGTAATTCTAATTGTGGATAATGCTTAGCCCCCCCCCCCCATATTTCCACACCATATAAGATAAGTGGGGTAATTTTTGCTTCCCCAGCTTTAATAGTGGGGATTACTGAAGCACCTCCATATTTAAAGTTGAACCTTTGTAATGCTTTAGCAACATGCTTAGCCTTAGTACTTTGTTTCGTAATATGTAAATTCCAGAAATTTCTAGCATGCAGCAATATGCCAAGATATTTATAAGAAGTCACCAATTCAATGCAGTTATCTTTATAAAAAAATCCTTGGTTTCAGTAACTGACTCCCAAAAACCATTACTTTTATTTTATCCAGATTTATCCCCACTTCTAGGTTTCTACATTTATCCATCAGGTGATCAAATTTAATGTGTAGTCCTTTGGGGGACAAAGACAAAAGGATCAGATCATCTGCATATGCTAAAGTGTGAATTTGTTGATTATTTTTGGTGAGTCCAATTGTCCATGCAGATCAAAGCTTAATAAAGAATCTATATAAATATTAAACAGTAATGGCACCAATAAACAGCCCTGCTTGACTCCTTTATTTGTTGAAAAATAATCAGTGATATTTCCCAACTGGTCAAACCTCACAGCTGTACAGGTATTAGAATAAAGGAGAAAAATGGGAAGTAGCAAAGAAAGAGGAAGACTGCAAGTCTAATGGATTTCCCAAAGAGTCTTCCTCACTACTGAATCAAAGGCAGCAGAGAAATCAATAAATAATACAAACAATCTCATTTTCCTATAGAGAATATATTTCTCCAATAAATGAGATAATACAACAGCATTATCTATTGTAGAAAAACCCTGGTGGAATCCTGCTTGAAATTTGGAGAGAGGACTAATTGTTTCTACCCATTGTTATAATTTATTTAATAGAATACTAGCAAAGATTTTTCCTACAATGTCCAGAAGGCTTATTGGATGGTAGTTACTAGGATTATAAAGTGAACCTTTTTTATGAATAGAAATTATTATATTTTTTGCCATGAGCTGGGGATAAATCGCTCTTTTAAACAGGTATTAAAGAGATTTACCAAAAAAGAGATCCAAAAATTCTGGTTTTCTTTATCGCCCTCACCTGGTACTCTATCTGGGCCTGGAGCTTTGTTGTTTGCAAGTTTTGAAATAACCAAAGCAACATCGCCAGTTGTGAAGACTAAGGGCTTATATGGATTTGAATAAACCCAATATGGGAGGTTCCTATCATTAGTGGTGATAATATCTTTATTGAATACATTTGGAAAGTAAGTGACCCAAGCTTCCTTAGGGATACAGAAAGTTAGCATAACTTGATATGACTTAACTCCCCTTGCTACCATGCTCCAAAAAGCTTTTGTATCATTTGTTGCTAAGATTTGATGCATAGTTGACCATCGTTTTTGAGTAAACTCAAATTTCTTTAGCTTTAGAAATTTCTTATATGCTTTCTGAGCTTGATTTAAATTTGCATTTCCAAATCCCAAGGGATTCTTAAGGTTCTCCCTAATTAACATTCCCAGTTTCTGTTTTTCATTCAAACACAGGGGGCTGGATATTCAAACTGCGCCATTCTGAGGCGCAAGCCCTTGCACTGCACAAAATAGTTGCGCAGGGGTGTGGCCTGAGCGATATTCAAAGGAGTTGCACTATTGAGCAACTCCTTCAGATATCACCCAACCACAGCCACTGTGCATGCGCAAATGGAACTTGCGCCATGAAGTTGTCAGAGTGGAGCATTCAACTTGCGGTGGCCAAATTACCATTGCACCATGACAAAATCATGATATTCAAGGTGACATGCAAATGGGGCCATAATTCATGCAAAAAGGCGCGGGGGCCATTTGCATCTGATTAGCCAGCCACATTGCATATCAATGTGCATGTAGGTCGCCCGATCCCGAGGATTTCGCCTGGCGCCCTGCCAGGCAGCAGCCGTTGAGAACGATGCACCCGCAGCCCGATCGTGAGCAGCAATGTGGCTCCCCCACCTCCTCCCGTACATCTCCCTGGTGGTCAGTGGACCGTAATGCCAGCCAGCGGGCAGAATGTAAATTGACACCCCCGACATCTCCCTGGTGGCTGAGTGTCCCCCACCCACAGCCCCACCGGGGACACTAGCCACCAGGGAGATGTTTGGGGGTCAATTTACATTCTGCCCGCGATCAGGCATTACGTCCACTGACCACCAGGAAGATGTTCGGGGTTCATTTATTTACTGCCCGATTCGCACTAGGGCGTTCGGGGTTCAATTTACATTCTGCCCGGTGATCGCATTACGGTCCACTGGACCACCAGGGAGATGTTCGGGTGGGAGGGTTCAATTTTACTTTACTGCCCGTGATCGGGCACTAGGATATGTTTGGGGGTTCAATTTATATTCTGCCCGCGATCGGGCATTACGGTCCACTGGACCACCAGGGAGATGTTCGGGGGTTCAATTTACTTACTGCCCACGATCGGACACTAGGGACATGTTGGGGCTTCAATTACTTTCTGCCGCGCACTGGGCATTTCAGTCCACTGTACCACCAGGGATGTGAACGGAGGGGGAGCCACATTGATGCCCGCAATCCAGGCTGGTGGGGAGTACACTATGCCATGATCGGGCTGGGGGCTGAGGGACTGAGTTGGGGGGCCAGCCACAGGTGGCAGCTGCTGTGTTGTGCCCTGCAATACAGCAGCTCACCTGTGGGTGGCCCCGACTTAAGCCTTTTTGGGCTCAAGGTCCTGCAGGCTCAGGTTGGGGGTTGCGCCTGCACTACTCTGCACAGCCCGGCTGAATATCGGGCTGTGCAGTTTATGCATGGTTCCTCGCCCTCCTGTTGAGCATGCATTCATTTGCATTGCGCTATTGCTCAGCCTGTTTTCAGTGGCGCAACTGCCTCCTGCTGAATATCGCAGAATGGCGCAATGTAGGACTTGAGCATGCGCAACCCTGTTGCGCATGGTGCAACCCTTTTGAATATCTGGCCCAGGGTATCAAACCACGTCAAAGGGAGGGTTGTTTGATCCTTATATGCATAGATTTCAGTACTAATTCTAGACAGTAACTTCTCAAATTTTCCAGTGATATCCTTGATTGAATTTTCAAGTTCCATGGCGTTAACAGATGAAGACGACTGAGAGGAATAGATAATATGTTCTACTTTCTTCATATTCTTAATATTTAAACTAAGTTTGAATTTCCCTACTGGGACTATTGGGACCGAGTGATATCCACTTGAAATTGAAATTTTTTTGTTCTTAATAGTATCAACGCTATACATCAGAGTGGCACGATCACTTTCCAGTCTTAAATTTATCTGGCAATTCTGTACATATTCATAGCTTTCAGGAGTTATTAATACATAGTCAAGTACACTGTTCCCCATGGAGGGGTAATATGTGTATGCACCCTTGGAATCCCCGTTTCCTCTTCCATTCAAGATCAATAGATTATTACTGGTTATGAACTCTTCTAGCTTACATCCAAGCTTATTAACACAGGTGTCTACAGATTTCCTCAAATTTAGATCTCCCATATATATTAGCGATTGTAATATAGGTAAGTTGTCAAAAGTGGAAATCCGAGCATTAAAATCTCCCTCAATCAATATAGTATCAATATGATATTTAGCATAAAGTGAATCTATGGCCAGCGAAAACTCAGACCAAAGATCACAGTGAGCAGTAGGTAAGGTACCTGGGGGAACATACATATTCACAATCAAAAAAGTAAACAAATCCCATTTGATAACATTTAACAATGATATATTTTTATACACAACTTGGTCAATTACTTGAATACCATTTCTAATATTAACAAAGGTAGTTAGACCTCCCTTAAGTCTGCCATAATGTTTTTCCCTTGTTGCTGGCAGACTAAATGCTTTGTAGTCATTTTATATATGCTTCAGTAGTTGCCCATGTCTCCTGTAACAACAGCAATTCAAATTGTGAAGCAAATTCTTTCCAGTGAGGGTCCACCAATTTTGTCCCCAGACCTGCTATATTCCAGGACAAAAAATTAACAGACTCTGTTATTAATGAATCATTATGGGCAATAATCTCTTCTGTATTATAAGGAGTTGAGGGAGAAATCTGTGGAGGGGGCAGTCACAAGTGATCATTCTTTACCAGATTAGTTCCAGTTAAAAAAATCAGAAGACTGAAAATCAATGAGATGTACAAGGACTCTGTCTAATTTATATGCATTAAGCAACAAATTTCTATATAATGTTACTGATTTTACTTCAATATTTATCTAAGTATCTAAATAATCCATGTATGCTCTCCTAATTGGCCCCAGTTCAGTTGAGGAAATTTCTATATCTAGGCAAGTCTCGAGGAAAGTTCTAATAAAGGGAGCCAGTCTATGATTATTTTCCCCCTCAAATTTCTCAACTCCAAACATAGAGAGAGAGCATATATTATTCAACTTTTCAAAGTTCCAGTTAAGTAGTGTTAAAGTTGAACTTATAGTTTCAAAAGAGATTAATGAAGATAATGGTGAATTATTATTCCCATATGCATACTTCCAAATAGTTGTCCAATTGACTGGGGAAGAAATTAAGATGTCAAGTTTGTTTAAATGACTTTGTTAAACCCAAATTTTCTTTGCTATCTCCATGTCAGATAGAAGCACATAAACTGGCTGGTTAGAAACTGTTTGTCTCCTATGAACAAACTTTATGTTATCTGCTACTTCTGGTAGTCCTAACTCTGCTCTAAACAGATGAGACATTAAAGTAAATAACGTATCATTTGTTTCATAAGATTTTAAGAAAATATTTTCCAATTTAAAAACCACCTCTTTCCCTGTAATAGTAATCTGATTAGTATTACGCAGTAAAAGTGAAGGGGGGGGGCCATTATTAAATCATGAGAGAGTTCTGAAATTAGATTGTTACCTTGGGGGCTAATGTTACCCAATGAGTTCTGATCCGAAGGAGAAGTTGTAACAGGAGATTGGTCAATTACTTCCCCTTTTAATTGGCTCACTGAGTTCTTATTGTTTGATTTTACTTGATTTGTGTTAGAGATGTTCAAATTGAATTCTCCGGACTGCTTTTCCTTTATATTATTTTTAAGTTGTTTCTTTTTAGTTTTTATGTGTTCTCCATCCTTAACACCCTTTAAACCCTTTTTAACTCCTTTTTTTTAAGGGTGAGTTGGGAAAATGAATTGAGGAGAAGGAATGCCTTTGTGTCTTCTCATTTGAATATTTTTTTCCCAGGCTATCAAGTTTATCAGAAAGGTCGTGAGCTTATTAACAATAAAGTCAGACAACCTTTCCACGTGATGTTTTAATTCATTGTAAGCCTCCAGGTAAACTAAGTTAGCCATTACTGGGTGTGTCAAAGCTTTAATGGTGTATTTAGAAATTGTATCAAGGCATTGCTTCAGAAATTCTAGATCTAATTTAATTGATTCAACTTCCTTATCCAATCTATTGAACACCTTTTCTGGGGATCCTGACAAAATACGTGAGTCAACTGATTGATCTAGGTAATTATCTATACTATTATTAGATTCTGAGGGACTAAAAAGATCTAAATGAGTTGGATGTAATGTGAGTTCAGTCTCTTTGTGTGATTTATTTGTCAGTTGGTACAATGTTTGATCACACAAATAATGTGTGAAAATCTGACTATTCTGTGGTGTGCCCTTCTGGGTTTTCTTCAGGTTATTTGAAAAATAGTCGGTTATTTTCCCCAAGTGAAGTGGTTTATTTATGGAGAAGATTAGGTTTTTAGTATTCCCCTCAACTGTGATAATAACTCCACTATTAGATGTAGTTGTTGAGACTATATTTTCATCATACATAATATTATCAACTTCATTGGGCTCATTACCTGGTTGCTCTACCGATACAACTTGTTCTGGGTTATCCAGAGATAGTGACCTCAGGTTCAGACCCACCTCTTTTCTTGGGCTTTCCATAAAATGACTGGTTTCTAAATTATGTTGGGGAGAATCTGATCTGAAATCATAAACTGTCTCCTCTTTAATATAATACAGTAAAAAGGACAGTGGAGTTACTCCTGGGTACTCTTTTGGGGTGGAAGCAGTTATAACTAAATCCTGAGTGTACACACATCAGTTTTTCTTTACCCTCTGGTTACCATTTTGTGGTTTAGTCCCCTTGTCCTTTCCCAGGATTTTCTTATCCACCACCTTACCACATCGCATATACATGACAAGTAGATTAAACAAGCTTAAAACTAATCAACCAGGTTCCACTGATAGGTATTTTTAAACTCGAAAAATTGTTTATAACCAGATTGGATTCAATTTCCCAATAGGAACAATCAGACAATTACAATTAATTATTTAATAAACAGCTTATTAAAGTTTGATAATAAGCTATCTGTATGGTAGCACAAACAGCTTTAGTATCATAAAGAGAAAACCTTGTGAATGTATTTTCCAACAAACTCAGGAGCTAGGAAAGCCACACTTTTCACTGATCTTTCAATCTCCTCAAGAAGTTTACTGGAGAAAGATCATGACAAGCCATATAGTAGGTTACTTCATTAATTAGTGTCTCTTAGTTTCAAATGTTAATGAGATTCCCTTGTGATCCCAGTCAGTTTTCAAATTCAAGTCGGTGCTAACAGCTTCAGGACAAAAGCTCTTTAGGCCTGAAAGGGAAGAAGGAAGCTCCCAAGGGCAGGCAAATCAAATCAAAGGGCTCAGTCGGTTTGAACAGTTTCCAAGTAGTTCAAAAAGTTTCATTCGGTGCAGAAGTTGTAAACAGTACCAGCAGACAATCACAGTATTATCAATATTATCAAAAAGAGAAAATTTCTTCCCAGTCGAATAGCCGAGGAGCCCATTGACTGTATCCCAGCACAATTTAAATAATCCAAGGGCTCTCCAAGCAGACTTTACTTTTTCAATGTCCTCTGTGTTTGCCACTAAAAACAAACAAATCAAATAAAAAAAATAAGCTAAGCGTTGTAACTACTATAAATATTACCTATTTAAATAGTAAGTTAACATTTAATTTGTTAAACAAATTATACATTAAATGCAGAATGAGGGGTCACATGACCACTGCATGGCGTAGAGATGTGTTTGTGTTGAGCTCTGTCCCCCAGTTCAAACAAAAAGCCTTAAATCGAAAAATGTAATATCCCCAACAACAAATTAACATTTAAAGGAATACTGTGCAGCAGGATGGACGAATTTGTAGTGTCAGCCGGTGGAAAGTCGCAGCGCACGGGCTCTAAGCAACTGAAGAAACAGCCACCGATCCTTCAGAATGTGGCAGGTGGGCCTATATCGATCTTGGCTGCTGAAATGACCTCGATCGGGTGCGAAGTAAAGGAGCAGCTACTGGGAGCCCTTTCTCCTAGATTGGAGAGTCTCGAGGAGAAGATCGATAGTCAACTGGCAGCGCTGGATGGGCAGATTTCCCTGCAGCAGGAGAGAATCGAAGAGGCAGAAACCCAAATTTAAAACACTGAAGATGCTCTGGAGCCCCTACCAGTAAGGATGATGGCCTTAGAGAAGGAAATCGCAGACCTCAGGGAGGCCCTGGACTATCAAGAAAACTATCACCGAAGAGCCAATCTCCGATTGAGGGGCCTCCTTGAGGGTAAGAAGGGAAACAATATACTCAACTTCTGTGCAAGGACTTTGCTGAGCCTTCTCAGCATATCGCCAAAAGGGGGGGCACTACAAATTGGAAAGGGCACACTGGGCAGTTCAACCTAAACTGCCGGAAGGCCAGCCCTCTCGCCAAGTTATTTTCAGATTCCATAACTTCCAAGATAGGCAGGAGGTATGGAATGCATACAGAAGTGCTTCAGCTCTTCAATAAGAGGGCACAAGGCTTTACTTGTCGCAGGACCACTCCCCTCAGATCGGGAAGAAAAGGAGGGCTTTTAATGAAATAATAGCGGAGTGCCAAAAGCTGAAATTGGAATGGTACATAGTGTTTCCTGCTACATTGAAGATCCGACATGAGGGTGCCTCCTACAGGTTCTGGGATGCAGATAAAGCTGCAACATTCATGGCGGAGCTAAAGAAAAAGCTGGGATGAGTGCTCTGCTGTTTTTGTTCACTCTTCTCTGTAGAGCATGTCAGAGGAGATAGGAAGAGAAGAGAAGAGCAACTAAGTCAAGATGGGGACCCTGGACTGAGTAAGACTGTATTTCTATGTTTCTGTTGGACTACCTGAATATGGACTTTCACTCCTAGTGACCTTCCGGGTACTTTGTTTAACTGAGGCCGAGCAGGAGTACCTCTGTGGCGGTCTTGCTGAGAAAGGGAGGGAAGAGTCTTCCCAGAAAATTAACAGCGACATAAGCAGAATGGGATTGTGACTGTTAGGATCGTGCTGAGAGACAATTTGGGGAACGAAATGAATGCTGCATCCTGAGCGCCAAGCTAAGGGGATCCGCAATGCTACCGACGGGGAGGTAGGACTGGTGTGTATGGCGGGCCTGCGTGTGATATTTGGTTGGCGCGGCCTACTCTACGCACACAAGGTGAGTCCTCCCCTTCTTTGTTTCTTTTTGTCATTCTTGCATCTGTCGACATAAGGTTGTGTCATGATCTAGTGCAGGCACGCAGGCCGGGTCTGTGTGTTACTTGAATTGCAGAGCCGGCCATGCATGCAGGCAGCAAGAATGTCTGTAGTCTAGATCCTGCCATTCATGCACAGTAGGAACACTGATTGCCTGGTTACCTGGGGAGGGCGATAGAGAGAATTGTAGTAAACTGATTGTTTGCTCTTTAGACTCTTACTCCCTCGTGCAATCTTGGATGGAGGCAGATACTGGGTCCAGGTTGGGGGGGTGAGGGAGAAGGGAAATTGCAGTCGAATCTCCTGAGGAATGTCCAGATTCATACCTGCACAGCAGCAATAAACCAAGAGGGGAGAGAAAGAGAGAGGGAGAGGAGGTTCATATTCTTAAAGTGGGGGAGAGGGCCTTTCTAGCTCATGAATGGTCATTATGGGCGAAGGGCTAACAGGTTTAAAAAGCAACTAATAGGATGAACCGGGGGGAAGGGGGACGAGCTTGGGCACAAACAACAGACGCCAAGACACAAGGCTCTAATTTTTATTTTTTTAATTTTTTCTAAGAGGGGACATTACATACTATGATCCCAATGGGAGTACTGTATGTTACTAAAGAGGACGGGGGGGGGTTGATGTAAATAGTTTGTTAGACAGTATTGTTAGACTGTTATTGAGGATACCTGTTAGTTTCATAGCAAGTATTGTTAAGATGCTGATGCATATAATGTGTCATAAGATACATAAATTAAATGTCTGATTAATTTTTGTTTTAGGGTCCATTTCTTTACAGAAAGAAAAAGTAATTTATGTGAGTCTCTTGGGGCTGGTATTATAATACTAAGAAGGGGGATTAAGATGATTATAGAAATACAGACCAGTAATAATGGGTAATAAAGAAAAGTTGAATATTATTTCGTGGAATGTTAGAGGATTTTCCAATCCAGTTAAAAGGACCTGCGTCCTGACAGCATTGAGGAAGGCCCAAGCTGAGGTGGCCCTACTTCAGGAAATGCACCTTACCTCCATTGAACACCAGAAGCTAGTCCGGAACTGGGTGAGTGCATGCTACGCTGCCTCATACTCCTCTCACAAGAGGGGAGTAGCTGTATTGATACACAAACACCTTCCCTTTAAACTGTCTAGGATTGTACAAGACTTGAAGGAGGGTAGATATATCTTTGTAGAAGGAACACTGTATGATACCCCGATGACTTTTGGAAGTGCGTATGCACCAGCAGTTTTTGATCCAACCTACTACCAAGGCATCCTGGATATCATAGTAAAAGAACAATTTTGGGGGCTTATCTTAGGGGGAGATTTCAACTGCACCCCAGACCCGCTCCTGGATCACTCCAGGGGTAGGGAGAAGGGAAGAAACTGCATGAGAAAATGGAAGGAGGGACTGATAGAGCTAAATATGTTGAATGCTTGGAGATCTGCCAACCCAACATCTAGGGAATACACCTTCTTCTCTAACCCACACAAAACATGGTCCAGGATTGACCATATCTACATAGAGATGGGGTGGTACCATAAGCTAATTAATATTAGGCATGGGCCTATACATATCTCGGACCATGCTATGGTCATGGCTACTATGGAACTGGATACGAAGAGGTAGGGAGAATCCTTTTGGCTCAGAGGAATTTAGAACATATCTTAAAGATCAATTTGCATCATACATTGATTTAAATGAGGAATCTGCAGCTTCCAAACAGATACTGTGGGATGCGGGGAAGGCATACCTTAGAGGAGCCATCATAAGCTTTGTGGCTAGATACAAAAAGGACAAAAGGAAAAAACAAGAGGATCTACAATTAAAAATTTAGGAATTAGAATGGAGGGAAGCAAGGGGTGAGGGAGAGGAGGTCTTACAGCTGCTGGCGGCGGCTAGGGAGGCCCTTTACAGCACCCTTTATGAAGAGGCTCAGAAACACTATTTTTACCTCAGACACAAGTTTTATGAATGAGACAACAAGCCAGGGCCACTGCTGGCAAAGCTTATTAAAGGGAGGCAGGGGGCATCTAGGATCCTGGAGGTGAGGGACAGCAGGGGAAACCAAGTTAAAGACCAATGGGCAATAAAAAATAGGTTTAGACACTTTTACCAGGAGCTGTACAAATCAGAAGGTGGTGGATCCCTGGAAAAAGTGAAAGAATTTCTAGACACGATTAAAAGTCCTAAAGTGCCCCCCAAAGCAAACAGAAATGTTGGCCAGGGAGATCACCAAAGGGGAAATTAAATGTGCCATTCATCAGCTGCAGACTGGTAAGGCGAGCAGCCCTGATGGTTTCCCTGTGGAGTTTTATAGAGCTATAGAGAATAAGGTGGTGAACACTCTATGGGAGGTTTTCAAAGAGGCTAGGGAAAGAGGCATACTTCCGAGGTCTATGGGGGAAGCTGTTGTATGTGTAATACCCAAACCCGGCAGGAACCCTAAGGACTGCACCTCATACGGCCCAATATCCCTCCTTAACTCGGATGCCAAGATCTATGCAAAGGTCTTGGTGTCCAGGTTGGACAGAATACTCCCAAACCTAATACATCTGTATCAAACTGGGTTTATACAAGGGAGACATTCTTACCATAATGTCAGGAAAACCCTTAATGTAATTCGATGTTCCTCTCTGAGTCCTGCAGTACTGTCATTAGATGCCGAGAAGGCACCTGACCGAATAGAATGGAAATATCTTTTTTGAGGTTCTAGCTAAATTTGGGCTGGGAGAGAAGGTTATTAGAATGATAGGGGCGTTATACTCTTCCCCATGAGCTTCAGTGCTGCTGAACGGATCCCTATCAGAAAACTTCCCATTGCACCATGGAACAAGACAGAGATGCCCCCTGCCTCCAATGTTTTTTGCCCTGGCAATTGAGCCCCTGGCCATAGCAATAAGGGACTGCCTGGAAATTCAGGGAGTGATGGAGACAAGTGGGAAGCATCACAAACTATCCCTATGTACAGATGACATGATACTATATTTAAGAGAGCCAGAAAGTTCGATACTGCCTCTTATGTCTCTGATCTCAAGATTTGCAGGTTTCTCGGGGTATAAAATAAGCATTGATAAGTCAGAGATCTTATATCTTGGCCAAGGAAGCTCTACAAGAATGACTGGGAGGGGGTTTAGGGAAGTGCAGATCTCCTTTGAATATCTAGGGATATACATTGGGAAGAATAGCTCTGATTTATACCAATTGAACTATACCCCTATAATTAAGATTACAGAGGAACTCAGAAGATGGCAGGAACTGCCGGTATCCTGGTTGGGATGTATCAACCTTATTAAAATGAAGGTGCTCCCTAGACTCCTATACCCTCTACAAATGCTTCCAGTGGGGTTAGTGAAAAGAGACATAATAAAGATTGAGATGGCTTTCTCAGACTTTATCTGGAGGGGGAAGAGAGACAGAACTAGTTTAAAATGACTTAAAACAAACATGAAGGCAGGAGGCCTGGACTTCGCTGACCTGAGGGACTATTTCCTGGCGGCACAGACCCGTTTTGTCAAGGACTGGATAGCCCAACCTCCAGAGGCCAGTTGACTAGACTTGGAGGAAATGGGACGAAAGGCAGACTAACTGCCTATCTGATGAAAGGTGGCAGGATGGCATATGGAGCCCAAGATAATCCCAATCCTCTGGTAGTACAGGTGCTTAGCAGTTGGCAACAGATTAAAAATACCCTCCGGGCGAGAGAGGAAGAAACCACCCTTTTACCAGTAGCCAGAACCCCTTTTTTTATACCTAGTATGGGGGATTCTGAATTTGAATTGTGAGAGAAGAGAGGCATTCAGAGTATAAGGAATCTCTATAGGGGACGGACGTTACGTTCCTTTCAGGACCTACAGGAGAACATGGGTCTCCCGAATAACCACTTGTTCAGATATTTTCAAGTCAGGAATTTTGTAAAAGCAATCAACAGAAGTGGGGAAACAGATTCTCCCCTGGGACAAATGGAGGTCCTGATTTGTAAGGCTAGAAGAGATCCCAAAGGTACTACTAGGGCGGCCACACACCTCTTATGCAACAGTATGAAAGTTATGACCCATAGAACTAGGAAACTTTGGGAAAGAGATCTAGGAATACAAATAAATGACCAGAACTGGGCTCTCATCTTGGAATCACACATGGGTCTTCTGTCCTGCAACAAACAGAAGGAAACAGCCTACAAATTTATACACAGGTTGTACTGCCCCCCTGTAATTACCATAGGTTCAGACCGAAGGTCCCAGAAACCTGTGGCAGATGTGGCAAGGACAGAGGGACATATTTCCACTATTTCTGGCTATGTCCAAGTCTACAGGGGTTCTGGGGGAGAGTAACGGAAGAGATAGCCAGGATGATGGGTAGCTCAGTAAATACTTCACCACTAGGATTACTTTTTGGCATTGTAGAAGGGTAGGAAGAGGAATGGGGACTACAAAAATGATGGGTAAGGATCTTACTTTCACAGGCTAGACAAGTTATGCTGAACACATGGGTTTCAGAGGACCTTCCTACTATAACACAATGGCGCACCCTAGTGCTAAAAGCTTTAATCTTGGAAAGACGCTGTTTTCAGGTGAAAGACAGGTCAGATAGCTTTATGAATCTATGGGACCCCTTTCTGAAAACACTCAGAGCAGATGAAGTGCTGGTGGTCTTTACAGATGGATGAGAGGACAGGAAAACTACCACCGGTGTTCAGTGGTAAGGTATAATTTAATCTAATTTACGTACCCTGTGATACTCAGTGATGATGAATTATTCTGGTTAAACAGAGACATACTGTGATCTTAATTTTCTGTACTGGACCTTATGGATTTGGACCAATGTACATGGTTTGATCTTTTTATCTATATTGTTAATTGTTATCCCTAGATTAATTTGTTTGTATTTCTGTATACAGTTTTATTTAAGTTATATGTATGTAAGAGTGCAAAAAAAAACTTTAATAAAAAAGAGTTATGCAAAAAAATGCAGAGTGAACTAACTTACCTGCAGTAGTAATAAAATCATGGAGAAATCATAGAAATCATAGAGAAATCACAATGCATGCAAACTGCAACAAAATTGTTAGCAGCAATGAAGCGTTATTCTGAGATTACAGTGTTAAAGTTTATAAACAAAATGCCAAAGAGAAACATTGACCAGAAAACAAAAATATGGAATATGGAATGGTGACTGCTAATACTGCACGTAATCACACACTCACCCTGCTCGGTAGCAGTCTCTAAATGATATAACTTCCAACAAGCGGATGCACCTTTTATATACAAGGGATGCAGTGACGTAGTGACATTCATCTACGGTGCGAAAAATGTAAAAATACCGAGGAATATATTACTTTTACAAATAAATAAGAAATGAATATAAAAAGGAAAAGTTGTACATAAGATCAGTACTACCCTAAAAATATATTCGGTCATTAATACTAGACAGAACACTAACATCGAACGCTAGTTTACTCAAGTTTATGCTAAGCCCTTTGCATGAACTTTTAACTGTAAGCTCTTATGAACTATTGTAAGCTTCTACTATCTTTGTGAGAGACCTTGATTTGAATTCAGTCAATACAAATGTTGCCAAACAATACTTTAGGCTAAGGATAGGAATCTAGGAAACCCCCAGGAACCCCAGGTAATTCTCCTACTCCACATAAACAAAAGGTTTGCCTTAACCAAAGTTCACCAAATACAACAAATGCCATGAAGTTTGTCCTTGTATCAATCCAACAATCCTTTAAAACTTTGAGGGTACACTCTCCTCAGTTATCCATCATACGTCTGTTCTAACCCCCCCGCAGGGTTGTTGAAGTTCAGTCTGCAGGCGAGGCTATTCCACCAAAAAACTCCCAAAGCCTGGAGGTTGAAAAACAAAAGGACAAAACAAGGAGGACTGGCAGTGGCCACACAAGTCAGTCCGGAAAGACTTACTCACTTTGTTAAATGAGGCAAAGGTGGCATACCTTTTAGAAATGAAAAAAAAAAACTTGAGTAAATCCTGCTACAGTGGCCCTCCACAGCAGCTCAGCATGCAGTGGCCATCCACCTCATCTCTTTGCTGACCAAGGTACTACCTGACAGGATGGGGGGCCACTAGACACTAGGGAAACAAAATAAAAGCTATTTATGTATCCTGAAGTAACATGGAGTACTTACAAAAAAGGGAACTTTGTGTTACTTCTGGATGCATAGTTATTTGCTTTGCTACCCATAGTATGTCCCAAAGTTCAGGTTATATATGAAATACTATGGGTGGTGACTTTAATGTACTTTATGCACCACTGGTTGTGGGATGTTTAATAATAACCTGTGACTAAACTGTTATTGCTAAGAGGTGTCACCATAAGCTACCAATCGAACAAAGGTCTATACAGGGAAATCAGGGTAAAGATAGGGCGAACACAAAAGTCTCAAGGAAGAGTCTGAGGGGATTTGAACCAGGTTATTGCATGCCTGTGGAAGAAGACAAAATCAGGGTTACAAGGCTACCCCCAAAGAGATTGTAATGCCTGGCTCTTCCCTCTTTTGTAACAACCAAGAAAGAGTTCTCATTTGGCTACAAGACTCGAGACTGGTATTGTGCCCTTATGCAGAGTAAAGCAGGAGCCCTGGGGCCTCATGGTGGGTGTTCAGTCATGACGTCGGCGAGCATTCTAGAAGGACATGGGCAGGGTATCCCTGTTTTCCCCCTCCCTGTCATGAAGTGCACTTAGGGGTGGGCATTGTGAGCTCAGTGGACCTGACCCTCTTAGAGATCACAAAAGTGGGTAAAAGAAAGGAACATTTGTACATAAAACCAAAAACAAAATGCTTGGAGCCGAAGGCTGAAACGTGCAGTTGACAGTGTGGGCTATAACGGTCATTCTTCAACTTTTGAAAAAGGTATATGACCATGAATCACCCAAAGCCAATCAATGCCAAGAACATCTCTTATCTAGTGTACAGCTGTCTCCTTGCACTAGCCATTGACGCAATTGCTCCGGACTTCGCAGTCAAAACAGCTGAAGTGAAAGATCTTCACTTTTATTGTCTTCCCACTCAGCAGAGTGCCAAGTCATATTACCGGATAGTAAGTTTTGGACTCCTATGGTTCCACACCATGCCAACTACAAACTTCCCTGTGGCTGTCCACTATACCATCTCACTTTCCTCAACAGATGCCACACAAGACCATGCGTGTCCACAGTGGCAAACATTACAGAACATCTGACATCAGCCAAACCAAAAAAAGACTGCGTATGAACTCCATAAAAATGGAACACAAAAACAAAAGCACTAAAAGACTTTACTATACCCATAATCATATCTGGGTGAACCATGGGCATATAATATGATTATGGGTATAGTAAGGTCAGTCTCTTACTGTTTAACAAGTGTCTCTCATACTGGTTGGGCAGACAGAATCGCTCAGCTTCGTATTGCGGTCCTCTCACCCAGCCAGCATGAGAGACACTTGTTAGACAGTAAGAGACCGACCTTACTACCATATAACAATATTTTTTTATTTATTAATGAAATTAGTCTATGGCAAGTCACAACAAACAGGGCCTGGTTTCATGCACTGGAAAATTTGTTTTCTTGACTGCCAAACCCATTTTCATGAGTTATCTGTCACAAAATTGGGTTGAATGACAGAAAACGTTGCACAAACAAAGAAAATACTTTGAGCTGTAGTCTGAAACTTGTGTGGTCAACAGAGTGAGGTGCAAGGTTGATTCTTCAAGTGCTATTTTTGTTGACAAAAACAACACTTTTTAATGTATTAATGAAATTAGATTGCCAAGTGACTTGAAAACCTGCAAAAAACATGTCAATGCATCAATTAGGGTTACAAGCGTGTGATTAGTTTGGGTCATAAGTAGGGAAAAATCCTCACTGGTACATGAATAATAAGAGAGGGCAATCGCCACCCACTTTCAACAGGTGCACTGAATGGTCAGTCCCTCTCCACACATGCTGTGATCCAGTAAAGGTCCTCCAACTATGCCTCAGCCAGGTGAAAAGGAGGAAGATGAGATTATGTGAGTGTGGACAGTGTGGTGACTGGTCATGCAGGATCCATTGTCCAAATGAGCAATGTCCCTGGATGAGATAGTAGCAGGAGGCAACTGGAACCTGAAAGTAAATGGGGGGGGGGGAGGAATAGAATTAAAAAGAAAACATAAAACCCTACACCAAGAAAATGAAAAGCTGTGTGTTATAGCTCCAGGTGGGAACTATGCTTTCTTTTGTTTACTGTCTGGGAACAGTCGTACACGTAACATACCCTTTCAGTTTCAGGTTGACAGTCTCCTCTAGGCTCACTCTCCCCAAATATGGCAATAAATCTCTGCTGAAGAGATGGTGATGCAAGTAACACCCTCCTGACTGCACAGCATACTAATCCTGGGTTGAAGTACAAAGGGCCACATTAATCATGTGTTACATAAAAGTCCAAAGACAAGAGTAATTTTATGAATGTAGTATAAAGCTCGAAGTTGTGCAATAAGGGAAGCAATGGTTGGCCATTTGCTGCAAAGCAGACTTGTCACCTTTGCTCTATATTCTTTTTTTTCCTTCAGATGTTTTTTCTTTCAGTCCACATCTGTACCCCAGATATTGACCCTTATCCCTTGGATGTCTCCAATCAGATCCGGAACCTCTGGCTCCTCTGGACTCTGGTAACCTACTGGTTACCCCCATGGCTTGCCCTCTGTGGCAGGGGCCTGAGGTGGAGGGCCATCCTCTCCCCTGAGGCAGTCCACTATGTGAACTAGGATTCAATATTAACAAGCACTAGGACCCAGAGGAATCCCCAAGGCTCAGACCATCATTCAGATGGAAGTGAGGATTTTTCTCTCTTTATGTTGGCCCCTCCCACCTCCCTTGACGTTAGCTTAGCTCGTAAGCCTCAGTCACACTCAGCTGACCCTATGGTGGGAGCCAGCTCCCTGGCTCTGCTGCAGGGGTCCCTGTGTCTCCGGCACTCGCTGCCCCGCTCCAGCCAAAGTGCACTGCCACATGGCAGCTGCCTTGGTCTGATCTACCTCCTGATGTGGCGAATGAAGCTCACTTCCAAAATTGGGTTGCCTGCATGGTAGCATGATGCACTACAGCTGGGCCATTGGGGTGGCCACTTTGTGCAGTATTCTAAACTGCAATTAACCTGCATGTATGGTGAATATCTGGCATGTCATAACTTCTGATATAAACTTCTTGGAAATATGTGATTATAGAAGTAGTGTTCCAGTTGGCTAACTGGCTGCCCTTTGGGGTGAAATACTAAGAATTAAAATTTGTTGTTTGGCAACCTTAATTTGGTATTCTATCACAGAGTCAAGTATTTATAAGGCAGCAAAGAAAAAAATAAGGCCACTTCCAGATCTGTGGTGCTTAAATAAGCAAGCAGTCTCATGTAAGAGGAAAAACCCTGGAAGATTTATAATGTAATCAAGATATTACTTGTGCAACCCCCTTCCCTTTACTCCTTGCCAATTCAAGTGACTGCACGCAATGAGATTGAGCATGGCCCAGGGCACTCCTGTGTCTAGGGTATTTGATGGAATTTGTGCCCACCAGGATCCCCTTGCAGAAAATGTTTTATTTATTATTTTGGAGTACACCTTCGAGCTACAAGCTCATTTCAGTTTATCCTTTGTTTTCCTATGATAATGCTAAGACAGGTTTCACACTCAGATGTTAAATGACCACACAGGCACAAGCTCTTGGCTCTTCCATTACTGAGGCCCCCTGGACACAGGGTACAACAGCTGAATGAATTCATTTTCTGGTCACAGGAACTCAAATCAAAATGTATCTAATCAATTATGTTACTTAAATGAGTATTCATTGATCTGCACTGCAGATGCAGCTTAATTTTTAACTCTTTTCCCAGACACTCCCAGTCCCTGCATCTCTCCTAGTGCCCAGACAAAGTTGGGACTCTCCCAGGCCCCACCTTAATCACTATACTGAATTCTCAAATCCTCTCTCAAACTTTAGAAATTAAAAGCAATCTGCTTATCTGCTAATAATATGCTCACTGAACTGGTATGCTGAAGCAAAGCACTCAACAGTGTTATGGGTAACTTAGCTCTGTGTCACCTACTGTATGGCCACCCTTATTGTACCATGTGCCAGTTCCTGATGTCCCATGAGATCCACTCTACTTGTACTGCAGCATAACACAGTCCACCCTCTGGGGGGTGTCCTGCTCTGGTGACCTTGATGGCCCAGTGGACTGTTATGTTTGTGGACCCTCCCCAATACAACAGTAGCTTGAACTCTCCTACCTTTTCCATGGTAAACCTTTGCCTTACTGACCCAAACAACTACTCTGGTCTACAGTCTCCTCTGGTGTCCTTCAGCTTGCTAGTTCATCTTGGGCCTTCTTCTTCCTCAGTTCCCCATCTTTGAACCCTTCTTCTCAGGCATCCCACACAGGCCCCAAGTAGGCATCACACCACACACCATTAGGGTGTTCACCCAGTATCCCTGCCCTCCCTCGGGAACCCTCTCATTGTCTCACTTGGACATAACTTGACTCCCTCATGTTCTGCCTATCTTCAAGGACTACAGCATCTGAGGATCAGATACCATTCCTGGCCAAGCCAGGTGCCAGATATACTGCATTACCTCTGCTATGACTCCAGGGTACAGACCTACTGCTACCCTCCACAGGAGGTCATCTGATCTTCTGATCTCAGGTGAGAGCCTATACAGGAACTGATGTGTCTGAATCCAGCCATGCCTGGACTCTCAGTTGGTCAGATGAGCTGCTTCATTGCCTGCCCTCCCAGGTAACATAGTTGGAGCCTTGTGAATCTGGCTGGCAAGGCTGGAGTTGACTAATTGTCCCTCTAGCAGGCATTTCCACCTCAAGTTGCCTAGCTGTCTCCTTGCCATCAGGTGACACTCCTGGGCCATGATGCCTTCTCTGTCGCCTGTGCTAATGAACCCCAAACCTTGCACTTGCACAACTGGGACCCACCCTTCCCCTCTACCCAGTCAGGATGTGATGCCCAAAGCAGCACTCCCAAGCAGGCACAGCTACTAACAAACCACTGCCCACTCACTTCAGGGAAAAGAGGTTATAACACTTTCAGCTCCTTCCCCAAATGTCTAGGGGTACAGAAGAAAAAATTACTCACCTTAGTAATGTTGTTTCTTCTAATGGAGTCTTGCTATATTATGACATATGCAGTGAGTCCCAACCTTCGAACTGCTCCCGGAGGTGAAAGAGTTAACTTTCCATGCCAGGCATGGAACGCTGAGCTCGAGCTTGGTTGAAACTCTGTCTGTTGTTCTTCAAACTCAAACCGTCAGATCTTTACGAGCTAAACTCACTGAGGTCCTGTGTGGAAGCTGTAAACCTACACTAGCCAACTGGCTACTAAACATAAGAACACATTTTTTGGTCCCAAAACAAAGACTCGAGTCAGGAGACCCAAAAAATGAAAAACACAACACCAAGTCACCCTAAGAAAGGAGGGGTGAAAACAACAAGGTGGGCACCTACTAAGTGCCAACACTGCACTGCCCACCCACATCCCAAAAACAGAGGTTCTGAGAGGGGCAGGGGAGGTCATAATATAGCAAGACTCCATTAGAAGAAACAACATTACTAAGGTGAGTAATTTTTTCTTCAAACAACATGAAGTCTTGCTATATTATGACATATGCAGACTACAAAGCAGTACCTCCATGGAGGAGGGACAGAACCTACTTAGGAAATAGACTCTGCAGCACAGCTGTGCCAAACCGAGCATCACTCCTAGCCTGGATGTCCAGGGAGTAATGCTTGGTAAAAGTGTGAACTGTTTTCCAGGTAGCTGCTTGACATATCTCTAGAATAGGGATGTCCCTGGCTGCAGCCAGGGAAGCAGCTGTACCTCTGGTAGAGTGAGCCCTCAGGCCTGAGGGAGGAACCTTACCCAGTTTTTCATAGCAAAATTGGATACAAGAGACGCATCCACCTGGCAATGGATCTTTAGGCAGGTTTCTTTACCAACCTCACCATAAGTGAGGAACAGTTGGAAGGAGTCAAACCTGTGACCCTTGGTACACTCTATGTAGTAACTAAGGGCTCTCTTCACATCTAAGCTGTGCAACCTCCTCTCGCCAGAGGAGGAATGGTCAGTGAAGTACACTGGAAGAGATATGGATTAATTAAGGTGGAAATCTGAAACCACCTTAGGCAAGAACTTCCTATTAGTCCTGAGGACCACCTTATCTCTATGAAAGGAGATAAAATCAGACTTCACTGACAAAGCTTGCAATTCACTTATGCGTCTGGCAGAAGTGATGGCTACCAGAAACACAGTCTTCCAAGTCAAGTACTTAAGTTCTGCTGAAGACAAAGGCTCAAAGGGGGGTTGCATAAGCTGAGCAATGCAAACATTAAGATCCCAGGCAGGGGCAGGGTCCCTGAATGGAGGGTTGGTATGAAGCAATCCCTTGAAAAACTTGGAGAATACAGGATGAGCTGAAAGAGAAGAGGGCTTACTTGCTGAAATAAAAGCAGACACAGCTGCCAAATGCACTTTTAGGGTAGCTGGTCTCAGCCCCAAGGTATTTAAATGGACCATATAATCCAGGACTGTGGGTAAATCAGCAGATTCTGGGAAATATGCTTTCCAGAGCACCATATGGAAAACCTTTTCCATTTGGAATTATAAGTAGCCCTGGTGGAAGGTTTTCTAGAAGCTTTCAGGATATCCATTACACCTTGGGAGAGGTGTAGATCAGCAAACTCTAACTCTTCAAGAGCCAGGCCTTGAGATTGAGAGATTTGAGGTTCGGGTACCAAACCCTCCCCTGAGCACAGGTTAACAGGTTGTGCTTCCTGGGAAGACACAGGGGAAGATAGACTGCTAAGGACAGTAGGAGTGGATACCAGGGTTGTCTGGCCCAATCTAGAGCAATCAGGATCATCTTGCAGGGCTGAGATCTGATTTTGACTAGCACTTTGAACAGGAGAGGGAAGAGAGGAAAAGCATAGAGAAACTTCCCTTCTCAATTGAGGACTAAGGCATCCAGAGGGACTGAGCCCAACACAACAAAAATGGGGGCCTGCAGCAAAAAAGGGGAAGTTGGTGATTGTCTGGGGCTGCAAAAAGATCTATCTGCGGGGTGCCCCATCTGGCAAAGATCACCTCCAAAACCAGGGGGTCCAGTGACCATTCGTGATGGCCCTGGGAAATCCTGCTGAGAGCATCTGCCAGGACATTGTCCTTGCCTGGGAGGTGAACTGCCGTAAGGGAGGTGTTCAGGGAGTAAGCCAGAGACCACAACTTCATTGCTTCGGTGCGCAAGGCCATAGACCGAGTGCCCCCTTGCTTGTTGATGTACCACATTGTGGTGGTGTTGTCTGTTCTGACCTGTACAACAGAGGAGACTGTAGACCAGAGTAGTTGTTTGGGTCAGTAAGGCAAAGGTTTACCATGGAAAAGGTAGGAGAGTTTAAGCTACTGTTGTACTGGGGAGGGTCCACAAACATAACAGTCCACTGGGCCATCAAGATCACCAGAGCAGGACACCCCCCAGAGGGTGGACTGTGTTATGCTGCAGTACAAGTACAGTGGATCTCATGGGACATCAGGAACTGGCACATGGTACAATAAGGGTGGCCATACAGTAGGTGACACAGAGCTAAGTTACCCATAACACTGTTGGGTGCTTTGCTTCAGCACACCAGTTCAGTGAGCATATTATTAGCAGATAAGCAGATTGCTTTTAATTTCTAATGTTTGAGAGAGAATTTGAGAACTGGAAAAAGCTTGAAGTGCTACAAAAACTGCTCTGAGTTCCAACAGATTGATGTGGAGCAGAGATTCCTGAGGGGACCACAACCCCTGGGTAGTGAGGTCGCCCATGTGAGCTCCCCACCCCAAGAGGGATGCATCTGTAGTAAGGATTAAGGAGTGAGACTGAGTGACAAAAGGAACCCCTTGCCTCAGATTGCTCTGATCCTGCCACCACTGTAGGGTCTGGATCAGGGTTCGAGTCACTGGGATCTATTTGGTTAGAGGGTCTTTCCTTTGAGACCAAAAGGCTCTCAAATGGAACTGGATGTCCCTCATCTGAAATCTTGCTCCCTGCACTACTGCTGTAGAGGCAGCCATGTGCCCCAGGAGCTGTAGAAAATGCCTTGCTGGTCGAGAGACCTGCAGGGTGAATGAGGAGGCCAGAGAGACCAGGGTCCTTGCCCTGTCCAAAGGAAGGAAGGCTCTGGCTTTCTCTGTGTTCAGCTCTGCGCCTATGAAGGTGAGGAGCTGTACAGGCTCTAGAACTGACTCTGAAAGATTCAAAAGGAAACCTAGAGAGGTGAGCAGTTGCTGAGTTATCTGTAGGTGTAACCTGACTTGGTCTGGGGACTGGCCTACTATGAGCCAATCGTCCAGGTAAGGGAAGATTTTTGCCTTCTTAGGAAGCAACTGCTACTGCCAGGCATTTTGTGAATACCCTTGGAGCAGAGGTGAGGCCAAAGGCATTGCTCTGAACTGGTAATGGCCTGAGGGCAGCTCGAACCTGAGGTACTTTCGATGGGAGCTTCTGATGAGAATATGGAAGTAGGCATCCTTGAGGTCCAGGGACGCTAGCCAGTTCCCTGGCCTTAGAGAGGGTAGAATAATTCCCAGAGTCACCATTTTGAATTTTGGTTTTAAAAGGTGCTTGTTTAACTATCTGAGATCCAGGATGGGCCGCCATTCTCCTGTCTTTTTTGGGGTAAGGAAGTACCTGGAGTACAACCCTTTGCCCTGGTGTAGGGGTGGAACCCTTTCCACAGCTCTGAGAGCTAGGAGGGAAGAGACCTCTGCCTCTAGGGCAAGTGCCTCTGGTGGATTTGCAGGTGGAAAGGATCTGGTTCTCATCTTTGGAAACTTTTTGAAGCTGAGAACCAGTCCCTGGCTTACTACTTCCAGGACCCACTTGTCTGATGTCAGAGACTCCCAGTCCTGGACAAAGTAAGACAGCCTGCCCCCTACAGGTAGGTGAGAATCAGCCCTAGCAACCCCATCAGGGAGCCTGCTTGGCAGGGGCTTTGGGCTGAGGGGTGGAAGCAGGCCTGCTTGTACCCTGTCTGCCTCTCCCTCTTAAGAACCCCCTCTGGGCATAAGCAGAAGAGGAGGCCTGGGCTTGGTAAAAAGGCCTATGAAAAGGCCTGCCCCTGCCCCTGGGAAGCTGCCTTTGAGGAGTGGCCTGCCTTTCCTTGGCCTGTGCACTCCTATAGGTGGTCCTATACTCATCCATTTTCTTCATGTAATTCTCTGTCTGCTCCCCAAACAGAGAATTACCCACAACAGGTAAATCCATGGCTTTAGTCTGGGTATCCTGTGACAGGCTAGTACATCTGAGCCAAGCCATTCTGTGAAGTGCCACAGATGTAGCCATGACTCTTGATGACACATCATTTGAGTCCACTGCAGCATGGAATTGCACCTTGGATGCCTCAATATCATCAGCAGCCACCTGCTTCAGCTCCTTGGCAAGCTGGCCAGGGACCTGTTTTGCTAGAACCATAACAGTATCCCATCTGGATTTCTGATATCTAGCAACATAAGCCATATAATTTGCCTGTCTGAGTCCCAAGGATGTTGCCATTTACTGTTTCTTTGCCTTGGCATCAATCCTCCTGGAGTCCTTGTCCGGGGGGTGTGAAGCCAAGGGAATATTTGCCCTTGTCACAGGCTGCAGCCTGCACTACCCCAACATGGCTGCATTGTTGTGTAAGGAACTCCGTATCAGAGCCTGACAATGTGTACCTCTTGCCCATTCTCTTATCCACAGGAGGCATAGTGTGAGGAGTTTTTAGAATTTTAAATGTCTGTTTCCCAAAAGATTTATGCAAGGGAATAGACAGTCTCCTAGACTCTGGGATAGCCATCATTTCCACATAGTCAGGCTCCTCTTGATCATCCACAGCTTCATCCATAGGGAGCTGGAGGGTTTCAGCCACTTTTTTATTAATCATAAAATGAGAAGGGGACTCAGAAAGCCTAGGAGGAGACACTCCTGAAGGTCTGTCTGGGGAGATGTCCGGGTCAATGGGCACATCCAGACTTTCAAATCCACATTCACTCTCCTTTTATTCCTCTTCCCCCTCCTCCGGTTCATAATATTCCTCTAAATCATAATCTTGAACCAGTGGAACCAGCCGAACCGGGCGCTTACCTGAAGGTGCCGGTTCGGTCGGAACCGGGGAAAGCGACTGGACAATTTTAATCGCTTTGGCTATTTCTTCAGCGGTTGGAAAGGAAAGCTTTGGCTCCACACCAGCTGATTTCCTAGTCCTTTTTGCTGGAACCGACTCCTCAGAGTCGGTTCTCCTTTTACCCGAGGAAGTCTCGCCCTGGTCAGAGGGCACTCCCTCTGGTCCAGTTGGAACCGAACCGGGCTGGCCATCCGGTTCAGCAGACTTTTTGGCCTCCCTTTCCCTGAGCCTACCAACTCTCTTTTCCAGGGTAGCTGCAGGAACATTTTACAAATCTGGCAGTCTGCATTGAGGTGGTCAAACCCCAGACAATAAACACAGGTGGTGTGGGGTCAGCCTTGCAAAGACTTCCCCACACACACTGCAGTGTTGAAACCCAGTGGGCCCATTTTTTCTTTTGGGTTTCTGGCATAGTGCCAGTCCCAACCAAACTTACCTGCTTATGGCAATCCGCCAGGTAAGACCCTCTTATCGGTTCCCAACCGTATCATTGGTCATGGAAAAACGTAATAAAACCTGCTTTTTTGAACCGATAAGAACCGTAACCACACTCTAAATCACAGATTAAGATATTTTAAACAACCTGATTGGTTCAAACTGAACCGATAAACCGTTTACAAGTTCCACACAGAATAGAAATAATGTAAACCTATCTAGTACTCACAAATACCACAGACAGAGCTTGAACCGACTGGTTGCGGTTTAAATTCGGTCAAAAACCGAGAAAAACAATACTTTAACCGACAAAATGAACCAAGCAGAAGGAGAAATCTCCGGAGCGACTGTTCAGTGTTTGAGTTTGAAGAACAACAGACAGAGTTTCAACCGAGCTCGAGCTCAGCGTTCCATGCCTGGCATAGAAAGTTAACTCTTTCACCTCCGGAGCAGCTCGAAGGTTGGGACTCACTGCATATGTCATAATATAGCAAGACTTCATGTTGTTTGAAGGCAAGCTTCATTTTTGGGGAGGGAAACACACCATTATACCACTTATATGACCTCTGGAGTTGAGGATGACCTTTCAGGCTCCCCCACAACACAGGACCACAGCAGCAGAACTAAAAATGGCTTAGCAACATTAAACATCCACCTCAACACAAAAATCAATACAAAGTATTGGCGAGCCTTATTATACTTTGTTTTTCATTGCTTTACAAGGCTGTTGTACCATCGCGGTGACATCATGATGTTATTATACCATCGTGGTAGCCGGCCTGGTGGTGCTGAGGGTTGAGGCACTGGACACCACACCTTGTGCCATGCCAGTGACCTGGGTTCAGGAATGAGCCTGGGCCGTCGGGGGCCGGCAGGGGAAGGAGAAGATTGAGCGTCCGGAGGACTGCTCTCTTCTCCTGGGGAGGGTTCCAGAGATTCCTCGCTCGGTGGTGGTTCCTGGTGGAGGCTAGGAGCTTTGCCCAGTAGCAGGGATACATAGAGGGGATTGGTGATGGCAGGCAGACTGTGGGAGGAGCCCACACTGACACCATTGCACGCCGCATCAAGGGGAGGAACTTACAAAGAAAAATCCCTGCCTCGGGGGTAGGTGGAGGTGGGATCAGTGACCATGGTCCCATGTCCTATGCTGGGCTCTGCCACTACACATTTCCATTCCCTCTCCTCCTCGCCAGTCAGTCACTCATCTGGATTATAGATAGAGCACCGGAAGGAGATGGCGGTCCTGCCCTGGGGGACTCAGAGCCGGGGGGAGTGGGCGGCTAGATGAGGAAGGAGAGAGATTGCCCGGGAGGGAGTGCAGGAAAAAGTGGGGGCTTCAGGCGGGCAGCAAAACCATGAGCCAAGAATCCAAACCAGAGAGATGCCACCGAGGTAGGTGCAAAATAAAGTTCTAAAAAAAAAATTATACCATCATGGCTATGTCACTGCGATGGTATAACAAAAAAGTAATGCCCATGTGCTACAGTTACCATGGCAGCACCTCCAAAACACTCATTTCCACTTGTTTGAAACTTGCAGAGGGCAGTGACAGTTTAAAAAAAAAAGAAATCGAGTGATCGAGATGACTGCCTCTGTATTTTCAAAGTCCAAGTACACTGATTGGAAAATGTTTATAGAAGAGCAACAGAACAAAAGAGCAATGTAGTGTACTAAACTGAAGACTCCGATGCCCATGTACTATAAAAGATGATGTATGGGCACCTGTTAACAACAACTCTATGCGCGCTTCTCATGGTTGCCATGACAACTTCAGTAAACCTCTCGAGCTGCACTCTTGATGTTTCTCTAAGTTGTCATGTCAACCACTCGAAGCGAACATAAAGTTGTTAACCGATGTCCATATATTATCCTCTATGTCTGCAACAATGGAAATAGAATCTAAACCATGGGCCCATTTATTATAGCACAGTTCATTCACTGTATTCAGCCTGTGGACAGCATGGAGCATTACATTACAATCAGTTCATCTGATTTTCAATTCATGCTTTGCTTTTGCTCTCATGGGACACTCCTTTTGATGAGGATAACAGTCCTGATGCTTCACCCCCCCCCCCCAAGGGGTTATGTTTCATTGAAAAACAAAATTCTTGTGGTTATTTAAAAGAGCTCAAGTAGTACAATGACTTTGGATTGGCTGCTTTTCAGCCCTCAGTGGTAGTTGGGGGCAACTGGTGCAAGATTTACGTCTACTGGTAATTCACATTGAGCATAGTTTGCCCTGGCACGAGATTCATCCTACTCTTGGGAGGGAGTTGAAGGGTAGTTTAAGCTTTACTTAAAGAGCACTAATTTATGTGCTTTCATCAAGCCCCCACTGTTGTTTTATCTTACTAGGACTCAAACAGCCCTCATCCAGTAATATTTTAAATAGCCGTTTTTGAAGGGGAAGGGATCATAATTCCAAACAAGCCACCCAATCCCTTCTCCTTCCTGGCACCAAGAGAAGCAAGCTACGCCCCCTGCCACCCTCATGCACCAAAGTTTTGTAAAGCAACTGCTTGTAGAATGTGGGGGGGCACTACATTGGTGTTATTTTCTTATATTTTAGCAGTTCCCAGGTTCAAATCAAAGCCACTGCTCGACTAACAAGTAAGTAAAGATGTATTTATATGTTGCTCAATCCCAGGGGCTCTGGGCATCTTACAAGGGTCAAACAGGCAGGGTTATACAAACAATAACAAACAGGGTCTATAATGTATACAATAAATTAAAATATAAATAAATAGGAAATAGGTGACATTAAAACCAGCTAGTTATCAAGATATGCTTCTTTAAAGAGATAGCCTGGTTCATTGAGCAGTGGCTTTGATTTGACCACAGGGGACCTCTAAAATATAAGAAAAAACATTTAAAATCTGCCCTCATTCATATCAATGTAGTGCACCCCTGCACTCTACAAACAATTACCTCACAAAATGGAGTGCGAGGGCAGCATAGGACGTAGCTTGCTTCTCTCGATACCAGGAAGGGGAAGGGATCGGGTGGGTGGCTCGGAATTATAATCCCTTCCCATTCAAAAATGTCTACTAAAAAAAATTACCAGATCAGCACTGCTTGAGTCCTAGTCAGATAAGGCAACATGGGGTGGGGAGCTTGGGAAGGTTCTCCTAAATGTGTGCAATTGTATTGTTTTGTAGGTATCCATCTATCTACCTTAATACCTTCCACAGGTCCAAGAACACAGGGATATTTGATCCACTCAGCATGGATTGCCATCATCCTCCTCCTGGCAAAGAAATAAAGGGACTAGGGGGTTCCCCTATGGTGCCACACTTAAAAGAGTAGCTAAATTCCCAGAGCTGGAGTGTGAAGGCCCTCCTCACAAGGAGGGACATAAATGTCAAGAGCTCAGCGATGCAACAATTCAACTTCTTTTCGGTTCACATGCCTTGCTTTACTCCCTTTTCTGGAGATTCAGATTGGGTTATGCCTGATCAGGGGCTGCTGTAAATGGCTGCTGCCATGCTCCAGACAGGCTGGGGTCTCCTTCTCCAACAGGAAAATTGGGAATTAGCACTGGTCTTGAAAGAGCTGCAGACAGTCCCCTGCCTCTTAACAACTCCCATCAACTGCCAGGAAACTTTCAGCTGCAGGCAGCTGACCACACCCCCTGGCTCTCGTGCACAGTTCATGTGACCAAGAAGCTCAAGGAGATTCTGAGGTTAACCCTTTGGGGTCTGGAGACTCAGACATGTCATTTATTGGGTCACTGTGGTTACATCCTATTTAGCCAGTGGATGAGAGTGGACTACCCCTCTTTATAGATCACTGGTGAGGCTCCGTCTGTAACACTGTGACCAGTTCAGGAATCCTCAGTTAAGTAAATGCAAAGAAAGGCTGCAGATGGTGCAGTGTATAGGGTTACCAAAATGATTCAGGGACAACAGAGCAGATCCTATGAGGATCGGCTTAGGGCACTGAACATGTACTCACTGGAGGCCAGAATGAAGAGTGGCGATATGATAGAGATCTTCGAGATCTTTAAAGGAATGAACAGGGTAAACTGTATGGAACTATTCAACAGGAATGATCAGTCAACAACATGGGGACATGAGTGAAAGCTGGTGGAGAGGGGGGAGGTTCAGGAGGGATGTGAGAAAGTTTTATTTTACAGAGAGAATGGTGGAGCTGTGGAACAGTCTGTTGATGGGGTAGTGGGTGTGAAAACTGTTAGTGGCTTGAAGCACAGCTGGGGCAGAGCTAAGGTCTTAATAGTTACTCAAGGGGGAAATGGTAAGGCAGGCGACAAGGGGGCACAAAACTCATCTAGACAGGAGGTCTTGGGGTAGGAGAGGGCATAGAAGGGCAGACTGTATGGTGTGATGGGTCATTTTGTGCCATGTTGTCTATGTTTGTATGGACAGGCAGTGCCGGGGTCATGGACATAATGGACTACATAGCTGAGCTCAGAAGGCAACTTGATAATGATGTTTCTTACCACCCTCTGTCCAGTGATCTGACACTGCCCTTCAAAAATACATTGCCGAGTACATATTCATTACTACAGCATAGACAAGGGACTTTCTGATTACAGATAGTCTTTTTAGATCCACTATTATCTATATCCTAAAGGGTTAGAATATCCTGCTGGCAGATCAATTACATTTGTTGTAGCTTCTTGGACAGAACCATTGTCACATTTTGAGGGCTTGTATGTTAAACTATTTGTTAATGATCTCCCCCTCCTATATGCAGAGCACCAGGAATATTAAGAGGATTCTTAAATATTTGGCTCATGCGGATGACTGCTTTCTAGTCTCCTAGATATTAAATCACTTTATGTCAGTATTCCACAGCATTCGGGTATTGCTGCTGTCAATTATTTTTTGAGCCAACAGGATCGCGAGGTGTCCTCTCCTACTGAGATACTCCATTAGTAAACTAGATTTGTTTTAGAATGTAATTCATTAACTTTTTTGGGAGAGTTTTTTTTTCCTTCACTTTAAAGGTACAGCTTTGGCGGCAACTTTTGTCCTAACTTTGTAAACATGTTCCTGGATTTTCAGGAAAAGAATGTAATTTACAATGAAAATAAAAATTCTTTTTTACAATAAGATTGGTATGTATAAATGGATGCTACCTTGATGGCATGGCAGAGGAGCAACACTGAGCTATAATAATGTATAAAACATATTTGTGTTTGTGATGAGAAATGTGACCAGATTCAGTTATTCCTTTTTTCTGCTAGTTTAAATATTCTTCTGTTATAAGTTCTGTTTGTTATGGACACCCAAAATGACTTCCAGATCATATGTTCAGGTAGCTCTCAGGAGAAAATACTGGCCAACTGCTAAGTACTATATGTCCCACAAGCTCATCTAGTTTCAGACCATGACAAATATGAGAATGCCACTCCCAACACCCGAGACATCCTGCAAAATAAGGTCATAAAAGCTGGAAGGATGCCACAGGAGTGAAAGATGCCAGCTGATCTAGATGATGTCATACACACACACATGTACACACTGGGTAGGGCACAGTCACTCAAGGGAGAGGTCACTCCCCCCCAGCCCTGAGCATATAAAGCTGGGGAGCTAGGCACTCTCTCTCTCTCTCTCTCTCTCTCTCTCCCCCTCTCCCTCTGACTCTTTACATCTGGAAGAGGGTTGGAGCCCTGCAGGAGCTAGCCTATCTCAGTGAGGGACGGACAGACTCAGTGGAAGTCCTTTCAGGCTAGTGGCAGGTAAAATAGATGCTAGAAGAGCCTAGATGTTGAGATCATTGGTCTGTATAGTTGGCATTATTTTCCTTTTTCAGTAAATGTGTAACCCTTTTTGTCTTATTGCATCAATAGCCTGTTAATTTGTTAATACTTGTAGTAAATACTAGTAAAGACTATCTTTCTGGAATCAGGGGCTGTGCCTCATTACTGAGAAGGTAATTTCAATATTTCTGCCGGCACTACGAACTCTCTGTTCACAGTCCACTGTCTGAAGTGCACTCTTCCGAATATTATTGTGCTTGACCTTCCTGACCTGGAGCAAAGGGGTATTTTCCTGATATAATCAGGTGGTGGCAGCCCAGGGAAGCAGATACCCAGACAACTGCCATGTAAGCTTGTACAGCCCAAGGGGCAGGTTGTCACAAACTTGTGGCAGTGGTGTGGGATCAGTGTCACAAACTTTTGTAGCTGTGCAGATCAGTGCACAAATTTACAGCCAGAATTTGTGTACAGTGTGCTTTCCTAGGGGACAAGGATCTCTGGGAGAAAGCTAAGAGCCTTACCTAGTACACAGAAAAACAGAGAGTGGCGGTAGAAAGTTACCTTAACAGTCACGAAACAGGATATACAAAAGGATTACATTGTTTACTACTGTTCTTTTTATTTCTAGAAACACTGCTTAGTGCAGTGTAGCTAGCGAGGATGTTTTCAATACAGCAGATGTAATGTCTCAGCTCCATGAACTGTGCAAAGACAGGGGGATTGTCTATGAGGGCCTGACAAAAAAATGGACTCATGGAAGCCCTGGTAGAGCAGGACTGACTGCAGAGCAGACAGTCAGTCCTAGCTCTAGGTCAATATAGCACGAGCAAAAAGGCACAGTCAATTATCACGCAGACAAAACAGCGAGAGGAAAAATGTGTCAGCAATACAGTGCAAAGCTTACGACCGTAAAAAGAGGGGTGGAACTTGGGGGGAGAAAGTCAGTTGGGGGTTTACTATTACAAACTCCGGGAGAGGAGGGAAGTTGGGGGGTTGGTGGTGGGGGATTTACTATTACAACCCAGGGGGGTGAACTTGGAGGAGAAGTTGGTGGGGGATTTACTATTACAAACCCAGGTGGAACTCGGGGGGGAAGAAAGTCGTTGGGGGGTGATTTACTATTAGTAACCCCAGGAAGGTGACAGTTGGGGGGGTGATAACATCATGGTGCTGTTTTATTCTGTTCGATGTTTTTCTAGATGCTATTTTCCCAGCGCCTTTTTTGCAGCACAATTCTTGCCATGCTAAATTGACTGGATACTGCTGGTCCCTGGGGCATATGACCAAATGTCTATGAAGTAGGCTGTCGCTGATGACAGTAACCAGAGTAGTGAGACTGAGGACACAAAGGTTGAATCAGAGGGGGACCATGTGCCACGGGCTGGTGAAACAGCACAGCCCAAGCCTGAGTCAAGAACCAGGGCATCTAAGTCTCTAAATCAGGCTGAGCTCATGAAAATGGAGCTTGTGTTGAAGGATGTGCATCTGCAGTGGGCAAAGCTTGAGATCGAGAGGGAGAGAATAAGGCTGGAGGCTGATGAAAGAAAGGAGGCACACCCGCATGAAATCCTGATGCAGCAGGAATGAGAGCAGGAATGACAGCACAAAAAAGAGATAGTGAAATTGTGCCAGAAAGCACAACAGCAAACCATAAGTAATGGCATAAAGGTCAAACCCACAAAGCCACAATTAATTGTAAAATGTGTCCTCAATGTCAGGAGGGGGTGGTCTTGATTTGTACTTAAAATCATTTGACAGGGTATGTGTGCAGTTTAAACTGGACAGTGTTTTGTGGATGACCCACCTTATACCATTGCTTACTGGCCGTGCTTTGCATGCATTTGCGAGACTGGATAATCAGGACTGTATGGACTATGATAAAGTTAAGAGGGTGTTATGGAAACATTTTCAGCTAACTCCTGAGGCTTATAGGAGAAAATTCAGAGAATTAAGAAAGAGCAGAGGAGACTGCTATGTAGAATTGCATGTTCACATTTTTATTTTTTTGTTTTATTTATTAGTATTTTGGAATATTAACCTTTGAGCTGGAAGCTCATTTACAAAGGTTCTACATCATACAAAAAGAAACAATAACACAGGGTTCACGTAGTAGAGGAACATTAGTATGACATAAGTGGGAGCTACAGAGCACGGGAACATAGGAACAATATAAGTGCAGAGTTACAGAGCAGGAATTAAACATTCAGGTAAGTGCATAATAGACAACAACAAAGGAGGCAGTCAGGCAATTACCTTTGTCAGGAGTGGTAGAGGGAGGGGGAGAGAGAGGAGAGGGTGAAGGAGGTGGTAGAGCGTGAGATAGGTAAGAGGTAAGAAAAAAGGAGGGACTGAAATAGGAGAGGGGAGGTAGGGGCAGGAAGATGGGAGTTAGGTGAGTAGGCAGGTGATGGAGGGGGAGAGGAGTGAGGCAGCTGGGGTGAACATTGGAGTTGGCAGTCACAGCTGCTTGGACAAACTAGATGGACCATATGGTCTCCTTCTGCCGCCACTTTCTATGTTTCTATGCTTAAAGAGGTCAGGTGTTGGAGGAGTTTTCTCTTAAATAGCCCAAGTTTAGGCTCATTAGCTATGTCTGGGGGGGAGATCATTAAGCCAACGGGGGGCACAGCAGGCAATGGACCTGTGTGCCTGTGATGTTCTGAAGAAAGGGACTTTCAGCAGTTGCCTGGACATACCTCTTGTCCGGTGGGGGTTGGATGCTCAGCTTAGGAGGTTCAGGTACCTGTAAATATGTACCTATCTAGACCTCTAGACCGCTGAGTGGATGGGGCCAAAGCCAGAACTGCAGAGTAAATAAAAGATTTGTCTATAAGGGAATAATTTCATCAAATTGTACCAGAGGACCTGTGTACATGGTTACTGGATCAGGCATGCAGCTCCATTAAGGAGGCAGTAGAAAGTGCTGATCTATATATGGCCAGCAGACCACATGCAATGTAGGAACAATGGTGTGTGTGTGTGGGGAAGGGAGGTAGCACATGGTTTTAAGGGGACCCAGGAGGGCAGCCTAAAGTAAATCAGCCTGCACTCAAGCCCAAAACACAAACCACTGGCCCTAAGGGGAACAAGGAGCCAGGGGCCCAGAAGTACTACATTTGCCAGAAAATGGGGCATCTGGCCTATGATTGCCCTATGAACATAAACAAAGGGCAAAAGCCTGGGGGAGGAGGTGACCAAGACAGTACCCAGCAGATAGCACCCTGTGCACAGACTATAGTGCCACCTAACTCCTCCAAGCATATGCACCCTATCCTAGTTAATAGGACAGTAACACAGGGATTGAGGGACACTCGGGTCTCCATCTTCATGGTGAGGCAGGATGTGATCCAGGCAGAGCAGATTCTGCTGGGGCAGTTTTCCTAGATTCAGGGAGTCACAGGTCCAGTGGTCCAAGTACCAATGGCTTGGGTCTTCCTGAGCTGGGGAAGTGGCCATGGGGTACAGGAGGTGGGAGTTGTACCTGATCTTCCTGTGGATGTGATCATGGGAAAGATTTTGACAACAGGGAAACTCTGGTGTGTGTTACTACCCTCAGTCTGGCAAAAGGGCAAGCTTCTGAGGAGAAGGAGTGGATGACACAGCCTGTGCTATCCCCTCCCTCAGCAGCTGAGGAAGCAGTTAGTGTGGGTGAGTGGCTAGCTAAGAGTAGTAGCCCTGAGCCCCAGCTTCAAGGTCTCAGCCATGGGTGGATTTCCTTCTGAAGGGGAGTTGGGGAGGTCAGATGGGAGGAGCTGGGCTGAGCGCAGTTAGCTGATCCTATCCCACAGAAGCTGAGAGAGAGATAGCAGATAGTGCTGAGGACTCTCAGGGGAGTAAATAGTTTACTGGGAGAATGGTCTGTTGTACAGGGAATGTATACCACAGAGGGGGTTAGAGGGAGAGGTACTCTGGCAGCTGGTAGTTCCTCAAGCTTACCACAAGCAGCTTTTGGCTCTGGACCATGACATCCCTTTTTCTGGCCACTTGGGTATTAGCCACACAAAAAGGCGGCTCTCCAACAATTTCTTTTGGCCTACTATATACAAAGATGTGGCAAATTTCTGTCGGACTTGTCTACAGTGCCAGAGGGTGGGAAAGGTAGAGGACAAGGTTAGGGCAGCTTTGGTGTCCCTGCCTATTATTGATGAGCCTTTTAAGAGGGTAGCCGTGGACATAGTGGGGTCACTGAGCACCTCGGGTCACATGGGAAAAAGGTACATACTGGCTATTGTGGACAATGCAACCAGGTACCCAGAGGCAGTGTCTGTGTTCTCCATTGAGGTGGAGAAAGTGGAAGATGAACTCCTGGGAATCTTTAGCAGAGTGGGATTTACCCAGGAGATACTGTCAGACCAGGGAACAAAGTTCATGTCTTCACTCATGACTAGTCTGTGGAAGAAGTGTAGGGTGAAACAGTTCTATGCCTCACCCTATCACACTGAGACAAATAGCCTGATTGAGCAGTTCGACGGGACCCTCAAAACTATGCTCAGGACATTTGCTAGCCAGCAGAACAGAGGGAGTGGGACAAATATTTGCCCCATCTCCTGTTTACATACAGGGAAGTTCCACAGGAGTCCACAAGGTTCTCATCCTTCAAGTTCCTGTTTGGTCACAGGGTGAGGGGGCACCTAGATTTAGTTAGGGATGAATGGGAGGGGGACATTGCCTCCCAAGGGGAATCTGTTGTGGAGTACACCCTGAATTTCAGGACATGGCTTAAGGAGATCATGGGGCTTGCCCAGGAGCACTTAGTCCCTGCACAATAATGGCAGAAAGCTTGGTATTACCATGGGCCAGAGCCTGGGAGTACGAAGTCAGACAGCAAGTGATGGTACTCATTTCCATAGTTAGGAAGGTGAGTGAGGACAATTATGTAGCGGAACTGCCTGACAGGAGGGGCAGGCAGAGGGTATATCATGTTAACATGATGAAGCCCTACTGTGATAGGGAGGAAATGGTCCTCGCTATGTGCAGTGCGCCAGAAGAGGAGAATGAAGCTGATCCACTGGTGGACCTCCTCAGGGAGGTGCAGGAGGGATCTTCAGTGGATAATCTCACTCTCCCCAAGCAGCTGACACCAGCCCAGGCAGAGGAGATGAGGGGGGTGCTGTCAGCATTTGAGGGGATGATCACACGAAAACTGGGGTACACTACTAAGGCTGAACACCACGTGGACCCTAGGACCCAGGTACTGCTGAGGCAGTCTCCCTACAGGATACCAGAGGGAGTTAGTGGGACCATGCAGAAGGAGCTCAGAGAGATGCTGGCTCTTGGAGTAATCCAGGAGTCCAGTAGACCCTGGGCCTTGCCTGTGGTCCTGATCACCAAGATTGAAGGTACCAAGCTGGCCCAGTGGTATAAAGAGGGCTGATGCATTGCACCTTATCTTCTGCCACACCAGCAGCCTGTGTTCAGTGGCAAATGAGGGTTGCTGGGGGTCAGCCGGGGAAGGAGGGAGAGGATCAAGTATCCAGAGGACAGCTCTCATTTCCCAGGGAGGGTGGCTTGGTGTTCCCATTGAATGACTGCTCCTAAATGGAGGCGTGAGGGTAGAACATGTCTGGGACAGCAATGATGGGCGGGTTCTGTGGGACTCCGCAGTGTGTGCACACCTCCACGTGCACACATTGATGGGCGCACCCCAGCAACGGGGGAAAGGGAGAAAATGGAAAAGGAGCAGCTGGCAGACTCATGAAGCCCTGACCATGCCCCCAACCCATGGCTCTGCCCCAGAATTTGATTGTGCAACGGGGTGGGGATGATCCTCTGCTCCTGGCCCTGCTACGGGGGGGGGGGAATCCTTGGAGGACTCGCCTGGAGTCTTAGCTGGGATCAGGAGAGATGCGCTCACGGGAAGATACAGGACCCTCTCACCAAGAGAGCCGAAGCTGTGCCTGCCAGCCCCTTGTAGGAGAGAAAAAACTCTATGAAAAAAAAAAGAAGAAGGATGGTATCACACAGTTCTACATTGACTACCACAGGCTCAATGGCTGCCTGGAGTCAGATGCCTACCCATGCCCAGAAAGGATGAGACCTTGGAATGGCTTGGGGGGAGCCCGTTTCCTGACCACAATAGACCTAATAAAAAGCTTCTGGCAGTTACCCCTAACCCCTGCAACCAAGGAGAGGTTAGCCTTCTTCACCCTATTTGGTTTATTCGAATTCCAGGTAATGCCATTTGGGATGAAGAATTCACTTGCAACCTTGCAGCAGCTTGTGGATTGGATTCTGGCTGGGGTAGGTGAATATGCACTGGCGTACATGGATGATATAGCCATTTTCAGCCAGATGTGGGAGGATCACCGCAGGCACGTGAGGGAGGTGTTCTGCCAACTGAAAGCTGCAGGGCTGACAGTTAAAGCAGAAAAATGCCAGATAGCCATGGCAGAAGTGTCCTTCTTCTGGCACCAGGTGGGCAGTGGATACCTCCATCCAGAGCCTGTGAAGGTTGAGACCATCCAGACTGGCCCACCCCAATGACAAAGAGACAGGTAAGGGCATTTATGAGAACAGCTAGGTACTACAAGAGGTTTGTTCCTTTCTATAGTGATGTGGCCAAGCCCCTGACAGACCTGACAAAAAAGAAAATGCCAGAGAAGGTTCTCTGTATGGAGGTCTGTGACTCTGCTTTCCAGCAGCTGAAGAAGGCATCATGTGGGTCACCAGTGTTCGCTAGCCCCAGTTATGAACTCAAGTTCATCACGCACATGGACACCTCGGACCATGGGCTGGGCACTGTCCTGAGCTAGGTTACACTGCAGGGGGAGGGGCACCCCATAGTGTATCTAGACTGGATGCTTGTGCCCAGGGAGGAGGCATAAGCCACTGTGGAGAGGGACTGTCTGGGGATAGTGTGGGCCCTTCAGAAGCTGCAGCTGTATTTGTACAGGTGGGAGTTCACTGTGGTCACAGATCATAATCCCCTGACATGACTCCATAGGACTAGTGGGCAAAATATAAAATTACTATGCTGGAGTTTGATACTACAATCACATAACATGACCATGCAGCACCACAGTGGTTCACAAAATGCCAATGCAGATGGGTTGTCTAGGCAGGGCTAAGTGCATGGCAGGATATGTTAGGCACTTCCCTGTCACTACAAAAATGACAGCGTATCTTGGGGGGTCACCTTAAAGAGACAAGCCTTCATTTCCCTGGGGGGGGGGGGGGAGAGATGTGTCAGGAAATGTGACCAGATTCATTTATTCCTTTTTTCTTCTGCTAGTTTAAATATTCTTCTGTTACAAGTTCTGTTCGGGATGGACAACCAAAATGGCTTCCAGGTCACATGTTCAGGCAGCTATCAGGAGAAAATACTGGTCAACTGCTAAGTACTGAGTTTCCCACAAACCCATCCTGTTTCAAACCCTGGCAGATGTGAGGGTGCTGTTCCCAACACCCAAGACGTCCTGCAAAATAAGGTTGTAAAAGCTGGAAGAAGGATGTCATAGGTGTGAAAGATGCCACTTGGCTTGGATGATGTCACACACACATCCCCCTCCCCCCACACAGATACACACCTGGGTGGAGAACTGGCACTCAAGGAAGAGGTGATTCCCCCACAGCCCTGAGCAGATAGAATGAGGATCTCTCTCTCTCTCTCTCCCTCTCTCTCTCTTTCTCTCTCTCTCTCTCTCTCTCCATCTAGAAGAAGGTGGGAGCCCTGCAGAAGTTAGCCTGAGTGAGGGAAGGACAGACTCAGTGAAAGTCTTTTCAGGCTAGTGGCAGGCAAGATAGATGCTAGAACAGCCCAGATGTTGAGCTTCTTCTATCCATCATCTGTCTGTATATTTGACATTACGTTCCTTTCCCAGTAAATGTGCAGTGTAACCCCTTTTGTCTTACTGTATATATATCTTGTTTATTTGTTAATACCCATGATAATTACTAATAAAGACTCTATTTTTCTTGAATCAGTGGCTGTGCCCCATTATTGAGAAGGTAATTTTAATATTTCTTCTGGCAGTACTATTTTTCTGTTTATATAGTCCACTGTCCGAAGTGCACTCTACCAAATATTATTGTGTTTGACCTTCCTGACCTGGAGCAACAGGGTATTTTTCTGATATAATCAGGTGGTGGCAGCACAGTGAAGCAGATACCCAGACAACTGCTCTATAAACTGGTACAGCCCAAGGGGCAGGTTGTCACAGAGTTAAAATGTTTTCTTGTTTTCATTAGATGGTGTTTGTATTAGTTGTATGATTGTTAAACCTTTTTATGGTTAAAATTTTAGTATATGTATCCTTTTGTATACTGTATCCAACTTCAACTCACCTTCAGGTGTGTTGCAATAGTGTGTTTAAATAAACTAAATTAAAAACTAAACTAAGCTTTTGTGTTTCAGTTATTACTGTATCGTCATGCTAGCAATGCTAGTTTGAGATCTGCTGTTAGCCAAGTAAAAATAAAGTTACTTTTCTGTACATCACGATATCAAAGGCAGAGAGTACAGAGATAGAGAGAGAGAGAGACAAATCTTTCTCACAAGTCCACAGATCAGAATACAGTGCTTAGCTAGCAGTTGTCACGCCATCTCTAATTTACTGAAAAGCCAGTTTCTAAGAGCTAAGTAAAATTACTCCAGTGAAGCAGCCTTTAGATCCCAAGCACTGCATTTGGAATATTGTGTTTTTCCAGAGGGTATTATTGTAAGACAGTGGCAGCAGCAGTACCGCAGGCTGAAAACGCATCTAAAATTGATTAACTCTACAACAAAAGCAGAATTGTTCAGCAAGGTCCAAAACCAAATGTTGTTACAACGTTTCAACAGAAGCTCAGAGTCCAGGCTACTTTAAATAACCTTTGTTTGTGCTTGGAACAGATCCAAAGCTGCAACAGATAGAGGCACAGTTGCCTGGACAATCTATAGAAGAGCAAGTACTTTGCATAACCTCCTGGTGCTCAGTGTGCAGCCATTTCAAAAACCCACTGCATTCAATACAATGTACCTCAAGAAGACTTATGGAGACATCTGCAATTAACTCTCTTGAGTGCTGAATATTGTTGGAATTAATTTAGATTCTGGACATATGTATACTTCAGCAGCACTGCAACTGAAGGTGTGCAATCAAACAACTGCTGGGAGCAATTGCTTTAGTCCCTCACAATAAATATTGGACATTTTATAGAAATGGGCTGAGCTTCACGAAGTTTTAAGGGGAAACATATATCAGACAATAATGCAAGAATTGAACCCAGTTTACATAAATTTAAGCTTAAATGTGAGACTAAAACAAAGGTATAGACCCAGTCTCCCCACAGTTTAAACTGACTGTGGAGGATACCGGGTCTTGGGTAACCACAGTGATGGGCGAGAGAAAGGAGAGCCTAGCTACTGTAGTAGCCCCCCACATCTGGGGGCTTGTAGCAGCACAGCAGGTATGAAGAGAGCTGTGGTTCTTACTGGACTAGGTGAAGAAACCGAGATGAAGAATGCAAAGAGAGCAAGCATCAAGAAAAACAAAGGGATGCGAGGACAATGGAATCTCAACAGTAGTAGTAATGTAGGATCAGAGGTCAGATGGAAGGGGGTATGCCTTGATACCAGCAGCCTACGTATCAAAATCAGTGAGCTCCAAGCGCTGATGGCAGACACTGAGGTGGACCTAGTGGCCATCATGGAAATGTGGGCATCAGAAAATAACGACTGGGAACTGGTGGTCCCTGGGTCCCTGTGTATTCTGTGTTCAGGAGGGATAGAAGAACAGGTAGAGGGGGGAGTAGCCCTTTTGTCAAAGAGGGCATTGAGGTGGCAGAAGATGGTCTGTCAGGAGTAGTAATGGAGAGACAGAGTCACTGTGTGTGCAACTTGCGGCAGCCTCAGGAAACAAACTGTGCTTGCGGGTGATCTATAGACTTCCAGAACAATAGGAGAAGGGGAGGAGAGGGACAGAGAGCTCATGGAAGAACTTGAAAGAGGAGTAGCAAAGGGGGAAGTAGTGGTAGTGGGTGACCTAAACCTGCCAGACATAGACTGAGATGTCCCGTGGTCAGAAGCACCAGAAGTCACTCCTTGCTGGATGCATTCCAGGACTGTCTACTGGTACAACTAGTTAAGGAACCCACCCGTCAGTCCACAATTTTCCATGTGGTGCTTACCAACGCAGAGATGGTGTGAGCTGTTGGTGTAGGGGAGTCACTGAGGAACAGTGATCATAACTCCGTTTGGTTTGAATTGGCCCTTGGGTCCGGAAAGCCGCAATCAAGAGCTGAAGTCTTGGATTTTGGATGGGTGGACTTCATTAGGCTGAGAGAGCTGGTCAGGGATAAGTTAGAAGGGGTGGATAACATGTATGGGGTGGAAGAGATATGGGGACGATTAAGGGGGCCTTTCTCGAGGCACCTAAGGTATGCATGAGAACAGTGACCAAAAAGAACAGGTTCAAGAGACTGTTATGGTTCTCAGCATGGGTCAGGGAAGTGGTGAGGATCGGGAGGAGGAAGAATGGGGAGAATGTTAACTGAAAAACAGGGAGGCAAAGAGGGTGGTTAGGGAGGCAGAAACAGAACTGCGTATTGAGGAGAGGGTCAAGAGAAGAGAGAAACAGCTTTTCAGATATGGTAGAGAAAAAGGAAAAAAGGAGGGGAAATCACAAGGCTAGCTGAGTCAGGTAGGGTGATAGAGGAGGAGGGGCAAAAGCTTGCCATCTTCAATGAGTACTTCTGCTCAGTTTTCACTAGGGAGGACAGTAGGCCTTTGCCAGACAGTGGTATCAAAGCAGTCACCATGTGGGTCCCAGAAATGAGGCAGCCAATATTTACTAGCAAAAGGGTCCTGAAAAGGCTGATGGCCCTAAAGATAGATAAGGCCCTGGGACCTGATGGGTTGCATCTGAGAATACTCAGGGAACTGGCAACAAAACTGACTGAACATCTGGAAGGTCTATTTAACAGCTCACTAAAGACAGGGGTAGTTCCGAATGATTGGAGTGTGGCGGACGTAGTTTTGTTCCATAAGGGGGGAACAAGGACTGAGCAGGGAACTACAGATCTGTCAGTGTTACCTGTATTGTGGGGAAGTTGATGGGTTCATTGGTCAAAGAAGACGTCTTGGACTACTTGGGGAGCAATGATCTCCAGGATAGTAAACAGCATGGATTTGTGGCAGGGAGATTTTGTCAGACTGACCTGATAGTTTTCTTTGACTGGGTGATGAGGGAATTAGATAGGGGCCATGTTGCAGATTTTCTGTACTTTGATTTCAGCAAGACTTGCGACTTGGTGACTCACAGATGCTTGCTGAAGAAGATGGAGGATCTGGGTGTGGCTAAGGTCATAGTGAACTCAGTAGGTAACTGGCTGAAGAGGAAGCAGCTGAGGGGTGTGGTCAGTGAGGTCAAATCAGAAGAGAATGTCCTGGGTCCGGTCCTCTTCAACATGCTCATCAGCGACATTGGTGAGGGAATCCAGGGGAGGTTGTGTCTCTTCGCAGATGACCCTAAGCTCTGTGGGAGGGTGGATAGTCATAAGGGAATCAGGGAAATGCAGAGTGACCTGCAAAGGCTCGAGATGTGGTCTAAGATTTGGCAGTTGAAATTTAACTCCAAAAAGTACAAGGTGATGCTAGGGAACAAGAACTTCAGAAATGAGTACTGGATGGGTGAGGTAAGGCTCAGCATTACGGCTGAGGAATGGGACCTAGGAGTTATCATCAGTGATACCCTTAAACAATCAAGTAAGTGCAACAAGGCCTATAATAAGGCAAACAGAATGCTGGGGCGTATCAGGAGGGGCACTGGCAGCAGAAGGAAAGCGGTAATTGTACTCCTTTATAGATCTTTGGTGAGGCCTCAACTGGAGTACTGCACCCAGTTCTGGAGTCCTCACCTCAGGAAAGATAAGGAAAGGCTGGAGACGGTGCAGTGAAGGGTGACTAGGATAATCCAGGGCCAAAGTAGATAAGGAAGTTAGGTACTCATTGGCTAAGAAGAGATATAATGGGGTTCTGCTTACACTGGCATCTATTTACACCCCCCCCCCGCCATGCGGACTTCTCTTTTTTCTGTAGATTCTGTTTATAGGATTCATAGGATAAAACGAGCTGCTCGACATTTGTTTAGTGGTGAAAGTCATATTTTTGATTACCCATGTATTTGTCTAGAGATAACTTAAAGGATGCCATAGTTTTACACATGACTATGTATTTAATGTTAGCAGAGTAAGAAACGGGCCCCCAGATTTGTGGGGGGCCCCGAACCTGACTTTTTTCCCCACATTTGGATTCTACATTCCAGATTCCAAAGAAAGAGTATAATGTGGCAAACAAGTATGTAAACTACTGCACAAATTAGGCTACTTAGATATTTGGCGCCACCTACATGGGCAGGATAGACAGTACATGTTTTATTTGACTCCTCAAATTTACTCTGGATTAGACTACTTTCTGGTCCTGAAAGAAATGAGGGAGCAAGTTACAGACAGCTGGATGGGAGACTTGGGTCTTTCTGATCATGCCCCCATTTATCTATAAATCACCTAGGCATGGTCAAACATAATACATTCTGGAGGTTAAATGTTTCCCTCTTACAAATTGAAGAGGTGCAGAAACTGATCCCAGATTTTATAGAACAGGCAGTAAAAGATAGGAGGCAGTATAGCGCAATGGTTTAAGACTCTGAGCTGAAAATCTGGAGACCTGGGTTTGAATCCAACAGCCACCACTTGTATACTGTGTGATCCTGAGCAAGTCACTTAACTTCCTTGTGCTCCCAGGTCGCACCTGTAAAGAAGCTTTCAGCTTAGTGTGTCTCTCCTGGTAAAAAAAAAAAAAAAAGATAATGACTCCCCAGAGGTTCCCCATCTGGTGCTGATACAACTAAAGCTATACTCAGGGACAAATTTATTGAGCTATTCTCTAGGGAAAGAAACTGAGGGAGGCACGAAAGGCAGAGCTTGTGATGCAAATCAGAGACCTAAAGATCCTCCAGAAAATAAAGCTTGATAAGAACTGGGGGGTAAGAGGCTACTCCAACTTAAGAAGGGGTTGGATTCTATCTTGATTTATAAAGTAGAACAACATCTCTTATTGTTAAGGCAGAGGTATTATGGTGGGGGACCTAGGGCCCTGGAATTGCTAGCAGGCTGCTTGAGAGCACAGAGAGCTAAGGCGCAGATCACTGGGCTGACTCACCCCCAGACAAGGAAGATGTTTGGTACCATCCCTGAAATTGCAGAAGCCTTCAAGGCATACTACTCCATTCTATACTGGGGCGAACCTGGGACCTCAGCTGTTTCTTGATACCTACAAAAGTTAAACCTACCACAGGTAATGGAAGAGCAGAATGAGACTTTGACAGCACCCATCACAGCCCAAGAAACTGGTAGTGAGATAACCAGACTTAAGACAGGAAAATGCCTGGGGGACAGATTTTGAGAATCAGTTCTCCCCCTCCTTCTGAGGGCCTATACAGCTGCCCAAGAGACCAAGGACAAATAGCCCTCTCGTGATCACAGGCAGTGATCTCTGTGATCCCTAAGCCAGGCAAGGACCCCTCAAACTGCTCCTTCTATCACCCAATTAAATATGGACTAAAAAGCTGCTTACCTCCACACTGACATGTTGACTGGAAACTATAATACTTCAACTGATTTATTTAGATCATTCAAGTTTTGTGCCTGGCCAATAAGTCCAAGATAATATCTGAAGCAGAGTACATATCATTGGCCACCTTAATAGAACTCAAAAAGTGGCCTTTTGGTTAGCTTAAGCACTGAAAAAGCTTTTGATAAAGTCTCTTGAACGTATTTGGAGGAGTTCGTTGCCGGGTTTGGCTTTGATGAGCATTTTGTAAGATATATCTCTGGGCCAGATATTCAAAAGGGTTGCGCCATGTGCAATAGGGTTGCGCCTGCGCAAGTCCGAACTTGCTCCATTCTGCGATATTCAGCAGGAGGCAGTTGCACCACTGAAAACAGGCTGAGCAACAGCGCAATGCAAATGAAGGCATGCTGAACTGGAGGGGGAGGAACCATGCATAAACTGCACAGCCCGATATTCAGCCGGGCTGTGCAGAGTTGTGCAGGCGCAACCCCCAACCTGCGCCTGCATAACTTTGAGCCAAAAAAGGCTTAAGTCGAGGGCCACCCACAGGTAGCTGCCGCATTGCCAAACACAGCAGCTGCCACCTGTGGCTGGCCCCACCCACCTCAGCCTTCTGCAGTCGGATCATGGTAAACAGGTAGAATTTCCACCGATTTCGACGTGTTTAGCTTCTCATTGATCGCTGGCAGTCGTAGCTCTCATCGGCGATCTCGGTGGTTCACATGAGAACGCGATCGCGATGGTGTAGTAGACTTGTTCTCGGTGTTCAGTGGTACTCCGATCACGGCTGGTATTGGAACATGAACATCCCTTAGTACCATCACCATTACAGCCATTACCGCCCGCATTGCCGCCGGGCGGCAGCATTCACTGCTGCCGTTCGCTGATTGCTTGTTCAGTAGGCGCTTATTGCGTGTAGAGTGTTACCGGGCGAGTCTATATATATGAAAGACAGTCCAGTTTTGTGAATGAAATCACAAAATTGACTGTCTTATGAATAAGGGCCGCACCATTGGCTCTGCTCTGCACCAATGCATGCAGCCCTACCGGCAGTCAGTCAGCGGGCGGGGGCGGCAGGTGGATGGGATGCCGTCCCGCCGCCGCCGGGGAGCGGGGGTGGGCTCGTGGGTGGGTGGGGACATTAGGCACCAGGGATGTGTTCGGGAGGGTGTTTCATATACCATCCCGCGATCGATTTACGGTCCACTGGACCACCAGGGATGTGTTCGGGGGTTTACTTACTACCATCCCGCTGATCGCGATGACGGTCCACTGGACCACCAGGGATATGTTCGGGGGGAGCCACATTGCTGCCCGCGATCGGGCTGGTGGGGGGGGAATTAAACTATGCCCGCGATCGGGCCAGTGGGGGGTGGTGGGGGAGATTCTACACTATTTTGCCCGTGATTGGGCTGCAGGGGGTGTCGGTCCCAGACAGCTGCTGCCTGGCAGGGTGCCAGGCGCAAGTCCTCGGGGATCGGCGCACCTGCATGCTAATGGCATGCAAATGGGGCCATAATCAGATGCAAATGGCCCCCCCTGCGCCTTGCATGAATTATGGCCCCATTTGCATGTCACCTTTTGAATATTGGGATTTTGCGCATGGTGCAATGGTACTTGCGCCACCACAAGTTGAATGCTCCACTTGACAACCTTGGCGGTGGCTAGGTTCCACTGCTTATGCACAGTGGCTGTGGTTAGGGTGATATTCAAAGGAGTTGCTCAAGGGCGCAACTACTTTGAATATCACTCTGGACACACCCCTGCACAACTATTTTGTGCAGCGCAAGGGCTTGCTCCACAAAATAGCGCAGTTTGAATATCTGGCCCCTGTTACATATAGAAATCCAACAGCATATGTCAGGGCGAATGGCCACATTTCTGAGAACTTCCCACTGGGAAGGGGTAACCATCAGTACTCGGCTTAACCTACAAGTACAGAGTGTTCAGCTAGGTGGTGTAAAATACAAGTTGGCTCTCTACACCAATGATGTGCTTCTATATTTAGCTGATCTGGAACATTCCCTCCAGGCAGTCATGTAAGAGATCTAGACCTTTAATAACTTGTCTGGTTATACCGTGAATACAACTAAAACAGAAGTCTTAGTATTCTTGTACAAGGTCTCCCCCACCTTAAACAACAATTCCCAATGAAGTGGGACCTCCCTTCTCTTAAATACTTAGGAATTAATCTGGGACTCCATTCCAAAACTTTATTTCCAAATAACTACCACCCTCTATTGAACACGCTGGCTGTAGGCTTTAAATGGTGGACTCTCCTCTCCCTGCCATTGCACTCTAGAGTGCAAGTAGACAAAATAAATGTACATTCTAGGTATTTATACCTCTTTCAATGTGTTCCCTGTTCCAACTCATTAAAAGATTTTACAACTTAACAAAAGCAAATCCTGACCTTTATATGGCAGGAGACCTGGGCCAGAGTTTGACAGTCCACGCTTCACCTGCCTAAGAGGCAGGGGGATGGGCACTCCATCTTCTGGTTAGATACCGGGTAGCTCCTGAAATAAGTGTGGTGTTGTTATGGGTCAACACGAACTACAGATCTCATTGGAAAACAATAAACATGGCCGAGGACTTCCCCATACCACTTCAGGCTTGACTTTTTAACCCTGAGGATTATACTGCACTCCTATAAGACACACTTAAGGGGATCTGCACAGTATTAGTGGGGTGGAAGTGAGGTACATCAAAAGGCCCCACTAGGGAGAGGATGTGGTTGTACAGGTGGTGGGCATGGGATGACACATTTATATCCACAACCATTGTTCCCTGGTTTAGAAGAGTTTACCTATAGCACTGTGACAGCGCGAGATGCCGACATCCCTCACAGCAACAGACACAATGCCAAGTGTGGGCATTGTTCTGTCAGGATATTGGCATTGTTTCATCAGGATCGTGCCCCAACCCCCACACCCCCTGGTCTCTATGTATACAAACTCAGAGTCAGAGTTGTCTCAGGCTGGGGCGCAACACCGGGAGCTGCACTGCTGGTGTCTGCAGGGACCAGCAGAGCGACCCGATGATTTCTGGCAAAATCTGTCACTGTGCTGATCTTTGAGGTTGCAGTGTCGCTCTCTGGTCAGTACACTGTTTAGAAGACAGGCTAGAGGGGGTTTACACTCAGTCAGACAGCTTAAAAATGGGTATTTAGTAAGAACTTCTGAAGACTCTGTACAGAACTTTGTGTGGACTCGAACTGTTAGATTTCAATACTTTCAAATGAAGGATCACATTAGTATGCTGATTAGGAACAGGAAGGGAGACCCATCTGCCCTCAGCCCTATTCCTGCTTTCAAAGTAATTTGGGGGTCCGCACAGGAAAAAGGAGCCATTACAGTGCTGTACTGAAATTATATTGAAGAGCAAGGTTGCTCATCTTACTATATAAAACTGAAGTGGGAAGAAGAGCTGGGTGCAGTATTAACAGATAAACAACTGGGTAATATGTGGGACATGGTCTGGTATACCTCCTCCTCCACCACAGGGTGAGAATTAGATACTTCTTGGTTCCCTCACACAAGCAAAATGGAATACTAACATGTTAGCAGACTGCTGGAGACATTATGGGGAGGGGAGGGCCACGCAGGCACATGTTTTCTGGCTTTGCCCTCACCTGCAGAGGTTTTGGTCTGTGGTGCATCACAAAATACCTCACATTTTAAATATCCAGGAGACCTTGACCTGTGAATATCTGCTACTAGGTATAAAACCTAGATCAGTGAAGGAAAGGGATGGTATCTACCTATGAGGAATACTCACAGCAGCAGCAGCTAAAACCTATGACAAAGCAGTGACTTCAACTGGACCCACCCACACAGTCAGAATGGGCTGAGAATACAGACAAAATACAACTAATGGAAAAAAAATCACTATGGTACAACATAAGTTTGAAGTTTACGCAATAATCACTGGACACGATGGGACCTAGGACAGATGGGCATAGACTCAGATTTGGACTCTTAAGCATTTCAGGACTTTGGAAATTGTCACCTACTGCTACCTTGATGAACTTACACCTGTGTAATATACAGTTCCTCTTCTAAACTGAACTGTCAAACAGAGGGGGTGATTTGTGACCACAGGTTTTACTAGTCACTGTTTAGGTGACCCGTTGGCGCCAGGTTACTTCCAGGAACAGCTGTATTGAATACATTTTGTAACAGTGCTGTCCAAACCGAATGTTTGCCATACACGTGATAACTTGTTTTGCCAGCTAAATATGTATTTTGCTTTTTTCATGACTGATCAATAAAGAAGTATAAAAAAAGACAATTCAGGGCCAACAGGGAAGGTCTTATGAGGAGCACTGCAAGGCAGTGAACATGTACTCACTGAAGACCAGAATAGAGAGGGGGGACATGATAGAGACTTTCAAGTTCCTTAATGGAGTTAACAAGGTGAACTGCAAGGAACTTTTTAGCTTGAATATTAGCTTGTGGTCAAGGGAACATGAGTGGAAACTAACTCGAGGGCGGCTCAAGAGGGATGAGAGGAAGTACTAGTTTACAGAGAGGGTGGTGGAGTCATGGAACAGTCTGCCAGCCAAGGTGGTAGGTGCAAAAGCCAGTAGTGGCTTCAAGCACGGGTGGGACTATATGACTATATGAAGGGTATTGTGGTTGCTGGGGGTGGCAGAACCAGAGTGGAGATTTGGGGGAGGATGGGGAGGTATAGGACCCTGGAGGGATAATAGGTCCCAAGGCTAAATAGGTATCAAACCATTTGTTCTGGATTTGTTCTTATTAGGACCAATATGGCATTAAACATTTTGTTTGTCAAGGCTAAACAGGGAAATCCGGCAGACTGGATGGACCAATGGGTGGATACGTCTAGAGTATGGAGTTCAGTACTGGTGCCCACACCTCAAAATGGATATTAACCTGCTGGAGAAGGTCCAAAAGAGGGCAACAAATATAATAGTGGGTCAGCAAGGTAAGGCATGCGAGGAGAGGTTGACGACACTGAACATGTACTCCCTGGAGGATGGGAGGGGGACATGATTGAGACCTTCAGGTACTTGAAAGGGATAAATAAGGTGGATAAGGAGGGTCTCTTTAAACTAAGTGGTAACCACAATATGAGGGGGCACAGTCTTAAACCGGAGGGGGAGAGGTTTAGGAGGGAGGTCAGGAAGCACTTCTTCACAGAGAGGGTGGTGAACACTTGGAATGTGCTGCCAGAAGAGGTGGTCTTGTTGAAGATGGTGGGCAGCTTCAAGAGAGGCTGGGACAGGCATAGAGGGAAGGTAAGGATCATGGGTGTGGAGGATGGAAAGGTTGGGAGGAGTGGGTAGGGGACAAGGTCAGTAGCTCAAGCTGTGGACCCTGCAATACGAGCAGACTAGATAGACCAAATTGCCTTCTTCTGCTGGTTTCTTCGTGATCTTTTTCTGCCATCACTGTCTCTGTTTCTGCATTTCTAAGTACTATAGTTAGTCAGTCAGACTGGAACAGGTGCTGGACAAATGCCCGTGCAACTGGTATATATCCTGGGTGGGATCCAAAGTGGTAGATTGGGTAAGAAACTGGTAAACGGATAGGTGACAGAAAGTAACTTGACTCCAGATGGGTGTTTGAAAATGTTTTGTTGTGGTGACTTGGCAGCTGGCAAGATGGTACTTGGCAGCTGGCAAGATGGTAGCCTAACGCTGGAGCTCTGAACTTCCCTCTGTTATCCTACAACATCCTTTGTTTGACCAGTGAGAAACTTATACCACCCTAGCATGCCAGCCACTGACCTGGTGATCCTGTAGATTCAGCTCCATCCCATTTTGGCTCTGGATACAAGTAATTGTTTGCCACCTAAAATCCCACCGGTTTTGTTCTTCTGTTCACATGGGAAATGGCTCAGAGACAGTGACTCCTCCATTTGTGGTACCTGACCCAAACATGAAAGAAATAAAGAACATGTTTGAAATGCTGATGGCTCAAATAGGCAAATTAGAGGTTGCTACAATTAGAAGAAGGCCACAATTCTCCTACATTGAAATCAGTACAAAAGGTTTGCAAGCTCAACCTTGTATTTACAATACAATTTAATAAATTTAGTTGGGTGGCTCCTGTTGTAACATAGAAACATATAGAACATAGACTTTGACGGCAGATAAGGACCGCTAGGCCCATCTAGTCTGCCCATTTCCCTACCTACAGGATAGGCCGCAGATCCTAGTTAACCAACAGCCTATTTCTTCCTACCCCCCCACAAGAATTGCCTTATGTCTGTCCCATGCATTCTTGAATTCTCCCACAGTTTTAGACCCCACAACCTCCTCAGGAAGGCTGTTCCATGCATCCACTACCCTCTCTGTGAAATAATACTTCCTCACATTGCACCTGAACTGCCCTCCTTCTATCTTTAAATTGTGTCCCCTTGTTCTTGCAAGTCTCTTTTTCTGAAAGATGCTACCCTCTTGGACTTTGTTGATTCCACTGAGGTACTTAAAAGTTTCTATCATGTCCCCCCTCTCCCTTCTTTCCTCAAGGGTATACATATTAAGCTCCTTTAGTCTCTCCTCATACGGCTTCTCTTGCAGACCCTGCACCATTTTAGTTGCCCTCCTCTGGACTGCCTCTATCCTGTCTATGTCCTTGCAGAGATGGGGTCTCCAGAACTGGACACAGTACTCCAGATGGGGTCTCACCAACTGTCTGTACAGAGGGATAACAACTTCCTGTTTTCTGCTGATGATGCCTCCCTATACATCCCAGTATACCCCCAGCCCTCCCTACTGCCTTCTCACATTGCTTGCTAACCTTAAGGTCATCTGATATGATTACCCCCAGGTCCCTTTCCTTTTTTGTTGTTGTTACTACCTCCCCACCCATTGTGTATTCTTCCCATGGGTTCTTGCTTCCCAGGTGCATTATTTTGCACTTCTTTGCATTGAATCCTAGCTGCCATACTTCTGACCATTCCTCCAACCTTTCCAAGTCCCTTTTCATCCTTTCCAAGCCTCCTTGTGTATCAACTAACTCTGTTGCAGATCTTTGTGTCATCTGCAAAAGGCATACTTTTCCTTCCAGTCCTCTGCAATGTCACTGATGAAGACATTAAAAGGACTGGACCCAATACTGAACCCTGCGTACCCCACAAGTAACCCCCTTCTTCAGAGTGGACTCCATTTACAATTACCTTCTGTGTCCTGTTGTCCAGCCATTGTTTTTACCTAGGCTATCACCCTGGGTCCCACTCCCAGGCTGGTTAATTTGACTATTAATCTTTTGTGAGACTGTGTCAAATGCCTTGCTTAAAGTCTAGGTAGGCCATGTCCACAGCCCCTCCCTGGTCTACTACTTTGGTCACCCAGTCAAAGAAATCTATTAGATCTGCCTGACATGACCTTCCCACTGTGAATCCATGCTGCCTTGGGTCCTGTGCTCCACTGGCCTCTAGGTACTCGACTATTCTTTCCTTCAGAAGTGACTCCATCACTTCTCCTACCACAGATGTCAGACTGACAGGTCTGTAGTTTCTGCCTCTGTCTTGACCCACTTTTGTGAAGGAATCACATCCGCCTTCCTCCAATCCTCGGGTACCACACCATCCTCCCATGATTTATTAAAAGAGTAGCCAGTGGTTTCACTAGTTCTCCCTTAATTCTTTTAGAATTCTAGGTGAATTCCATCAGGACCCATTGCTTTGTCCACCTTCAGTTTTAGGAGTTCTTGCAGAACCCTTTCTTCTGTGAAAGGACTGGGATCAAACCCCTATCAAGAGTGCTTCTGTTAATTGGATTAGGCACTTCCTCCTCCTCTTTGTGAATACTGAGCAGAAATATTCGTTCAGTATTCCTGCCTTTTCACTGTCCCCTCTGCCCACCCACCGCTCATTCTATTCAGCCTTACTATCCCTCCTTTGTCTTTCACGCTTGCTGATGTACCCATAAAAGGTTTTATCCCTTCTTAACTGAGTTGGCTATCTTTCTCAGTTTGGGCCTTTGCTATTCTGACTTCCTCCCTGCTTCCTTCAGCCTTTAATTGGTACAGCTCTCTGTCCTGCTCCTTCTGTTTCCTTATACTTCGGAATGCTATCTTTTTCTTCCTGACTTTCACAGCCACTCTTTTGAGAACCATAGTGGCTTTTTTTCGCTTTTGATTTGTTTATTTGCTTCACACAAAGGCTTGTTGCCTCTGTGATGGCAGTTTTGATAATTCCCATTGTTGCTCCACACCTCCTTCTAGCCTGTTTGCTAGTGCTTTTCTGAGGCACTCTCCCATCTTGCCAAGTCAGCCCTCCTAAAGTCCAGCACCTCACTTTTGTATGGCTTGACTCTGTAGCTGAGTTTAACGTGAACCACACTGTTTGATGGTCACTTGTCCCCAGATGGCAACCACTCTAGATCTGAGATCCTCTCACTGCCCCGCTTGAGAGTATGAGGTCTAAGATTGCTCCCTCACAAGTGGGTTCCAAAACTAGCTGTCTCAATGCCTGCCACCTGTAGGGCATCAAGAATGGCCCTGTTTTGGATGTGGCTGCAGCAAATGTGCTCCAGTTAACATCTTGGCATATTCAGGTCTCCCATCAACAGTATCTCCCTTTCTCTGCCATTCTAAGAATGCCTTCTATCATATCCTTGTCCATTCTCTCCCCTGACATGGGTGTCTGTACACAACCCCTGTGCGGATTGTGGTGCCCTTTCCAGTCTCAAGGTGACCCTGGTGCCTCTCTCCTCCCTGTTTACTCTTTTGTTCAGTTGCTTTTATCCCTTCCTTTACATAGAGAGCTACTCTCCCCTCTTCTCCCTGCCTGTCTCTCCTGTAGGTTATGTACCCTGGTATGTTAACATCCCAGTCATGGTTCTCTGTGTACCATGTTTCTGTGACTGCTACGATATCCAGGCATCCCTCTTCCATTAAGGCCATCAGCTCAGGGAGCTTGTTGCCCAGACTACGGGCATTGGTACTCATTACCCTCCATTTCCTGATGGCCTTACTCCTTTTTGCCCCATCCCTGTTGTGTGACCAAAAAGAAACATATGGTTAAAGTTCCAGGGCCTTATCCCCCCCCCCCCCATTTTGTTGCATCAATACCTGTACTTTTTTCCAAATTAACTCTAACAGGGGTTGAGCTTGCAAACCTTTTGTACTGATTTGAATGTAGGAGAACTGTGACCTTCTTCTAATTGTTAAGCTCCCTATTAGACACATGTGAGCCTTTCATTGGCCAGAGCACACTATAAGTAATGAAGCCAGGAGAGTGGTCTCTTCAAAAATATAGAGGAAGCAAGGAGACCTCAGCTCTGATAAGGCAAGTTAAAATGTGATGCTTTTTACCTGACCGATGGAGGTGTTCACTTTGCCGAAGTGGTCAGGCTTAATCATGGTTCAGCTGGATGATGAGAACCAAGAGCCCCTCTGAAAAGTATGAAAAGTAAGAATATTAGAGTTAATTTGGAAAAAAGTGCAGGCATTGATGCAGCAAAATGGGGGTGGGGAGGCCCTGGAACTTTAACCATATGTTTCTGTTTTTTCACACAACAGGAGCCACCCAACTAAATTTATTGAGCTTGCAAACCTTTTGTACTGATTTGAATGTAGGAGAATTGTGACCTTCTTCTAATTGTTAAGCTCCCTATTAAAGACCTGTGATCCTTTCATTGGCCAGATCACACTATAAGTAATGAAGCCTAGAGAGTGGTACTATATCTTCAAAAACATAGAGGAAGCAAGGAGTAAGTAAGTAAGTAAGAATATTAGAGTTAATTTGGAAAAAAGTGCAGGCATTGATGCAGCAAAATGGGAGGGGGGGGGTAAGGCCCTGGCACTTTAACCACATGCCCCCAAAAATAAAGGCAGGGTTTATCATCATCACTAATTGCTTCATTGCTCTGGGTGTATCATTTCTTCTGGCCTCAGGAAAACGCAAGGTTTGCCATCATCACTAATTGCTTCATTGCCAACATTCTAGATGGATAATTTCTTCTGGCTCCAGGAAAGGCAGAGTTTGCCATCATCACTAATTGGTTTATTGCCTGCAGTCTTGGGTGATCTTGCCTATGTACATAGGTACCATACAATAATAAATCAATATTTCTACTATTTTGGTGTGCAACTGAATCAAACTAGAAGTAAAGAACAACAAAAGAGACAATGAGTCTTGACATAAGGTCTTTTTTTATTGTGGGAACAGCTGACAAAAGGCCAGGATTTAGATCTTCATCAGTATCATCATCATCTACTGTGAATGAGACCACCCTTTACTGTCTTTCCATACCCTTGATGGGACAATCCTAGAAGACACCTCCTCATTCAGATACCTTGGGGTTTGGTTGGACCAACACCTCAACTTCTCTGGCCACATTGACGCCATCCTGAAAAAACTGCGCCCCAAGCTTGGTGCCTTATTCAAGAATCATAGTTGCATCCCTCCTACAGCACAGCATGAACTAGTCCAGAAGATGATCTGCCCCATTTTCAACTACTGTGATGTAGTCTTTGGTGGAGCTCCCAAATCCCAAATCCTCCCTAACCAGATGGGACACTCTCTTTAACTCCTTCTGTTGATTTGCCCTTGATGTTCATCACGCACTCATCACTGTGATCTCTACCATGCCCTGTCCCTTCCCCTGCTTGCCAACAGATGCCTCAGTCATTGTGCCAAACTCACTTCTAAATTTTGCTTAGGAGAACTTCCTTCCTACCTCTCATGCTCACTCTCTTCCCCCTCCTTCCTCCCACTCTCTCAGATCCTCTGACACTTGCACTTTGTTGGTCCTCCGTCACACCACTCTCATTGGTCAGTCAGGTTTTACCCATCATTTCCAGCAAATCTGGAACTCCCTCCCCCCAATTACGGCACTCCTCCTACTACTACTCCCTTGCCTCTGCCTTACGTAACTTTCTCTCAACTAACTGCTCCTGCTTTAACCCTCCTTAACTGTCCTCCTATGCCTCTGCTCCTCTCCATGACTCACATCCCCTATTAAACCTTCTTCCCACACTGAGCCTGCTTCTCAGCATGCTCTCCTCTCCCTTCACCACTTACCCCCTCACTCCTACCTCTAACCTACTTCCATTACCAACTTGCCCCTGCTTAGTTTTGACCTCTGGCAGGGTTCTCAGCATCCTGGAGGGGTCTAGCACTAGGCAAGTCTCCTCCTTCCCCTCCCCTTCCCCCTCTCTCCTTTCTACCCAACTTGTTCTCACCTAAATCTGCCCTCTGTTGGGATTCCTAGCACCCTGGGGATGTCTACTGTCATGTAACTTTCTTCCCTCCCTCCTCCTTTTTTCTTTTCCTCTTCTATCCCCCCTATTCCCTCTGCCCAACTTGTCCTCACCTAATTCTATCATCTGGCAGGGTTCTCTGCATCCTGGAGGGGTCTAGCACTGGGCAATTACTCTTCCTTCACTCCCCTTCCCCATATATCCTTTCTACCCAACTAGTCCTCACCTGATTCTACACTCTGGCAGGGTTCTCAGCATCCTGGAGTGGCCTAGTCTTAGGCAAGCTTCTTCTTTCCCATCCTCTTCCCTCTTTTCTCTTCTTCCTTTTTTTTCTCTCTTCCCAACTTGTCCTCGCCTAGTTCTGCCCCTCCCCGGCAGGGGTTTCAGCATCCTGGAGGGGTCCAGTGCTGGGAAATGACTCTTCCTTCCCTCCCTCTTCCCCTCCTTCCTCTCTACCTAACTCGTCCTTGCCTGACTCTGCTCTCTGGCAGGGTTCTCAGGATCCTGAAGAGGCTTAGTCTTCGGCAAGTTTCTCCCACCCCTCCTCCTCCTCCTTCCTTTTACAATGTCCTGTACTATCTCTACCCAACTTGTTGTTGCCTACTCCTGCCCCTTATTCTAAGTCCTCGCCTCATTCCGCCACTGGCAGCAATCTCCGCACTCTGAAGGGGCCAGTTCCAGGTATGACTCATCCTTCCCTTCCTTATCTCTTACCCCCACCTCTCTCCTGCCCCACTCTCTACCTCCCTGCACTTAATCAAAGGAATTAGTTCACTTGAGCTGATAATTTGCACTTTTGTTCTGTCTGAGGTGCTCCAAGATTGCACTAGCCCTGTGTTAACTTGCCCTTCACAACTGATTTTTTTTTTGCTCACTTTTCTCCGGTAATGTTCCCCCCATCTTTATCCTCTCCTTCCCCAGCTGGTTTCCCCTGTCTACCCATCTACCCTCCTTGATGTCCCCCCACTGGACCTCATTCATTCAATAATTGCTAAATAATCTGCCTCTTAACCATGATCCATTCCTGCAAGGAGTTGATACCAAGGCTACATTAAATTTCGGTACTATGTTCCTCAGATATGCCACTTGTAATTAAATGCATAGTCCACAAGTATGGTATATTTAATTGTATGTTATGTCACAAATGCAACTGTATGATTATTTGTGATATTTTTTAACTGTACGTCTTGTTACAAATGTAATTGAATGTTTAATGTCTCAGATATGTTAAATGTTAAACTGTATGTCTAATTTTTCATTCAATTGTACCCCCAAGGTCTCACCAGGAGACGAGCAACTTGTTGGTCAGTGTGCCTTCCTGGTGAAACATTTAAATAAATCAAAAAAATAGGTGGGCCAAGTGGTCCTTATCTGCCGTCAAATTCTATGTTTCTATGCAAATAAAAAAATAAATGTGCACAGACATAATGATAACCGATACCGATACATCTTGTAATGTCAAACAAGTGACACAGGATGCCAGGGTGAAGGCCTCATTACTAGCAGCAGTACAACAACTGAATTCATTGAACAATCTTCTATCTATACTGAAACAGACTGGTCCCAGTCCCTTACAGTATCTTCAGTTGGTGATAACCCTATACTGATCTTGGAAATAAAGAGAAAGGCACCGCTCAACCTCTGACTAATTTCAGAACTAAAATTTATTGAGGTAAAAGATGAGGCTTTAAAGGGACACTGTCAAGTTTGGAGCTGATTTTATTGCCCCTGTATAGTAGTCACGTATAGGAAGCTGTGAGGTTGCAGAAAACATTAATACTGATTAATTGTGAAGTACCTGCAAGATATGGCATTTTTTTGTAACCAAGTATATTAAAGTCAGTCTTCTGTACATCCCCGATGCGCGCTTCCACAAGCAGGAATGGCACCGAGACGTGGGTGAGCTCGTTCGTGATCGAGCTCATAATTTTGGTCATGTAATAGCTAAATGTGGAGAAACATACCCCCCGAGCCACAAATGCCTTTAATATGTTTCAAAAAGCAAACCGATCACTCGATCTTGTGTTATTCACTTTATACATGTGGAACTTGCACTTCCGGGCATGCGCGCTAGAGTCAACTGCCATGTTGATAATGCATGCCACAGTATAGGTCACATGTGCCCCATTCATTACAATTCACCAACAGTTTGAAACAGGGCCTGGTAACATGCAAAACAACTTAGTACACCCAAAGGTGTACTAAGCTACCCATAGCGCCGAAGCTGCATCTCGAAGCATTTTTGAGATATAGCTTCTGAAAAGTACCCCAACCATCACAATGATGATTGATGTCAAAAGCTTCACTGGTCAAAATGTGAAAGTCATTCCAGTTTTGGGGAAGTCGAAATACTTCCCAGGTTACAACTTTGGAAGCCAATATAATGTTGTCAGGGACAATTTTGTAATATACACATTACAGATAATGCCATGCCCCCATTTATTCAGAAAAAAATATCACACCATTGTTTGACTCCATGCCTGCAAAATTCAAAGTCACCTATATTTTTCACTTTTAGGAGTCAAATACATCCCCCTTAAATAATTAAATGAAGCCCTTGGCTGATGGCATGTTGCCCCACCTTCTCAGGGGTCTCTGCTGGCAGGTTCAGGAGACAGTGAGATTAACGTGTTTTTCCTAACACATGCAATATTTCCTTCCAGGTCTCCCTATTTTCAGGAGTCCCCTTATTTTGACCAACCCCACACCCCCAACAAACGTCTCATACAGTCACACCACTATCCAAAATATTCATAATTCACAGGATCTTCTCTTTTACTTGATCTATCACTGAACTTCTGTCATGCTGTACACATAAACAGGCTAGCTCTCCTTGATTTACTGATCAAACATCTGAGAATGTTGCAGATATGCCTCGGCTGCACTATGCAAATTATTTGGGATGCATCATGCAAGAAGGAGAAAGCAACATACTGTCTGTTTTCTATAATATGCATATTTCACCTGGGTTCCAGAGATACAAAGCACCCTCCCTCCATAGTCTTGCATCACATGGACTCCGGAGACACATGGCACTCCCAGCCTTGCCTTACTTGACATGGGTTCCAGAGACACACAGCACCCCCCCACCTTGCCTTATTTTACATGGACTCTGGAGACACAAAGCACCCCTAGCATTGCCCTACTTCACAGGGGCTCTGGAAATGCATAACACCCATGGGCTCCGGAGACACAAAGCAACACCCCCCCATCCTTGCCTTACCATACTTCACGTGGGCTCTGGAAACAAACACCTCCCCTAGCCCTGTCTTACTTCACATGCAGTCTGGAGACAAACACACATCTCTGCCTTGTCTTATCGTACTTCACATGGCTCTGGAGACTAACGCCCCCCTCCTCAACCTAGCCTTACTTCACATGGGCCTGGAGACACAAAACCCCTCCCCTCCACCAGCCTTACCTTACTATACATGGGCTCTGGAAACAAAAAACAGCCTTCTCTCTAGGCTCCTTACCTTACCTTACTTCACATTGGTACTGGGGACAAGTACCCCATCTCCAAGCTTGCCTTGCTACACATGGGCTCTGGAGACTAAAGTACCCCCGCCAGTATGCGACGCCAGGCTGAGGAGGCCAAAAAGGTGTAGGCCTGGCCCATTCAGGGTCTCTCTCAGCTCTCTCTATGGTGGCAACTTGTGTTGACACTGCCAGAGGGTCTAGGATCTAGTACAGCTCCACATCTGGCCCTACCCTACACTCCAGCCCCAACCAGCTAGCACTGCCTGACCAACCCAAGTTCCACAGAGTCCTAACTTACTCATCCTAATTCCTGCCCATGCCCCCACCTTTACACATAAAAAAAAAATATTTACATACCATCTGGAGTTGTGTGCTCCTAATATAATTATCTTGTCTAAAATAACAAGATTCCTATCGCAGAACAGCGAGCAGTAATCTGATTTCAACAGGCAGTACAACAGCATTGCCACACTAGTCCTCTGGGCTCCCAAAACTGTGCTTGTTCTCTCTCCCTTTCCATCTCACTGTCTCTCTCTGTCAAGTCAGTGACAGTGAACAAATAAGTTGTTCCTAGGAGCTCAGTGTGTAGGGACTACTGGCTACTACTTTTACCTCTGGTGTAAATCATCTATAGTCTGAACTGAAATGAACATTCCAACTGTACTCATTCAAGGAGGTCATCTGGACATCAAAGAAAGCAAGCACAGCAGCATTTTTTTTCCACAATAAATAAGGATAACAATAAGGATCTCTGACTATCACCTTTTTAAAGTATCTGTGAAGGACTAACTTTGGTGCCAGCTGTGGATATTACTTTTAGCTGTGGGAGGCTTTTGTTTATTTGTTTTCCAGGAAGGCGGCCGTCAAAGCAGTCAAGCAACAGCATGTTATCACTTAAGGCTTGTTTACACCGCCAACTTTGCAGCACATCAACCCAGAAGTGCACAGGTTGATGCACTACAAAGTCGGCTTCATAAACACTTTCCAGAGCACCACGAGTGCAGCTCGGATCCCTTTTCTGCTGCAGCTCAACTGTGGGTACCCGTACCCATATCAGAGGCGAGCAGGTTAACCGACGTAAACCATTTGATGCTCTTGTTTCAATGGGAAGCCTTCTGTCCCAGTGTCTCCCAGCATCCTCTGCTAAATTTACAGCCCCTCCTTAGAGCGACCTGCAGTGCTGCAAGAGCAGGCTTTGTAAACACTAAATTGATGGAGGAACAGCCAGCACAGTGAGGTAGCAGCGCAAATGCAAGAGTGCTGCGGCTGTTGAAAGATGGTGTTAGATAAACATCTGTCTCATGTACATCTTAACTCACTTTGATGCCAGTTGTGTGACTATAGGTTGGGGGGAGGCTATTGCTTTCATGGATGGCTGTTAAAGGGAAAACATGGTGTTAATTGCTATTTTTCACTCAGGCAGGTCTGCTGCAGTTTGTGCTCCTGACTGAATGCAAATCAGCAGCTTCAGCAATGAGAAGTAAGGGGGCCAAAACATGGCCCCCCCCCCAGCATTTTTTAATTACACAGAACTCAGGGGGTCCTCCAAAAAAGTAAAGGGTCCCAGCCCCTCAGGCTCCCCCGCGAAACTCTGAACCAGTTGTAATTCCTGGCCAGATGGCCCAGTCACCCGTGAACACTTTAAACTGGCAAACAGAATTAGATTGTACCATAGTTCAATTGATTGCTTAGTTGCAGGGAGCTACCCTGGTTTTTACTCACTGTACCCAGACAGACAGAACAAGGTGCAGGTGACATCCAAGACCTGTGGCTCTCTCAGGCTGTTGATGGGGACCAGGGCCAACATGACTCACCTCCGCTTCATGACCTTTCCCTGTAGGTGGCTGCAACCTGCACATAGCTGCATCACAGGGGCTGACTCCCTGAAGCTGGTCTCTCACCAGGATGGTGCTGCTGATGGTATGGGAACAGTCAGGCTGGCCCACGGATGGCAGAGGCCCAGACAGGAAAAATGTCTCTTGAGAATTTGAATGAATGCTGGTGATCCTCTAGCTGGCTTTACTCAGGATATTTCTCTTCAGAACTACTGGCTCCCAATCAGTACAGGAATCCCTGGAGCAATTTCTCCTCACAGTCAGTAGGCCACAATCATTGTGGGTGAAGACCATTAAACTTTCTCCTTCTCGGTAAACGGCCAGTTTCTCTGTTGCTTTGGCAGAAGAAACCTCTTTTCTCTGCTTACATGCAGTCCCAGATCACTCGATCCCTCCTGGGATTGAAGCGAACTCACAGGAGGCAAAAGCAGGCCTTTTCATGCTGGTAGACACTGAGCCACACAGGCTCCTTTCAGTTTGGAAGCTAAAGCTGGACTGCGCTTCTAACTGCTGCAACAGTACTTCTGTCTCTTTCTGCTGTTAGGCAGAATGAAATGCTTGCAGGTCCTGCAGGGAAGGCAAGAACAGGCCTTTTCCCTGCACTTCTCCTCATTTTTCATAGGAGCTTCTTCTTGGTGGCTCGAGCTGAACACACTCCATAACAACTACTGAACTTTTTCAACACAGTCCTGTCTGAAGATCGGGATTCCTGGATTCCTGTTGGCTACCCTTGCTGCCAATCACAGTTTGAGGATCCTAATTGGTAAATTTAGGTCCAGCAAGAAAGTTCACAGCTTTTCCCACAAGTCACTGTAATTAGGACCCCTTTAAGGACCCCTTGGTTTCAAATGGTCCAAACTGTAAGTACAGGACCAAAAATAGCAGCTCCCATCGGAAAGTTTAATACTAGCAACACAAACAATTTATTTATTTGACAACAGAAAGGATTTAGAAATAAATATTTATAGCTACACTAAAGAATTCTCCCTGCACTACAATCGACGGCAGAATGAAGTGAATTGGAGCGATGCCTGGCTGGTCATGAGCCTTGATTCACTCAGACCCAGCCTAAGCTATGTACACCATACACAAGCTGAAGCTCTTAAAATGGTAGCACGGTGGCATATCTGCACACACACGCAAGACAACAGCACGGCAGTGCTAAACATGAATTTAGGTTCCCTCACTGGACGTCTGCCAGGCAGTAGGCATTATGGAAGCCCAGGGAGACACTGAAGGTCAGTCCCTGAATATGGGTGGGGGGGGCTACATAAAGAAAGCTGAAAAAAAAAGGTTAGCAATGGTAACAAATAAGGAAATGGTGGCCCTTTCACACTCCTCTGTTCTTGCCTTTGAATGCCAGAGGAAGTTGGAGACTAAGAATGGAAGGCTTTGTCCTGAATAAAATCAATAATGTACTGTACAGTAAGGAAGAAAACATTACTTACCATAGTAATGTTGTTTCTTCCTGGGGATCCCTCAATATTCTTGACTAATGCAGTTAGCCTCCTATGTTGAACTGCCCTGGAGAAACTGGAATGTATGTAAATGATGGAATGTATCATTGGCTCATGCCATAATTCAAACTGATGCCCCTATATGCTTCTGCATTCTAAAATACTCAGATTAATTACAAAGCCTAACTAGTTTTAAAAAAAACTTGTAATTAAGCAATCTCAACAAGAATTATGTCCCCAACAGGGGTAAAAGAAAATATTGGTTAACAATAAAAACACAACAGACTGGTTTCAATTATTATTTTAACAACTAAATCACAGAACAGGAAGCAATCAGCAGGGATTCAGAAGAAATTACCCCTTTTCTGGTTCTGGTAGGGGAGGCAGGGTGGGAGATTTAAGCATATTGAGGGATCCCCTGAAAGAAACATTACTATGGTAAGTAATTTTTTCTTAAAACCCCAGGAATCCCTCAGTATGTTTCACTAATGCAGACTGCAAAGCAGTACCTTGGGAGGTAGGGTACAGAACCTACTTGGGGAAAAGGTTCTGCAGAACTGCAGTGTCAAACTTGGCATCACTTCTGGACTAAATGTCTAGGCAGTAGTGTTTTGTGAAGGTGTGTACAGTTCTCCAGGTAGCTGATTTGCAGATATCAAGCAGGGGATGTCCCTTGCAGCTGCCACTGAAGCAGCTGTACCCTTGGTAGAGTGTGCCCTGAGGACCTGAAGTGGCTGTTTGCCAGCCTTGCTGTTGCAGAATTGTATACAGGAGACAATCCAGCACACAATGGTTCTTTTGGATGCTGGTCTACCTTTGCCAACCTCCCCATAGGTCAGGAACTACTGTGTGTGATGTGGCCTAAAAGCCTTGGTGCGGTCAACGTTGTGGCTAAGTGCCCTCTTTACATCCAGGCTATGCAACTTCCACTCACCTGAGCTCAAGTGGTCAGTGAAACTTCCTAATGGTCTTGAGTATCACTTTATCCCTGTGGAAAGAAATATAGTTGGTTTCTGTACAGAGACCCTGCAGCTCACTGACCCTTTGGGTAGAAGTGATGGCTACAAGGAAAACAGCCTTCCAGGTAACATATTTTAAATCTGTAGTTGCCAAAGGTTCACAAGGAGGCTCCATGAGCCTAGCTATGCAAATATTCAGGTCCTTGGGGGAACTGGCTCCCTGAGGGATGGGTGAAGGTGAAGGTGAAGGAGCCCTTTAAGGAACTTCCTGAAGATGGGGTGGGAGGCCACTGACCTTTCCTTGCCAACTGAAATATAAGTTGCAATGGCAGCTGAGTGAACCTTGAGAGTGGAGAGCCTGAGTCCCAGTGAATTGAGATGAACCAGGTAGTCCAGAACCACTAGCAGCCCAGCTTGAAGGGGTTGACATCTCTCTGCTTGCACCACAGGGAGAACCGCTTCCATTTGGAAGCATAAGTTTTCCTGGTTGAAGGTTTACCAGAAACCCCGAGGACCTGTAGGACTTCCTCAGAGAGCCGCAGGGTCGAGAACTCTAAGTCTTCAAGTGCCAAGTTGTCAGGGAGAGACTTGAGGTTCAGATACAGAACTCTGCCCTGGGAGGTGGTTAGGAGATTACGCCTCTGAGGAAGGTGGATTGGCTGTGCCACTGAGAGGGCTAGCAGGAGGGAGTACCATGGCTGTCTGGCCCAATGTGGGACCACCAGTATCATAGATGCTGGTTTTCTCCTCAGCTTTTTTTATTTATTTATTAGCTTTCAGTAACCGGGTAGGTGCACTAGGCAAACTGCCTATTTTCAGGCACAACCTGGAAGAGTACAAGTCAAAAATACAGTGGTAACAAATACACATACATTGCAGTACAAATAGAGTTAAACAGATTACAGAGATTACAGAGAAGCCACATGAAGAGAGATTAAAAGAGCTTAATATGTATACCCTTGAGGAAAGGAGGGAGAGGGGAGACATGATAGAAACTTTCAAGCACCTCAAGGGAATCAACAAAGCCCAAGAAGGCAGCATCTTTCAGAAAAAGAGATGTGCAAGAACAAAGAGACACAATTTGAAGATGGGGGAAGGGGGACGGCTCAGGGGCAATGTGAGGAAGTATTTTTTCACAGAGAGGGTGGTGGACATATGGAATGGCCTTCCTGAGAAGGTCATAGAGTCAAAAACAGTGGGAGAATTCAAGAATGCATGGGACAGACATAAGGCAATGCTGGTGGGGGTAGGAAGAAGTACGCTGTTGGTTAACTAGGAACTGCAGCTTATCCAATAGGTAGGGAAATGGGCAGACTAGGTGGGCCAAGTGGTCCTTATCTGCCATCAAAGTCTATGTTTCTATGAGGTCTAAGTTACATAGCACATAGGTGGATGGTAAATATCCCATGGTATTAGAAGTAACAACAGGCAATAAAGATACAGTAGGGGATAGAAGGTACAAACAAGATGGAGCAAAAGGCTAAGTCCAGCTAGAAGACAGTTATTTGGATTGAAACAGAGAAACCTAAGTGCTTATCTGTAGCTTGTAAAGAGAGGGGAAGGGGAAGGGAGGGTTTGAGTAGGCTCGGAGTTATAAGTGCAGGACGGGGTCATTTCACGAGTCATGAGTCTAAGAACATTTACACGAAATTATTAGAACTCTGAGCAACAGGGGGGAGAGAGGGCACAGAGGAACTTCTCCAACCAATCCAGAGCCAAGGCATCCAATGGCACTATTCCTTGAGCTAGAGGCATGCAACAGAACAGGGGCAACTGGTGGTTCTCTAGAGAGGTGAAGAGATCTGTCTCTGGAGTGCCCCACCTTCTGAAAACTGAGTACAGGGCTTGACTATTTAGGGACCAACCACGGTTGCTCTGGCTGATTATGCTGAGGGAGTCTGCCATGACATTGTCCTTGCCTGGCACATGGATCGCATCGGGAGACATGCAATAAATAAGCTAGGCTCCATACTTTCACGGCCTCTGTGCACAGGAGGGTGGACCTGGTACCTCCTTGTTTGTTAATGTAATACATGGTTGTGGTGTTGTCTGTTCTGACGCGCACCACCCAGACTGTAGAGCTAGCAAGACTGCCCCAAGTTCTAGCAGGTTGACGTGCAGTAGTGACTCCTGGGAAGATCAAGTGCCACTTACTGTCAGTTCTCCAAGGTGTTCCCCCCAACTGAGTGCGGCATCTATGGTCAAAATGACCAAGGGAGCCAGCTGCTGGAAGGTTCACCCTTCCCTGAGAATGTCTGAGTCTTTCCACCATTCCAGGGCCTGGAGGAGGTTTTTTTGGAAGGCACTGGTTTGGAAAGGGGGTCCTTTCTTTGTGACCAAAAGGAATTGAGGTGGAACTGAATGTCCCTCATTTGGAATCTGGAACCTGGTACTACGGTTGTGGTAGCTGCCATGTGGCCCAACAGTTGCAGGAAGTGTCTGGCTGGTTCGGGTTTGCCCAGCTTGTAGGAGTACACCAAGGTCAGTATGCTGTTTACCCTTTTCTGTGGAAGGAAAGCTTTGCCTCACAGAGTGTCCAACTCTGTACCCTTGAACTTCAGCATCTGTACAGGTTCCAATTGTGACTTTTGTCTGTTTATGAGAAACTGCAGTGATTCTAGGACACCCTGGGTAAGGGAGAGGGACTCCCTTGTGTGGTGGGAGGAATCTCCTACAACCAACCAATTATCCAGGTAGGGGAAGACTGTGACACCCAGTCATCTGTGGTGTGCCACAACCACCACCATACACTTTGTGAATATCCTGGGTGCAGAAGTAAGCCTGAAAAGGAGTGCTGTAAACTGATAATGACCTGAGGGAAGTCTGAACCTCAGGGACTTTATGTTACTGGGTATGATGGGTGTGTGGAAGTAGATGTCTTTGAGATCCAGAGAAGCTAGCCAGTTCCATCTTGCAGAGTGGGGATGATCATGGCCAAAGTCACCATTCTGAATTTTGGCCTTGTTAGGTGTCTGTTCAGGAGTCCAAGATCCAGAATGGGTCGCTATTCCCATTTTTCTTTTATGTGAGGAAGTATCTGGAGTAGAAGCCCTTCCCTATTTGGGATGTGGGAACAGGTTCTACTGTGTTCATTTGCAGTAGTTTCTGGACTTCTAACTGCAACAGGACTCTTTCTGTGGACGTTGCAGACCTGAAGTGTCTGCTGTGCAGTCTGGAGAATATTGTGAAGGTCAGGGAAAGGCACTGGCTCACTACCTCCAAGACCCACTTGTCTGTGGTAATGGTTTTCCATGCTTGAAGAAATGAGCTAACTGGCCTCCTACAGTGGGTGAGGTGGCTACCTCTACAAATGCATCAGGGGTCCTATTTGGGCTGGATCTTGGCCCCTGATGCCCTGTTCAGTCCATTTTGTGGGCCTCCTGCCCCTGCCCCTGAAGTAACCTCTGGGTTGCTGGTAGTCTGAACCTGCCTGGGCCTAGAAGAAAGGCCTAGGGTATGTAGCTCTGCCCCGCCTTCCCTATCTTGATTCTTGTGCGCTGTACAAGGCCTATGTCTGGCAAAGATGCTCCTAAAATGGACTTGTACTCTTCCACCTTTTTCATGTAGGCCTCAGTGTTGTCCCCAAAAAGAGAGTTGTTCTCACAGGGGATGTCCATGACTTTGGCCTGAGTGTACTGGGATAGACTGGTTGCCCTGAGCCAAGACATTCTCTACAAGGAGATGGCAAGGGCCATGAATCTGGCTGCTGTGTCATTGGCATCCACTTGCCATGTGAAATTGATATTTGGTGGTATCCAATGCTGTGTCCACAAGGTCTGCAGCTACATCACCAGTGACCCTGTCAGCCATGGATTGCACAGATGACCACAGGGCTTTCTGGTACTGTGCTGCATAGGCCATGTAGGTAGCTTGCCTGAGAAGCAAGGAAGCTGCAAGGTACCCTGTCTTCCTCATGCTGTCCGGCTTCCTGGACTCCTTTCCAGAGGATGTGAAGACAGAGGTACCCTGGCCTTGTCACAGGCAGCAGCCTGGACAACACCCTCATGATCAGGGTGGACAAAAAGAAACTCAGCATTTGCTCTGTTGAGCTGGTACTTTTTGTCAATCTTTTTATCTACCCTTGATATGTAAGTTGGAGTTTGCAAGATTTTAAGAGCAGCCTTCCTAAGAGACTTGTGGATAGGTAGCAAGCCTCTTTGTGGAAACTAAACCCATCATGTCCAAAAACTCTGCCTACTCCTTGTCATCCACTGTCTCCTGGGTGGCAAGATCGAGGGTATCAACCATCTGCTGTACAAAGGCATAATGGGAGGTATAATTCTCCTGTCCCCTCGGAGGGGGGGGTGGTCTGAATACCTGCTCTGGGGAGATTTTGGATTTGATTGATTCTCCTTCCTCCTCCTCGTTCTCCTCCTCTGGTTCCTCATAGAGGAACTCTGGTTCCTGGGTGGGAGGAACTGAGGTTTGAACCAGTGGTTGAACCAGATAGCCAGGCTGGGAACCAGGGAACCAGCAGCCTGGAAAGCTTGCAGGACTTGTAAGGCCTTGGCTATGTCCTCTGCTGAGAGCACTGCTGGTTTACTCGCTGAGAGTTCCTTTGCCTTTTCAGCAGGAGCTGCAGCGGTATGTTTCTCTTTGTGCTTCTGCTTGGCAGGAATCATTTCCATTGCTGATTCCACAGGCTCCTTAGACCTAGATGCATTATTTTCAGAGGTTTTAGGCTCCCAGGGTCCTTAGGCCTGTCTTTCCGAGGATGCACAGAGGAGACCTCTTCAGAGGATTTCAAGGGAGATGAGGGGGAAGTCATTTCCTCCAGATTCTTGGCCCTTTTCTTTAGAGTTTTAGGGCAAAGTACTACAAATCTGACAACTGGCAAAAATATGGCCAAGACCGAGACAAACCAGACACAGATCGTGCCTGTCAGCCTTGGCAATGATCTGACCACACTCAATACAATTTTTAAAACCAGTCAGTCCTGTTTTCTTTTTGGGTCTCTCTGACATGCCCAATTTGTCAAGAGATGAAAAGAAAACCATCACCACAGCAAAAAAAAATGCAGTCGGTTCCCAAAACCCTTTTAAACAACCCCAGCTGTAGTGAAAAAAGAGACTGCAGTTGGTTCCCCAGGAACCACTAAAAAAGCAGAAAATAAATTATTTGCTACAGTTCCCCAGGAAAAGGAACTAAAGTGAAAGAGTTTAAATGTAGAAGAAAGCATGGAAACCCGCTGAGGAGACGGTTCCCCTCAGTTCCCCAGAACTGGAGCAGAACCAAATAAATGTAGAAAAAATTCCCCAAACAAACCTGAAAGTACTAGGGGCAGCATTATTTACTTTTGTTATTGAAGTACTGTGTTTTTCAACAGAAAACAACAACATTTATCAAGATGCTGAGAAGAGCTCTCCGAGGCATCTTACTAGGCAGGTGGAGAAAATTAATCTAAGCATTTTAGAATGCAGCAGCACCTAGGGGCAGTAGTCTGAATTGTGGCACAAGCCAGTGATACATTCCATCATTTACATACATTCTAATCTCTCTGGGCAGTTCAACATAGGAGGTGAACTGCATTAGTTAAGCATACTGAGTGATTCCTAAGATTTGAAACAACTGATATGTTTAATTCTCTGTCTCACGGAACAGAGCAAGCTAAAGTATATAGACTATTAGAATAGTTGTTTGATAAATTGTGCCTGATAACATATACAAAAAAAGAATACTGACTACGGAAATACTCTTAACACATGGTTTAATATTATTTGCCAAAAAGTCAAGAAAGAACTTTTACGAACAGTAGATGGACAAAAAAGTACCCTTCCAGACATTAACTTACTGAACCAAAAATTGAAAGCACATACTACTCTTTTGAAAGAAGAGACACAAAAATACTTTAGGATTTGGTGGCAAGAGATGTATACTGTAATAAGTTCAAATGATAATAGAAATGTTGGTTGTTGGTGGCAAAGGGCACACATACATTTCAAGCATCTTTATCAGTATACATTCCTGAGGAAACAAGGAGAATGCATTATAGAAAAATATTTAAAATTCAGAATTTTCTGGGATATATGAATCTAGTGCTGATTCTGAAATAATGCTGGACTTTACTGTTGATTCACTGATAGTCACGTTGCAGGAGGTGGAGGATGCTACCCTTACTTTTGCCTCAAATAAAGCTACAGGGCCAGATGCAATGCCATGTGAATTATATGAGGACAATCTAAATTTATGGGTTCTGACACTGACAATCTTCTTTAATAATTGCTTTAAGCATAGATTTATTCCAGCTTCCTGGCACAAAAAAAAAAAAACATAATTGTTGCCATCCATAAAAAAAGTGTTAGTTTATGACTCTAACAATTTTTGTCTGATAAGCCTATTGGATGTTGCTTCAAACATGTTTTCCAAAATATTTTTAGCCAGATTGAATAGATAGCTTGATTGTCACAATAACCTTTCTTTTTTCAAGCATGTGCCGGGGGTCCTTTTCCACAGTGAATACCATCTTCATACTCAATCACCTTCTAGAAAAGCACTTATTGATTGAAAAAATTAAAATGTTATGCTATCTTTGTTGATTTTTCTACAGCCTTTGACTCTAAACAGGAAAAAAAAAAGTTGGCTTATAATGCATATTATGGGGATCGATAATGCACTCTTAATCCCCATAGTTCAGGTGCACATGAATAATAGTGTCACAAACTCGATCAGCCAGTCAGCCCTCTACTCCCAAAGTGCCAACCTCTGAGTGTATGATTTGTGAACAGTGAACAGAACAAGGTAACCCTCTTGTCTGTTTTGTGGGTTCAAATCACCTTAGTCTCAAGTTCTGGAGGGATTCAAACTGATAACCTCTTGTTAGCGTACCCAATTATCAGGCTCAGATAATTCTGTCTTCGGGGGGCCAGATATCTTTGCCTACGGGCACCCAACCAAGTATTTCAAATGAACCCTTAGAACACTATGCAAGACTTTAGAGAACTCTATCTGTTTTCCAGTTTGGTATACCAATAAGCCCATACATAGTGTTAATTGTAACCTTTAAAAAGCTCCACTTAAATAAAAAGAAATGTCAAGGCACTTCAGGCAGTTTCCATTGTAAAATATCTCTTTACTTTAAAATATCAAAACAGAACAATAAATACAGAACAAATATCCCAAACACATAGGGTGGGATATTCAAAAGGAATAGCCATGCGCAACAGATTCTTTTATCTAAGTCGAATTAGCCATTCTGCGATATTCAGCAGGAGGCAGTTGCTTCACTGAAAACAGGCTGAGCTACAGCGCAATGCAAATGAATGCATGCTCAACTGGAAGGAGGAACCATGATAAACCGCACAGCCGATATTCAGCCGGGCTGTGCAGAGTTGTGCAGGCGCAACCCCAACCTGCGCCTGCAGGACTTTGAGCCAAAAAAGGCTCACGTTGAGGGCCACCCACAGGTGAGCTGCTGTATTGCAGGGCACAACACAGCAGCTGCCACCTGTGGCTGGCCCCAACCCAGTCCCTGTGCCCCTGCAGCCCGATCATGGGCATAGTGTACCCTCACCAGCCCGATCGCGGGCAGCAATGTGCTCCCCCTCCTCCTCGAGCGTATCCCTGGTGGTCCAGTGGACTGAAATGCCCGATCGCAGGTGGTATGTGTAATAAACCATCCTCCTCCCGTACATATCCCTGGTGGTCAGTGGACTGAAATGCCCGGTCTAGGCGATATGTTACTAAGCTAACCCCTCCTTACATTTCCTGGTGGTCCAGTGACCGAATGGCTGATTGCAGCGGTATGTGTAATAAAATTACTCCTCGAACATAGCCCTGGTGGTTGCGTCCTCTACCCACCCACTAAGCCCCACTACCGCCTCGCAGCCAGTGGGCGGTAGTATCCCACCCATTTCCGCCATTCATTTCCGACCGATCGTTCGTAGGCTGCGCACGCCATTGCAGAGCAAGAGCCAGAAGGTGCAGTCATAACATAGCATGACAGTCCAGATTTGTGAATGAATGACCATTCACAAATCTGACTGTCATGTACGGTAGGGCTGCATGCCCATTGGCTCTTGCTCTGCACCACTGGGCATGCAACCCTACCGGCAGTCAGTCGGCGGGCGGCGGGCGGCAGGCGGGTGGATGCTGCTGCCCGCCGCTGCCAGGGGTGGGCTTTTGGTGGTGGGTGGGGGGACACTAGCCACCAGGGCTATGTTCGGGGTGGTTTTATTACACATACCGCCTGTGAGTAGGGCATTTTGGTCCACTGACCACCAGGGATATGTACGGAGGGGTGGGTTTTATTATACATATCGCCCGCTGATCGGGCATTTCGGTCCACTGGACCACCAGGAATATGTACGGGAGGAGGGGGAGCCACATTGCTGCTCGCGATCGGGCTGGTGGGGGGGGAGTACACTATGCCCGCGTTCGGGCTGCAGGGGGCGTCAGTCCCTGAAGGCTGCTGCCTGGCAGGGCGCCAGGCGCAAGTCCTCGGGGATCGGTGCACCTACATGCTAATGGCATGCAAATAGGGACATAATCAGATGCAAATGGCCCCCACTGCACCTTGCATGAATTATAGCCCCATTTGCATGTCACATTTTGAATATCATGATTTTGCGCATGGCGTAATGGTACCTGTGCCACTGCAAGTTGAATGCTCCACTCTGTCAATTTGCAGTGGAGCAAGTTCCACTGCGCCATGCACAGTGGCTGTGGCTGGGGGTGATATTCAAAGGAGTTGCTCAATAGCGCAACTCCTTTGAATATCACCCTGGACACACCCCTACGCAACTATTTTGCGCAGCTCAAGGGCTTGCGCCTATGAATGGTGCAGTTTGAATATCCCACCCATACAATCTTAAAAACAAAACAGTATTTTAAAGTACAAACTAAGCTCTCTTATCGACATAATACTTATCTACTACAGTGCTAATGTTGTCCTTCTTCTCTCAGTCAGAATGAAATTAAATGCATTTCTCTAAGGCTTGCTCAGCTGGGTAAACACAGTCCTGAGCTGGCCTCCTCTCTGAGGTCATTAAACTCCACCTTGGAGTATTAAAAGTTATATTTTACAACACAGGATGTCCCAACAAGATTTAAAAAAAAAATAAGTGACATACTCAATTTCCTCTCCTCAGGTTAACTGGTCAGAACTGGTTTTTGTTCTGCCACACACACACAGACACACATAAACAGTTTCTGTGATGTCCTTCCAAAGCATCCTGGGAATGTGTATTGGACTTTCCAAATTCATCTGGATCCTTGTTATCTACACATCAAAGGTCTTTCTGATGTAATTCAAGGGCTCCCTGCAACACCCCTCCCAACACAGGTTCTTCCTGGCAACTATTGCAAATCAAAGGATCTCCCGGAGGGCATTATAACGTGGATACTTTGGTTCCTGCCTTCAAAGAAAATTTAACAAAGGAATTGCATTTTAAATAGCTGCAGATTTAGCTATGTCCTGTTCTTTGAAAGTATCCCTGTTTTTTTTTAGTATGTGTCAGTTCAGCAAGACTGTGGGTCTTCTGACTGCCCTTCCCTTACATAAATTATATGTAATACAAAAAAAATTTGATACATGGATCAGAATCAGTGGTCCAAGTGTCACAAATAGTACTGTCAATAGATACAATAATATGGATTATTTATCTAAACCCTTTACTGCTGATAAGGGTGTTAAGCAAGAATGTTTACTCACACCAAACGTGTTCAATATTTATATAATAATTCATTGCTACTAGACCATATAGGGCAGGAATTTGATGCATCCAAAATAAATAACAGAAGATGTCATTCGCTGGCTTATGCAGATAACATGGTGCTATTGTCGGTTTCTCCTAATGTGCATCAAAAGAAAATCAATACATTCAAACAGAACTACAATGAACTTCAGCTAAAGATAAATCTGCAAAAACAAAATCTTATTTTTTGGCTCAAGTAAAAGAGAAAAATTTATTTCTATGATCAGAAAAAAATGAGGTAAAGAGTACATACATCTGGGAGTACAATTATCATGTAATGGCAAATGGAATCAACATATCAGACAACAGACTAGTAGGGGCAAGCACTCAGGTAAAACAGCATTAAATATGGTTCCATTTTTCTTATGGAGTAAATACTTTAATCCCCTGCACTTACAGCAGAAGAAGCAAAGATAACCCCTATATTACTTTATGGCATGGAGGTTTAGGGTATTAAAGAAGTAAAACAATTAGGCCAACCCAGTGGCACTGAGAGTTGAGGTGCTGGATGCCACACTTCACTCCACACTGGTGACCCATGTTCAGGAATGAACACAGGATGCCAGGAGTCAGCCAGGGAGGGAGAGGATTGGGTTTCCTAGGGATTGCTCTCCTCTCTTCTCCTGGTGATGGAGGACTGCTGGCTATGCCAAATGACTGCCACCAGGTGGAAGCCTGCTGGTAGTGCAGGACAAGAGAAGCAGAAAGTGAGAGGTGCTGGGGACTGTAGCGTGCATATGCCTCCACTCATGTATGTTGATGTTCGCATCCCAACAACATGGACCAGGGAGAAAAACAATGGTAAATGGTGGTGGGGAAGGCATTAATGAAGTCCCACCCACCTCACCACCAGGACACTGACAGCCAGGAACCAGATAACTGGACTTGGGGGGACAGTCCTCCCTTCCTGACCCCACCATGGGGGAAGCCATGGAGAAGATGGGCTGACCAGTAAGTCCTGGGGAGGTTGGAGATGGTGGGAGTCAGTGCAGCAGAATGGATGGGAGCCTAACCTGTCCTGGCCACAAAAGGATTAAAACCAGTATGGAAAAAACAAGAAGTAAAAGAATTGGAAATGCCACCATTATACGTTTACAAATCCCTATTAAAGGTTCCTCCATCCACTTCATCAGCCATGGTTAGATTTAATTTAGCAGAACTGACTAGAACACACAAATTAAACTTAGAGTTATTTCATACTGGCTACTTTTTTAAAATTTAATATACTTTATTTTTCATTACATAACAGAATAACATAAACCACGTAAGAGCTTTTACAATGTGATATCAGTAATACTTTACAGTTATATCTAAACAAGTATACTAAATCCCCCCCCACTCTATCCTTTCCCTCTAACCCTCCCCCCCCCGAACTTGGTAATTAAAAATAATGGGGATCTAAAAAAATGTCGGGATAATAAAGGATAAACAATTATCATAGCAGAATCCTAGAAAAATAAACAAAGAAGTTATAAAATAACAAGGAAAAGAGGACAACTAGTTAGGTGCGGAAGCCATTAGCACCAATAAAGTATGAAACAATTCCCATCTTTGATGAAATAAATGGAGACAATTATGGCAGGAAGTGATTTGTCGCTCCATACTGGCTAAAATGAATTATTAACCAATGTAACAGTTTACCCAGTGAATGTCTTCATGATTAAAAGCTCTTTTGAAGTATCTTCCATGTATTAAATCTCAACATTTTGGGATGATTATTTAAAGAACATTGAAACAGCACCCTCATATAGAAATTTAATTAAACAAAATTATGAAGCGTAAAAAGTGGATATATATGGATGAAGTTAAAGATCTGAAGTATGCTCAGTAGTTCAGATCAAATAAAACTTCTCATGCTTTAGAAGACTATCTTTCCTTCCTTTAAGAAACAGAGAATTTGTAAGCAGACAAGGACTGCTTGGCCCACCCAATCTGCCCATTTTTCCCTACCTACTGTATCACTGCAGATCCTAATCAATCTCCGTCTCTTTCTCCCCCCCCCCATAGAAACATAGAAAACTGCCCGAAATAGAGGAATAATCATATTAGCAAGATTTTAACTTCTTCTGTTCATATACCTAGAAAATAGAAATAAAGGTAGTCTTAACTCTTCTCAAGTGTCCATGCAATGCGCTTGTAATAGAGGATTTGATGAAACATTACTCCATGTTACTGTACAATGTGTACTGTACAAAGTATACAGAAAACGGCACATTGGTCCCAGTCGGAAAATGTATGCAGACAGTTTTCACAATGTACTTTTTATATTGCTGCACCCAGTGTTGGTATGTGATGCAGATGCCATAGCAAGTTTTTATGTCAGACTAATGAAAAAGGGGCAAAAATGGTGCAAATTAATCCTTGAAGGATCCCATTGTTAACATTATTTTGTGCTATCTTTTAGCCCTGTCTTTATACAGAGATTGTCCAGTGAAGTAGGTTACTCTGGGAGATGTCCCAAAACCCCAGGGTACTCCATTCAGATTTAAATGCCCAGTGGATGCATTAGCTAATAGGGATACCCTGTGCTCTTTCAACATTGCACATGATTTACTATGATCTTAACACTTATACTGATGGAGGGACACTGTTGGCAATACAATGTCATATATTTTCAAATCAAGTTTGCACTTGAATTATGAGATTGGTCTACTATTTCTGCTATAAAGCCAACCTGTCATTTCTGTATCTGTTTATGTATTTTTTTGAAGGTATTATACATGTTCTCGTAGATGAAGGTCTCTTCCCAGATACCCATGTAGATATTAGCCAGATTTGGGGCAAAGGTTGTGCCCATTGCAGTCCCCTTTTTCTGAACATAAAAAGCATTCTCAACATTAAAGTAGTTAGTGTTCAAGACAAATCTGAAAAGATCTGTGTCTTCATGTCTCACAATGCACCCAGGCCGTGCGGCAATCTAGCATAATGCACACCCTGTCGTGTGTTATTGCCAGCTTATGCTTTACAAATGCAAACTGACTGTATTTTCTTCCAGCCACTGTAGTGTGGTACAATTTTCACAAGACTCACATTATATGGTGCCCAATGCAGGCATGGGATCTTTGACATAAACGGTGTCCTAAAACGGGTCAAGTTAGATACAAGATCTTATCTTAAGATATGATCTGAACCTTGCTACACCACAGAATTAAGTGAATTTACACTGAGGCTTTTTTTCTTTCTCTCTCTCTCTGTGAGTTACAAGACTGCCAGAAATATGGCCTTCAAGCACTGTAAATGTTTTGAAAATTTTTACTTCAACTAGTGAGAGTGAGAAATGTTATTTTAATCAACAAAATGTTAATTGTTAAAGTCACACTAACTTTATTCAGAAACTGTAATTATGGAATGTTTTGCTCTGCAGTTTATATTCATTTTTTGTATGTGCTGTATGTGAACAACATGTTTGTAATGGTATTGGCCATTTTGATTTAACCCTTTGTATAGTAACACGTTTGTAATGGTATCGACCATTTTGGTTTAGTCCTAACTTTCAAAACCAGACCCTGGGATCAGGAGGTATGTGCTTCTGGCCATATTCTGGGCTGAGCCTGGGATTAATTTGTCCCTTGAATTTGGCTAGTTCCAGAAGAGAACTGCCCTCCCCCAACACACACACACACTGACAAGCTTCTGTCTTGAGTTCAGATGCAACAGGAGGGGTTGGAAGAAATCTTTTCCACTACAGCCTTTGTAGCCTGAAAGACAAGTTCTGGTCAGATCCACCACGGCTACATAATGAAGTTAGTGAAGTTGTGTGGAACTGTTAAGTAGGTATGGAGAAACAACACAATGATTTGTAAGTTGTAAGATTTGTTTTAGTTTCTGTTCTAAGGAAGGCATACACATTATTAATAAAATACATGGAGGTGTACATTTTAATGGAAGGAAGAGGAAGCAATATAGGTTTACAAAAGAACCCCAGAGCAAATACCACTGATGTATGTGTTATCCTGGATGATATTGGCCAGACAGCCAAATTTTAAAGAAAACACAATTGCACATACCCCAATAATGCAAAGCATTATGGGAAACACATGCAAATCCCCATGATGGTACAGAAGGTGGCAGTACATGAAAAAGTAATGGCTGGCATATGTTCAGCCTTGGGATTATTTACACAGTTTTTTTTGTTTTGTTTTTGTCTTTTTAGAGAAACTGGTTTTTTGTCCATGAGGTGATGTAAGTTATATTTAAGCAATGTGTTGATGTCAGGAAGTCAGGTGTAATGATGATGGACTGTTAGCAGAGAAAATGTGATAGTAACTTTCAGAGGGGATCGCTTTTGATAAGGGCAAGGTAGTTATGTTTGTGATAATGGGAATATTAGGAAAGTAAGAGGTCTATGCAGATTTGGAGTACAAATATGCACAGTTTCATAAGTATGTGCTCAGAGTGCAGGCAAATGTGATATGCAGGTTTGTTTTAGAAATAGGTAAAAATAGCGATACATGCAATTGATAGAAAGATAGATAATTACATAGACATGCAGGCCCTGTCCACACTACACTCGAAAAAGCTGAAATGGATTCAAACCATTACAGACTGTAAACATTACAGTGTGTGCACACTGCCAGAGAACAGTGTGGATAATGGTTTGAAAACATTACAGCCTGTCCACACTGAGTGTGACAGTGTGTGTGGTCTTAACCCTGTAGTAGCAGTGCACATCCCATGGTGCTTTTGGTGATGACAGCTACATTTTAAGATGTCCTCCTACATGTCCTATGGAGTACTGTGTATATGGCACAGTCATATTATGTAAATAACCATATTTCATTATTATGAGACACACTTATGTTGTGGAGGTGACAGAGGTTCGAGGGAGGGAGAGATCCATATGTTGGAATCGGGGGCTACATCAGTGAGAGGGAGGGAAGGGAGGGGGAGAGAGAGAGAGAGAGGGGGGAGGGAGACATGGCATCAGTTCTGCCAGTATTAGGGCACCTGGGCACAACAGACGTTCATTTACTGCTGCTGTATGGCTGAAGGCAGACCCTCTACTACTGCCTTCAGTGTTCCCCACTGCTCCACTGTATACAGTGCCACACGTCTACTGTCCACCACAGTAGTGCTCCATGATGCACTCAGGAGCTCCACTAATGTATGTGTTCACTACTGGCACTGCTCTGCAGGTAGTATTGCTGCCACATCACACATGGGCAGGCAGGGTAATCCCAACACTCGGCACAGTGAGAAAAGTAATCATGGACAGTACATGGATTCCATCAGGAGGTGACCCTCAGGGAGGCAAGTGTGGACAGACCAGTAGGTTAGGTGGGGACATGGGGGTACACCCGGGGGGTGCACATACAGCTGTCAGGTTACTGTGGTATGGAGGCATCCCAGTATTGCAGTCTACACCCATGCTCCACACTGCCATCTGCATATGTCCTGGTAGCCTCCGACCTTCCTGCATGCAGTGAAACAGTGCTGCAATGCATGCAGGTATAGTGGGAGACTGGAGGCTATGCGGTGGAGCGTTTAGACACAATTGCAATTAAAAACTGATAAAGGTGTAAAGCTGTAAATAAGAGTGAAATAACCATGCTGGTATGCACACCACATGAAGTGGTTCTTGGAAGGATACAGATTGGGGATGGCTCAATTAAAGGAGTAGTCCACCCAGAATTTACAAAAAACATAAATTATGCAGTGTGTTTTGATTTGTATGTAAAGTCCTAGGGTGTCCTTCCTTCTGTGTGCTATTAGGAGTTTTTCCTAAATTAGGTTGCTAGCTTTAGGGTAGTTTTATGACCCCTTGGGATCGCCATCACAAATAGGTTTATTGCCTTCTGCCTCCTACAATGCACCCCGTCTCATGTGACAGTGATGTAGCCAGGCCCATAGATTTAGCATATGCAGTGCTTTTTAAAATCAGTTCACAACAGCAGAGATTTGTAACTGTTCTTATCCAGTGAACACAAATGGCAACAGTTACAATTTAGCAGATGCCTGAGAGCTACCTAACTGGGGTTTCTGTAAGAAAACAACTACTAAATAGCTCTAATTTCACTATTTGTGTTTTCTGGGTGTGTCATGTCTAGCTAGTAGTAATATGTGTTTTCATTTTCTAATTTAATTTAATCAAACTACGCACAACAATAAAAAGCACAGAAATTGCCCCAGATCATCACTGCTATAATTAGTAAAGACTATAGTAGTTTTCTTACAGAAAACTCACTGTTAGCTCTAAAGTATTTACTAAACTGTAAATGTAGGTACCAGCATTCTTTTTTTTTTTTACCAGGAGAGACACACTAAAGCTTGTTTACAGGTGTGACCTGGGAGCACAAGGAAGTTAAGTGGTTTTCTCAGGGACACACAGTACGCATGTGGAGGCTGTGGGATTCAAACCCAGGACACCAGGTTTGCAGCTCAGAGCCTTAGACCACCGCACTATACTGCCTCCTCTATTCTAATAGGTAGAACTGGCAGTTAGTGCTGATTTTGCTCTGTGACATGTTTTTCAATTTTTTGGGGGGGTTACAAATGTGAAGTATCTTTTTAATAAAGTAAAAAAATATGTATGTGTGAGTTATTTAGTTTGGCAAATATTTGTTTTATTATTTGAAAAAGTGGAATACACTAAGGGCTGGATATTCAGACTGCGCCAGGCTGTGACACAAGCCTGGGCGCAGCGCAATCTGGCTGCACAGGGGTGTTGACAGGGTGATATTCAATGGAGCTGTGCCATGGCACAGCATAATTGAATATCTCACCCTGGCCACCCACAGTGCGCATGGCACAGTGGCACTGCACCAGCGCAAGTGGCCAGAGTGGAGCAGTGGGATGCGCTAGCACAAGTTCCGTTGCGTTAGGCGCAACAAGCTGACATTCAAAAGTGCAAAATGCAAATGGGGCCATAATGAGTTCAAGGTGCAAATGGAGCCATTTGCATGTCATTATTGCCCCATTTGCATGCAGGTGCGCTGATCTCTGGTGACTTGCACCTGGCGCCCTGCCAGGCTGCAGCCGTTAGGGACCGACACCACCTGCACATCGCGGCAAAGTGCTCCACTGCCCGATCGCGGGCATATGTAGAATATTAGAATCATCTTATATCCCTGGTGGTCTAGTGGAGTGCCTGCAGCCTGATCGTGGGCATAGGTCTGTTTAAACTGCTAACACTATCCCTGGTGGTCCAGTGGACCGCTTGCAGCCCGATCGTGGGCATATGTTGAGAATTATAAATGTCCCACATCCCTGATGGTCCAGCGGACCGCTCACAGCCCAATCGCGGGCATCAGTGAAAATAATGCAACACCAGTCCAACACTGGTGGTCTAGCAGTGCTCCCCACCCACCCACCCACTGGCCCCACCGCCCGCTCCCAGTCAGTGGCAGGCAGCAGCTCCACCTGCCTGCCACCCACCTCCCGACTGACACCTGCGGTGAGACTGTACACCCATTAGTCCTCAGCGAGGCCAATGGACACGCAGCCCATCCGTATTACACAGTCCAGATATCTGGATTGTGTAGTACGGTACAGGATGCACGCCCATTGGCTTACGCTGTGGACCAATGGGTGTACAGCCCTACTGTACGGTGTCAGTTGGTGGGCGGCAGGGCAGCAGGCGGGTGGGAAGCTGCCGCCCACTGCTGACCGGGGGGGGAACATAGAAACATAGAAACATAGAATTTGATGGCAGATAAGGACCACTTGGCCCACCCAGTCTGCCCATTTCCCTACCTACTGGATAAGCTGCAGATCCTAGTTAACCAGCAGCCTACTTCTTCCTACCCCCACCCCCCAGAACTGCCTTATGACTATCCCATGCATGCTTGAATTCCACCACTGATTTTGACTCCACAACCTCCTTCGAAGGCCGCTCCATGCATCCACAACCTCTCTGTAAAAATACTTCCTTAAATTACCTCTGAGCCGCCCCTCTATTTTCAAATTGTGCCCTCTTATTCTTGCACACCTTTTGAAAGATGCTACCCTCTTGGACTTTGTTGATCTCCTTGAGGTACTTGAACGCTTCTATCATGTCCCCTCTCCCTCTTTCCTCGAGGCTATACATATTAAGCTCCTTAAGTCTCTCTTCATATGTCTTCCGTGCAGACCCTGCACCATTTTAGTTGCCTCCTCTGGACAGCTTCCATCTTGTCTATGTCTTTATGGAGATTGGGTCTCCAGAACTGCAACATACTCCAGATGGGGTCTCACCAGCTGTCTGTACAGAGGGATAATAACTTCCTGTTTTCTACTGGTGATGCCTCTCCTATGCATCCCAGTATCCCCCAGCCCTCCTTGCTGCCCTCTTACATTGCTTGCCCATCTTTGGGTCATCTGATATGACTACCCCAGGTCCCTTTCCATTTTGTTGTTGTTAGTATCTCACCCCCATTGTGTACTCTTCCCTGGGTTTTGTTTCCCAGGTGCATTACCTTGCACTTCTTAGCATTGAATCTAGCTGCCATACATTTGACCATTCCTCTAACCTTGCCAAGTCCTTCTCATCCTTTCCACCCCACCCTGTGCATCAACTCTGTTGCAGATCTTAGTGTCATCTGCAAAGAGACATACTTTTCCTTCCAGTCCTTCTGTAATGTCGCTTATAAAGACATTGAAGAGGACCGGTCCTAATACTGAACCCTGTGGTACCCCACTAGTAACCCTCCTTTCTTCTGAGTGGACTCCATTTACTATTACTCTCTGTGTCCTATTCTCCAGCCACTTCTTTACCCAGGCTGTCATCTTGGGACCCACTCCCAGGCTGGCTAACTTGTATATTAATCTTTTGTGTGGGACTGTGTCAAATGCCCTGCTAAAGTCTAGGTAGGCCATGTCCACAGCCCTCCTGATCTACTACTTTGGTCACCCAGTCAAAGAAATCTATCAGATTCATCTGGCATGACCTTCCCTGGCCAGAATCCATGCTGCCTAGGGTCCTCGCCCTCTGGCCTCTAGATACTGACAATTCTTTCCTTAGAAGTGATTCCATCATTTTCCCTATCACTGAGGTTAAACTAACAGGTCTATAGTTTCCTGCTTCTGCCTTGTCCCACTTTGTGAAGAGGAATCATCTGCCCTCCTCCAGTCCTCGGGTACCACCCCATCCTCCCATGATTTGTTAAAAGGGTAGTCAGTGGTGTCACTAGTTCTACCCTTAGTTCTTTTTGAATTCTGGGATGAATCCCATCAGGCCCCATTGCTTTGTCCACCTTCAGTTTTAAGAGTTCTTTCAGAACCCTTTGTTCTGTAAATGGGCCAGTATCAACTTCTGTATCCAGAGTGTTACTACTGTTTGTTTTATGTACCTCCCCCTCTTCCTTTGTAAATACTGAGCAAAAATATTTGTTTAGTATCTCTGCCTTTTCACAGTCTCCCTCTGCCCACCCTCCCTCCTCTTTATTAAGCCTCACTATCCCTCCCTTGGTCTTCCTTCGCTCCCTGATGTACCTATAAAAGGTTTTATCCCCCTTCTTAACTGAGTTGGCTATCTTTTCCTCGGTTTGGGCCTTTGTTGTTCTGACTGCCTTCCCAGCCTCCTTTTGCTTTAACTGATACAGTTCTCTGTCCTGCTCCTTCTGCGATTCCTTGTACTTCCTGAATGCGAAGGGGAAGCGGGGCGGTGGGGCTCAGTGGGCAGTCCACTGGACCACCAAGGATAGTGTTGAATGTTTTGAACAGACTAATGCCCGCGATTGGGCTGCAAGCAGTCCACTGGACCACCAGGGATAGTGCTGAATGTTTTGAACAGACTAATGCCTGCAATTGGCTAAAGCAGTCCCCTGGACCACCAGGGATAGTGTTGAATGTTTGAACAGACTAATGCTCGCAATCGGGCAGCTAGCGGTCCACTGGACCACCAGGTATATAGGACTATCCTTCTTCTATGTATGCCCATGATCGGGCATGGGGCGCCACCACGAAGGTGCAGCCAGAGCTTGGGTGGCCACTCACAGGTGGCAGCTGCTGTGTTGCACCCTGCAATATGGCAGCTCACCTCTGAGTGGCCAGCTGTTGCTTTTTTTGGGGGGGCTCACCTGTGTACAGCGCAGGTAGGGGTTGAGCATGCATGGGCTCAGCATATCCCGGGCTGAATATCAGGATGTGCGGAGTATGCATGGGCATGCCCCCCCCACCTGTGCCGCATACATTACTGATGCGCTCCGGCACATCAGGATTTGTGCCAGGCTCAATCCTCGTTTGAATATCACACCGGGGCGCATCAGTGGGTTGCGCATGGTGCAATAGTGTTGCGCCATGTGCAACCCTTCTGAATATCCGGGCCTAAATGTGTAGTGCAATGAACCATTGTAAAATGGGATCAAATATGTAGCTGAAATAGTCACTGTCATCCTGTTGTTTTCATGCTATACCACACACAGGAGAAAACGTGACTTTTAAGTATTTTGCAGTTTCCAGGCTGCAGCTTCATACCATACACTTCATTTGTAAGAAAAATGAAAATCATGTCAAAGAGCAAAATCAGCACTAAATGCTAGTTCTAATAGAATGCCGATACCTACATTTATAGTTTAGCAAATACTTGAAATCTAACTGAGTGGGTTTTCTGTAAGAAAACAGCTAGAGTCTTGACTAATTATAGTGCTAATGATCTGGGCAATTTCTGTGCTTTTATGGTTGTGTGTAGTTTGATGAAATGAAAAGTTTAAAATTAAAACACTCCTGCAAGCTAGACTTGACACACATAGAAAACAACAATAGTGAATTAGAACTTAATTTAGTAGCAGTTTTCTTATAGAAACCCCAGTTAGCTAGCTCTCAGGTATCTGCTAATAGGCTAATTTAGGAAAAACTCATAACAGCAGACAGAGGGAAGGACACACTAGGACTTAACATACAAATGAAAACACTCTGCATAATAAATGTTTTTACAAATTCTGAATGGACTTCTCCTTTAAAACTGCAAGCCCAATGAAAATATACACTGCAGCTTCTTGCTGTACTGACATGGTTCAGCTGATGCAAAATACAGAGTAAGGTGGTGGGGGCAGGGTTGAAGGACAGGTCTGAATAACACCATATACCCATCATGAGGGACTTTCCATCTCTTGGAATGTATTTGTGAAAATGTGTGACCAGGAGAGGAATGTAAGCAGAGCCAAGGTTGTTTAAACAAGTGCTGTATAAGGATGCAGTTTCAGGCTTTTTCTTTCCTTCTGAAGCGTACGCTTTGATGCCCCAGGCAGCTCTGATAGTCAATTGTTCCAGCATGACAGATCCACCTCATGTCCCTCCCACATGAACCAAAATAAAAGGTGGGATGGATCTTTAGGAGCTTCTTGGTTGGAGGTGGGGGTGGATCTTACTCCCCCCAAAAAACTAATGCTGCCTCCCACTACTCAGGTTCCAGTTCTTGTACCTCCCACTTAAGAAAGAAAATAGTGCACTGCAACCATTGACTAACATGAAAGCGTATTTATCCAAGGGCGGAAAACTTTTCTTGGAGGAGGGTAAGGCGGAGGAGACTATTTACACCTTCAGTCAGTTCCACGGACAGAAAGCATGACATCACTCCTTTTGTACATACAAAACATCTGCAGGCTCTGCCTACTGCAGCCATAAAAAACAAAGGGTTTCTTTCACATATACTTGGCAATTAGCAACCTAAAGGAAATTGTAGTTTCTGGGAAATACATTGTGAAAGATCCAGGGACTGAACACGTGGCCAGGTCCACCCTCCCCCCTTGCTGGTGCCCCTTGTAGAGTTGGCCCTGAGTCCTTGGAGTGGCTGTTTGCCAGCCTTACTGTAACATAAATGGATACAAGAGACTATCAAGTGGGAGATAGTCCTCTTAGCGACTGGCCTTCCCTTACCCACCTCTCCATAAGTGAGGAAGAGTTGGGTGTGAGAGGATCTGAGCTGCTTGGTGTGCTCCAGGCAGTACATCAGAGCCTTTTTCACATCCAGGTTATGAAGCCTGCGCTCACCAGGAGTGGATTTGTCCATGAAAAAGACAGAGAGTGTTTGAGATTGATTCAGGTGAAATTTAGACACCACCTTGGGAATGGTGTCTAAATTTCACCGATGACCTGAAATCATCCAAGCAGACCTCTAAAGCAGTAGGTAAGACTAGGGGGATGCTAGGGTGTATTAGTAGGGGTATCACAAGTCATAAGAGGGAGGCAATAATCCCTCTTTACAAGACACTGGTTAAGCCCCATCTGGAGTACTGCGTGCAGTACTGGAGGCCACACCTTCATAAGGACATTAACCAAATTGAGGCAGTCCAGAGAAGGACAACCAAAATGGTGCAGAGGCTGCATCAGAAGACATATGAGGATAGATTAATGGAGATCAATATGTAAATCCTAGAGCAAAGGAGGGAGAGAGGTGATATGATCGAAACATTCAAACACCTTAAGGGCATTAACAAGGTGAAAGAGTCTAATGTTTCAATATAAGAAAAAAGGCAGGACAAAAGGACACAGCATGAGATTAGAGGGAGGCCAATCAAAGGGTAATGTGAGGAAGTTATTTTTCACAGAAAGGGTGGCGGATGCATGGAACGGCCTACCTCAGGAAGCGGTGGCTATGAATACAGTTCATGGCTTCAAACAGGCATGGGATAGGCATAAGGGCGCAATACAGATGAGTATGAATAGATAGGCCATTGACAGAGCAAAGGCCAATGGCACATTTATAAAGTAGAAAAAGAAATGGGTAGACTGGATGGGCCTTGCGGTCCTTATCTGCCGTCAACTTCTATGTTTCTATGTTTCTATGAAATTTCCTGTTGGGCCTGAGAACTACTTTGTCCCTATGGTAAATAATGTAGTTATGTTCAGTGCATACAGTTTGCAGCTCTGAAATCCTTCTGGATGAAGTGATGACCACTAGGAAAACAGTTTTCCAAGTCACATACTTTAAATCTGCAGTAGCAATAGGCTCGAATAGGGACTCCATCAGCTTGGCTATACACAGGTTCAAGTCCCGGAGGGAACAGGTTCCCTAAATGGGGGGCTGAAGATTCATCAGGCCTTTAAAGAATTTCTTGAAGATGGAATGACGAATTACATTTTTTTTTTATCAGCAGGAATACAAGCCAAAATGGCTGCCAGGTGAACTTTCAGAGATGAGGCTCTAAGGCCTGATGCTTGTAAGTGTACTAAATAGTCTTGTATTGAGGACAGGCTAGCATACAGTGGATCAGTCTGTCTGTCTTTACACCAGAAATAAAATATGTTCCATTTGGAAGCATAAGTCTTTTTTGTACTTGTTTTTTTTGGCCAGTAGAAGGATTCTAAGGACTTGTTCACAATAATAATAATAATAACTTTTATTTTTTATCAGGATAATAACTTTAGGACCAGAGGCCCTGTTTATCAAAGTTGTCCTGTTTTAAGCATATGGTTCCAAAAACAAAACATCATGCAATATTACATTACAGGAACAAATCTTACATATTTAAACAAACGATTCCACTTCCTATAAAAACATACATATATATTCAAATATCAGAGAAATTCAACAAATTTCATTATTCTTTAAGTATGGACTATCCAGACAAATCAGAAGATTAAATGGCTAATAAGATATGAGGGAAATTTTCATTTTCAATATTATCATTTAGGAAACAGAAACACAAAAGGAGGAGAAAGGGAATAAAGAAAATATTGTATAACCTAGGGAACACCAAAACAGGCACATCTATCTCTCCAAATACTATTCAGGAATACTTAAATTTATTAACACTGTCAATTTTTCTAATATCTGGATCTATTTCGTTCCATATCTTCAGCAAATAAAATGTTGTTGCATTTTACTATAACCATTTAGTTCTAAAGGAACCTTTGACATCTATGCTTTAAATGCCTTAGGTTATATCTATCAGAAATAGAGACACCAAGAGAGCCCAAACCATGCTCAGCCTTCACCCCATATTCACAAAAAGCTTTATACCCTACAAGTTTATTCCGACGAATTGCAAGGGAATCCCAACCAAGATCTTGAAGTAAATTACAATGATGGGTATTATATGGGCATTTCATTACATATCTTGCTATTCTATGATATGTTTTATCTAGACTATTTAATGAATATTTGGGGGCAAATTGATATATTAGACTACCATATTCTAATGTTGGTAAGAGTAGTTGTAAAGCCACTCTATTTCTTGTCTCCCTTGGCAATATAGATGTTTTCCTTCTTAACACACCCAGTCTAGAATTAACTTTTTTAATTATATTTGTAATATGAGAAGAGAAAGTAAGAGAACTATCCATATAAATTCCCAAATACTTATATACCCAAACTTGTTCTAACATTAAACCCCTTGTGGAAAAAATATTTAATGTCTGATGCGGCAATTTATTTTTAGTGTGAAAGAGCATTACCTGAGTCTTCTTAGTACTAAGGACCATTTTTGATTGAATTAACCAATTTTGTAAAATATCAAAATCAAATTGCAACTTTTTTTGTAAATCATCCAAGTTTTTTGATTTCCCTATAAGGGCCATATCATCGGCGTACATATAAATCTTACTGTTTTGGATACATGATGGAAGGGAGTTTACATAGATCAAAAATAATAGGGGACCCAGGATTGAACCCTGGGGAACTCCCCTAAAGGTACCCTCTTTGTCTGACATTATTCCATCTATGCATACCTGTTGTATACGTTCAGTTAGATATGATAATATCCATGTCTGAACAGATTCTGATATACCCATCTGAGCCAACCTTTTCATCAATATATTAAAGTCAACTAAATCGAAGGCCTTCGAGAGGTCGACGAACACCGCCCCGACAGACTCCCGAGCCTCGAGGCCACTTGCCACTGAGTCAAGGAAATCCATCAGTGCAGTGTCCGTCGACCTCCCCCGCCTAAAGCCCGCCTGACAATCGGTCAAAAGTTTGTATTTCTCCATATATTCGTATAACTGGGCACAGACCAGGCATTCAAAGACCTTCGAAACAATAGACAATAGAGCTATCGGTCAATAATTTGATTATTTCTATCTCCTCCCTTGAAAACAGGAACAATTTTTGAGTTTTTCCAGAAATCTGGATAGTGAATACTGAGAGTCTGGGAACTCTAGCTCAAGTACCCAGCTTTGAGGCAAAGAGACTCTACAGTATGCTGGTGTAACACCCCCTCGACTCACCTTTGCCTGTTCCGGGGCCCTCAAGGTCTTCACAGCACTCACCTTCAAGGGGGCAGGCCTGGGTTGGGATAGTTGGGTGTAAAGTGGCACAGTGCCTCCACCTGAGGAAATAATAGGGAATACCTGTAGGCAAATAGCAGGTTACCACCCCCCATGAAAATATGTTACCTGCTCCCAAACAGTTCTCTACACATTCTGACAATATCCCACTTCTGCACAAGAATGCTCTATAGTCTCAATTAACATGAACATAACAGTATTTTATTGTAAGGGAAGGGGAAAAATGGGAAATAAGACAGCAACAACAGTAACAGCTGACTTCTGCCCCAAACAATCCCCACCTTCTACCTGTGGGTGCACTCGTCTTTCCCTTGGCAGTTGCCCAGAAAGTCTATATAGTCTCTTTGCTGGGTACCTCATCGCAGCACAGAAGTCGACCTGGGGGTCTTTTGTTGGGCCCCAACTGTAAATTCACAACTCTTAATTTCAACTTTAAGGCTTTGGTGTAGCTTTAATCTTGGCGCAGTCCTGCCCAGGACTTAACCCCTCTTAAGTCTGACTAGCTAGCTAGCTTAACAAAGATTTCCCAAAGCCACAGCCTAGGGTACTTAAACTTCAGCAGTAGATGGGGTGGAAGAAACTGGTTTCACGGTACCATGCTGGTATAGGAGATGTTGGTGCACAAAGCTGCAGTTGGATGAAGAAGTGCTGGAAGATGGTCTTCACCTGCCAGACCTTTCCAATCTTCACACCCAGAGCCTTTGAATGTGGTGTTCACCTAGCAGATCTCTCGAAATCTTCTTCTCTGGTGGTCTCCTCCTTGGTCTGGGTACAGAGCAGGCTGGTGGTTCCCCAGACTGTTGGCTGGCCCTGACATTTCTCAGATGCAGTACAGAAGCTGGGCTTGGCACATACCCTGCTCCCAGCATGGACAGTTACTCTGGCTTGCAACAGAAGCAGTCTCTAATGCACTTACCCCACCGAGAGGGAACACTTATTGCAGGTCACTATATTTTCAGCTGCAGACACTGGCTTTAGGCAGCAACTTTACAGTCTCTGCTTTCCAGCTGCCACACTCCACTGGCTTTCTCTGCACTGCAGAACTGTCCACTATTTATCTGGCAGCAAATCTTAAAAGTCTCTCAATTCTAGCAATGGAGTCTTTCTTTCACAGCTGCAGCCGGTTCAAATCTCAGCAGCAACTTCCAAACTCTCAGCAGCAAATTCATTCAGCCACAGGTTCAAGTCTCACCCTGGGAACCTCTCACACAGTTCAGTTCCTTTTCCCAGGGGTTATCTGTTTCCCCAGGTGCTCTGCAGCCTGTCCAGTACTGGGCCAGGCAAGGCCTTTAGGCAAACAGCCAAGACTTCAGGGCTAGCAAGCCCACAGCAGTCTCTCTACTCTCTGCACTCTCTAGCTGCTCCCTCCAGAATCCCCTTTGGTGGGCAAAACAGTCCCTTTTATCAGTTTTCCAGCAGCCCCTTCTGATTGGCTGCAGCAGTTGTCCAGCTGAACAAATTAATATTCATGTTGCACACTTGACGCCCTATTGGTCCTTCGTTTCTGCACCAAGAATTGTCCCTCCTTTTACTCCCAAAAATCCTCTGCACAAGCCTGGCTCCGTTATTGGCTGTGGTCCTCCCAGGCTCCCAACCTGCCTATTACCTTATTCCCAGCAGCCCCTTGCTTTTGTAGTTCCATGGGGCTGCCATGTTTGTTTATATTTTTTTCTCAAACCACCTGCCCCATTTAATAAGTCTGTTACAGCCACAATAAATATGTTTGAACATTCATTTCCTCCAATGCCATTAGTAGCCCCTCTGCTCTTTACTCCAAAGGCAGTGTTTCAAAGTTTAAATCAACCTCCTGCCTGTCACTGCTGCTGAAAAACTGTCCTCCTAGACAGCAGACAGGCTCATTAGTATTTAAAAGGGGAGTCCTCAAGTGCTTATTAGAGCTCTTAAAATAAATAATTTCAGCGCTCCTCTAGTGCCTCCCTCATGTCTCTGGACTCCAATTGGCTGACCCAGGGGTTCAGGAGCACAGATGGAGCCTTTGTTGTGCTGCAGCAGTGGCAAGAAAACTGAAATGCACTATGGCGCATTGTGGACCACCACACACACACCCATGCAGAAGCAGCACGGCAGTTCTGAGTCTTTACTCTGCCAGCCCCATTTCCAATTGAAAACACATGCCGGGGGCCAGACAGAGAGTTTGGGGCTGACCAGAACCCAGGCCAAGAGGCAGTAAGGATGAGGGGCCAACAGGAGGCAACAAAATAAGGTAAGCCAGAATGGGGGGCTCACACTCTCCCCTCTCCAAAATGCCTAGCACCCTGACAAGCTATTTAACCCCAAAAATATAGTCAATAAAGCACTGTCAACCCATTTCTAACTAGACACCTGACTCCTGTCTAGCAGAGCAGATAATCAACATTCAAACATTCAGAGCAGAATCAGTATAACATTGTCTACCTAGACATCGAATGCTACCTATCAACGTTACACTTGTAATAAAGCCCCACATTTCCCCACACCAAACTTTACCTTGGAGCAGTACCTGGGGACAATGTGAAGTGCATGTACTCTAGGTATAATATGTTTATGGGTAACATACAGAGGGGTGTCAGTGGAGGCCTTCAGGGTATTGTAGATGAGCTTGATAATGGGTTTGTGCTGTCTTTCAGACCATCTAGGCAGTGCCTTGTCTGCAGCAGTCATTTCACTTGGGATAGGGGGTACTTCTCCCAGTTCTGACTTCACTGGCAGCTCAGAAACATGGTCTGGCAAATCACCATTATCAGGAACTTGCTCCCCAGGGCTCAGGTTGACTGCATTGTCCATTTCAATGTCCATCTCTCATTCGGGCACTGGGGTCCTGGGCCCTCTCACTGAGGTAAACGGTACTGCATTGGGATTCAAAGTTGACCTTGTTTCAATAGGGGCTGTGCTGATGGAGGGCTGTATGTTCCTACAGTCTATCTGCCACTGATCCAAATCTTGGCTTGTGTCTGGCACACACTCCCAATATGACATATCTTCGCCCCGCTCAGAAGGATCTGTGTCACTTGAATCAGAATCTGATACAGGTCACTTGGGAGTCTCAGCTGGACTAGTATTCAGGTTCAAGGTGGTCCTCTTGGGAGGCATGGACAAAACAGTATCTTGTCTTGCAGGCTGCTCAGAAGGCTCAGTTGAACCAGTATTCAGATTCAAAGTAGTCCTTCTGGGAGGCCAGGATGAAAAATGTCTTTGTCTTGCTTTTGTACAGTCTGGCTCCTTGTTCTTGGCCTTCTCACAACAGGATTCCCAGTGTCTTGGGCTGGGTGAGGTACAATTGAAAAATGGGGAGCAGGTGATTCCTGTGTACTGTCCTCTCTAATTCTCTCCTCTGTTCTTGATGGATTTTGTACACTGGTAAATCAAGTAACTGTTCCACAACTAAACAGATGTCAGGGGCCCATTGGTCTTGGAGCTTATGTCTCATTTGGAGCAACACTTGATCCCCCACTTGCAGGACTTGATGCTTCACTCTTTTATTATGTGCTTGTTGCCTTGGTTGGCCTTAGCTGCTGCCTCTGCTACTAGATGGTAGGCTTTCCATAACTGCTACCTAAGCTTGCGGGTGTATTCCAGATATGACTTCTCTGAGGTCAGGTGCCATCAGGTGACACACCAAAGCAAAGGTCTACTGGAAGCCTGGCTTCATGCCGAACACAAGGAAAAAGGGGATCGCTACAAGGCATTATTTTTCGCACAATTGTAGGCATGAACAAGGTAGCTGATCTTTTGGCTCCAATTGGCCTTGTCGGCAGGGTCCAGGGTACCCAACACATCGAGGAGAGTCCAGTTAAAGCGTTCAGGCTGTGGGTCCCTCTGGGGGTGATAGGGTGTCATCCTGGACTTCTTTATGCTGTAGGCAGCTAATAACTTTCACCAGCAGACTCTCGAAGTCCCTGCCCTGATCAGAATGAATCTGCTGTAGTATCCCATAATGACTGACAAACTGTTGTAAGACCTTAACCACGGTGCTGGCCTTCTGATCCTTAGTCGGGTAAGCATAGGCATACCTGGTATACTGGTCTGTTATGACGAGGATGCTGGACTTGTTTTTTCTATCAGGCTCCAGCAAAAGGAAGTCCATACACATAAGCTCTAAAGGGCTACTGGTTTGGATGTTAACTAAAGGGGCTGCTCGCATGGGGATAGTCTTTCTTTTGATACATCTGAGGCAACCCCTACAGTGTTTCTCAACATCTTTTTTCATTCAGGGCCAGTAAAAACAAGCCCTTACCAGGTCTAAGGTCCTCTCGAAACCCAGGTGGACCATTTCATCATGGAGCGATACCACAATGGTTTTGCGATACTTCCAGGGCAAGGCAAGCTGCACCTTAGAGGGGTCAGAGTCATCATCAGCGTATGGCCTTTGCACCAACAGCCCATCTTTTACAGCCAACTTGTTCTATTCTCTAAGTAATGTTTAGTGTCAGGGTGGGATGAGTGTACTTGGTTTGGGAGAAGCCCCATCTCCCAAGGCCCAAATGACATCACAGAAGCCAGGCTCCTCTCTTTGTGCCTGCTGAAGTTTGGATTTACTCAGATGGGGAAGAAAGGATATGTCAAGCCCCATGATATTCAGGTACACTTCGGGAATGGCATCGAGTGATGTCCCCAGCATGTTGATAGCTCTGTCAGAGTTACTAGAGACACCCTCCTCTTGTACTAAGAACTTGCAGCACAGCACTTTAATGACTTCACTTGATAGCTGTACTCTAGGATCAGATTGCTCATTGTATGGGTGCTTCAACAGGGCATCTGCATCTATATTTGCTTTCCCACTCCTATATTCCAGGGTATAGTTGTATGTCGACAGTGCTGACAGCCATCAGTGCTCAGCAGCGTCCAACTTGGCAGCGGTGTAAACATAAGTCAATGGGTTGTTATCAGTCCTTACAATAAAGGGTACCCTGTATAGATAGTCATGGAATTTTTCCATCAAGGCCCACTTCAATGCCAGAAAATCCAGTTTGTGGACTGGGTAATGGCTCTCTAAAAGCAATAAGCTGTGACTTATGAAGACCACTGGCCAGAGCCCTTCAGGATGCTCCTAATACAGTACCACACCCAACCTGTTCAGGCTAGCATCCATGTGGAGGACATAGGGTTTGTTGGGGTCCACAAATGCCAGAACTGGCACTTCGCACAGTCTCTTGATGACCTCTATAAAAGCAGCTTTGCACTCTAGGGTCCACCCGGTCTCCAAAAGGTTCATTCGCCTTAAAATACTCCATCTGTGGGCCATTTCTTTGGTTCCGGACCTTCTTTTTCTGGTTGGTCAGCAGATAACCCTGAGTTAACATACGAACATATGAAAATGGCAGCAGATTAGGTCTTGAGGTCTATCATGTCTGCTGAAGATGCAGCTCACAGTTTGATAACTGCTGCTGCCCCCCCACCTCGCCCTTCCATTCCTCCCCTGATATCCATTCAGAGTCCCCCTGGTCTCTACCCACCCTACCTGTACCCTGCCCATGTATCTAGTCCATCCCTTCTTAAAACCTTCCACTGAGTCCCTTGATACCAACTCCTCAGGTAGCGCATTTCAAGACATCACCACCCTTTCCAAGAAGTAATGCTTTCTCGGGTCTCTTCTATACTTCCAACCAACTAGTTTCAGGCTATGACCCCTCATAGTCCCTTCCCCCCTTCAGTCTGAACACCACCGAGTAGTCTTTTGCAAACTTTTGGTAATATCCACAGAACCCAAGGAATGACTGAGGAGCCTTCAAGTTATGAGGCTGAGGCCATGTGGTGAGAGCCTTGACCTTAGCAGGATCTGTCTGCACCCCACATGCTGAGAGGATGTGTCCCAAATATTTCACAGACAACTGGCAGAACTGGCATTTATCTATCAAAACCTTCAAACCAAACTCCTCCAGTCTGTCCAGCACTTTCATCAGCCGATGTTCATGTTCTTTGAGGGTGCAGCCAAAGACGATGAGATCATCCAAATACATGATGACCTCCAGCAGGTTCATATCCTCAACTGCCTTTTCCATTAACCTCAAAAACATGGCGGGCGTGCCAGAGATCCCTTGGGGCATGCGTTCAAACTGACAGAACCCAAGGGGACAGATGAAAGCATTTTTTCTTTGTCTTCCTCTACCATGGGGATCTGGTAATACCCACTCTGGAGGTCTAATACTGAAAACCACTTTCTCCTGGACAGGCTATCCAGCACATCTTCAATTGTACAGTGTAGTGGCCGGGGATGGTTTTCTTGTTTAGGGTGCGATAGTCAATACACATGTGTAGTGCCCCATTCTTTTTCCATGCCACGATGATGGGAGAGGCGTAGCTCTAGTGCTAGCTTTGGCAGACAGAAATCTTGCTTTTAGAGCATGGAGCAGCTGACTACAAAACTAGAACTTTTTTTTTACTAATAGAACACTTCTATCTCAGCAGGAGTCAGTGCCTGTTGAGATTACAAAAACAGATACTTTATTAGAAGTGGGGGGTCTCATTTAGGGTAAAAAAAGTCATTATGTTTTTCTGTGTTGGGGAAAAGGAGTTTATTAAGTCAGGAGGGGATAATTCAATTGGGGGTGTGGCTTAGGACTACAAAAGCAGGTGTTTCCAATTACAATTCCCTAGTGCTAGCTTTGACAGACAGAAATCTTGTTTTTAGAGCAAGGAGCAGCTGACTACAAAACTAGTTCTTTTTTACTAATAGAACACTTCTATCTCAGCAGGAGTCAGTGCCTGCTGGAATTAAGAAAACAGATACTTTATTAGAAGTGGGGAGTCTCATTTAGGGTGAAAAAAAGAAAGTGTGTTTTTCTGTGTTAGGGAAAGGGAGTTTATTAAGTCAGGAGGGGAGAAGTTAATTGGGGGGTGGCTTAGGAGTACAAAAGCAGCTGTCTCCAATTATAGTTTCCTAGTGCTAGCTTTGGCAGACAGAAATCTTCCTTTTAGAGCAAGGAGCAGCTGACTACAAAACTAGAACTTTTTTTACTAATTGCCCTCCTTCCTTCCCCTCCACCCCCCCCCCCCACGCTTACCCAGTTCTACTTTTATTGGCACCGGATTTCAATAACAACAGGAACTTCCTGTTTGGCAGTAGGAAGGGAAGGATCACTGAGACACATAGGTTTCATCATCCTTGAAGGAAAAGAGTAGCTCTCCCTCTCCCCTAGCTGCTGGAAGTCAGACTCTGAGCAAGGAAAAAGGAGACAACAGAAGAATACAGGAAGTTCCTGTCCCAGAACAGGATGGGCAAGCACTGTAAGGCCATATAGGCAGTAGGAGAAAAAAAAAAACAGGGAGGAGAGAGTAAGCATACAAAGCAACAGGAGAGGGGCCACAAAATAAGACATGATGGGAGTGGTGCAGTGCAATGGCTGTGAGGCGTCAGTCTTCCAGGAGACATTCTGGATGCTGCCCTATTTGTAGGCACCTCTCTGGTCTGAAGGAGGAGGTTGCTCGTCTCCAGGCTGACTTGGCTAGGATTTGCAAAACCTCCTCCCCCACCCAGGGACCACCACGGCCACCGCCACTACCTCAGAGGTTGCCAAGAAAGAAGAGTGGTTGGACCAAGGTGGGTTCAGGAGGGAGAGGGTGCTGGAACAGAGGTGCATTCCTCCAGTTGTACCTCTCCACAATTCATACACTGTTCTGGTGGAGAGTGGTTCCTCTACTGAGGCACCTGCAGTGGAGATCAAGGAGGATGCTGGGAACCTCCACAAAGAAGACCCACAGGAGGGTGGCATGGGACCCTACAGGGGAAGGAAACAACTCCTGGTGGGGGACTCAGTCATTAAGGGGGTAGAACTGGGGGAGGAAGGGGAGAGGGAGGTAAGGTGCCTACCTGGCGCCATGGCTTGGAGGGATAGGGAGCGAATCCTCAGGATCGTGGGAGCAGCTGCACGAGGGAGGGAGCTGGATGTCATTGTCCACCTAGGGATGAGTGATCTGGCTGGGAATGGGGTAAGAGCAGTGCAAGAGGAGTTTGAAGAGTTGGGGAAGGGCCTTAGACAGGTAGCTTGCATGGAAACCTTCTCAGAGGTGTTGCCTGCCTGTGGCAAGTGCGATGCTAGGGTACTCTACACCATGGGATTCAATGAATGGTTGAAAAACTGGTGCAGAGCTCAAGGTTTTGCCTTCAATGGGGACTGGGGGTCCACCTAGAGGGATGCAGGCCTATACTGGCGTGATGATCTGCATCTGTCCACGAGGGGAACCATGATCCTAGGTGATAGGTTTAAATGCTTCATTGGCAAGCATTTAAACTAGCCAAGGGGGGAGGCACTGAAAAGGAGCAGGGAAAACCCTGCCTCCCCACAAAAACACAGTAGTTAAAGAGGTAGCACCAAGGAGAAGTCAACAGGAGCAGGACGGGGTAAATGCAGAAAAAGGCAGTAAGGAGAGGGATGGGGCTAAAAGGGGTAAGGCCATCAAAAAATGGATGGTGATGAGTACCAATGCCCGTAGTCTGTATAACAAGCCCCTGAACTAGTGTCCTTGATGGAAGAGGGACACCTGGATATCGTGGCAGTCACAGAAACATGGTACCCCGAGAACTACGACTGGGATGTCAACATACCAGGGTACACAAGCTTCAGCAGGGACAGGGAGGGTAAAAGAGGAGGAGGAGTAGCTCTCTATGTAAGGGAAGAGATCAAAGCAATGGAACTAAAGGATAAACAAGGAGTAGAGGAGACACTGTGGGTCACCCTGGAGACAGGATATATAGCACCACAATCCACACGGGGGTTGTATACAGATCCCCATCTCGGGGGAGGCAAAGGACAAGGAAATGATAGAAGGCTTCCTTAGAATGGCAGAAAAAGGGGAGATATTGTTGATGGGGGATCCAAATACGACAGATGTTAACTGGAGCACCTTTGCTGAAGCTACATCCAAGAGCAGGGTTATTCTCGATGCCCTACAAGGGGCATGCCTCAGACAGTTAGTGGTGGAACCCACTCAGGAGGGAGCAATCTCAGACCTGGTACTGTCAAATGGGGATGGAGAAAGGATCTCATATTTAGAAGTGGGTAGCCATCTGGGAACAAGTGACCACCAAACAGTGTGGTTCACGATAAACACAGCCATAGAGTCAAGCCATACAAAAGCAAGACTACTGAACTTTAGGAGGGCTGACTTTGGGAAAATGGGAGAGTGCCTCAGAAAAGCACTATCAAATGGGCAAGAAGGAGGGGTGGAGGAACAATAGAGAAAAATCAAAACAGCCATCACAGAGGCAACAAGCCTTTGTGTGAAGTAAATCAACAAAGCAAAATGAAGGCAAAAACCACTATGGTTCTCAAAAGAGGTGTCGGGGAAGGTTAAGGAGAAAAAGGTAGCATTCAGGAAGTATAAGGAAACACAGAAGGAGCAGGACAAAGAACTGTACCAGTTAAAGCAGAAGGAAGTGGGGAAGGCAGTCAGAATAGCAAAGGCCCAAACTGAGGAAAAGATAGCCAACTCAATTAAGAAGGGGATAAAACTTTTATAGGTACATTAGGGAGCAAAGAAAGACCAAGAGAGGGATAGTGTAGCAAAGGAAGGGAGGGTGGGCAGAGGGGACAGTGAAAAAGCAGGGATACTGAATAAATACTTCTGCTCAGTATTCACAAAAGAAGAGGAAGAGGAGGTACCTAATTCAAAGAATAGAAGCACTCTGGATAGGGAGGTCGATACCAGTCCATTCACAGAAGAAAGGGTTCTGAAAGAACTCTTAAAACTGAAGGTGGACAAAACAATGGGGCCTGACAGGATTCACCCAAGAATTCTAAAAGAACTAAGGGTAGAACTAGTGACACCACTGACTACCCTTTTTAACAAATCATGGGAGGGTGGTGTGGTACCGGAGGAGGGCGGATGTGATTCCCCTTCACAAAAGCAGGAGCAAGACTGAGGCAGGAAACTACAGACCTGTTAGTTTGACTTCAGTGGTAGGAAAAATGATAGAATCACTTCTGAAAGAAAGAATTGTTGAATTCCTAGAGGCCAGTGGGGCACAGGACCCAGGGCAGCATGGATTCACAGCAGGAAGGTCATGTCAGATGAATCTAATAGATTTCTTTGACTGGGTGACCAAAGTAGTAGATCAAGGAGGAGCTGTGGACATAGCCTACCTAGACTTTAGCAAAGCATTTGACACAGTCCCACCCAAAAGATTAATATACAAGTTAGCTAGCCTTGGAGTGGGTCCCAAAATGGTAGCCTGGGTAAAAAATTGGCTAGACAACAGGACACAGAGGGTAATAGTAAACTGACTTCACTCTGAAGAAAGGAGAGTTACTAGTGGGGTACCGCAGGGTTCAGTACTGGGACTGGTCCTCTTTAATGTCTTTATAAGTGACATTGCAGAGGGACTGGAAGAAAAAGTATGTCTTTTTGCAGATGACACACAGATCTACAATGGGGCTGATACGCAAGGTGGGGTGGAAAGGATGCAAAGGGACTTGGCAAGGTTGGAGGAATGGTCAAATGTATGGCAGCTTAGACTCAGTGCAAAGAAGAGAAGAAGCCAGAAGGTGAAGGAAGAAAACATATTCAATTCAGTGCTTCAGAGTAACTGGTAACTGGTATTTTTCCTTTAAACTTAGATTGTAGGCTTGTAGTGACACTATTCTTTCTTTCTGTGTTGTCTTTACTTATAATTGTTTTTGGGCTGTTGAAAATTTAAAAAATAGTGGTGGTGTAACTCTGTGCTGTCTTTCATTGCTGCAAATTTGCCCCTCCCACCCCTTCCCCAACTCTTAATTATATGCCCTGATAAATCTGATTGACAGGAGCTAAACACAGGGTATAGTAAGAGGTGTGAGTAGGAGGGCATAAGGGGAAGAAGACCACCCTCAGCACGACAAGTGTTTTGACTCATTTATTTATTTATTGGTTTCTTTTCCTTAAAAAATATATATCTGAGGATCAGTTACAGGATTTTTAATACTGTAAATAAATAAAAAGAGAACTAAGAGAGCTTCAGTAGCAGATAAATAGTGGAATTGCAGTATAATGTGGGAGTGGTGCAATGTAGTGGCTGTGGGCAGCCATATTCAGGCAGACCTTCTGGACACTGAGGTGCTGCCCTATCTGCATGCATCTCTCGGGACTGAGGGATGAGGTAGCCAGACTCAGAGCGGAAGTAAACTGGGTCAGGAGTACCATCACCCCTGTCCAGGAACCACCCAGTCCAATGCAGCTGCCTCAAAGGATGCCGAGAACGAGGAGCACTTGGATGACAGTGGGCTCAGGGAGGGTTAGAGCAGTCAGGCAGAGGCACATCCCAGATCCTATTCCTCTCAAGAACTCATATGCCACACTGGCAAATGAGGACAACCAAATAGAGGTACCCAGGGAAGTGGAAGGAAAGGATGTGGAGGTTAGGCAAGGAGGTGACCTCAGTGGGGAAAGCAGTGGACCCCAGAGGAGGAGGAAGCGAATCCTGGTGGGGACTCCATCATAAGAGGGATCCAGCTAGGAACACAGGAGGGAGGACAGGAGGTGAGGTGCCTACCAGGTGCCACGGCATGGAGGATGGAAGGAAGATACTGGGGATCACTGGGAAGGCAAGACAGGAGGGTGAGCTGGATGTCATTATCCACCTAGGTACTAATGACTTGGCAAATGGGGAGCCAAAGGAAGTTCAGGAAGAGTTTAGGAAACTGGGGAGGGTCTCAAGCAAGTAGCTACTTCTGTCACTTTCTCAAAGTACTACCTATGAGAGGCAAGGGAGAGCATAGGAGTGCATGCACCAGGAACTTTAACTCATGGTTGAAGAACTGGTGCTGTGAGGAAGGGTTTGATTCATTGGTGACTGGGGACCCATCTGGAGGGATGGAGGTTTGTTCAAGCCTGACGGCCTGCATCCATCCTGGAGGAATCAAGCACTCAATGATAAGTTTAAATGCTACACTGACAAGCATTTAAACTAGCAAAGGGGTGCAGGCCAGCAAGGATGGTACCTACTTGCTCACCCCCACAGCTAGTAATGGAACCAGTGAACCAGAGGAGTGGCTATCTCTGCAAAGCAGGGTGCAAAAGTTGGAGATTAGTGTCCAAAAGGTGGATAAGCAGAAAAGGGCAAAATTCAGCAGAAGGGCAGACAGCAAGGAGAACCAGGGATAAATGACAACCAAGGAAGGCTGGAGTAGAACAGTGAAGCAGTCTAGGGAGGTCAAATCATGGAAAGCCATGTGTGCAAATGCCAGGAGCCTTAGCAACAAGATGGAAGATCTGGAGGCTGTCATGGTACAGTCAGACCTGGACATTGTGGCCATCACTGAAACCTGGTGTAATGATAACCATGACTGGGAGATGGCCATACCTGGCTACAACATATTCAGAAGAGACAGAGCAGGCAGGAAGGGAGGAGGAGTGGCACTGTATGTGAAAAATGACATAAGGGCCACACAGATCCAGGAGGAACAAAATGGGAGAGATACTGTGGGTTAAGCTGGAAAGGAAAATGGGGCCAGCCATCCGCACAGGTGTGGTCTATAGACCACCAGCCCAGGAGGAAGAAACAGATAGAGAGCTGATGCTAGCCATCCAAGGATGGCTGACAAGTGAGGTAGTACTGGTTGGAGACTTCAATATACCAGATGTGGACTGGAGCATCCCAGCAGCAGCATCAACTAGAGCAGATTTATCCTGGACTCCTTCAGGGTGCCTTCCTCAAGCAACTGATCATGGAACCAACTCGGCAGAAGGCAATACTGGACCTTGTGCTCACAAACAGGGACAGTGTGATGGGGGTAACAGTGGGGGAGCACCTGGGTAACAGTGACCACCAGTCATTATGGTTTGAAATCACAGAAAGAGCAGAACCAAACCACACAAAAACACGTATCCTGGATTTTAGGGGGCAGACTTTGGGAAAATGGGAGATGCTTGAAAGAGGCATTAAGGGAATGGGACAGGAATCAGGGATTGAGGAACAGTGGGCAGTATTTAAAATGGGGATTATAAGAACAACAGAATTATGCATTAAGCAGGTTAGCAAGAGGAAAAGAAAGAGGAGACCATTATGGTTTTCCAAAGAGGTAGCAAAGAAAGTGAAAGCCAAAAGACTGCATTCAGGCAATACAAAAGACACAGGCAGAAGGGGATAGGGAGAAGTACCAGGAGAAACAAGGGAGGCAGAGAGTCAGTAAGGAAGCCAAGCTCAGACAGAAGAACACATTGCAAAATCAGTGGTTAAAGGGGACAAAACCTTTTACAGGTACATAAGTGAAAAAAGAAGGACAAAGGAGGGATAGTTAAGACTGAAGGGGAGGATGGGAGCCGCATGGAGGATGACAACAGTAAAGCTGACATATTGAACAGGTATTTCTGCTCAGTCTTTACTAAGGAAGAGGGGGTAATGGGTCTGAAGGGAGTACAAGGGGTGAAGAATGGTTCAGAAATGGACACAAGTCCCTTTAGAAAGGGTCCTGAAGGAACTGGAAGTAATCAGAGTTGACAAAGCAATGGGGCCAGATGGGTGCACCCAGGGTCCTTAAAGAACTAAGAGAGGTGGTGGCTGAACCTCTGGCTATCCTGTTCAGCCAATCACTGGAAACAGGGAGGTACCCAAAGACTGGAGGACAGCAGATGTAGTCCCTTTACAAAAGTGGGAACAAAGAGGAAGCAGGAACTACAGACCAGTCAGCCTCACCTCGGTAGTGGGAAAGATCATGGAAGCACTACTGAAGGAGAGATTGGTGGAACATCTGGTTGTCAATGGACTACAGGACCCAAGGCAATATGGTTTCACCAGGGGGAGGTCATGTCAGACCAACCTCATTGAATTTTTTGACTGGGTGACTAGGGAGGTGGATCAGGGGAGGGCAGTGGACATGGCCTATCTGGACTTCAGCAAGGCCTTTGACACTGTGCCACATAGAAGACTATTACACAAACTGGGGAATATGGGTGTGGGCAGGACAGTAGTGTGGTGGGTAGGTAACTGGCTGAGTGGCAGGACACAGAGGGTGGTGGTAAATGGCTGTCACCCCACAGAGGGAAGAGTGACCAGTGGGGTACCACAGGGATCAGTGCTGGGACCGGTCCTATTCAACATCTTCATCAGTGACATTGCACAGGATATAGAAGGCAGAATTTCACTGTTCGCTGATGACACAAAGCTCTGTAACAGAGTAGACACACCAGAGGGTGTAGACAGAATGAGAAGGGACCTGCAGAAACTTGAAGAATGGTCAAGGGTTTGGCAGTTGAAATTCAATGCAAAGAAGTGCAAGATAATGCATATGGAGGCACAAAACCCTGGCACAATATATCAGTTGGGGGTGAGGATATAGCATGCACCAAGCAGGAAAGGGATCTTGGGGTTGTCATCTCTGATGACCTCAAGGTGAAACAGTGTGACAAGGCATCAGGTAAAGCAAATAGGATGCTGGGATGTATAGGCAGGGGCATCACCAGCAGGAAAAGGGAGGTCATAATTCCGCTATACAAGACACTAGTGAGGCCCCACCTGGAGTACAGTGTACAATTCTGGAGACCATACCTCACGTAAGGACATAGACAGGGTAGAGAAGGTTCAGAGGAGGCAACAAAGATGGTGCATGGGTTGCATCACAAATCCTATGAAGACAGGTTGAAGGAACTGAACATGTACTCCTGGAGGAGAGGAGGAGAGAGGATGATAGAGACATACAAGTATCTTACAGGGAGGAACAGGGTGCAGGAAAACACTATTTTTAAGCGAAAAAGATGTTTCAGGACTAGAGGCATGGGATGAAGTTGGAGGGAGGACGATTCAGAGGAAACATGAAAAGAATTTCTTCACAGAATGGGTGGTGGACAAGTGGAACACCCTGCCAGAGGAAGTGGTGGGGGCTGAAACAATCACGGGATTTAAGAATGCATGGGATAGACATAAAGGAATTCTAGAGGTCAGGGGTAAGGGGAAATAGACTTCTAGGAAAACAAACTGAACTTACAAGCTCAAATGGGCAGACTAGGTGGGCCATAGGCCCTTATCTGCCGACACTGTCTATGTATCTATGTATCTATGTAAGTGCAAAGTAATGCACCTGGGAAACAAAAACCCAGGGGAAGAGTAAACAATGGGGGGGTGAGATACTAACAACAACAAAAATGGAAAGGGACCTGGAGGTAGTCATATCAGATGACCTTAAGGTGGGCAAGCAATGTAAGAAGGCAGTAAGGAGGGCTGGCGGGATACTGGATGTATAGGGAGAGACATCACCAGTAGAAAACAGGAAGTTGTTATCCCTCTGTGCAGACAGTTGGTGAGACCCCCATCTGGAGTACTGCCTGCAGTTCTGGAGACCCCATCTCCGCAAGGACATAGATAGAATGGAGGCTGACCAGAGGAGGGCAACTAAAATGGTGCAGGGTCTGCACCAGAAGACATATGAAGAGAGATTAAAGGAGCTTAATATGTATACCCTCGAGGAGAGGAGGAGGGGGGGACATGATAGAAACTTTCAAGTACCTCAAGGGAATCAACAAAGTCCAAGAGGTACCATCTTTCAGAAAAAGAGATGTACAAGAACAAGGGGGCACAATTTGAAGATAGAGGGAATGGCTCAGAGGTAATGTAAGAAAATATTTTTTCACGGAGAGGGTTGTGGATACATGGAACAGCCTTCTTGAGGAGGTAGTGGAGTCAAAAACAGTGGGGGAATTCAAGAATGCATGGGACAGACATAAGGCAATTCCAGTGGAGGGTAGAAGGAAGTAGGGCAGACTAGGTTGGCCAAGCGGTCCTTATCTGCCGTCAAATTCTATGTTTCTATGCAGGAGCTTCGGGATTTTTTAATAATACTGGCCTCCAAGAGTTCCTGTAGATGTTTCCAGACATCCTCTATGTCCCCTGTGGCCAGTTTTTGGGATCTCTCCTTAAAGAGCCAGTCATCTTGGAGGTGAATCCTATGCTCCTCTCCTTTCATACACCCAACATCCCACTCACGAAGTGAAAAACTTTGCAACTCTTGGCCAGCTTTTGACTTAGACTCCACTGATAACTGCCCAGGAGTGGTGAATCTCTGAAGTCAGGCTGGGTCTATTTCTGCTTGAGTGCCTGTCCTTGGGTCCATGGCAATGGCTGTCTCTGCCTTGAAGATGTGGGCTAGTATCCAGCCCTTGCAAATAATTACAGGGCTCTTGCATTCATTCTTCATTCTCCTAGCTACCTGCCTGGCCTGATGAGTCTCTGGGGATGGCAGCAACCCCTCTGAACCAGCAATCCCTCTGGCAAGCTGTTTTTGGCAGGTGTGTCAATGATAAAAGCATGTCCTTCTGGGGGTTGAGTGAAGTATGCAATGCCAACCACCCTATATTCTGAATCTGGTGCTAACACTAGATCTCAAGTGTCCACTCTCTGCTCCATCCCCACTGGCTCCTTAATACAGTAAGGTCTTGATACCACAACTTTCACGTTCAAGTTGACTCTCCTCACTACAGCCTGGATGGTGCAGTTGTTTAGGGTTGCCACACCACCTCGTTCTTGATACAGTTCTGCTAGCCTGCAAAACATGTTGACATTCATCCCAATTAGTATAGGCGTGTCATTCATTCCCTTGGACTCGAGACATATCAGGACCAGGTTTCTAGCTGGTGTGGCTCCTCTGGTTTCTTGGAGATGAAAGCTATTGTCACTATGCAATACCATCATTGGGGCAATTTACATCCCCTATCCCCCCTACACAGACAAGCCCGATAAGGGTAGGAGCGGAAAGTGCTTCAGGTGCTGATCATAAAAGGCCTGGTGGATGACAGTAACCTGGGATCTGCTGTCAAGCAGAGCAACACATCACACACCCTCTGTAAAGATCTCCACATCAGCCCAGGACCCAGTTAGTCCTTTTGGCACCCTGCTCCCGACAGGAATCTCTGGCTCAGTCCACTTGATGGAGTTTTTAATTTTGGAGACCCAGTTCGCTCCCTCACTGGGCCCCTCTCGAGTTTCTCCACAACAGAAGCAGAAGGTATTTGGTGGTGACACTCAGAAGCGGGGAGCTCGGGAAGAAGGCCTAGATGGCAGTAGGGTAGAAGAGTGCCAGGGGCTTTCAACCATCTTCTTGAGTTCCACATGCTGTGCATACACTTCTCCAAGCACGATGGCCTCAGCAGTTTGAGACCCAGATTCCAAAGGTGGGGCACTTTTCCACTCACAGGCATACTGAATACCACTGATTCCAACTCTGCCGGGGTGGTGCCAGACCCGCTCACTTGTTGCATGACACTGTTCAGTTCTTGGATCAAATTCTGAAGTTCAGCAGTTGCTTGAGAGGCTCCCTCATCTGCCACCTGGATACTAGCAGTTGCAGCTGACAGTTGTTCCCATTGTCCATCTTGCTCTTCAGCCACTCTGACCTCTCACAGTAAGGTGCTGTGGGAGGGTGGGTCGATCAGCCTTTCTCACAAATGCAACTAACCAATAATTCGAAGAGCCAGGCAGCTTTCACCACCTGCTCGAGATGTACTTTATTCAGGTCTTGAGCAGCTATTCCTCCCTTCCTGTGCACTTTCTGCAATGCCCTCTCCAATCTTTGGAGGTAAGCCAAAAGGGGCTCCCCTCGCCACTGCATGGTCGTTTTGAATTTCCAATAAAGATCGTCACAGTACTCTGTACTTCTGAATACACTGTCCAAGGCAGCTGGTTACTCTTCCACTTTGCCTTCAGATCTGTGGCCCTCAAAGACCATATAGAATCCAAGGCAGGCCCTTTCAAATTCTCTACTAGCCTTTTCCTCTTCTTGGCCTCTGAACATTGCAGCTCCTGGAGCAAAGGGACAACATAGTCTACCCAGGCCTCATAATCATCTTCCCTCGCCAGGGTGGGTAGGGTGCCAGAGAAAACCCACAGGCACCTATAATAGTCTGAGCTGGCAGTGCGGGTCAGCCCAGAGTCTGCAGGGGTCACCCTGATTGGCAGCAATGCCTGCACATCCTTAAGGGTCTTTCCCTCTGCAGCCAGGAAAGACTCTGCTTTCTCCAACAAATTCGACTCTGGGGCTGACGAGGGAAGGGGGTCAGCTGTGGGTTGCTCCCCTTGCCAAACAGGCTCCATGTGCCTTCCACCCCCTCAGCAGTGAAGCTGGCTGGCAGTTTACTCACATCCACAACTTTATCACTTTCAACCAGGATCATCATATTCTGAAAAATTTCCCAATCTCAGGTATAGTCTTCAGGGCTTCTATAATGTCCTTTCTGTCTACGCCCTCAGGGACCCCTATTATCAGGATAGCTTTCTCAGGGACTAGGTGCTTCCCTCGGCACCAATCAAGCAACTCTTGCTGCTCCATTGTATGTCTCCTGGAATCTCACCCTTCAGGGAGGGGGGTAGCAAATTTTCAAAACTGCACTCTGGTGGGGTAGCCACTAGGGGCAGCAAATCCTATCACTGCCTCCAGTTGTAACACCCCTTTGACTCACCTTTGGCTGTTCCAGGGTCCTTAAGGTCCTCACAGCACTTGCCTTCGAGGGGGCCAGTCTGGGTTAGGATAGTTGGGTGTAAAGTGGTGGTGAGGAAGTCAGGGTGTGCCAGGGCTATCCTCCCTCCTTGACGCCGTGGGTGCTCAGACTGGGGATAATGAACTGCTTATCATGGGTGATCTTAACCTAAATTGGCTAGGAGGTAATACTAAGGTGTACGAACCTCTGCTTGCTGGCCTCTCCTTGTCTCAACTCATTCATGAGCCCACCAGGTGGTCTACCGCTGGTGGAAATAGCTCCCTTCTTGATTGGGTTCTGTCTAACAGGCCTAAGAGGATCACCTCCTCAGGAACCCTCCCTGACTTAATATCTGAACGCACCCCCGTGTACTGTGTATGGACAATTTCCTCCCAGAAAATTCCCCACAAAGTCATCCATGTCAGGGATTTCTCAAAGTTTGACCTGGGTTCCTTTCATGAGGACCTGAGGCACACGGACTGGTCTGAGGTGCTAAATGCTGTCCCAGCACTGTTAGCTACTTCCTCAGTTCCTTCTCGGCACTGCAGGACAGGCATGCACCCCTTATCAGGAGAAGGGTAAGGGGGGCTGCAACAAAGTGGCTCCATGGAAGCCTTCTCACCCTTATGCGGGCTAGGGATAAATGCTGGCCCAGTTTTAAGGCTACGTGGGACCAGGCTATATTTCAGCAGTACAGGAAACTCAGAAATGAATGTAAGAGAGCTATCAGGGCTGCCAAGAGTGAATACTGCAAAACTGCATTACTAAACTCAGCTAAGGACCCTAGGAATTTTTGGAGGAACATCAAAAACAGTTAGTGGTTCCTCCAGTTGTGGGGTCTCTGATATGCTCATTGATGGTTCCAATTGTAATAAACCCCTAACCATTGCAAATGCATTCAACTCCCACTTTTCTGATCTGTCTGCGTTCACCTCCCTATTCTCCACAGGAGGATGCGATAGTAGTGTTCTGCTTACTGCCCCTCAATCACCCCCCACCTCCCGTCGCTATTCCACTTTAGGGCAGTGTCAGCACAGGAGATGCAGAGACTACTCTCTGGTCTCTCCCCCTATGCTAGTGCTGGTCACAATGGTGTAGAACCTAGGCTCCTACAGCTTGGTGCCCTCTATGTTGCCTCCCCAATGGCTAATATTTTCAGTGTGTCTCTTGCCCTTGGAGTCTTCCCTGACCCCTGGAAGGTGGCCAGGGTTGTTCCTGTGCTTAAACAAGGCAACCCTAAGATCAATAGCCATCTTGTCGGCCATCAGCAAACTTCTGGAGAAAGTTGTTGCTGGGCAACTCGCTGAGTATATCCAGGCCCATGAGCTGCTGGCTCCTGCACAGCATTGCTTTCAGAAAGGGCACAGTACAACCTCTGCACTTGTTACGGTCTCCTCTAGGATCAGGGCTGCCATGGACCAGGGTAAGTTCTCAGGTGCCATCTTCACTGATCTGTCCAAGGCCTTTGACCTGGTTGATCATCCCCTACTCATCTCTCTCGGCTTTGGTCCCATGCTCTGTCTCACCCTGCCCTAAGATGGTTTACTTGCTACCTTCAGGGTAGATCTCAACTAACCAAATATAGCAAGGTCCTTTCTGACGCCACCCCTGTGACCTCTGGTGTTCCTCAGGGGTCAGTCCTAGGGCCTCTCCTTTTTTCCATCTTTGTTAATAACCTTCCCTCCATCTCCTCCCACTGTAGCTTGACTCTATATGTAGATGACCTGGTCATCCTCACCCATTCCCGTGACATCAGGGTCATCAATCACCAATTGAGCACCGATTTCAAGAATATTCAGTCCTGGATTATAGCACACAAGCTTGCCCTCAATCTAAAAAAAACCCAGGCCATGCTCTTTGGGTCCCCAGCCAAGTTAAAGGTCTCTACTGCCCCCTGCGCATCAATGGAATTGACGGCTCACCTGTCCTGGTCACTGACACAATTAAACACTTGGGGGTGACACTTGACCCCCAGCTTGACCTTGGTCATCACATCCAGAATGTATGCAGGGAAGCCAATTGTAAGCTGGGTCTTGCCTACAGAGCAAAGAATAACCTTACATCTGCTGCTCATCGTGCACTGGCCAGTGGTGTGTTTCTTCCGACTCTCTCCTATGGGCTCACCCTGTATGTGCATACTTCCAAAGCTCACCTCACTCGGTGGCAGGTAGCCTATAACAATATTTGTCATTTTGCACTTGCTGTCCCCCCATCTCACCCACCACTGTGACCTGTACAGTAAGCTTGGTTGGCTCTCCCCACTCAATTACATGAGTTTTGTCCTGGGCAGTTTCACAGGTAAAGTGCTCAGAACTGGCACCCCCCCCAGGGTCTGGCAAAGCTCCTTGTACCTGCCTCCTCTTCCTACTCCCTTCGGTCCTTGGGCTCTGCTGTTCTCAAGGTTCCTGCCACTCAAGCACAAATGGGGGATAGGGATTTTGCTGTATGTGCTCCCAGAGTCTGGAACTCTTTTCCTCCTCTGATTTGTGTCTCACCTTCTCACTCCAACCTTTGGAGCTCCCTTTGGACCTACCTGAAGCTCTCCTCTGCATGTGGCTGTCTTAACCACCTTAATTAATCTAGGCCCCTGTACTGGACTATTTAGTACCTGCAGTTATGGCGGCCCCTGCTTGGGCCCTGAGGGTTGGATCTTGCTGGCTTAGGATGCTGCTTTGTTTTATAATGTGTTATTTCTCTCTGCCCAAGGTGGAGTGCGGCCTGATGCACTGTTTTGGTGGGTCTACTACTGCACTGATATGTGTTCACCCTACGCCTCTGGGCAGTGACTTTTGTCTGATGCGCTGTTTTTCTTTAGGTTTTTCTAAGTTTGTTCTCTCCTACTCAATTATGTGTAATTCTTGACTGCTTGTTTTAATGTCACCTGGCTCTACTTGATCCTGTGCAATGTATGAATTGTATTCTTATTGTTTTCTGTATGGACTTGTCCTTTATTGTACACTTCCAGATCGTACCTGAAAATAGCCAATTGTTTGTCTAGTGTACTTACCTAGTCAACAAAGGCTAATAAATAAATAGGGATACCTGTAGACAAATAGCAGGTTACCACCCCCCATGAAAATTTAACTGCCCCCCAAACAGTTCTCCACACACTCTAACAATATCCTCCTTCTGTACAGGAACACTCTATAGCAGCAATTAACATGAACACCACAGTATTTTATTGTAAGGGAAGGTGAAAAAATGGGAAATAAGACAGCAACAACAATAACAACTGGCTGCTGCCCCAAACAATCCCCACCTCCCACCTGCGAGTGCACCCATCTTTCCCTTGGCAGCTGCCCAGAAAGTCTATATGGTCTCTTTGGTGGGTACTTCACTGCGGTGCAGAAGTCGACCTGTGGGTCTTTCGTTGGGACTTAACTGTATATTGACAGGTCTTAACTTCAACTTTCAGGCCCAGGCACAGCTTTAATCTTGGCGCAGTCCTGCCCAGGACTTAAAGCTCCCTTAAGTCTGACTAACTAGCTAGCTTAATAAAGACTTTCCCACAGCCGTAGCCAGGGTACTTACAGTTCAGCAGTTCAAGGGGGTGGAAGAAACTGGTTTCACAGTACCATGCTGGTATAGGAGGTGTTGGTGCACAAAGCAGCAGCTGGATGAAGAAATGTTGGAAGATGGTCTCCACCTGCCAGGCCTTTCCAATCTTTGCCCCCAGATCCTTTCTATGCGGTGTTCACCTCGAAGTCCTCTAGTTGTCTTCCTCTCCAGTGGTCTCCCCTTCAGTAGTGTGCAGAGCAGGCTGGTGGTTCCCCAGACTGATGGCTGGCATAGACATTTCCGAGATGCAGTACAGAAGCTAGGCTTGGCACAGTCCCTATTCCCAGCATGGACAGTTATTCCAGCTTGCAGCAGAAGCAGTCTCTAATGCACTTACCCCACCAAGGGGGAACACAAATTGCAGGTCACTTTATTTTCAGCTGCAGACACTGTGGCTTTAGGTTGCAACCTTACAGTCTCTGCTTTCCAGCTGCCACACTACACTGGCTTTCTCTGCACTGCAGGACTATTCACTACTTCTCTGGCAGCAAATCTCAAAAGCCTCTCAACTCTAGCTATGGAGGCTTTCTTTCTTTCTTTCACAGCTGCAGCCGGTTCAAATCTCAGCAGCAACTTCCAAACTCTCAGCAGCAAATCCATTCAGCCGCAGGTTCAAGTCTCACCCTGGGAACCTCTCACACAGTTCAGTTCCTTTTTCCAGGGGCTATTTCCCCAGGTGCTCTGCAGCTTGTCCAATACTGGGCCAGGCAAGACCTTTGGGCAAACAGCCAGGCCTTCAGGGCTAGCAAGCCCACAGCAGTCTCTCTACTCTCTGCACTCTCTGGCTGCTCCCTCCAGACCCCTCTTTGGTGGGCAAAACAGTCCCTTTTATCAGTTTTCCAGCAGCTCCTTCTGATTGGCTGCAGCAGTTGTCCAGTTGAACAAATTAATAATCATGTTGCACACTTGATGCCCTATTGGTCTTTCGTTTGGGTGCCAAGAATTGTCCTACCTCTTACCACCAAAAGTCCTCTGCACAAGCCTGGCTCCCTGATTGGCTGCAGTCCTCCCAGGCTCCAACCTGCCCTTTGACCTTATTCCCAGCAGCCCCTTTGCTTTTGTAGCCCCATGGGAGCTGCCATGTTTGTTTGCATTTTTTTTCCCAAACCACCCGCCCCACTTAGTAAGTCTGTTACAGCCATAACAACTGTTTGAACATTCATTTCCCCCATGCCATTAGTAGCCCCTCTGCCCTTTACTCCAGAGGTAGTGTTTCAAAATTTAAATCAAGCTCCTGCCTGTCGCTGCTGCTGAAACACTGTCCCCCTAGGCAGCAGACAGGCTCATTAATATTTGAAAGGGGAGTCCTAAGTGCTTTATGGAGCTCTTAAAATAAATACATTTGGAGGGCCGGATGGAGAGTTTGGGGCTGACCAGACATCCTTTGTATTTCTGAATCCTGTCTGAAGCCCTCTATCAAACAACATGAGGCGGTACTACTAGGCTATAACTGTTTTAGGAGAGATAGGCTGGGCAAAAGGGGTGGTGGTATTCTTATCTACACTCAGTCTGATCTGGATGTTATTGAACTCCCTGAGCCTGACTCTGGATCCCAGCCGTGGAGTCCCTATTCCTCTCCCTGTCACTGGGTAATGTCGAGAAACTTATCATTGGTTGTGCCTATCTTCTGCCCAACAAGGCTCCCTTAGGCCTCCCATCCTTCATTGCTTTCCTTACCAATCTCCCTCATCATGACCTTGTACTTTGTGGTGACTTCAATACTGATTGGCTTTGCCCTGCCACTGACAAATTGCATTCATCACTAGCTGACTCTAACCTAGCTCAACTCATCCAAGACCCAACTTGCATCAATATCAAACCAGCAAACATTCCTTGCTTGACTGGGTGATCACTAACTGCTCCTGAAGGTTAAAGCTGTGGGCGTACTTTCCAATTGTATAAGTTATCATTCTCCCACTCTATGTCTGGAGGAATAACTGCCCCAACCCCTCCTCCGATCTCCCTTGTCCGTGACATGTCCAGACTTGACACTGACAGCTTCATTAATACTATATCCAACATTGACTGGGGACCTATTAAACCCTCCCTGATATGAACCAAGCCCTGGATTTCTTTATTTCCACATTTAATCAAATTGTTGATAAGCATGCTCCTCTGAAAAATGCAGGTCTAAAGGTGTCAAGGCCCCTTGGCTCAATAAGGACCTCAGGATGCTTATGTCCTCCCGTGACTGTGCTTGGCGGACTTACAAAAAGACCTTTCTGCCTTCTGACTGGCAACTTAACAGGCAGCCCAAAAATAAATACAAAAACTCCCTACATAAAGCAAAACGCCACCACTACAAGTCACTGCAAACTGAACACCCTTGCAATCCAAAAGCATTCTGGAGACTGATCAACTCATTGGTCAAAGGGAAAGTTGCTGAGCTTCCGTGTTCCTTCCTTGCCCAGGGCACCACCCATACTGACTCTCCATTGATCGCTACAGGCTTCAATAAATTCTTCACTGACCTTGACAGATATACCTCACTCTTCAATAACTCCCCTTTGCCCCCTTCTGCCTCAACCACCCCCAACTACCTAGGGGCTCGTCCCTCTTTCTACCTGAAGCTGGCCTCCACTAAGGAGGTCCAAGGGCTTCTAGCTAACTTGAAGGCTGAGGGCTCACCTGGGCACGACACCCTTGAACCTAAGTTCCTCAAACTAGGTGCATCTGCCCTCGCTCACCCTGTAAGTGACCTTTTTAATCACTTCTTCCTTTCAAATACTGTCTCTGACAAGTGGAAAGTAGTGGTAGTAGTACCTATGCACAAGGGGGGACCCAACTCGGTAGCAGAAAACTTTAGACCAATATCTATCCTGTGCCTGTGGCTAAAATACAGGAATGTATAGTTTATAATTATCTGCAAAGTTATCTGGAACACCACAATTTAGTCTCCCCCACCAACATGGATTCAGAAAGAACCATAGCACCCTCATAGCTTTGATTAAAGTAACCACAGACATTTTCCAGGCCATGGACCAATGTTCTGCCATGGGTGCTAGCTTTGTTGACCTGACAAAAGCGTTCCACCTGGTGAATCATGATCTTCTGCTACAATGGCTTCTTGAGCTTGGTCTTGATAATAGTGCCCTGGGCTGGGTCCACAGCTATCTGTCCTGCCGATCGCAAAGGGTTAAGTGGGCTAGTGCTCCTCTAGCCTTAGACCCGTAACACAGGGGGTGCCACAAGGCTCCATTCTTGGGCCAATGTTGTTCTCCCTGTTTATCAACGATTTACTCAGCAACTGTGGTGGTGCATCTGTGCACCTCTGTGCAGACAATGCTATCATATATCGCTCCTCTCCTGACGTTAATCAAATAAAAAGTGACCTTGCCTCCGACTTCTCTGCACTAGAAGGTTGGTTCATGTGTAATCATCTCATCCTTAACACAAATAAAATGAAAGTATGTTATTCTTGCACCCATCCTCCTCTCCTAGTACCCTCCCACCGCTTAGCATTACATCTCTGAATGGGGATGCCCTTGAATCTGTCCACACCTTTAAATACCTGGGCATCACCGTCGATTCCTCACTTTCCTTTAATATCAGTGCCTCCACTATAGTTAAATCTCTGAACCAAAATTTAGGTCTCCTCTATCATATCCACCCCTTCCTCACCTCTGCCTCTTGCTTTGAAATTGCTTCCTCATCCCTTCTCCCTTCTTCCTCTCCTAACCAATGGTGCTCCTCTATTACTATCTACCAATGTCACTACCCTATCTCTCCCAGCTCAGGCATATCATAGAGTTGGTAGGTTCGCACTGGGGGTCAATGTCCATCACCATCACTGTGATGTCCTGTCAGCTTTAGGCTGGCTACCATATGAGTCTAAACTGAGGTATTCCACCCTGAGTCTCATGCATAAGTTGGTCCATAAATATACCCCTCCCTGCCTCAGTGAGATTGTCCGCCGTAGACAAGCCCCTCAAGCTCTCAGATCTGCCTCTCTCCCCCTTCTCATATGACCTAATCTGCGACTAGCTACTGCCCGTAAGTCCTTTGCTTTTGCAGCAGTGTCTGATTGGAACTCTCTTCCTCCTTCCGTCCTAGCTTGCCTCACTCTTCCCACGTTCCAATCCAATTTGTTTAAGTCTCTCTCTGCTGCTGCTACATTCTCCTGCTTCCAGTGATGCCTAACTTCTACCCTGCTGTTTTCCCTCCATCTCTTCCTGTCTGACTCCCTACCCATGCTTCTCTCCCTGCCTTCCACCCTGACTATCCTTTTGTACCTTTTTGCACTTGATCTCATGGTTTGACTTTTGCATGATTTTGTATAACTGTAATATTTTAGATGCCTAGCCGGTTATTTGTTGTTTGTTATTTTTTTGCTGCCATTACTGTATTTTGCTGAGTTTGATTACCATTGTTCTTTACTATGATATGTTTTTGCTGCTGCCATTATCCTTCTGTGAAATTGCACTGTATTGGAATGATCTAATTGTGAAATTGCTCTGTACTGTACTTCTCTTGTTGCTTTTCCAGGTTGTCCCTGAAAAAGGGACTGCTATTGTCTCAGTGGACTTACCCATTACCAAAATTCAAATAAATAAATAAATAAATAATTTCAGCGCTCCTCCAGTGCCTCCCCCCATGTCTCCGGACCCTTATTAGCTGATACAGGAGTCTGGGAGCATGGAGGGAGCCTTTGTTGCACCACAGAAGTGACGAGAAAACTGAAATACGCTATGGCACATGTTCGGACCGCCACTCGCACATACATGCAGAAGCAGCGCAGTGGTTCCATGTCTTTACTCCACAGGCCCCATTTCCAATTGAAAACACATGCTGGGGGCCAGACAGAGAGTTTGGGGCTGACCAGAACCTGGGCCAAGAGACGGTGAGGACGAGGGGCAAACGGGAGCCAACAAAATAAAGTAAGCCCAGAATGGGGACTTACACTGGAGTATATTATCCTCATCTGAGGCAGGGTCAAGAGGCTAATGAGTTGAGGGCAGACGAATAGGCCATTTGACTGAGAGAGTGAGAAGCAGGGAGTACCATGACTGCCTCACCCAGTCTAGAGCCACCAGAATCCTTGTTGCTGGCTGGCTTCTGAGTTTGAGAAGGACCCTGAGAATCAGTGGAAATGGTGCGAAGGTATACAGGAACCTTCCTGTCCAATCCAGAGACAGAGCATCCACTGGCTCTGAGTCTACAGCTGCAGTCCTGCAGCAGTACAGGGGAATTTGTTGATTGAGTTGGAAGCAAATAGATCCATCTCTGGGGTGTCCCACCTCATGAAAATTGTGGCTAGTACTTGCTTGTTCAGAGTCCACTGACTGATGCAACTTAAGGAGTCTGCCAGCACACTGTCCTTGTCTGGCAGGTGAATGGCAGAGAGCTGCATGTCTAGAGAGTAAGCCAGAGACCAGATCTTCAAGGCCTCTGTACAGAGTTTTGTGAATATGGTGCCACCCTGTTTTTTATTTTGTTTTGTTTTGTTTTTTGTAGATTCTGTTTCTACTCCGACCTTGGGGAACTCTCTCCAGCATTCACCTCACTGCGAGCTCTACCTCCTACCTGAAGCTCTCTCTCCTCACCCCCACACCAGCCAGGCAGATCCCCTGGTTCTGCACCCCCTGAGGTGGGGCCACCCTATCTGCCCAGGGCACTCTATCTACAATCCAATGTGCCAGCCGGGTGGTCAGCCCTGGAGAGGAGAGGAGCCCAGTGTTGGAATGTGGCTCGATGGAGCTGTGGTGCCATCACCTATCCCTGAGGATGGGGATTTTCTTTGTACAGTTCCCTAGGAGTGCAATGACGTCAGCGCAGCATTATGCCACAGATGTCTGCCACACTCCTCCCACTTGTAAGCCCCAGCATGTGTACTGCCTCCGGCTTCCACTGGGGGCCGCTACTTCACCGGGCATACCCTGGAACTCTCCCCAGGAAGAGGAGAGCAGTCCTCTGGCTGCTCCATCCTCTCCCTCCCCTGCTGACCCCTGGCGCCCTAGCTCATTCCCAAACTTAGGTCGCTGGTGTGGTGTGAGGTGTGGCATTCAGCATCTCAATCCTCAGTGCCACTGGGCCGGCTGCCACACTGTTTGTTGATGGAGAACATAGCAGTGATGTTGTCTGTCCTGATTTGGACAGCTTGACCTTTTAGCTGGGGGGGGGGGAGCGAAGGCCAGATATCTAGCTCTAAGCTTGAGGAGATTTATATGAAATCTGGACTCCCTGGGAGACTGCACCCTGCTTATGGACTGATCTGGGAAGTGTGCACCCCAATGTAGGAGGGATGCATCCATAATGGGCCCTATGGAAGGTTCCTTTTGCTAGAAAGAGATTCCTTCCCTGAGGTTTTATTTGTCCTTCCACCAGTCCAGAGCCTGCAACAGGGTCCTTGTGACTGGAATGAGCTTTTTTTTTTTTATACTTTTTATTATATTTTCATTCACAAAACCATAGGACAGTTTTTACAGTTTATAAGTTAAGACAGCACATAATTACATCAGTCAGGTACGTAGCAATACATTATTCAAAGGTCTCAGGACAACTTACATAATTTATAAAGCAGTTCATATAATGAGCGCTAAGACATTTACAGTAACCATCATCAGGGTCAATATATTTCTAAGGTACAAAAGTAGGATCTAAGGATGAAATATATATAATCCATTTCCCCCATTTAAGCTCAAAGGCAGACCATTTATCTGTGCTTTTGGCTATTAATCTCTCTAATACATAAATTTCTCCCATTATTCCCCGCCAGCTCTGAATGTTTGGGGGCATCTTCTTTCCCAGTTTCTAGTAATTGCTTTTTTAACTGCTAGTATATAAGTGATTAACAATAATCCTCTGGGTAATGGGAGATCCTCTGGTGGAACTGAGAGTAATACTAGCTCAGGGGTCAATACAGCTTCCACAACTACCAGTTCTTTTAATGCCCTAAAACATCTCTCCAGTAACCTGCTAACTGCGGGCAGGCCCAAAAAACATGGAACTGATCCGTAGATACTTTTCCACAATCTCTCCAGCAATAGCTTGGCGTCCCAGATGAGAACTTGGCCAGCTTTGGCGGTGTATAGAAAAATTTGTTTTTAGCTTTCCAGGCAAATTCTCGCTAATAGGGGGCTCCCAAAAGTCCCACTGAGAACTTAGCATACTTTTCCCAATCTTCCTTTGATACCTGGAGTGGAAGCGCTTCATTCCAGGCGTTCAGAATTCCCTGAGTAGAATTTTTTGATAATTCCCTCAAACCCTTATATATTAGTCCCACAAAGTGGGGCCACAGCTGCCCTCTCCCTGTGGTCATAGCTAAGGTAAGCAATGTGGGGGGGGATCTGGGAGCCTACAGTAGGCTAGTCCCCTCCATTCAATGCCCTCTCTTAAGCTTGTATATATTGGAAAGTCTTGTTGTGAAAGATTGTAAGTTTCTTGGAGTTTGATAATTGAGAGGACCCCTCTGGCATCCACCAAGTGGAATATAAATTTAAAACCCTTTTGTCTCCATTGAGCCAAAGTACCCTCCTATTCCCGAGTAAGAGATTGGAATCTTAAATTTAATAGATTAAGATAGCCACCTACTGGTTCTAGCTCTCTTAAATGGATGAGTTTCCTTCAAGTCTCTATAGTAGAATTTGTACTATAAGTCTAGGTCTTTTATTTACTGGGGTACATCAATTGTAGAAGGTCGCCCCCCACCCATTAAGAGGGTCTGGTCTTCCAGGGAATGTCATACATTGGGTTGTTTCAATTAAAACTCTAGCTATCACAGTGGCGTAAGCATACATCTGAAGATCAGGCAAATTTAAGCCTCCCTTATTTTTGGTAACATTTATGTGGACCACTTGATACAAAGTTTTTTCCCAGCCCAGACAAATCTCACCAGAGACTTATTCCAGGAGGGAAAGTACATTCCATCAGGCATCACCGGTATGGTCTGAAAAAGATATAGCAGCCGTGGGAGGATATTCATCCTAATAAGATCCACCCTAGAATATAATGATAAATGAAGTTGGGACCACTGATGTAGATCGGACTCTATTTTTGTGTTAGGGGTTCTTAGTTCACCATAGTGAGGTGCATTAACTGGTTACGGTAACTGTATACCTAAATATTTTATCTTGTGATGCTGTTCAGCGCAGGGTAGACTGCTTTTCAGTGTTCGCGAGGGGGAGGAATGGAAGGGGAGAACCTCCGTTTTGGAAGAATTTATTTTGTATCCAGAGAACTGAGCAAATTGCCCAAGTACCTCCCATATTGCTGGGATAGAGGACTCTGGATCCGATACTGACAATAAAATGACATCCACATATAAAGCCAACTTCCAAGATGGATTGCCCACCTGAATGCCCTTGATTGTTTCTGAATTTCTAAGCATCATAGCCAAAGGCTCAATATAGATGGCGAATAGCAAAGGGTACAAGGGACATCACTGTCTAGTGCCTTGCTGTAACATGATATGAGGTGTGATACTGCCATTAAGTTTTAAATAAGCCCTTGGTTCCGAATATATTTGCTCTAGCCAATTCACAAATTCCCTCGGAAACCCAAATGACATTAGTGTTTCCCATAAAAATCTCCAGGACACCCTGTCGAAAGCTTTACAGGCATCTAAACTGACTAAAGTCGAGGGGGTGGCTGAGTTAGCCATACGATCCATCAAATGGATTGTTCTTTGTACATTATCTGCAGTCTGATGCATGCGCAGAAATCCTGCCTGATTTGAAAGTATCAGGGTAGGTAATATAGTCTCCAACCTATGTGCCCATATTGTCATATATAGCTTATAATCATTATTTAAAACCGAGATGGGTCTGTATGACTCTAAATTTAATGGATCCTCACCTGGTTTCAGGATAGCTGAGATGGTCGCATATGACCATGAGGGTGGGGGGGCACCTCCATCCTGCACCTCCAAAAAAGTATTTTGCATCGGCTGGATCAATTTTGAAAGAAATGTTTTATACCATTTGGCTCCGAAGCCGTCTGGGCCAGGGCTTTTTAATGTTTTAGAATTTTTAACTGCTCTCTGGATCTCTATAGTGGAGATAGGGCATAAAAGTGAAGCCTGCTGGGACTCAGACAAGTGTGAAAAGTTAAGGGAGGACAACATTTTTTTTTTTATATCCTCCGGGGAGAGGGGTGTGGGATCAGAGTACAAATCTGCGTAATATTGCGGGAATGCTTTCAGAACTGCAGGAGTTTTGTTAAGAATATCTCCTGTTAAGGGGTCTCTAATCTTTGTGATAGCGGCAGTCTGTTTAAATCCTCTAGTATGCCTAGCTAAATTTCTGGCACTTTTAGGGCCTCCTTCATAATAGAATCTTCTAAGATATAGTAAAGACATTTGCGTTTTATAATCTAAAATGGATTATAATTCCGATTGAATTTGTTTGAGCTCTGTTTGTGTAACTCGTTCCCCTCTGTCTCTCATCTGCTGTAATTCTTGCAACTTAACTTGTAATAATTTGTATCTGGATTCTCTCTGTTTATTTAGTCTGGAGGAATAAGAGATGATCTCTCCTCTAATCACAAGCTTCAGAGTATCCCAGAGTATAGTAGCTGAAATAGAAGGGTCTGTATTTTCCTCTAGGGTTTGTGTGATGCTGTCTACCATTCTGGTCTTAAACACTGGATCCTTCAAAGGAGAAAGATTCAATCTCTACAAGGTTGTTTTATGAGTTTTGTTTAATCCCACCTTAATTAAGAGAGGTATATGGTCTGAGAGGAGGCGAGCTTCCAGGGATATATCTTGGATCATACCCAAGTGCTCTGTAGATGTAAAAAAATAATCTATTTTAGCTGATGTGTGATATCTATGGGAGACAAATGTGTGTCCCTCCACAAAGGGGAAGAAATGGTGCCATAAATCTGTAAGACCCATCTTAGGTATCTGGGTTTTTAAAAGTTTTTGAGTGGGAGTAAACCTATGTTGTTTAGGAAAAGTGGAGTCTTTCTGCAAGGACATTATTAAGTTGAAGTCACCTCCTATCAGCATTACCCCCTTTTACTTTTCAAGCAGTCTATTAAAGAACTGTCTCAGTAATGAGGGAGATGCTCCTGGCGGCAGATACACACTCACCATTGTTACTTCAGTCTCATACAAACGCCCTTGTACTATGACAAAATACCCATTATTATCTGAATATACCTCCCCCTTAGTAAATGGAGTAGTTGCTGGAGTCAAAATTGGCACTCCACGCCTTTTCCCCCGACTTACTGGAAGAAGAGAAAACAATGTATCCGCCACCTGCAGCAAGCTTAACATGTTCACCTTGCAACAAATGTGTTTCCTGTAAATAGATGCAATCTGCGTTCTGCTTCCGCAGGTACTGTTGTAGTCTAGCTCTTTTTATGGGATGATTAATGCCATTAATATTTAATGACAGTATCCTAGTTGTTTCTAATACCATATTAGATTTTCATTTGTTAAAGTATTACTGATTATTGCAATTTCTCCGCTCCACAACTCCTCCCCCGACCTCCATAAGGATCCATAAAGTCTCCTGAATGTCCTAACAATGGTTCCACCAGAAAATGTCCTATCCTCCTCCGACTACTGTTTCCATTTCTTTTCTTTCTAGTGCCGGATTTATATCTTTCTATCTTTCCCTATAGACATTGATGGTTATTATGGCATTCAATGATTGTGGAATTGCATTGTCAAAATGTCTACTTCCATCTGTATCTTCTTTGAAAATACCTCTCAATAAATTGCTATTTCAAAAAAAAAGAAAAGTCCTATCCTGTCTTATATATATCCTGTCCTCTGACCGATGCTCCGTAATCTAACTGAAGTTTTTCTACTGTCCCTTATCAACCAACAATAACTTATTATCACATACATAACAGTAATTTGCCACTGTAAAATGCTAATGTGCGTGGTATATCCACTAATCTGGAAAGATAGCTGTCCAGTAATGATTAACAATAAATCATAAACATATATACATACAGATATTACTTTTGGTAATATTCTATGCTGTATAATCTTTAGGACTTACAAATGTGGGGAGAGAAATGAAAAACTCCAAATTTCCAGTAGAAACTGCTCCTGGAGCATTTGAACTCTCCCTAAAATTGAAGGGAATCACTTAACATTGTTGTTAGGGGCCTTCCAGGAGCCAGTAAACTGTTCCCCTTTAAATAAGGCAAAAATCAACAGAGGAAAGGCGTAGATAACTCCAAAGAAAAAATTTACGGATGTCCCCCAAAAGCAGCATAGAGCTCAAAGACTGCTCCTTTCCCCATTCCCTGTTCCCCGAGCTTTCTGAAAAATGTTCCCCCTTATATTACACCAAGTATCGAAAGGAGAAGAAGAAGCCAGCACTTAACATAATCAAATAATTATATCTATAGCTTCTAGTCCACCATTAGAAGGCACTTAGGTTATTTAGATACTGGCTTTTACTTATCTAGCAGTTCGTGTAAGGTAGTGTCTTTTCATCGTGCAGTCGCCTATTCCAGGCTCAGAGCAGCTCATCAATGTAGAGAGCACACTTCAAGCCCGGAAAACAGATGGTGCAGCACAGATTTTCAAACCCTTTCTTTCCTGCTCACTCATGCGAATGAGCTTCTCCATAAGTTTCAAGTATTGTCACTTTTTGCCTCCTTGCGGTAAACTGCTAAGGTAGATTTGACTGTTCCCAATTCTTGCTGTTTTCCCTGTCGTCTGTTCAAATTAGACTGCCAGCCAACTTGGCGTTTTTCTGGACTGTTGCCACCCAAACTTCGTTCGGGAAAGTGCAGGCCCATTTTTGTAAGTTCTTCTTTTGCCTCTTGAGCTGTGGAGAACTCTCTCTTTCCAGAAGGTAGATGAACAATTAACTGCGCTGGATATGGGGTAGTAAATTTATGTCCTGCTGCTTTCAGTACTGGAAGTAACGGTAGATAGGCACATTGCAGGTGAGTAGTTTTTGGTGCATAGTCATGATCGAGATATATGCGAGTTGAGCCATAGAAAACTTTCTGGCGCTGCCATGCTGTGAGCAGAATGTGTTCTTCAAACAACATGAAGTCTTGCTGTATTCTGACATATTGCAGTGATGTCCAACCTTTGAACTGCCCCGGAGATGAAAGAGTTAACTTTCCATGCCAGGCATGGAACACTGAGCTCAAGCTCAGTTGAGACTCTGTCTGTTGCTGTTTGAAGTCAAACCGTCAGATTCTTTACTCCGCCTCACTGAACAGTCGCTCCGGAGATTTCTCCTTTGCTCGGTTCAAGTTTGTCGGTTAAAGTACCGTTTTCTCGGTTTTCGACCAAATTTAATCCGTTAACCTGTCAGTTCGGTCTCTGTCTGTGGTATTGTGAGTAGTAGATAGGTTTATTTTCTTGTTCTTCTGTGTGGAACTTGAAAACGTGGGATCGGTTTGGTCTGAACCGATCAGGTTGTTCAAAAAAAAAAAAAACAAGTTTATTCTTCTTTTAGAGTGTGGTAACCGGTCCTTATCGATTCTAAAAAAAAACGGATTTCATTCGGTTTTTCACGACCTCTAACACGGTCAGGAACCGATAAGGGTGTCTTTGCCCATGGATTGTCAAAAGGGTAAAGTTTTTGCTAGACTGGCCATGTCTGAGAAACCCAAAAGAAAAACCGTGCCCACTGGGTTTCAACACTGTAGTGTGTGTGGGAAAGCCTTTGCTAAGGCTGATACCCACACCACCTGTGTTTATTGTCTGGGGTTTGACCACCTCGATTCAGACTGCCAGATTTGCAAGAATTTTCCTGCAGCTACCCTGGAAAAGAGAGTTGGTAGGCTCAGGGAAAGGGAGGCCAAAAAGTCCGCTGACCCGGATGGCCAGCCCGGTTCAGTTCCAACCGAACCAGAAGGAGTGCCCTCTGACCAGGGCGAGACTTCTTCGGGCAAAAGGAGAACCGACTCCGAGGAGTCGGTTCCAGTTAAAAGAAAAAGAAGGGCTAAATCAGCTGGTGCAGATCCACATATTCTTTCTCCGACCGTTGATGAAATAGCCAAAGCGATAAGGATTGTTCAGTCGCTATCTCGGTTCCGGATCGAACCGCACCATCAGGAAGGGGCTCGGTTTGGTCGGTTCCCCCGGTTCCAGATTATAATTTAGAAGATTTTTATGAACCGGAGGAGGAGGAATAAGAGTATGAGGATAGTGATGGTGATTACGAAAGTCTGGATGTGCCTATTGACCCAGACATCTCCCCAGACAGACCTTCAGGGGTTTCTCCTCCTAGGCTTTCTGAGTCCCCTTCCCGTTTTATGTTCTACAAAAAAGTGGCTGAAACTCTTCAGCTTCCTATGGAAGAAGCTGTTGACGACCAGGAGGAGCCTGACTATGGTGAAATGATGGATATCCCAGAGTCCAGGAGGCTGTCTATTCCCCTTCATAAGTCCTTTGGGAAACAGACAATAAAAATTTTAAAGACTCCTAATTCTATACCTCCTGTGGACAAGAGAATGGACAAGAGGTATACTCCCTCAGGCTCAGATACGGAGTTCCTTACCCAGCAATGCAGCCATGTTGGGGTAGTGCAGGCTGCTGCCTGTGATAAGGCAAATATACCCTTGGCTTCACACCCCCCAGATAAGGACTCCAGGAGGATTGATGCTATGGCAAAGAAACAGTACATGGCAGCATCCTTGGGACTCAGACAGGCTAATTATATGGCCTATACAGCTAGATATCAGAAATCTAGATGGGACACGGTAATGGCTTTAGCTAAACAGGTCCCTGGCCAGCTTGCCAAGGAGCTGGAGCAGGTGGCTGCAGATGGTATTGAGGCATCCAAGGTGCAATTCCATGCTGCAGTGGACTCCAATGATGTTTCATCTAGAGTCATGGCTACATCTGTGGCCCTTAGAGGATGGCTTGGCTCAGGTGTACTAGCCTGTCTCAGGATACCCAGACTAAGGCCATGGATTTTCCTTGTTGGTAATTCTCTGTTTGGGGAGCAAACAGAGAACTACATGAAGAAAATGGATGAATACAGGACCACCTATAGGAGTGCTCAGGCCAAGGAAAGGCAAGCCACTCCCCAGAGGCAGCATTCCAGGGGCAGGGGCAGGCCTTTTTATAGGCCTTTCTACCAAGCCCAGGCCTCCTCTTCAGCTTATGCTCATAGGGGGTTCTTCAGAGGGAGAGGCAGACGGGGTACAAGCAGGCCCGCTTCCACCCCTCAGCCTAAAGCCCCTGCCAAACAGGCACCCTGATAGGTTTGCCAGGGCCGATTCTCCACCACCTGTAGGGGGCAGGCTGGCTTACTTTGTCCAGGACTGGATGTCTTTAACATCAGACAAATGGGTCCTGGAAGTAGTAAGCCAGGGACTGGTTCTCAGCTTCAAAAAATTTCCAAAGATGAGAACCAGATCCTTTCCACCTGCAAATCCTTCAGAAGCACTTGCCCTAGAGGCAGAGGTCTCTTCCCTCTTGGCTCTCAGAGCCATAGAGAGGGTTCCACCCCTACACAAAGGGAAAGGATTGTACTCCAGGTACTTCCTAACCCCCAAAAAGACAGGAGAATGGCGGCCCATCCTGGATCTCAGATATTAAGCACCTTTTAAAGCCAAAGTTCAAAATGGTGACTCTGGGAATAATTCTACCCTCTCCAAGGCCAGGGGACTGGCTAGTCTCCCTGGACCTCAAGGATGCCTATTTCCATATTCTCATCAGAAGCTCCCACTGAAAGTACCTCAGGTTCGAGCTGCCCTCAGGCCATTACCAATTCAGAGCAATGCCCTTCGGCCTAACTTCTGCTCCAAGGGTGTTCACAAAATGCCTGGCAGTAGTAGTTGCCTTCCTAAGGAGAAAAAGGATCTCCATCTTTCCATACCTGGATGACTGGCTCATAGTAGGCCAGTCTCCAGACCAAGTCAAGTTACACCTACAGATAAGTCAGCAACTGCTCACTTCTCTAGGTTTCCTTCTGAGTCTTTCAAAGTCAGTTCTAGAGCCTGTGCAACTCCTCACCTTCATAGGGGCAGAGCTGGATACAGTAAAAGCAAGCGCCTTCCTTCTCCTGGACAGGGAAAGGACCCTTATCTCACTGGCCTCTTCATTCACCCTCCAGGTGTCTCGACCAGCAAGGCATTTTCTGCAGCTCCTGGGACACATGGCTGCCTCTACAGCAGTGGTGCAGGGGAGCAAGATTTCAAATGAGGGATATTCAGTTCCACTTGAGAGCCTTCTGGTCTCAGAAAAAGGACCCTCTGACCAAACTAATTCCAGTGACTCGAACCCTGATCCAGGTGTTACAGTGGTGGCAGGATCAGGACCATCTAAGACAGGGAGTTCCTTTTGTCACTCAGTCTCATTCTCTAATCCTTACTACAGATGCCTCCCTCTTGGGGTGGGGAGCCCACTTGGGAGACCTGACCACCCAAGGGTTGTGGTCTCCTCAGGAATCTCTGCTTCACATCAATCTATTAGAACTCAGAGCAGTGTTTCTAGCACTTCAAGCTTTTTCCAAGTCTGTTCAGAACAAAGTAGTTCAGATCAGGACAGACAATACCACCACAATGTGGTATATCAACAAGCAAGGGGGCACTCGGTCTACAGCCTTGTGCACAGAGGCAATGAAGTTATGGTCTCTGGCCTATTCTCTGAACACCTCTCTTACAGCAGTACACCTCCCAGGCAAGGACAATGTCCTGGCAGATGCTCTCAGCAGGATATCTCAGGGCCATCACCTAATGGTCCCTGGATCCCCTGGTTTTGAAGGTGATCTTCTCCAGATGGGGCACCCCACAGATAGATCTTTTTGCAGCCCCAGACAATCACCAACTTCCTCTCTTATGCTGCAGGCCCCCAGTGTTGGGCTCAGTCCCCCTGGATGCCCTAGTTCTCAATTGGGAAGGGAAGTTCCTGTATGCTTCCCCCCTTCCCTCTCCTGTTCAAGGTGTTAGTCAAAATCAGGTCTCAACCCTGCAAGGTGATTCTGATTGCTCCAGACTGGGCCAGACAGCCCTGGTACCCTCTCTTGTTGTCCTTAGCAGTCCACCTTCCCCTGTCTCTTCCCAGGAATTACAACCTGTTAACATGTGCTCAGGGGAGGGTTTGGTATCCGAATCTCAAATCTCTCAATCTCAAGGCCTGGCTCTTGAAGAGTTAGAGTTTGCTGATTTGCACCTCTCTCAAGGTGTTCTGGATATCTTAAAGGCTTCTTGGAAGCCTTCCACCAGAAACACTTACAACTCCAAGTGGAAAAGATTTTCTATATGGTGCTCTGGGAAGCATGTTTCTCCAGAGTCTGCTGGCCTGCCCACAGTCCTTGACTATATGGTTCATCTTAATAGCTTGGGACTCAGACCAGCTACACTAAGAGTGCATCTGGCAGCTGTTTCTGCCTTCCTTTCAGCAAGCAAGCACTCTTCCCTTTCAGCTCATCCTGTATTTTCTAAATTTTTCAAGGGATTGCTTCATACCAATCCTCCATTCAGGGACCCTGCCCCTGCTTGGGACCTTAATGTTTGCATTGCTCAGCTTATGCAACCCCCTTTTGAGCCTTTGTCCTCAGCAGAGCTTAAGTATGTGACTTGGAAAACTATTTTCTTGGTGGCCATCACTTCTGCCAGACGCATAAGTGAGTTACAGGCCCTGTCAGTGGAGCCTGATTTTATCTCTTTCCATAGAGATAAGGTGGTCCTCAGGACTAATAGGAAGTTTTTGCCTAAGGTGGTTTCAGATTTCCACCTTAACCAGTCTATGTCTCTTCCTGTTTTCTTCACTGACCAGTCCTCCTCTGGGGAGAGGAGGCTGCACAGTTTAGATGTGAAAAGGGCCCTTAGCTACTACATAGAGCGCACCAAGGGTCACAGGTTTGACTCCCTCCAACTGATCCTCACTTATGGTGAGGTTGGTAGGGAAAACCTGCCACTAAGAGATCTATTGCCAGGTGGATTGTCTCTTGCATTCAATTTTGCTATGAAAAACTAGGTAGGATCCCACCCTCAGGCCTGAGGGCTCACTCTACCAGAGGTACAGCTGCTTCCCTGGCTGCTGCCAGGGATATTCCTATCTTAGAGATTTGTCAAGCAGCCACCTGGAAAACAGTACACTCTTTTACCAAGCATTACTCTCTGGATATCCAGGCTAGGAGTGATGCTCGGTTTGGCACAGCAGTGCTTCAGAGCCTATTTCCTAAGTAGGTTCTGTCCCTCCTCCATGCAGGTACTGCTTGGTAGTCTGCAATATGTCAGAATACAGCAAGACTTCATGTTGTTTGAAGAAAAAATTACTCACCTTAGTAATGTTGTTTCTTCTAATGGAGTCTTGCTGTATTCTGACCTCCCTCCCTGCCTCCCCTCTCAGAACCCTGGTTTTTGGGATGTGGGTGGGCAGTAGCAGTGTTGGCACTCGGGAGGTGCCCCCACCCCTTTAGTTTGGGTGTGTGGGTGTTGTGGTTTTTTTTTATTTTTTTTGGGTTTCCTGACTTGAGTCTTTGTTTTGGGACCAAAAAAATCTGTTTATTATATTTAGCAGCCAGTTGGCTAGTGTAAGTTTACAATTTCCACACAGGACACCCAGTGAGTATAGCTCGTAAAGATCTGATGGTTTGACTTCAAACAGCAACAGAGTCTCAACCGAGCTCGAGCTCAGCGTTCCATGCCTGGCATTGAAAGTTAACTCTTTCATCTCCGGGGCAGTTCAAAGGTTGGACATCACTGCAATATGTCAGAATACAGCAAGACTCCATTAGAAGAAACAACATTACTAAGGTGAGAAATTTTTTTCTTTTGTTGCATAACTGTTGAAACAAAGAATTACTGACCTTGGCGGTATGTTTGCAGAGGTTGGTTTAGGTGCCAATGCCACATGCACTCTCTCTAGGTGGAGGTTGAAATCTTTAGGCAGTTCTAAGGCTGTGAGCAGCAAAGCTTCAACAAATTCTTTAATGTTAGTCCCCTCAGAATCCTCTGGTAGGCAATAAATTCTGATGTTTTTGTGACGTGCTCTGTTCTCAAAATCTTCTTGGTGATCAATTATTTGTTCTTGCATCTCTTTCATCTGCTGTACTGTTTGTTCCAGCTCGTCTACTCTATTTTCAGTTGCCGTAGCAATTCTCTCGTGTTCGTCTACTCTCTGCTCTAATTGTATCACATCTCTTCGTAACTCACTATACATTTCTTTAATTTCTGCATGAAAAGTGAGTATGTCTTGAAAAATTAAGTCAAGTTTTGCCTTCTTTGCTTTGGCTTTTGGTTGTTTCTGCTGAGATTTAATCAGGCCCCTTTTGAGGTCTGCAGAGTCGTGGTTATCTGGTGCGACTGAGGCCTCTGATTCAGTTCCATCAACTATCTCCTCCATTGTGTTATGTTTCATTGCTAAATTCAGTCTCTCTAGTACTCTGTACTTTCTGCTGATACTATAATGAGAAATCTGTATGAGAAATATGGAGAATTACAGCCGAAGTGTGTTTTTTTTTTTTAGCTTGGGGTAGACGCAGTTCTTTCTCTAGGCTGCCATTACTCGAGGGGCACTGGAATGAGCTTTGACAGGGAGTCCCTTTTCTGAGACCAATAAGATCTGAGCTGGTATTGAATGTCTCTCATCTGAAACCTGGCACCTGGAACTACTGCAGTAGTAGAGGTCATGTATTCTGGAGCCTGAGGAAGTGCCTGGCTGACATTTGCTGCCCTAGGACAAATGAGTTTGCCAGGGTTTGCAAGTTGTGTAATAAGCCAAATGTTACTTGTGCTCCAACAGCATACAGGTGGGGTGCAGACCAGGTTGCTAACCAAAGTCCCAAAGTTAGTAGCCGAAAACATCTGCACAACCAAAAACAGGCTCTCCACAACAAAATAAGTGCAAAAAGTGAAAATGTTTTGTGGTATAACACAAGTACAACTCGGGCAAACCTCAGCCAGATGCCCCTGCGCTTCAACCGTTAGGTCTTCCTCAGGGGGCGGGCTCTGGAGTACAATGAGATACAATTTAAATGCATATTAGGGTGTGATGTCACAGACAATTAACTGAATACCAGTTTTAATTACATTAAGATCAAAAACAAAACATGACATCACACCACGGTTTTAATTTATATTCATTATAGCATTAATTCTGCATTTAATAAAGCAAACTCATATAGCACAAACTTGTAATACAGTGACCAAAAAAGCATTTTATCAAGTAAAGGTAAATAAGATTTTACACAAAACAAAGGAAGTATATGATGTTAGACTTGATACCATTCTATAATTCATGTGCCTAAATTAGGCTAAGTGCCATATAAGAACATCGGAATACTAAGAAGCCAAAATTCCAGGCCAGAGAAAGATGGTGCCAAAATGGGCACAACACCAAAATAAACATAAATTTACTTTACTACAGCTTATATTATAAATTCATATAAAGTTATGTACAAAAAAAGGGGAAGTTAAGGAAGAGGTCTTTTAAGAGAAGGTACTTGGGGGGCAGCAGCAATTACTAGTAGAGAGCAGCAGCTATAATATTAAGTCTGAATCAATAGTGAAAAAGCTTTCAAAAAGAGAGAGAGAGAAGGGTACAAAATATAATAAAGCAAAGGGAGTTAGTGGGAAGAGAGAGAGAACAAGGAAGAAAACAGGAATGACAATGGCAAAAACTAGAACCAAAGCCATGTGGAAGAAACAACGGGGGACAGGAATAACCAATTGAAAAGGCAAGGGAGCAAAATCAATGTATGCGATAACCACATGGAAAGCAAGATATCTTGCACTCACCAGTCTTACAATTGTGGGACCTAAAAAAAAGAGAAATAAAATATTAAGATATTAAGATAAACATATTGATAACAAAATTCAAACATTTTATATGTATGATTTGAAGTCCATTTCTTTGTTTAACCCCAAAGGATTCAAACTGTTAAGCAAAAAGATCCAATATGTCTCCGTTTGCTGGAGTTTCAGTTGTTGATCCCCAGCCCCTGTACCAACCGTAATCTGTTCTAGACCCATACATTAAAATTCAACTGGATTTTTATCATGTGCAACCAAAAAATGTTTTGCAACTGGATTCATAATATCACCTCTTCTGATATCACAAACATGTTCCTGCACTCTTCCTTCATTTGAGCTGTCTGGTGGGCCACATATACTTTTAGGCATGGACACCACAAAGCATACACTATATGTGTGCCCACACAAGAGATGAATTATTGAACATGCACAATTTTGTCAAAATTCTGCATAGAAAAGATTTTACCTTGGATGCAGTATTTGCACACATTGCAATGTCCACATCGGAATGCCTGGGGGTCTAACAGGTAGCCAGATGGTGTTACATGGGCTGGTGGTCTTAAATTCACTAGAAACCAATTTGTCTCTCAAAGTCTGACCTCTTTTTTTTTTGTACTTCCTTTATTTCATATCACAGTTTGATATATATGCTGATACATATGTAAGCTATCACAAAATACAGCCAATCGAATTTCATAAAAAATAATAGAGAACTTCATAACTTTGGCATTTAAAGCAAGACAATATCTTAAAGTCATAGATTTCTCTTCTGATTCTATACATACACATTATTTATAAATTACTCTATATTTGATAAGTAGGCAAGAAACATTGGTGCAAAGGCGCTTACAAAAGAGGTCTCCTTCCCCTCCAATTAATCAGGGTCCTGGATACAATCTATTTGTCTTTATTATAATCCCCCCATTCTAGATCTATACCCCTCTTAATTTCCAATTTATTAGTTGCCTTTTTGTGCTACACTACTTGATCTTGATAGAGTTCCCACCTAGTCCATCTTGTTGTGTAAGTTTCCATCCGATCTTGGAGGCCTAGTGAAAGCTGTTCATTATGTTGGATATTTAATATTAATAATTTCCACTCCAAGACCTGAGGGACTGCTGTCTGTAGCCATTTTTTTGTAATGGATTTGTAGGCAGAGCCTAACAGTATTGACCATAAGTATACTTTAGCTTTGTCTCTGACCTCTACAGGTGGGATCCCTAATAGTAAGTTAGAGCCTGTAAGCGGGCTTTGAATATCTAACATCAGCTTAATATGGTTCATTACTTGTTGTCAAAAGGCTGATAACTTTGGGCAGTCCAGGGAGATGTGCTTATGCAGGCCCTTGGTTCACCACATTCCCTCCAGCATTGGGATGTATTTACTGGATTTCTCAGAGCCATTACTGAGGGGACCAGGAAATATCTCACCCTCACCTTCCAAATAAACTCCCTCCATATAGGAGAGGAGGTGGTAATCCAGGTGCCCCTCCATATCTTAATCCAGTCCTTAGAGGGTATTGACTGTGCTAACTCCTGCTCCCATCTAGCCTGGATCGGGGTTATTGTGTGAGATGCTTGTAATATGAGGGATTTATATATTATTGTTATCGCCCTTTCCCCATGGAGGGAGGACCAGATATGCCTGAAAGGGGTGTTGTCTTCTTCAAGCATGGTACTCCTCTCATTATGCCTGATTTGTGTAGAGATATAATCTTTAATTTGATAATAAAATAGCCTGTCTTTTTCAGACCATCCATAAATCCTCTGGGCTTTCGTGACACCTATAATTTTATTCCCTTTTAAGAGTTGCCATGGGGCTTTGAGCCCTTTTTTAATCTGGTTTTTATACCACTGGTTATCAAATGACTGGGTCAAAATAAACCATTTGTATTTCCAAAAATGTCGCTGGCCAGATTTGTTTTTTGTTCCCAGTTGCAACCCCTTCAGGTTAGTTGCAGTCGCCTGAGGGGGTTGTCTAGATGGCCTTCTTGAGATGGAACGGAGAAAATAAACAGGCTGGGAGTGGCAGTGGGGATGGTCTCGCCAAGTCTATTTGCTTCCACTTGGCCTGGTAGGATTTAGTGCCCCAAAGCAATGCCAAGCGCATCTGAGTGGCAATCCAATAGTTTTGAAGTGAAGGTAGGGCTACCCCTCCCAACTCCTTGGGTAGAGTTAGTTTTGAAAGACCAGTCCTAGGCCTCTCTTGATTCCAGAGATATGTATTTAATATCCTTTGCCAGGAGAAGAAGCTCTTTAGGGGTGAGGGCACATGGAACACATTGAAATATGTATAGAAATCTTGGCAGTGCGTTGACCTTAAGGGATAGGGTCCTAGTATAAAAGGAAGATGGAAGAAGTGTCCATTTCCTCACATCCTGTTTAATATTAGTAATCAGAGGGTGATAATTATGGGCAAATAATTTGTCTAGATCCTTGGGGATTTGTATTCCTAAGTATCTTATGCTAGCATTGTCCCACTTAATTGGATACTGCTTTTTAAAAGAGGGTGTTGGCTCATACTCAAATGTAAGGGCTTCAGACTTGTTTATATTAAGTGTAAAACCAGATAGTTTAGAGAATTCTTAGACCTTCTTGAAAAGAGCCTCGAGCGATGTTTCTAGTTTAGTCAAAAAGAATAATATATCATCTGCAAAAAGAGCTAATTTCTGCTCCATCCCTGCCACTGTTACTCCCTCTATGTCTGGGGCCTGCCGCAGGTATTGGGCCAGGGTTTCTATATAATAAACGAACAAGAGCAGGGAAAGGGGACAGCCCTGTCTAGTCCCTCTATATGGGGGGGGGGGAATCTTTCTGATATATGGCCGTTTGTTCTTATATATATCCGATGGGGTTCTTACAGTTCTCGAGGGCCACTCGGAGATGAAAAATAACGACCAAAATTGTGTTGGATCTACAAATTGATAAAGCCTGTTACAGTTAACTTATAGTTATAGGGAAGTCTTATTAAGGTAGTATTTTCTGCCTAAAATAAAATAAAGTTAGTGATAGTTTTTGAATAAGGGAAACTAAATATTTAAGAAGGGTTGTGACTGCTTTGGGATATTATAGTTAAGAGCTGTATCCTCAGGCCACAAAATGAAGGGTATTTTTGTAAAATTAATGGTATTTCTGTCGTGTGTGGCATGTTTTTTGACACACATTGGTTCAGAAATACCCGGGGATACAGAGAACAAAAATAGTTTATACTTGAAATGCAGTCAATTAAGTAACAATATTTTAAGCATAAACAAGATAATAAGAGGGAGAAATCATTTTAAGACGGTAAGGCAGCAAATTTTTAATACTTACAGGCCAGTTTTTCCTGGTAAAATTTCTTCCCATGATCAGACTGTTTTGATATCTCTAGCATTATGTGGGGATATAGAACTGAACCCAGGTCCAGGGGATGGAGCCATTAAGATTATTTTAGATAACGCTAGAAGTTTAGTTAAAAAAATGGACCTCCTTAGAACCTGGGTTGATCTAGAAAGTCCTGATATAGTAATTTTAACTGAGACTTGGCTAACAAAGGTAATTCCTCAATCGGAAATAGAACTGCATGATTTTTATTGTTTTAGACAGGATCAGGTCACGGGGAGTTGCAATTTACCTTAGGCACAAATTAGGTCCCTCTGAAATAATTTACTCTGGAAAAACTGAAGGGATAGAATGTTTACTATTAAAATTCCAGATGATCAACTTGATTGTGGGAGCTGTATATTCACCACCTAAAACAAATACCAAGCACTTTGAAAAGTTCTCTCATTCCATTATGGAACATATAGGTCAGACAAATGTTGTATTAATGGGTGATTTTATTGCTGCTTGGGGTTGCCCAAGAGGGCGGGTTTTGGAAAATTCAATGAGATGTCTGAATCTGTTGCAAATTATTGACTTACCCACAAGGAAAGAGAAAATAACCAGTAGTGGGAATATATTGGATTTGTGTTTTGTTTCTACAGAAATGGTTATAATAAGTAAGGATATAGGAGAGCCAAATCTGGGGGATCATAATGTAGTAAGGTGCATAATAAACTTAGAATCAGAAAAGGTACCGGTAATTAAAACACCTGTAGTATATAAAAGAAATTATGCTCAATATGATAGATATTTGTTTTGTGAGTATTTAAAGAGACTACCATGGCATAGACTTTTTTTAATTCCTGACCTGAACTTAGCTATCCAGGAATTTACAACAATGTTTAATGAGGCATGTGATACGTTTGTGCCATGGAAAAAAGTTAATCAAAGACAAACTCATTTACCCTGGGTAACTGTAACCATAAGAAAGTTAATTAGATCAAAAAATCGATTATGGAAAAAAGCAAATAAATCTTTAAGATCTGACGTATGGGAAAAATTTAAAAAGGTAAGGAATAGAGTTGTTCAAGAAATAAGGAAATCTAAGGCTTACTACTACAGACAGAAAATCAAAGAAGCAACAGATCTTAAGAACTATTGGACACTGATAAAAAACTTAGTAGATCCGGTTAAAAGCCAAGTAGAGATAAAATTGAAATATAATGGAAAACTTTTAGAAACGGATACAGTTGCAGAGCATTTAAATAATTACTTTATTGAACTCCCAGATTTAAAGGCAGGAATTGAAACCCTCCCGGGGAAAACTCAGCTAGTAGAACAAAAAATTGATCTTGAAAATCGCCAGACCCCAAAGTTCCGTCTTAAAATAGTGACCACATCCGAAGTATGTAAATTAATAAGAAACTTAAATATAAATAAAGCATGTGGCCCTGACAAAATAGAAAATAAGTTACTAAGAGAAGCTGCCCAAGTGATATCCCCAGTCCTAAGGGATCTTTTTAATTGGAGCCTTAAAGAGGGATTGTATCCTGCATTATGGAAGAAGGCTAAAATAATCCCAATTTATAAGGGAGGGGACTCACTGGACACTTCAAATTACCGCCCAACAGCATTATTGTCAACAATCTCAAAATTATTGGAGCGGCTTGTTCACGGGCAACTAATTACATACTTAGAGAAACATCAAAAAATCACCCCTTTTCAGTCAGGCTTTAGACAAGGTAGGTCCACAGCTACTGCGCTCACCGATATTTTGGACTTAGTTGCCACCCCCCTGGTGGAGGGGAGATCGGTGGGCCCGGTATATGTGGACCTATCTAAGGCATTTGACCTAGTAAATCACCATATCTTGATTGATAAGTTAAGATGTTTGGGAGTAGATGATGTATCATGCGGTTGGTTTACATCTTACGTTGAGGATAGAACTCAGTTTGTAACAGTAAACGGTAAAAGTTCTAGTTTGGGTACAGTCACTAGGGGAGTACCCCAGGGGTCGATCCTGGGTCCCCTTTTGTTTTTAGTATATTTGAATAATTTACCTAGTGTAATTAAAAATTCACAAATTAAACTGTACGCGGATGATACTGTCTTGATTACATCTGGTAAAAATGTGGGTGAATTGGAACAAAAACTACAGAGAGACTTCCTAAACATGCAAAATCATTTTACAAATCTTGGTCTACTGATTAATAATAAAAAAACAGACTATGTACTTTGGTACAGCTAAGAAGGATAGTGTGGGTATAAACTTAACAATTAGGACACAGGAGGGGAAAATACTAGAGCAAACCAAGTATTATAAATATCTGGGGGTCATAATCGACCAAGAACTGAATTTTAACCAACATGTGACTGAATTTATAAAAAAAATCAACTCTAAATTAGGGGTCATGAGACGAATATCGAAGTGCTTAACAAGGGAAATGCGACAGAATATAGTAAATCAACTACTTCTTCCTGCGACTGATTATGGTTCCCACATTTACAGACATACTTCAAAAAAACAAGAACATAATCTGGATGTTTTATATAACAAATTAGCTAGATTTGTGTTAAGATGTGACTCGTACCACCATTGTGATATGTATTCAAGACTGGGTGGAATTCCTTAGAACAGAGGGCAGAGGCTTCCTGGTTAATCCAAATAAAGGGTTTACATAAGAATAAATCACAAAATTATTTATTATGTAATTTAAAAACCGAACATGGACTAAACTTAAGAAATTGTGGAGTAAGAGTATATCTTACTCCAAAATTAAAATAAATATAGCACAATGACCCTTCAGTATAAAGTTTCAAGACTTGGAATAGGCTACCCCCTTCCCTCAGGGACCCAAGCCTGTCACTATCAGGTTATAAGTCGGCAGTAAAAAGAGAGCTGCTTTTTAAATGTTTGTGTAATAGGTGAAATTTGAATTGAACATTGATGAATGGATGTATTCATAAATGAAATGTTCGTATGTATTAATTGTATGTTAACGTATTTTGATGAATGGATGTATTTACAAATGAAATGTTTGTGTGTATTAATTGTATGTTGATGTATTTCTACGACACGTTTTGTGTAATATGTATATTTATGTTGTACAAATACAGGGATGCCTTGTAAATAGGGATTTTTGAATCCCTAATGGCATAATTTTCTGTATAAATAAAATTTTACCTACCTACCTTACCTAAAGATAGTGGGCCGGATATTCAAACTGTGCTATTTTGTGGCGGAAGCCCTTGCGCTGCACGAAATAGTTGCGCGGGGTGTGGCGATTGATATTCAAAGAGTTGCGACGCTCTTTGAATCTCTGTTGACCACAGCCACTGTGCATGCGGTGGTCAGAGTGGTGCATTCAACTTGCGGTGGCGCAAGTACCATTGCGCCATCGCAAATGTCCGATATTCAAAAGGTGACATGCAAATGGGGCCATAATTCATACAAGGCACAGGGGCCATTTGCATCTGATTATAGCCCCATTTGCATCTAAATAAGCATGCAGGTGCGCCGATCCCCGAGGACTTATGCCTGGCGCCCTGCCAGCAGCAACCATCGGGGACAGCGCCCTCTGCAGCCCGATCGTGGGCAAAAGTAAAACATCCCCCACCCACCCACCAGCCCGATCGCGGCAGCAAAGTGTCCCCCCAAACATATCCTTGGTGGTCCAGTGGACGCTAAGCCCGATCACGGGCAGCAAATGTATAAACACAACCCCCTTCGAATATATCCCTGGTGGTCCAGTGGACGATAAGCCGATCGTGGGCTGCATTAGTTCGACCCCCAAGACCCACATCCCTGGTGATCTAGTGTCCCCCACCCACCCACCCATGAAGCCCCACCACCCGCTCCCCGCGGCGGCGGTGGCTGCATCCACCACGCCTGCCACCCGCCGCCCACTGACTGACTGCCTGGTGGGGCTGCCGCCCAGGTGGTGCAGAGCAAGAGCCAATGGGCATGCAGCCCATACCATACAAAAGCAGTCCAGATTTCGAATGAATGAATTCATTCACAAATTCATTCATTCACAAATCTGGACTGCTTTGTACAGTATGGGCTGCACGCCCATTGGCTCTGCTCTGCACCAATGGGCGTGCAGCTCTACCAGGCAGTCAGTCCGCGGCGGCAGGCAGGTGGGATGCTACCGCCCGCCGCTGCGGGAGGGAGCGGGTGGGGCTTCGTGGGTGGGGTGGGTGGGGTGAGGGACACTAGATCACCAGGGATGTGGTCTGGGGGTGAGGTGGGTCACAAACTAATGCAGCCAGCGATCAGACTTATCAGTCCACTGGACCACCAGGGTATATTCTGGAGGAGGAGGGTTGTGTTTATACATTGCTGTCCGCGATCGGGCTTTTCGGTCCACTGGACCACCAGGGATATATTCGGGAGGAGGGTTGTGTTTATACATTTGCTGCCCGCGATCAGGCTTAGCAGTCCACTGGACCACCAGGGATATGTTTGGGGGACACTTTTCTGCCCACAATTGGGCCAGTGGGGGGGGTGGGTGGACTTTTTACACTCTTGCCCGCGATCAGGCTGCAGGAGGGGCACAGGGAGTGGGTTGAGGGCCAGCCACAGGTGGCAGCTGCTGTGTTGCGCCCTGCAATGCGGCAGCTCACCTGTGGGTGGCCCTCGACTTAATCCTTTTTTTTGTGGCTCAAAGTTGTGCAGGCGCAGGTTGGGGGTTGTGCCTGCACAACTCTGCAAAGCCCGGCTGAATATCAGGCTGTGCAGTTTATGCATGGTTCCTCCCCCTCCAGTTCAGCATGCATTCATTTGCATTGCACTGTTGCTCAGCATGTTTGCAGTGGCGCAACTGCCTCCTGCTGAATATCGCAGAATGGTGCAAGTTCGGACTTGTGCAGGTGCAACCCTATTGCGCATGGTGCAACCCTTTTGAATATCTGGCCCAGTGTCTATAAACTGGGTCGGGAAGCCTAATTTTATCAATGCCCCTCTCAGAAATCTCCATGACACCTTGTCGAAAGCTTTCTCCACGTCTAATCCCAGCAAAACTGCAAGGATTTCATTTGCACAAATATGTTCTATGATGTATACCGTGCGCCTTACATTATCCTGGGGTTGGCGTCCAGGAATAAAGCCACACTGGTCCATGTTTATTGTGGCTGGAGCATGTTGAATCAGGCGCTTTGCTAGTATGGGAGCCAAAATCTTGTAGTCCGTGTTTAGGATGGATATGGGTCGATTCGAGGAGCAGTATGTAAGGTCTTTCCCGGCCTTGGGTATAATAGAGACTATTGCCTTGTTCCAAGAAGGAGGGATCTCTCCCCTCTGCGAGGTCACAAAGGAGAACACTCGCCCTAATATAGGAACCAGTGTCTTAGTAAAAATCTTACAGAACTCCCCAGGTAACCCATTGGAACCTGGGCACTTGCCTGTTTTTAGATTTCAAATTACTGTCGCCACCTCCTTATGTGATTGGAGCCGCCAGCCACTCACCCTGGCTCCGTGACAGTACAGGGAGTTCTAGGGGTGCTAAAAATTTCTGGATCTCTTCATCTGAGGGGCTAGTCCCCTCTGAGTAAAGTGTAGAGTAGTAGTGATGGAAAGCCTCCGTAATTGTGTGAATTTTACTTTTGAGCTCATTCATAGCTGGGTGTTTTACTTTTAGGATATTGGATTTGGCTTTCCGGGTTCGCAATTGACTTGCTATCATTCTTGTAAACCTCGGTCCCCCATCGTAATACCTATGACGGAGATATATTAATTTCTGTTCTATGGCACAGTCCAAAATAATGTTCAACAGCTTTCTAAAGGAAATGAGCTCTCGAGATCGAGCCTTACATTGTTTAGTTCTTTGCATTTCTTCTAATGCCCCTATCTTTGCTTCCAGAGAAAGTCTATGCGATTCTCTCTGCTTCTTCTTATATGAAGAAATTGCTATAAATTTCCCTCTCACCACTGCTTTGACTGTATCCCAAAGCATAGCTATAGTAGTGTCCTGGGTATCGTTATCTAACAGTGCCTGGGTTATGGCATTTTTGATCGTTTCCTGCATCTCCTTATCTCTAAGCAGTGACAGGTTAAGCCTCCAGAATGTTTTTCTATGGGGTATATGTGAAAATATCTTACAGTAAATAGGTGCGTGGTCCGAGAGTAAAGTCTCCTTGCCATACCTGCTGTATAGAATTTAAGTGTTCTTTTTAAGTCACTAGGAAGTCGAGGCAGGAGTACGAATCATGTGCCTGTGAGTTGAATGTGCGTCTACGCGCCAATCCACACGAGTACCTCCAAACATCTTCATAGCCCATCTCCTGAAGTAACTTCCGGACCTTTCTATTTATTTTATTTGTTCGACCCTGAGAAGGATGATTCCCTCCTCCCCCCCCCCGAGATATCTAGGTTGAAATCTCCGACACATATCAGTCATCTAGGTTGAAATCTCCGCCACATATCAGTCTACCCTCTGCCCAGCCTGCTAACTGAGTAAAGAGATTCCTATATACTAAAAATTCTGTCACTGGGGGAACGTATATAGAGGCAAGCGTAATCATCTGTCCCTCTAAGTAACCTTTTAGAAATACAAACCTTCATTCTTTGTCTATGATCCTATCCTTGATCTCAAAGGGAGTTCCCTGCCTAACCATAATAGCAGTACCCCTTCGCCTATCCCCTTTATACGAGGAGGCCACCACCTGGGAGAAGCCTAGTCTCTCAAATTTTTTATGTTCATTTTGAGAGAGTTGTGTCTCTTGTAGCAATAAGATATTAGTTCCCTGTCTTCTCATTAACTGGAGAATTTTGCTTCTCTTAACAGGGTTAGTAATGCCGTGCACGTTGTAAGTGCAAATGGTATAGGATTGCGCCATCTTTGTCGGGTCATGTAATTCTGGTTTGTTCAGAACCTCAAACTTATGGCCTTTCGCCCACAATGGGGCCCCCTCTTCTTTAAGCCAGTTGTATCACACCAACATTTTATATTGCTTATAATTTTCAATCATCTTGCTATGCCAGTCTTAAAACAACTATCCAACTCAACAAGAAACAGTTGAACAATCATTAACAATAACTTAACCAGAACTACTTCCAAGGTTGGGGGCTAAGTTACCTCACCAGCCCCTTTGTTCTCCTATTTCTAGGAGGACGAGGAGGAATTCATGCCCCTCCATTACCGGAGGACCTCCTCTAGAGCCTCGTTGTTGTAGGGCTCCTGTTTAAGCTGTTGTAATATGGGTTACTGTCACAGCAGTATGCCCCGTGCCCAGCTGACCATAGAGTTTTGCCTTACCTTTTAAATATGTTATAGAGGCCTTACAGCCAGCTATTTAGTTTAAGCCTCGTACGCAGACCCCATTATAATAGCTAAATACTACGTTCCTGGGTTTTACCCGACCTGTATAGTATCTCTATCTACTGTTTGAACAGCCCTAGTGGGCGTGCTTAACTATTTTAACAATCAGGTCAGTATCTCTTTAAATTATAGCAACTACCTTAACCAAGCCCGCTGTATATAGAAAGAAAGGGAGGGGGGAGGAGGGGCAACAAATACAGTTGTAAAGAAACATTCGGCTTAGATATAGGTTGGTGTAAACTCTCTCCAAAATTAGTTATAGTCAGTATTTATTATTGTCAATTGGCCATGAATCTTGGGTCTTAGTCGTCTGGTAGAGCTAAAAGCATTGACTAAAATCCTCAGGCCCACAGTCATTCCCCCGAACATAATGAATGCTTATTGGCAATTTGATGGTCCAGCTCCATCGCCCCCCCAAAGTCAGACCTCCAATAAAGGGCCCCATTTGTCTGTTCCGTAGGGAAGGGGAAAGCATAAGGAGAAACAGTCTCGAGACATATATATATATGAGTATGTTTTTTATACTCATACTGGGTTGCAGTGATTTAACAAACGCTTCGATTGGGTTTGTGTAAGCTGGCGAAGTCCCACATAAAATTGCTTTACACTTCAGATCCTTTCTGTCATCAGGTTAAGGAGTCGTTTTGTAGTGTCTTCCCATTGAGGATCTTCTGAATGCTGTGCATCACCTCAGCATGGGTTCCATTCTTGATTCCCCCTGTCTTCCTGTTGCTGGTGCGTTGCTTAAAGAGTCCCCAATTCCCTACCTCTTGGTTTCCGGTCTCCTTCACGCGGATATTTTTCTCTCTCAGAGCCTCCATAGTATCTTCCACTGTAGAATACTGTACATCTTCACCCCCTCCTCCCAAAATATTCTCAGCCTTGAAGGGTAGGGTGTATGAAAACGTATCGACTTCTCTCCTAGTGCTCTCAGGATGGCTAAGTACTTAGCCCTTTGGACTTGTATTTCGTGGAGGTAGTCGTTATCTAAAAAGAGCCTATGTGTAAGATATTTAAGCGCTCTTTTAGTCCAAGCACGCCTCAATATCTCTTCCTTGACACTGAAGGAGCTCAACTTGAAGACGATAGAGCGAGGGCATGCAGCTGGATTGACTGGCTTTTTTTGCAGCGACCTGTGCACTCTCTCAATGTGGAAATTCAGGCTAGGCGGGAGGTCAAGGATGTCTTTCAGCAGGTTCTCCAGAAAAGGTGCTATAGGGGTTGTCTCAGCATTCTCCGGGAGGCCATACAAATGCAGGTTGTCGCATCGAGAGCGACCTTCTAGGTCCAGACATTTGGCTTGTAAATTTTCTGTTTGCTGTACGAGGGTCTGGACTATTTTGGCGAGCTGCATGGTAGTGTCTTCTGTCTCCGATACCCTCTCCTCGATCTGGCCAATGCGGTTCTCAAATGTGGCTAGTTGGGCCTGCATGGCCTGAAACTCTTGCTTATTTTCTTTCCTGGATTCGCTAATTTCGTGCAGGAGCCTTTCAAATCTTGAGTGCAATAGGTGTTCATTTTTCCCATCAGTGTCATAATCGGGTGCCTGTAGGCCAGGTGGAGACGACGACCTGCTTGGCGGGCCCGACTTCAATCTGGTGGCATCCTTGAAGTTTACCTTTGGGTCTGAGCGATTTTTGCCTCTATTTGAAGTCTGGAGTGCTCCCCCTAAGCTTTTCGACATCTTTCAGCTTTGAAAATTCAGTTTTAGGAGGATTTTTGGTCACCCGGGTCGGGAGCCTCACGGATTAAGCTTGATGCTGCTCCATGACGTCACCGGAAGTCCATATTCTGATCTCTTTTGAAACTCACACGAGGTTTTGGTCCGATATTATCAGCCAATATTGTGTCACACTGTAATATAGGCCAGTATTTGTATAATACACTGCCCATCTTACCTGCAACACTGTTATACTCAGTGACAAACATTAGTCGAAAAATCATCTTTGTTTTTTACTTTAGGGGCCAGATATTCAAAGCTTTGCACTGGGCAAAAAACATTTGGGCAGGTTTAGCGCGGGATTAGCGTGGGTCTGCTATATTCAAAAGGCCAAATAGCACGCACAAACCACATTAGCGCTGGGCAAACCATAATTATAAGCAAGGGGCAAAGTGAACATGAATACAGGTGCAATTAGATATTCAGCGACTAGTGCCGCACTAAGGTATTTAGTGCGACTTAGCGCGACCCATAACGCAGTACAAATTACCACCCAGGAAAAGCTGGTCTTAACCCTGGGCAAACAGCTTTGCATGACATTGTTGCTTTGCGCAGTGTTAGCGTGGTATTAGCGCGGTTTACGTGACTCTAACATATGAGTATGACACTTAGAAACTGCCAGACATGGAGGACACATGCTGCTCACTGATGGCACCACCATGATGCCAACAGCTGCCACAGATCCCAGCCATGCACAGGAAGTAAGGGGTGATTGGGCCCACAGGGAACATCATGGTAGTGTGGCCATACAGCACACACCTGCAGACCATACGTCTGTGGTGCCGAACAGATGCCAGCTCACACAAGCAGCACTGTGGGCATGGTAGCCATTGAGGGGAGGGTGTACAGGTGGCCAGACCTCACCACAGCCCAGGTGTGGCCACAAGACTGGGACACAGCACGCAGTGCACATGGGCCAGTAGCAGGAATACCCCACCACCTGTGTGCCTGTCGGATCCTATGTGCGCCCCCAGCCACATACAGCACAACTGTACAGATGCCACAGCACACACAGCCGGCCATGTATATCTCACTATGTGCATCCAATGCCACAGGTGCAGCATCTGTGGATCACACAACAGTGTAACAGTAATGTCCACTGTCAGTAAACACCTGCAAGTTGGGCCTGTCACTGTGTACAGTGCAGTCAGCATCACTGCCCTACACACCATAGGCATTGCTGTGTCCCTCACACTACTGGCCCCCTTGCTACTGTAGTGTCTGCTGTGAACTATAGCATGCCCTACAGTGTGACAGTTGCATGCAGCACCACCACCACCTGTGCCTATGCTGTACTGTCCCCTGGGGTACAATATGCCATGCTATGCTGTACTGTTTACATGTAGCCTGCAGCTATCATCGTGCACTGCCAGACAGACCTACAGGTGGAGCTGCGGTTGGACCTGGGCAGCCCCTGTATTTCCAGACTGACCTACAGGTGGTTCTGTGGGACCCTGCAGTAATGTTGGGCAAACTGCATGCAAATCAGGGCATAATGAGATGCTAATGTGGCTATTTGCCCACAGACTGCCTAAGTAGGTACATTTGCATGTCACTTTTGAATATGGAAATATTTAGCGCAGGGCAAACGTGTTTGCACCAGGCAAACATCTTAGCTCCATGCTAATCCCATGTAAACGCATTAGCTCCACGCAAATGGTTTGGGGATTATACTGTTTTGCACACTGTACTTTCCCATAGGCTGGTCCCTGCAGCTGTACTGGGGCTACGCATTTGCTGGAACACACACTGGCCACATAACTCACCTCTAGCTACCTTCACATTGCTGTGCAGTGTCTTGCTGTTGTGGTCTATACTTCCTGGTTGCTATATTCAGAGCTGTCTTATTCCAGGGCTAAATTTGACCTACACTCCCAGCCCAGTTTGCCCAGCCTCATTCCCATGCTATTTTCAGAAGCTGTTTGCCCTGGGCTATTCCTTTTGAATATAGCTTGCTTTGTGCTCCAGGCTAAGTTTGCCCACTGGGCAGTGCTAATTTAGCCCAGGGGCAAAGCTTTGAATATCTGGCCCCAGGTGTCAAAAGCCGCTCCCTTAATATAGTGCTAGCTCTATTAAGACATTTCTCAAGTACCTCTTTAGTAAATCACCTCGCAAAAAAATGTCTGAGTTAATTCCTCTGATTTTAACTGAAAATCTGCCTCAAGTCTGCAGTTGCATTTCAGTTGTAAGTATTGTCCATAAGATATGGACTCCTTTAAATTTTTGGGATGCAAGCTTCCTGCATGTAGCAGACTGTTAGTAGAGGTTGGTTTCCTGTAGGCTGTGCTGCTAATCTGCTCATGGGCGGTAGCACTGAGGGTGATATCCAAGAAATTAAGGGCTCTGGCTGTACATCACCTGTAAAATGTAAATTAAGACTGTTGTTATTCAGCCAATGCATACAATCTTGTACTTCACTAACAGTACCTTGACATATACATAGTACATCATCAATGTACCCATGCCACGTAACAGTCTTATCCAAGTACAGATTCTGCCCAGGATTAAATATGTATTCTTCTTCCCAGAGCCCTAGGAAGAGGTTCGTGTATGAGGGAGCCATAGCTGCACCCATAGTAGTGCCGCATTTTTGCAGATAGTACTCATCATCAAATGAAAAAAAAAGTTGTTCTTCCAAGAGAATACGGGGTTTGTTGGAGGGAGTGTGGAGCAGAATTAGCTGACTTAGCACATATAATGTGGCTATGCCCACGCCTAATGCCTTTCTAACTAAATAAATATACAAAACGAAATTAGTGAGGGCCTAGGTGAACACGTCAAGCTTACGGCTGAGATAGTGCTTATGGCCGTCTACCTGGATTGCTCCCCCACTTGGACAAAGACCCTGCTTCCCATTCTGCTGTTGGCGGCAAAAAAATCTTTGACTAGGAAATGGATGACAATAGCAGTACCAAGTATACAAGATTGGAGACAAATTGTGTATGGTATATATCAGATGGAAAACATCACAGCGAAACTAAACAATCAAATAGATAGTTTCACCACCCTATGGCGGAGATGGTCAGTCAATCAGGCAAGAGTTGATCCCGATTAATGCCCTTAGGGAGTAGGTCTCCGAGAGGGGAAGATAAGAGAAGTGAGTGGGGCATGGACAGGCCCGATTATATACTAGATAAGGAAAGTTCAGCTTTGCTCTCAATGTGTAACCAATGTAAAAGAAATATATGCACTGCTTTCTTGTATACCAACAAATCTGAAGTAATCATAGTAAATCTTCTGTTTGTAAAATGTCTCCTGATGTAAAAGTAAAGAAAAAAATCCAATAAAAAATAAAAAAAAAAAAAAAAGTTGTGTACCCTGTTTAATGGAAGCAGAGCTTCCCCCGGCTGTGTGTCCAGCTCTGCTCTAATGAACTCCAATAGTTGAACTGGCTCAAAGTGGGACTTTTCTGTGTTGATCGGGAAGACCAGGGATTCTAGGGTGTGCTGAGTAAGTCTGAGGGAGTCTCTGACCTTTTGGGGAGACTTGTCCACTATGAGTCAGTCATCCAGACAGAGAAAGACAGAGATCTGCTGTCTTCCAAGATCGGCTGCCACCACTACCAGACACTTTGTGAAAACTCTGGGTGCTGAAGAAAGGACAAAAGGCAGAGCTGCAAACTGGTAGACTCGGTTCTAAGTGATATGGGCAAGGTAATAATAGTGAAACGCAAAACGGCAAATCAACTACAGCAAATGCAATAACCACGCATACAGACATGAGCGATGGACATAACAGCGACTGAAATACAAAAAAACAACCAGTCCACAGTGGTGATCAACAGACATTCTCCCCTTGTAGCAGCACCTCCTCCAGAATCTCCCCATACAATGCTACTACCACAATCGGCACCTCCACACTCTTATGCACTCCAGCAAGTACACACACCTGTTGCACCTGGCAATGGCAGCAGCTGCTTCACATTACCAGGCACTCTCCAATTGCTATGTCACCCCAATATATGCACATTACTATTTGCTTTATGTGGGGGACTTCACCCACTGTACCTCCCTACTTATTTATAACTAACTCCACTATGCTCATTGTCCACCACAATCGTTATTTTCACACCGTCGCTCACATTGTACACTCGCTCACAATGTACAGTCACTATTTTTGCAGGTGCTCAAACTGAGTCTGTCATTTTGAGTCACTCAATTTCAGTCACCCATATTACAGGATACCACCAGACACCCTGTTGTAAGGAGGGAATCACTACTGACAGGATGACCGTTTTGAATTTGGGATTGAACAGGTGTTTGTTCAGGTACCTGAGATCCAGAATAGGCCACCAATCCCTGCTTTTCTTTAGAGTGAGGAAGTATCTGGAGTAGAGGCCTTTTCCCCATTAGGAGGGAGGAACTCTTTTCACCGCATTTGCTGACAAGAGAGACTTTACCTCTAATACCAGCAGGATTTTTTCAGTGGGAGTTAGAGGTTTTAAACTCCTGTGGCCCTGCTGTGTGGGAAATTTTTTGAACTGCAGGGTAAGACCTCAACTCACCACCTCCAGACCCTACTTGTTTGAGCTGATGCACTGCCATTTTTTGAGGCAGTGGATCAGCCTTCCTCCTACTGGGAGGGGGGAGGCGGCCTAGGCCTTCTAGTCAGGGATTTTGTTTAGTCTGAGTCTTTGCAGAAGGGGTTGGTTCAGTTCATTTCTGAGCCATTCTACCTCTTCACCTAAAGAATCCCCTCATTTGAGAGTAATCAAAGGGCATGGGCACTGATATGGGACAGAAGGCCCTGGGAAAGTAACCTCTATCTCTGCCCCCTCTACTCTGAGGTTTGTAGGAAGTAGAGGCTTCCTCTTTAACTGCATTGCTCTGGTAGGTGGACTTGTATCCTTCCACCTTTATCATGTAAGCTTCTGTTTTGTCCCCAAAAAGAGAGTTGTTCTCACAGGGGAAATCCATAGCTTTGGTCTGGGTATCCTGGGAGAGCTTGGTGGTTCTCAGTCAGGCAAACCTCCTGAGAGAGATAGCATGAGCCATAGCTCTGGAGGCAGTGTCACTGGCATCCACAGCCCTGTTAAAATGATATTTTGTGGCTTCCAAGGCAGCTTTAACAGTTTTTGCCAGGTCCTGAGCTGCTTCTGCTGGGGCTTGCTGACTAACAGTCAGGACAGAGTTCCAGAGAACTTTCTGATACTGAGCTGTGTACACCATATAAGTAGAGAGGCATAGCATCAGAGAGGCTAGAGTGTAAGAGTTCTTACCCATAGTGTCCAGTTTTATGTTGTTATTTTTTTTTTTGTTATTGTTTTATCTGGAGGGTAGGAAGAAAGGGGTACTTTAATTTTATCATAGGCTGCAGCCTGCACCACTCCTTCATGGTCCAGATGCATGTAAAGGTACTCAGCATTAGATTTATCTAACTGGTACTTTTCTCTATTTTCTAATCCACCCCCAGGTTGGAGGTAGGAGTCTGAAGTATTTTGAAAGTAGCCCTTCTAAGGGACTTATGAATTAGAAGGAGAAGATTTTTGGGAGGAGGGAGACCCATCTTGTATAAGAAATCTGCCTCCTCCTCATCCTCGTGGACTCTTGAATAGAAAGGCCAAGAGTATCCACCATGTGTTGGACAAATGTATAGTGAAAGGAAAAAACTCTTCATCATTAGAGGAATAACCAAACTCCCGAAGGTCAGGATCAAGGAGTTCAACCTCCTCTTCATCATCATATCCCTCAAAGAAGATGCCCTGGCTGAGGCCAGGGTCGAAGGCAGTAGATGTAATAGGACCAGCTGTTGCACCCATAAGAGTGCCCACAGCCTGAAAAGTCTAATATAGTTGCCAAGCCTTTGTAATTTCCTCCACGGATGGTATACCTTGTTTTTACACTGGTGTCTCCCTTTACTTTTCAGCGGGAGGGGCAGTGGCATGTATTTCTTTTACTTTCTTTTTAGCAGGTCCTGAATCAGAAACTTGCTGTAAATGTCTTATTTTTGGCTTGGTCATTATTATTATTATTATTATTTTTATCAGACTTATTTTCTAGGGTTTTTTTAAAGAACCTGTCTTCAGACTTTTGTTGAGAGGCAGACCCCTCTTCTGAATTTTTTATAAAAGGAGAGGCAGACTGGGAAGGACCACCTTGAAAATGAGCTTGCTCAATGGTGTTTATTCCTGGTTAAAGGGGACAGGACATTTGTCAGCAATTAGTAATGTTCTTAGCAAGAGAAATAAAACACTTGCCTCAAAATGAGCCATATTTAACTTTACCTTTAATAAACACTGATGTGAAACTGTGGATTCAGTTGTTTTCTTTTCATGGACAACATTCTGCAGTGTTCTCTTCATGGAACCAGTAATTTTGAGTTTTTACTAAGTCATGGTTTGTGCACAGAATGCTAAACATGAGCTATTGTCCTATCAGAACCATGCTTAGAGTTCTTTGCACAAACTGTGACATAGTTAAAACTCCAGACCACTGGTTCAATGAAGAGAACTGTAACAGAATGCTGCCCATGAAAACAAAACAATGCAAAATACAGTTTTTCGCATCACTTTTTATACAGGTACTGTTACATATGGATTATTCAGGCTAATTGATATCAGTTCTGTAAATGGGGACATTATAAACAACAGCCAATTAGAATTAATTTCCAGTCCTCTTTAAATAAAGTGATTGATTGATTGATTGATTGAATTTAAAGGCTTATTTTTAAACAGTATGAGTGAAATTAGTGAAAACTGACAAAGAAGCAAGTGACTGGTTCTAATATAAATAAGGTTGTGGCAGTCTGCCTTTTCCACAACCAAAAATAAACAACAATTTAAAAACAGTAAATACCAGTCTTGTTCAAGGTCTGTCTGACCCATCAATCTGTCAGAAGACCTACAAAAACATTGTTCCCAAAAGGAAAAAAGTGAAAGAGAAAGTAAGGCTTTCAGCCTTAACTGAGGAGAAAACAAGAAAAAAATGGTAAAAATCACAGTTCCTTGGTAAAAATAAGGATCCACAGAAAAAATAGTTTAAAAAAAATAAAAAGCCATGGAAATGTTACCTCAGATGTGGTATTTTTTATTCAGAATAAGTGGAGGAAAAACTGCAGTTCCTGGGAACTAAGGAACCACAAAAAAATCAAAAAAAGCACAAATAAAAGAAAAACTCAACAAAAGCAGCACAAATCTAAGGAAATAACTCCAAAAGTATGAAAAAAGTACTTCAGAATGAAGATATGAAGAGAGAACTCTGGGGCAGACTTGTCCAGTCAGCGGAGAAATGAATCTGACTGACTTTCAGCAACACCAACACACAACACTCTCTTACTCCAATCTGATTGGATTATCCTTTTAGCATCATTAGCATAGCCCCCACCTCTAAGACAGCTGGACCCAGCTGACATACTGCATTAGTCAACCATACTGAGAGATTCCTGGGGTGAGAACTGTAATTGTTATAAGGTAATGTTAAAAGAGAAATAAAAGAAGGTTTTGGAAACCTGTTTTTTTAAAGAAGAGAAAAAACAGGTTCCTTCTTAAAGAGGGTGTGTGTGTGTGTGTGACAGGGTTGAATAAGGCCCTGTCCCATTTGTTATGTAGAGAGAGTAAAAAGCAAGGATCTGTTCTGTCCTCTCCTCTTTCTGTCTCATCTCTTGTGTTCTGCACATCTGATTGTGCAATCACATTTTCCTGTGGCACCTAAGGAACTGGCTACTCTGAAGGTCTCTCACACACACACACACACACACACACATGCCGCTATCTCCATGCCTGCCTTCACTTGCTGTTTAATGCTGTTTCTAGCTTTTCTTTCCCCCTTACTTCTCTGTTGTTAAAAAATATATGTGAATCTTTGTGTGAAATTGGGGTCCCTTGGTTTGCAAATGTATACAGTTATATTGTTGAAAGGATTGCAAAAAGCTGTTTGAAACTCAGGGGGTTATGAGATGCAGTTTGACCTCCTCAAGCTCATTGCAAAGTTGTCAACAGGAGATCAGTTCTGGGACACAATGTTGTATTTTATTGCACCTGCAGGAAAGAAACTGATAAAGTTCTGATACAGTTTGTGAGAAACAGGAGATGTATCCTAATGAGCTCAAGATGCACAAGTTAATTGCCAGGAAAATACATTATACATAAAGAGCACAATCTTTTGTTAGAGGAAGAGAGACAGATATAGATTTAGAGATACCCTCAGATGAAGGACGTTTGAACTGCCTGTATAAGCGCTATCCTGTACAGTTTTGTTTTTTTTATGGTTATTGATAATAAAATACTTCTTGTGAATTTTCATAACGTCTCCTGGTTTGCCTAGGCTTCCTGACCTATCAAGAAATATAAGAGAATGCAGCGAGACAAAGAGAGGGAGTCATACCAAACTTCCCTAAGGGAAGCAGGGAAGGCAGTAAGGCAGGCAAAAACCTAAACCAAGGAAACACTAGCATGAACAGTAAAAGAAGAGGACAAGACTTTCTATAGATACATTACTGAAAGGAGAAAGTCCAGAGGGGGTATTGCTAAGATCAAAAGGGATAAGGGGGAGTGTGTGGAGGAGGACCAAGGAAAATCATCTATCCTAAATAGATACTTCTGCTCAGTATTTACTGGGGAAAGGGTAGGGTAGGGCCCACAGCTCAGCACCATGGACACAGGGGGGAGGGAGGTGTGCACTAGTCCCTTCACAAAAGAAAGGGTCCTACAAGAGCTCGCTAAGCTCAGGGTGGACAAGGCAATGGGACCTGATGGCATACATCCCAGGGTACTAAAGAAGCTAAGGGTGGAACTAGCAGTGCCATTAACAGAACTGTTTAATGGGTCTCTGTGCACAGGAGAGGTCCCAGAAAACAAGAGAAGGGCTCATGTGATCCCACTCCACAAGAGTGGAAGCAGGGAGGATGCAGATAACTACAAGCCAGTCAGTCTTACCTCAGTAATGGGCAAGATTATGGAGGCACTCCTTAAGGAAAGGATAGTGCAACACCTGGAATCCATAGGAGCACAGGATCCCAGACAGCATGGGTTTACAACAGGAAGGTCCTGTCAAACTAATCTCATAGATTTCTTTGACTGGGTAACCGGAGTGGTGGACCAATGGGGTGCAGCTAATGTTACCTACCTTAACTTCAGCAAAGCTTCCGATACTGTTCCCAACAGAAGATTGATTAATAAGCTGGGTAGGCTTGGGGTGGGTCAGACGTTGGTCAACTTGGTGGCAAACTGGTTGGCAGGCAGAAAACAGAGAGTGGTGATAAATGGTATACAGTCAGAAGAGATGCAAGTCACAAGTGGGATACCTCAGGGATCAGTCCTGGTGCCAGTCCTCTTCAATATCTTCATCAATGACCTTGTAGATGGACTGGAGGATAAGGTTTGCCTGTTTACAGATGACACCAAGATCTGCAACAGAGTAGATGATCCAGATGGTATAGGCAGAATGAGAAGAGATCTAAAAAAACTGGCAAAATGGTCTGAAGAGTGACAACTGGAGTTTAACGCAAAGAAGTGCAAGATCATGCACATAGGGAAGAGAAACCCTGAAGCTACCTATAGGTTGGGAGGGGAGTTGCTGGCAATCACAAGGGAAGAAAGAAATTTGGGCATCATCATCGCAGATGACCTGAAATCATCCAAGCAGACCACTAAAACAGTAGGTAAGGCTAGAGGGATGTTGGGATGTATCAGTAGAGGTATCACAAGTCGTAAGAGGGAGGTAATAATCCCTCTTTACAAGATACTGGTTAGGCCCCATCTGGAGTACTGCGTGCAGTACTGGAGGCCACACCTGCACAAGGACATTAACCAAATGGAGGCAATCCAGAGAAGGGCAACCAAAATGGTGCAGGGAGTGCATCAGAAAACATATGGGGACACAGTAACAGAGCACAATATGTATACTCTAGAGCAAAGGAGGGAGAGAGGTGATATGATCGAAACATTCAAACACCTTAAGGGCATTAACAAGGTGAGAGAGTCTAACATGTTTCAATATAAGAAAAATATCAGGACAAGAGGACACAGCATGAGACTAGAGGGAGGCTGATTAAGGGGAAATGTGAGGAAGTTCTTTTTCACAGAAAGGGTGGTGGATGCATGGAACGGCCTACCTCAGGAAGTGGTGGATATGAATACAGTGCAGGGCTTCAAATAGGCATGGGATAGGCATAAGGGAGCAATACAGACGAGTATGAATAAATAGGCCATTGACAGACCAAAGGCCGATGGCACATTCATAAAGCAGAAAAAATGGGCAGACTGGATGGGCCTTGCGGTCCTTATCTGCTGTCAACTTCTATGTTTCTATGCCTTAACAACAGCCTCCAAGTCCAGAATAGCCAGATTAGATGTTTTTTACAACAGGCTAGCCAGGCTGATACTTGACTGCCCATATGAGACTCATCACTGTAAGCTTTACAGTGCGTAAAACTGGCTGTCTCTGGGAGACAGAAGGGAAATGCACTTTATCCTGTTTGCCCAAGAGTAAATTAAAGGCATTGACCCCTCTTATCTGCATTCAAGGTTTACTCGTAAGTCTCGTCCTAGATCCTTGCCCTCCATTGGATCAATCAAGCTGATGGTCCCTTACCTGAATATGACCCACCAGTCCCTCACCTTCAGTCATGGATGTCTGACTGCAAGGAACTCCTTGCCAGAATCCCTACACCTAATAAACTGCCCTTCCCATCCAGTAAAATGGTTCTTTTCGATCTTCTCTGGTCATAAACCTTGTTGCCATCATTCTAGAGGCATAACATAGGAAGCAACAACTGTGAGCATCTGTCCCTATACCCCATGCACTTGGCCTTACCTTGCACTTGAAACTTTGTTAAGCCTGTATAAACATACAATGCCTTGTACACTCGTACACTATATCTAGCACTATTGATGTCTGTAACATATTGGGTTATCATCAGAACCTTTGCCTTAACAGAACACCATTGTAAATGAGCTCTGCTTAATGGCTTTTATCCTGAATAAAATAGAATTGGATTGAACTAAAAGGACAACTCTCACATTAGTACTAAAGTGGTTGCACCAGAGACTGCCTAATTTGCTTGTGACAACCACTGACCAAGACTACAGACCTTCCCTCAGCACTGGTCATCACCCTTTCAATTGCATCACATATGACACGAGGTCCATGTCACTCTAGAATGGGACTGAGATAGTCATGGACCGATTAGGTGTCAGACCAATATACAACCCACCAGTGAGGCATGTAAGACATCACCCTGGTTCACAGAATAGGTTATCGGCAGTGCATGAGGGGAGGGTATTGTGTTGTTGCAGCTCCACTGTTGCAGAAGAGGATCTCCAGCTTTAGTATTACAGAAGAAGATCTCCCTCTCCAATGTTCCAGATAAGGACTTCTAGCTCTGACATTACGAAAGAGGATCTCCAGCTCTGACATTCCAGAAGAGGATCTCCAGCAATGATGTTCCAGAACAGTATCTACAGTTTCTTCTGGTTTGCTTGCTTACTTCTCTTTTCAGTTCCTGTCCAGTGGTCCGGGGGGGACCCAAAGGCAGATGCCAGTGGATAAAGTTTGTTCAATTCAGTTGCTTAAGGGCTAGAACCATGGATGGACATTAGGTCCTGGAGTTAATTAGGGAACCATGGGCAGACTAGATGGGCTATTGGTATTTGCATGCAGTCATTGTGTATGTTTCAATGTTTCTTTCTTCCAGTCCTGTCCGGGGGTCCAGATGTGACTCAAAGGCCAAGACAAGAGGATAGAGAATGCCAGTTGCATCTTTCCTCACATCCTGTCTGGTGGTCCAGGTGTGACCCAAAGAGTGGCACCAGAGGATCAGGTTCTTTGTTGCTCACTTTCAGATTCAACCTGTAGTCCAGGTGTGACTTCCAGACTGGTGCTAATCATCTTGTTGATAGATTTCTCTTGTAACCCCATGCCCAAGGCAGTGATAAGAAGGGACTAGAATATCATATACAGTCATGTAGGTTCTGACTGCCCTTTAGATTTATGCAATGGATCCAGTAAGGAATAGAGCATAAGAATCCTTGCACAGCTTATAAGAATCCTTGCATAAAGCATAAGAAGTCTCCAAGAGTATAAGAAGTCTCTTAGAGTCTAAAGAAGTCTTTTACAGTATAAGAAGTTGTAGAGTATAAAGAAGTTTATAAAATGGACATCCAAAATAAAGAAATCTCATTGGTCAAAATATATCATGTGGCTGTGCATGAAATCTTTTTCATGCACAGTCATCCTGGTCCTAAACCACATCCCACAATGAGCAAATCAGTCCTCCTGCAACCAGAACTGTCTTCCATCAGTACCCCTACAACCAGAATTGATCTTCCATCACAAACATGGCAGCTACTTTTACACTGTAAAAAAAACTTCAGCTGGGCCATAAAAACTAAAACTATCTTAAATAAAACAAATTGTTGATTCCCTGATCATCACACTTTCCTTACACATATACATTAGAAACATTAAGTATTGTTTAGTTTTTATTACAACAGTTTCTTTGCTGACCATGAACAATCCTCCTCCTATCTTTACCTGCTCATCAATCCAGTCTGCTTGCACTAACAGTGAGATAATTGAGACTCTGGCTGTAAAAGAGGGCATTGTTTTGTGTGTGTGTGTGTGTGTGTGTCTGTATACAGTATGCTAAGGGGAGGAACATTCTGCCAGTGGAATGGAGCAGAATTTTGAATCTGTGTATTCCATGGTAAACATGCCATGATAAACATTCCATATTTTGAATCTTAATGCCAGCAAAGGACAAACTTTGTCCAGCAGTAATACAATAACATCATCAATGACATCATTTACAGTGGGCAGAAGGACTATTTTTATCATAAATGCACAAAAGTAAACCTATTGTTTCTACATATAAACATGCTTTTCCCAACTATAAAACGTTTCAAAAAAAAGGGGCCCATTTTATAAGCGCAATGAGACACTCCAGGAGTGTACTTGGAACAGATTTTATCGCACTTCCAGGGGCTGAAGGCACTCAGCCTGTGTCCTGATGCCTCACTACGCCCCTGGGTGTGTGGTAAAATCTGTACCAAGCACACCCCATTGTGTCTTATTGCTTACCTTTTAGACTTTAAGAAGTCTCTTACAGTACAGTGAAGTCTGTTACAGTGTAAGCAGTCCCATGCAGTATCAGAAACATAGTAACTTACGTAGTGCTAGAACTTGTGGCTGTGTTAGAACCACTGTTTGGTGTATTTCTTTTTGTTGATCTGGCACCTGTCTTGCTGTACTCAAAGAAATCTCCATTCTTCATAATATCTGGAACTCGCGTCTGCCCATCCTTGTAGCAGCTGTTAGCTCTACTGTTGTTGTTACTGGCAAAATCCTCCTTCAGGTGGTTGGAGTAGTCATTACAGAACACTGTCCAAGTCCCAGCCAAAAGGACCTGTACCTTGCAGCATTTACCATCACACCCCACACATGTTGCAGAGAACAGAACATCCATCTTGCACCCCCCTCCGGGTGCTGCAGAAGTGATGTCAGAGCTATGGTACAACCACTTTTTTGACTATGGATTTCCATGCACAAATATATCATAAACAATTCACTATGATTATAGAGAGGATACTGGATGGGCAACTATGCATAACCAGTGTGTTCTGCCATACAGGGGTTCTGATTCCCTCTGACCTCGAGAATGAAGCTCAAAAGGTCCATGGGAGTCAGAGTCCTGAGGTGGCAGAACACACTGGTTATGCATAAAGTTGCTCATTCTGTATTTCTATAGTGTATCGTATTATGTGAAATGTGTACATTGTTTTTTTTTCCTCTTTCTCAATGAAACTAACTTGAGCAGTCTCTAGAGGTTCTAGAATGCTATTCTACCACTGAAAGGGTACAATCACATTCCGTGACCTTTGAACTGTGGTACAACAGCATTTTAAAAAGGATGGATTTCTTTTTTTTATAATTGAATATACTTGATTTGATTTTCAAAACAAAACAATACATGGCACCATACAAATAAAATCCCTCCAATAATTACAAAAGAAAAATTAGACCTACTCAATCACCCATGGCCCCGTTCCCCCCCCCCTTTCTAGAAATAACTGTAAATGAACAACATTTAATTATACATAGTAAATTAGTGTACTATATCCATGCATGACAGTACATTGAGTGCCAGACAATAAACAATTAGCGAAACTATACAGGAAGACAGTGTTTATCCCACATCCACCATCTTCTATGGAGAAGGATGCACAGACAACAGGGTTTCTAACTTTCCCCATCTTTTAGTGTATAGTGGCAAGTGGTTTCATATACTGGCTATTGTTTTCTCTACACAAAGACCATATAAGATTTAATTGTACCATTCTGGGTAAGCTATGATCTCTTGATCTAACCAGTGCTTCAATATTAGTCGCTTCACTGATATGGCTATTAGTACAATTAAATATATCCCTTCTTTCACTGCTACCTTAGATAAGTCACCTACCACACAGATTTCAGGGATGAAGCAGTCCTCTAATCCTAGCAAGGGATCAAGCTTAGCTTTAATCTGTGTCCACAAGGGAGCACTTTTAGGGCATTCCCACAGAATATGTAGCAGGGATCCCTCTGCTAGATTACATCGGGTGCATGTGGATTGCAGGAATTTCCCCATTTTATACAGGTGAATTGGAGTGTAACAGATGTTATGGAGAATATAAAATTGGGTGAGACGGAGCTTATCATTGGTTAAATAGTGATAAACATCCCCTCATATTCTGGCCCAGTTAGTTGATAGATTGGGAAGGGAGGAAACCCAATATTGAGGTATTCCCATTATCCAGGGAAATGTGGGAGAATAAGAAAGCTGTTAGCTGGAAAACAGAATGGGGTTGCCAGGAGATGGCTTGAAGCATCAATATAAAACTGCTCTGGTCCACACTCCAGGCACTGTCCCCCATCCATTTAATCAGCACATGCAGGAGCTGGTAGATCTTAAAAATCTGTGTGGTAGGGAGGTTAAGAGAAGACAACTGCTCTGGACTATTGGGCTGTTTACCACCCAATAAGAGATCCAACACCACCTTGCCATTCACTTTGGGATAATGGTGAGGAGATAACATCCTTCCTCCTATTTTAAACTTTGGGTTGCCACATAATGGTTGTGATATAGCTTTAAGATTGTCATATTTCAGGGTCCTGCAAAGCTGGACTCAGAGAGAGGATAAGATGACTGAGCTGATAATTTGCAGAAGCAAATTTTTAATATACATAGAGAAAATGCTACTTGGGATAATGTCCATATCCACTATTAGCTGCCTTTCTATTGGTATGTACTTTGCAGAGTCTGGTTCCTCAGGAGGTTTAACCCATTTCACATACTTCCGAGATATGACTAGCCAAATAGTAAATGTAAAAACTGGGTAGTCTCAATCCTCCCAATTGCTTGGGTGCACTTAATTTAATGTATGCCCTGCGAGATGTTTTCCGTTTCAAAATAAATTGGGAGACAATAGCATGCACATTTTTAAACCATTTTACTGGAAGGTGGAGATTTAACATATTAAGGGAATAAAAGAAACGAGGGAGTATTTCATTTTAGCGACCACCAAACAGTGTGGTTCACGATAAACACAGCCATACAATCAAGCCATACAAAAGCAAGAGTACTGGACTTTAGGAGGGCTGACTTTGGGAAAATGAGAGAGTGCCTCAGAAAAGCACTAGCAAACAGGCAAGAGTGAGGGGTGGAGGAACAAAGGGGAGTGATCAAAACAGCCATCACAGAGGCAACAAGCCTTTGTGTAAAGCAAATCAATAAAACACAACGAAGGAAAAAACTGCTATGGTTCTCAAAAGAGGTGGCAGGGAAGGTTAAGGAGAAAAGGACAGCATTCAGGAAATATAAGGAAACACAGAAGGAGCAGGACAGAGAACTTTATCAGTTAAAGCAGAAAGAGGCTGGGAGGGCAGTCAGAATAGCAAAGGCCCAAACCAAGGAAAGGATAGCCAATTCTGTTAAGAAGGGGGATAAGACCTTTTATAGGTACATTAGGGAGCGAAGAAAAACCAAAGGAGGGATACTGAAGCTTAATAAAGGGGAGGGAATGTGGGTAGAGGGTGACAGTGAAAAAGCAGGGATACTGAATGAATATTTCTGCTCAGTATTCACAAAGGAAGAGGAGGGGGAGTTACCTAAACCAAACAAGAGAAACACTCTGAAGATGGGGGTCGATAATAGTCCATTTACAGAAGAAAGGGTTCTGAAAGAACTAATAAACTTGAAGGTGGACAAAGCAATGGGGCCTGATGGGATTCACCCAAGAATTCTAAAAGAATTAAGGGTAGAACTAGTGACATCACTGACTACTCTCTTCAACAAATCATGGGAGGATGGGGTGGTACCCGAGGACTGGAGGAGGGCAGATGTGATTCCTCTTCACAAAAGTGGGAGCAGGACAGAGGCAGGAAACTACAGACCAGTTAGTTTGACCTCAGTGGTAGGGAAAATGATGGAATCACTTCTGAAGGAAAGAATTGTTGAGTACCTAGAGGCCATGGGGCACGGACCCAAGGCAGCATGGATTCATGATGGAAGGTCATGTCAAACAAATCTAATAGATTTCTTTGACTGGGTGACCAAAGTGTAGACCAGGAGGGGCTGTGGACATGGCCTACCTAGATTTTTAGCAAGGCATTTGATACAGTCCCACACAAAAGATTAATACACAAGATAGCCAGCCTTGGGTGGGTCCCAAGGTGGTAGCCTGGATAAAATTGGCTAGACAACAGGACGCAAAGGTAGTAGTAAATGGAGTACACAGTGAAGAAAGGAGGGTTACTAGCGGGTACCGAGGGTTCAGTACTGGGACCAGTCCTTTTAATGTCTTTATAAGTGACATTGCAGAGGAACTGGAAGGAAAAGTATGTCTCTTTGCAGATGACACAAAGATCTGCAACAGGGTTGATACACAAGATGGAGTGGAAAGGATGAGAAGGGACTTGGCAAGGTTGGAGGAATGGTCAAATGTATGGCAGCTCAGATTCAATGCAAAGAAGTGAAGGTAATGCACATAGGAAACAAAACCCAGGGAAGCGTACACAATGGAGGTGAGATACTGACAACAGTAAAAATGAGAAAGGGACCTGGGGTAATATATCAGATGACCTAAAGGTGGGCAAGCAATGTGAGAAGGCAGTAAGGAAGGCTGGGGATACTGGAATGCATAGGAAGAGGCATCAATAGTAGAAAACAGGAAGTTGTTATCCCTCTGTACAGACAGTTGGTAAGACCCCATCTGGAGTACTGTGCAGTTCTGGGAGACCATCTCCGCAAAGACATAGACAGAGTGGAGGCTGCCCAGAGGAGGGCAACAAAATGGTGCAGGGTCTGCACCAGAAGACATATGAAGAAAGACTAAAGGAGCTTAATATGTATACCCTTGAGGAAAGAAGGAGAGAGGGACATGATAGAAACTTTCAAGTACCTCAAGGGAATTAACAAAGTCCAAGAGGGTAGCATCTTTCAGAAAAAGATGTGCAGAACAAGGGGCACAATTTGAAGATAGAGGGGACGGCTCAGAGGTAATGTGAAAGTATTTTTCACTGAGAGGGTTGTGGATCGTGGAATAGCCTCCTGAGGAGGTCGTGGAGTCAAGAACAGTGGAGGACTTCAAGAATGCATGGGACAGGCATAAGGCAGTCCTAGTGGGGGGTAGGAAGAAGTAAGCTGTTGGTTAACTAGGATCTGCAGCTTATCTGTTAGGTAGGAAAATGGGCAGACTAGGTGGGCCAAGTGGTCCTTATCTGCCGTCAAATTCTATGTTTCTATGTTTCTATGTTTCTATTTTAACTATGCTAATACATGCCCGTAAAGGAAAGGGGAGCATATTCCATCTATGTAGGTCCTGTTTAATGGTATCTACTATCTTACCAAGGTTTAATGCTTTAGTGAGAGAATATTTCTGGGAAAGAGTAATGCCTAAATACTTGAACGTGGAGGCCCATGCCATCCCAAATTGGTCATAGTCAGTGGGAAAGGTCTTAGGAGTTAAGGACATTACAGTGGATTTGTCCAAATTAAGTTTATAATTAGAATATGTGCTATATCTGGATATTATATGTAGACCTTCTGGAATAGAGGATGTATGGTACGAAAGGTGTAGTAAAAGGTCATCCGCACAAGCAGAGATCTTAATATCCAGAGTGCCAATGGGGATTACAGAAAGTTTAGGGGGAGGTTTTAAGCATGTAAATCAGGGGTTCTAAATAAAGATCAAAAAGCAAGGAGGATAAGGGGCACCCCTGACGAGTTCCGGAAAACAAGGAGAAACACGATGACAGCACTCCATTACAGTACACCTTGGTTGTAGGTTTGGAGTACAGAGCATGGATCCACTGTATGAAACGTGTGGGGAAGCCAAATTTCTCTAAGACAGAGAACAGGAAATCCCAATGCACTCTGTTGAAAGCCTTCTCCGTGTCCAGGGAGACCAAAACCATAGATTGATTGGCCTCCGTGGCCTCAGAGAAGATATGTGCCAGCTTCCTCAGGTGGTCCGTCGAAGACCTTCCCGGCATAAAACCTACCTGTTCTTGTCCAATCAGCCCCTCCCATACCTGGAAGATTCTGGCTGAAAGTATTTTCTCAAATAATTTCATATCTTGATTCATAAGAGAGATGGGATGGTAGTTGGACACTTTATCCCTGGGTTTATTCAGTTTAGGAAGTACTATAATTAGGGCCTCCATTAAGGAGAAGTCCGATCCGATATTCCTACAGTACAAAAATAGGAAAACAACTGTTGGGAGGATAGGGAGTAAATCTGACATCAGGACTTTGTAAAAGTTAGAAGGAAAGCCATCTGGCCCAGGGGCTTTGTCAGGAGGGAGGGACTGAATAGCCAGTAAAATCTCCTGGGTAGAGACAGGCCAAACCAGAAAGGTTTGCTGATCCAGTGATAATACAGGAAGTGGGATGGAGCGTAAATATTCCTGGACCGCGTCTGGGGAGGAAGAGTGAATCTGGGGGCCACAGAGTTGGCTATTGAAAAAGTCAAATTCTTGAGCAATTTCTTTGGGGGTAGATATGAGGGATCCATTAGATTGGGAGGAGATGGCTTGGACCAGTTGGGAGGCTTCCTGTTGCTTAAGGCAGAGGGCCAGGAGATGCCCGGCTTTATCCCCCTGAATGACATATTTGGCCTGAGTTTTAAGAAGAGCATATTCAGCTTTCACCCTCAGACATTCTTTGTATCGATGTCTCAGGTTCGTTAGGGCAAGCTGCTCATCCTCCAAAGAATCTAACGTGGGACTACTCTCCAAGGTTTTAATTTGATCTAAAAAGGAATGTAGGGAGGCTTGTTGCTTCTTTTTCTTAATTGATGCTATGCGAATGAATTTCCCTCTCAACACACACTTCAAAGAGCACCAAATTTTGTCAACATCTGGAATGGAGTCCATATTGTGCTCTAGGAAGCGTGCTATGAGATTCTGGATTTGGGACAAGATTAGTGGGTCTTTAATAGCTGGGTATTCAATTTCCAGATCTTGTCCGCGGTAAAGTTCGGAATAAAGTCATACTCTAACCACACTGGAGAATGGTCAGAGATGACTCGGGGAGTAATTCCAGCCTCCATAACTCCTGGTAAGCTACCTATACTAGATAAAAAATAATATAATCAAGAATGCAATTTGTGCACTGGGGAGTAGAACGTGTATAGGCGATCTGAAGGGTGTAGAATACTCCAGGGGTCACACAACCCCAGATCCATCAACTCATGTAATGCATATTGGATGGGAGAGAGGCCCCTGGAGCGACTCCACGACTGATCCATGTCTGAGGTGAGGATCACGTTCCAGTCCCCCACGAGAATAATGGGAAGATTAATAAAAAGGGATAAGAGGGTAATCAGTTCAGAAAAGAACTCTGTGGAAGGTGCATTTGGGCAGTATATACATCCATCCTATTAGGATCTCTGCATGATTTAGCATGCCACGCAAAAGGATATAGCACCCCCTGGGGTCATCCACACTCTGTGTAAGTTGAAATTTAACCCCTCTAAAGAACAACATAGCTACTCCCCTCTGATTAGTTGAATTCCCCGCTGTAAACACTTTCTCCACCCCTAACCTTCGAAAAAGCAAGTTCTTGGATGCTAGCAGATGGGTTTCCTGTAGGAAGGCAATGTGGCAATGCAGTAACTGAAGGTGTTTCAAGATTTGATGACTCTTCCCTTTGGAACGAGCACCTTTAACAATCCATGTAATATATCACATCACTTGATTCTCTGAAACAAAATAAGTAGTACATCCTAAATACCATGATCGATATATAATGCATGTAGATCCTGTATCTCCAGCCCCCTTCCGCCCAATAACTCAAGTCTGGTACATGCCATGCCCTAACACATAATCCTGAGTTTCTCCTATGTCGGAGGAGAGTTGAGCAATGAGATCTTTGAGACATGGGAGCATACAGTACACTCACTTCATTGTTCATATGTAGTCCAACACTGTTCCCCCAGCCCAACCCCCCTCTCTAACCCCAGATGTAGAGTCATGACCCCCCAAAAAATAAACAACAGAAATTTGCTGAAATAGGACCCCAGCCCCAATGACTGACCCATCCAACTCTTCTGGGCCATGATATCCAATAGCTTCCCAAGCAGTACCCGCTTCTCCCCCACCCCCTCCCTACTATATGAATAACAATAAACATTCTACCAAAATAGTTGTTCTAAGAGAAAAACAGCAAACATTAAGGTACAAGAAAATCTCTCTGCTCCCCCAAATCCGTAATAGGTCTATAGTGTGGTCTGTGACCAGAAGAGCATGCATGGAACGATGAGAACTAAACTCAGTTATAAGCTCCATTAGGCCCCATAGCTGTTCTTCCTTCACTGCAATAATCGCTGGTATACCTGAGGTTCCCACCTACATACAGACCAAGAGTACCCAGCAAGTGATGGTCCAAATTGTCAAAGTAGCTCAGAGGCCGTAGCGAAATCCTTTCTGACATTGATCTGCAGCTACAGTACATAGGGAGTCGCTGAAAGACATAAGACTACACACAGCTATGTAACAGGCTATCTCTCCCATAGCCCACTAGATGGAGTGAGCATGGTGCACAGAACTGCAGAGCCGGTGAGGTTAGACAGCACATAACTGTTTATCTGGAAGCCATTGTAACCAAAAACTACACTTCTTCACAATGAAAGTCCTGTTGTAAAATCACAGGTGATGCTCTCCATAACCTTAATATGCAGAGAGTCTACAAAGGAGTGTCGACCCCATGCTGGTTAACCTCACTGAATGTCTCATGCATGTCATTCACTTAAAGAGATCAGGGTACAAAGATTTTAGCATAGTTGCAGCTTGTTTTGCCGTGTCACAATTATGCCAGATGTCTCAATGCAGAACTTGGAGAGTCGCAGGGTATTTCATGTGGAATTTGATGCCCACGGCAATCAACTTGGCAACATAAGGGTGTAGTTCAGTTCTTTTTTGCCGCATTGTTTTGAGCAAATCCTGGGCTATCTGGATCCTTTTTCCTTCCCACTGTAATTCTTGCAAATCCAGAGTTTTCCCCAATATTTGTTGCTTATCGAGGAAATTTAGGAGGCGGAATATCAGAGGTCAAAGAGGTGCGCCCTGTGGTGGTGTTGGGCCCAACGATCTATGAGCCCGCTCTGCCACATATACCGGGCCATTAGGAGAAGGGCCTGCAATTTTGGTGCACAACTTTTGAATAAAAGTAACAGCTGAAGCCCCTTCCTCCCCTTCTGGCAGCCCCATGATGACTAGATTATTCCTATGGGATCTTCCTTCTAAATCCTCCATTTTGGTCTCCATAGATTTCAGCCGTTGACAAAGTTGTGAGATTTCAGGCTCAGCCTTAGCCCTCCAATCATCCAGAGAAGAAATACAGGCTTCATTATCGCCCGTTCGCTGAGTGAGAGCTGCCAAGGAGGATGTAATCACTTGGATATCAGTTGTCAGATAATCTAATGTGGTCTTTAGAGGGCTCAGGCCTTCCAAGAATTTCTCCTCCCTGAGAGCAGTGTGTAGAGTCAGGTAAGTCGTAGGCCCAGCCGGGAGAGCTTTAGAGCACTTGGCGGCTTTGTCTCTGGTCAGTGTCAGAGGGGGAGTATGCCAAGATAAGGCTTCCCTCTCATTTCCAATTCCACTGCGCAAGTTTTTTGCTTAGAGAGAGAGTTACCTTGCTCTTAGCAAGTGAATGTGCCAGTATTGCTGCTAATTTTTCCAATTTTGGTAGAAAAAATGCAAGTTAGATTGGTGTGGGAGCGGGAGCTATCTAGGAAGCATCTGTTCAGGCAGCCATCACATGCCTCTCTCCCGATGGATTTCTATATAGAACAATGCTTTATATACACACTATACTACTGTGTAACTCCCCCCACTTCCTGCCCCTTCTAGGGGCATACTTTTCACTCACAGGTCTACCAGGAAGGAAGAAGGGAGCACTCAAAGCGCTAACATTGAGACCTTTGGCACACCACTGAAACAGGGAAAACAGATGTCTCCTACCTGCATGCTGTCTTCAAGCTGTGCACTTTACCTCCTCCATCTCAGCATCTGATCTCCTCCCCGAGCTGACCACCAGACCGAGACCTCTCTCTTCACCCATGGAGGTCTCAGGAAACCGTTGTAGCCCAACCAGGCTGGATTCTGTCCCGGAATGTAACTCATGAAAAATTAATCAGACTGCAAATGTGGGGGCAAAACAGGATTTCATTTCATTAGCCTCCCCCCCCTACAGTCAAATAAGGCACAAACCATTGTTTCTCCCCAACTGGCTTTTATTTTCACCTGCATGGCAAATGATTCCAGCAATACAGGGGTCACCATTCTTCTCTAAATAAATAATCAACTCCATGGGACTATAACTTTGTACACTTCGGGCTGGACCTAATAAACAGCAGAACCACAGATTTAGCAGACACCAGAAGGATTCTCCTTTTCTACCGCTTCCATTCTTAGGTGATCTACCCAAGACCCTGTAACACAGATCCCTGCAATCTCCTGGCATATAAAGGATCCAGTATGCCAACCTTCCTTTTCTTTCCTCTATGGGTCCCTTTCACCTTGGCACTAGTCGTCCCCCCTTTAACTGACATGGGAAAGCGAGCTGCCCTCCCTACCTGGACCCCTGAGCTTTGGCCTAAGGCACAAGGTCATCCAGGAATTTTCCTGATGACCCAGGCCCTGACCCACCTTCCAAATGGCTGGCACTGATGTAAAGGACTGAGGCCACTCCTGCCATGATCACTCGTCTCAGCCTCAGCACTCCATGGCCTCCAATTCACTCCAGAGGGTTCTACTGGTACCTACTTCCTACGGGGAATCCCTGCAAGGGCCACATCCCTGCTACAGTTCCTGGGCTTGAGATAAGCTCCAGCATGGGGACCACCCTCCAAGGTCTGCCAATTCTTTGGTCTGCGACCCCCCCTGGACTTTAACTGGACCGGTGCCCCAGGACCTGTCCCTCCAAACAGGCCCCCTCATTCGAGTGATAGGCTCCCAGCTCCCTCGACCCCCCCCAGGCTGCCCTGCTACACCGGGAATGAGGGGGAACCTCTGCCACCAGTTCCCCTCCTGAGAGGGCCCTGCCACAGCCCCCCCCCACAGCCCTGGTGACTTTGGTATACACAAACGGGCTTCCTAAGAGCTCCTACATCTCTCTGCTAGGCTGACTAAAGCCTCGTTATGCCTTAGCCCCCCACGACGCAGGACCTGCCTACCTGTGTCCCCAACGGAGCTCCATACCCCCACTGTTCGTTGGCCATGGCGCATAAAACAGTCCTGACTGCACTCCATTTGGGGGTTTCCCCACTGGCCCTCCTGGACCACTGAGCTCCCTCACTTGCCCACCTATTCTGGTCCTGATGCTACTCTTCCAGCCTCCCCCCTCCAGCCCCAGGCCTAATGCTCAGGCTGGAAAAGACCCCACTACTTCCTGTCAGTCCCTTTTTATACCCTTTTTCTACTCTCTGCTACCACCTTGAGGTGTCTAGAGCAATATCCCCCAGAGCACTAATCCCATTTCCTAGCTCGGGGGGGAGGGGGGATGTCTAACAGTGGGAATATAATCCCCGAATTTGCAGGGGGCTTACAACTGTTTTCACCCCCATTTCAGGAGGTTAGAATAAGTCGCATTAACAGACCCAGCAAATGACTGATACAAGTTAGTTCCCAGATGGAAGCGCCCTTTTCATGTTCTGCAGTGCCTTGATAATGCTGGGACTACTTACAAACTGGATCCCTAGTACTCTGTGGCACTTTGTCCCAGTTTTTGTTGTGGAAATATTATAGATATAGAGGACACTGAAACAAATACATCAGCCACAGCAGGAAGATCAGATGAAAGTATAACAAAACAAAAAGACAGAAAAAAGAAAAGAAACACTATTGCCAACATAGATGAACCTAAGGAGCACAAAAAAATAATATATAACTCACACCAGAGAGTTAAACCAGTTTGAGACTGAAGGGTTAAATAAGGGCCTTTCCTTCAGTCCACACAATAAATTCAGTACCTTTCAACTACAAACAGACCTCCAAATATTCTGTAGAAAAATCAGACACCACCTTTCTTTGTGGGTGGGGGGGGACTCTGGAGAAGCCACAAGAAAACCTAATTGAGAAACAAAAACACATGGCACTAAAGCAAACACTGAATCTGAAATCTCAGTTTCTAACACCAGAGGCTGTCCCGGCTGGAATGGAAACATACATTCAGTTAGTAGAAAAATAAATTGAGGTGATAATCAAGGAGAGTAGAATCACAAACAGAATAAGCAAATTTAACTTGAACCCAGCAATTTGCAGCCCTACAATTGTTAGAGAACAATAATGTGATAATCATCAAAAGTGCTGATAAAGGCAGGGCGTAGTAATTCAAGACTATCAAGCCTATAAAAACAAGTGCTTGAGACAGTTAGGGAACATCGTAATTTACAGAAAGCCGAAGAAAAATCCTACAGAAGAGATCTCAAAAAAGATTATATCAGCACTAGAAGAGGCCCGTGACAAAGCAGAAACCACTAGCTGGGAAAGGAAAGCCCTAGTTAACAAGAACCATGTAATGCCAGTGTTTTACACACTGATCAAAATTCACAAAAATGACAAGGAACCACCAGGAAGGCCAATAATAGCTGGGATAAGGTCCTTTATGAATATCCTATATACATATGTATGTAACAGCCCCTAGACTCACCTTGGCTGTTTTCGGAGCCCTCGGGTCTACGCTGCTCACACTTTTTTTATTTATTTAGTTTTTGTTAACCGGTAAGTGCTTAGTCAGCAAGTGACTGTTTCAGGCACCACCCGGGAGGTACAATTACAATACACAAAGAGTACAGCCAGATTATTAAGACAACGAGTACAAAAATGCAGAGAGAAATACATATGGCAATGTAAATATACATTAGTAAACAAAAATATACTTTAGCACTTGATCATGGAACATACTCAAAAATGTGAATAGTAGAAGGCAGAAAATAAGAGAGGATAGGCATCAGTAGAAAAGACACAAGGAAGGGAAAACTGGCAAAGGATGGAAGGAGAGATTAAGTGGAAGGAGGTGCAGGCCAGATACGGCAACAGCGGGTGAGGTACCAACCTGCGGTCAGGCTTCATGGAGCCGAAAGACGGCATAAGAGAGGGGTGGTGGAGGAGCGGCAGTAGACTCAGCAACAGCGTAGGAGGTAGGAAAATACAGCTGATCTGGTGGAACCGATGAGACGCGGGCAGAGTGAGGATGCCGGTGAGAGGGATAGGGGCGAGGAGTTACGGCAATAGCGGCAAAGTGTCAAAGTCAAGCCGAGCCAGTGGAACCAAGAGACGGCAGGGCAGGGAAGGGGGGTCGGTAGACGTGTGGGAGAAGGGTAGGTAGAGAGAGGTGACTCTACAGCCAGGAGGGTGGGGACTAAGGAGGGGCATGGATGAGGTAGGAACAGGTAAAGGTGAGTTTGGTGGGGAGTGGCAAAGGGGAAGAGGATATAATAGAAGAAGGGGAAGAGAGCAGCAGTGGGGTTAAGTGAGGAGAGGCTGTGAAGGAAGATAAGAATGTCATGGAGTAGAATAGCGACTTACAATTGTCAACAGCTAACATTAGGCTTATAAAGAAACAGGTTAAGGCAACATTAATTACAAGGCACAAATAAAACATTAATTACAAGGCACAGTATAGAACACCCATTTGACAGGCAAAAGTGCTAGCAATGAGGAAACAGTACAAATGCAGCGGATCAGGTGGGGTCAAAGCAAACACATTTGTCCATAGTAGTGAGGAAAGTCCTGAGTTTGCTCTTAAAAGTCACATGAGTGGAAACATCTCTTAGATCCTGAGGTAGTAGGTTCCATAGGTGGGGGCAGCATGATGGAAGGAGCCCATGCCTTTTAGTCTGACAAAGGGATGGATAGTAAGGTCTGATCAGCCGATCTAAGATTCCTTGTGGGAATGGCCGCCTGAGGAGATCAGACAGGATAGCAGGCTTGGGCGTCCTTAGGATGGAATCAACTAAATTGTACAAGTAGTACTGCCTGGTAGAGGAAGGAGAGAGCCAACCAAGGTCCTGATATAAGAGACAATGATGCTGCAGCCGAGGTGCTTTGGTTGCATACCTGCACACATTATTGAAGGTAGTATCCATAGTTGCAGTGAAGATTTGGTGGCCAAGGACAGGATGGGACACCCATATGTAAGGGTTGGCAATAGAATGCCCTGGCTATCGCCAATTTAGCAGCAGGGTGAGCAGGTATTTGATTCTATAGGCAGCCCCAATTTGCAGTTAATTGACTTGCAGGTTTCTGTATATGTGCTTTCAGGTCCAAGGTTTGATCCAGGTGGATGCCAAGGTAACGAAAGGAAGTGACAGTTTCTATAGGGTCCCCATCAATATCAGAGACAGAGATGGTCAGAGGACAGGATCTAAGCTTGTGATTGGAGCCAAACATCATAACTTTTGTTTTATTTGTATTTAAAACCAGGCGTTGAGAGTTCAACCAGTGTTGTACAGCACGAAAATCTGCAGTGAGGGCAGCATTTAGATCCAGGACCTTATCAGAGTGATAATAAATTACCAGGTCATCCGCATAAAGAAGTGAGTGACCTGTGATGACCAGCTCAGGAAGTTTATTGACGAATAATGAGAATAGAAGAGGCCAAGTATAGACCCCTGAGGACCTCAATGTTGATAACAGCACTGTCTGACATGGATGAATTAAACTTAACAGCTTGTGTTCTGTTGGAGAGGTAGCTTTTGAACCAGGTAGTGACTGGGGAGAAGCCCAAGGTACTGAGGGCGGATAGTAGCAGAGAATGGTCAACCAGATCGAAAGCTTTGGTTAAGTCAATGAAGACTGCCCCTGTTAACTTTCCTCTATCCATATTGGTAACGATATCTGAAGTGAATTTTGCAAGTGCTGTCATGGTGCTGTGATGCTTTCTAAAACCATGTTGTGCTGAGCTTATAAATTGAATTTCTCAAGGTATTCAGTGATTTGCATGGATACTACTTTTTCCAGGATTTTATTCAGAACAGACAAAATAGCAATATGCCGGTAATTTGATATGTCATTTTTACTGCCTTTCTTAAATACAGGAGTGACTCTGGCTGCCTTCCAGACTTCAGGGACAATGCCATTGGAGAGACATAGGGTGAAGATGTGTGCCAGGTGGCCAGAGATGTAGTAAGCCATTTTAGTAGTCTTGGTTCTAGGCCATCTGAGCCAGTACTGGTGTTTTCAGAGAGTGACCTGAGCAGCTTTAGGACCTGATGCCTAGACATTTCCTGAAATAGAAGGGGTTGGTTAAGTTTGGGGTCCTTCAGATGCTGTGGGGTTAAACTGTGAAGCAGAGGATTGTGATGGGAGGGAAGCTGTGTAGGCAGATAAGTCAGAAAATTGTTGGTTAAAAGCATTGGCAATGGTAGTAGAATCATTACAGTGTACACCATGTAGGACCATATCTGAGGGAGTGACATCTTTAGCAGAACCTAAGAAGGACTTAATGTGACCCCAAAACTTGCAAGGGTCATTGGAAGAATTAATCAGCAGGTTTTGGCAGTATTTACTTTTGGCCTGCCTGATGCATCTTTTACAGTCATTTCTGTATTGTTTATACAGAATGAGATCTGACTGCAGTCCAGTTTGTTTGTACTTTTTCCATTGATTGTCTCTAACTTTTAACTTTTGAAGCAGGTCTTTTTTCAGCCACCTCGAATGCTGGCCCCTTACCCTCCTTTTGACTGTAGGGAGGTGCTTCTTTTGATGTTGCCAAATCAGTCAGAAATGAATTGAGGGCAGTATCAACATTGGTTGCGGTATAAATGTTAGACCAGTCAACACAAGAGAGGTCAAATAGGAAGACTTGTTTGTCCAGGGCAGCATAGTTTGAAAACCTAATCAGACGTGGTGGAGGAGAAGGAGGTGGACAGGATCGCCATCAACAAAGTGTGGGGGAATGATCAGTGATTGAGTCAGCAAGCACTGTGGCATCTAGTACATGATCAGGTCTGGTGGTGAGGATCCAATCAAGTAGGGACCCTGAGTGCTGAGTAGTAGTTCTGGTAAAGCCTGTGATAGTTTGGTGTAGATTGTGCTTCTGTATTAGAGATTCAAGGATGCTGTGCTGTGGACCCAGCCAGTTAAGATTCAGGTCCCCAAGGAGTAGAGCCTCATTTGATTTTACATTCTGGGAGACATATTGTAGCAAATTCTGAGACCACTCATCCCTGCTAGGTGGATTGTAGACACAAATGATGTGCAGCAGTTTTGAACCCAGTGCCAGGGTAGCGTGCAGAGTTTCACAAGGTGTTAGGGAATCAATGCAGGGTAGGATGTTCAGGGATAGATGATTTTTGTACATAATCGCAACCCCCTTGACCTGTACGGCTCTTTCCTTAGAATGCTATAACCAGGCACAAGACAAGTGGCATCAGGCACCCAAGGCTTCAGCCAAGTCTCTGATAGGCATAAAATGTCAGGGTTAATCAGTTTAGCCCAGGCTTCGAGCTCAGCCAGGTGACTCGTGAGACTCGGATATTCATGTGGGCTATAACCAGACTCTTTTTGTTGCAGCCGTTGCAGGGGTGAAGCGAAACCATAGGGCCCGGATTGGGTTCAATATCTCCGGCAAGCATAAGGAGCCGGGCAAGGTGAGAAAGTAGGTTGGCAGAGAGAGTGCCTAGCTGGCGTTTGGGTTCACGATAGTTCAAGAGATAGGAGTGGATAGACAGATAGATACAGCCCTTTTGATGAGGATAGAGTGAGCAGGGTAGAATTCAAGTAATAGTACAGCAGGATGTTAGAAAACCTGAAGTCACTATCATTGTTAGCTGAGGATAAGTAGAAGAGATGTACAGTTGTTAGCCAGTTTAGACATAACAGGAGAGACAGGAGTATAAGTGGTGAAGTTTTAGAGGTGAGAGGAGGTTCATTAGGGGAGACTGGGTGCAGCACCATATCTGAAGTGGCCAGTTTCACAGAAGAAACTATGTTGCTATCTGAATACCCTGATCACGTAAATGACCTAACCTAAAAGTTAAACTTCAGCATGATTTGTGTAATTTGTCGACTTCCAAAGCGTAATATTAAAACTACGATGCTGACTAATATTTAATTCCAACGTTCCTGCCAGCCCCTCCTGTGCTCTGCATGGATGGGTCGTAGTAATTTAATAGTTTCAGGATACTGCTTAACAGTCAATAACAGAATAAATTATTTAACAAAAGCTGTAGTAATGACATTTTGAGAGTGCTGAGGTGGCCCTGCTTATATACACACACTGAAAACTAAATGGCAATTAATGCGCTAATGCTTTAAAACAGTTATGAACAATCTTATTTGCTAATATTAAGATTTTCCAGAATTAAGCAGTAGAATTTTGAATGAGAGAAGTTCGTACTATAGAGCCATGGCATTTCAAAAGAAACTGGCCAATAGGAGCACACAGTCAGGAGACCAACCAATCAGGTTGCAGAAGTAAGAAAGCACTGCTTTCCGGCTGGTCAAAGTTACGTGCACTCTGTCATTGTTGCTGGCTGGAGAGGTGGGCGTGGGTGGTGGCTTTGAAGGTGCCGGTCGCCCGCTAAAAGATCTTGGAGGGCTGTGGTTGCTTGCAGGCTTTTGTGGTCTCGGTTTTGGAGGTGCCACTGGCTGCTGGCAGAGGCACAGTTAGGAGGGAGCTTGAGGGCTTGTATGGCAACGGAACGCCTGCAGGGATCCTCCAAGGAGAAAGCAGCAAATGAAATAAAAGATAGATCCAGTGGAAATGATGAACTGAAGAGGACCAGAGTCACAGAAAGTGTTAAATTCCTTCAATGTGATGAACTTTGGCCTGGGCATATGCAGGATGTGAAAACCTTTGTCTGTCTGTTTCCTTTGTTTTCAAAGTTGTTGTAGAGCAGCCCTTTAGAGACAAGTACATTTAAAGTTGATTTAAAATGAAAATGCTGTTACCTGGTAGTAAATTTCATCCAGTGGAAATGATGAACTGCTGAAACCCAGGGTCACAGAATGTGTTAAAATTCCTGAAAGGTGATAAACTGCGCCCTGGGCATATGCAGGATGTGAACCCGAGGGGGCTGGCCCGGGTTCTGTAATGGAGAGAAGAAGTGGCGTGGTGCCTCCACCTGGGCCACGGCAGGGAATACCTGTAAACAAATTGCAGGTTACCACCCCCCATGAAATATACAACAGCTGCCCCCACACAGACACTTCCCAACACACTAACAATCCCACCCCCTTGCAATGATTCACAGTACCAAAATATAACGTTAACAATTAACATGATTTATTTTGGGGAAAGGGAAAGAAGCGAGGAGAATAGCACATCATTAACAACTAGCTGAAACAATTTCAGCCCACACAGTCCCCACCTCCCACCTTTGGGTGCACCCAGTTTCCCACTGGCAGCTGCCCAACATGTATCTAAAGTCCCTTTGGTGGGTACCACACCGAGATGTAGACGTCGCTGGGGCTCCTTCATTGGAGCCCAAATAACTGTAAATAGTAAAAACAACGAAACTTCAGGTCTGGGCACAGTTTTCTGTCAGAGCCCTGCCCAAGACCTAACCTCCCAATGTTAACCAGCTAGCTTTCTAATAAAGGCTCCCCAAAGCTGCAGCTAGGGGGTACTTACAGTTCAGTAGTTCAAAGGGAGTTCAGCAAACTGGCTCTGACTGTACTGTGGAAATATCAGGTTGGTGGTGCACCTCAGCAACAAAGAGCAGCATGAAGAGTTGAAGGATGCTGGTCTTCACCTGCCTGGCCTTGCCATCTTTGCCTCTGAGGCCTTTGTGGACAGTGTTCACCAGGCAGGCCTCTCACCGTCTTCCTCCACTGGTCTTCGTCTTCAGTCTACGGGTAGGGTAGGCGTGGTCCCCTAGACCCCTCTACTGCACACCTTTTTTTACACACAATTAGCAGCTGGGCTTTGGCTCACTCTCTGAACCCAGCACTCTCACTTCACTCCTCTGGCACAGCAGTGACAGGGCACTGGCACAATTTCTAGCCTCAGCACACACAGCCTCTAGGCTTACATCACTTAGAATCTCGAATAAAACTTAGTCCACTGAGGGGGACACAAGTTGCTCAGTCATTAATCACTGCTGCAGTACTTTTCAATTCACAATGCTCAGCTTGCAGTCTCTACTCTCACACCGCACTTCCAACCAGCTCTCTCAGGCTGAAGAAACCAAGTTCTCTCTCTCTCACTCTCTCTCTCTCTCTCTCTCTCTCTCTCTGCAACAAACTTCAAAATCTCTTTTCTCTGCAGCAAACATTAAAATATTTGTCCCTTTTTCCCTGGCTGCAAACCCTCTGTCTTCTTTCTCTCTCTGTCTGCAGCAGATTTCCCAGGCTCTCTGCCTGTTAGTGTTACGCTGGGGCTGGACAGGCTGTTAGGGCAAAGGTACAGGCCATGGGCTGGATTGCCCAAAACAGTCTCTCCTGCACTCTGCTGTCTCTCAGGGCTCAGGATGAACTCCCTCCTGGTGGCAAAACAGTCTCTTTTATCCAGCCCTCTTCTGATTGGCTGCTACAGTCCCAGGTAAATCTGGTGCCTATGCCCTTGTTCCCAGCAGCCCCCCTGTCTACTGTAGTCCATAGGGCTGCCATCTTTATTTACATTAACCCCCATGCAGTCCAGCATATATATTTATTATTTAGCACTTAAGAGGGCAGACAACCACAGAATCCACACCTGGGGGTGCTCCAATTACACTTTCCCCGATCCCTGACTCTGCTGCCTGCCCTGGAACTGGGGATACTAAGAAATTTTAGCCGCTGCTGAAAACACTTAACTGGAGCCACGGCCCCTTTAATTTCTACACTCCAGTGGCCACGCATGCCCAGTAATGCGTGGGTTGCCATCTTGTTTGTTTACTTGCGGTTCAGGGATTTTGCCACTTCCCAGGATCTCTCTCTCCCCCGCTCCCTGTGCCTGAAGGCAAAAAAATAGCAGTCAAACCTTGTCCCCCATTAAAATATGGGTCCAGGACACCAAGAACGGAGGCTGCAGCTGCGAGAGAACCAACAGAGCGCCAGGATCCACAGCCCTCCCAGGACCACTTACGGGGATGCCAAGGGGCAGTGCAGGGGCCATAGCCCTACAGGAAAGCCCATTTGGGGGGGGCTTACATATAGAATATTACACACACTTCCTGGTACCATTAACAGTTATGTATGAGATTCTATGCATATAATAGAGATACTAGGAAATACAAACAAAGAGAACCTTGGTCTCAGTAATTTACTTCTAGTCACCCTGGACATTAAAGAGTTGTACTCCTGCATTCCACATAACTCAGGCCTGGACCCACTAGACAATTTTTTGAAGATAAGAACAGAACAGAACCATCCAATACATTACTACTGACTCTAGAATGATTCTGGAGAACAATTTCTTCAAATTTAGGAACACACATTATATTCAAGTCACAGGAACAGCTTTAGGATCAAGTATGGCTCCCACATATGCTAATCTTACAATGGCAGCCTTTGAGAATAGTTTCAATAAGGGTTCCACATGCGTGCCAAACACTAATGGCCATGTAAGTTAGTCACTCCATGGTAAAAAGAGCACCCAAAGCCATCCGTTACAGAGAGTGCTTCTTAACATGGCATCATTGCAAAAAATAAATACTACAGACGTCCAGCTGCCGAGGGATACCAAAATTGTAGAGGTTTGCCTATTATTTTTTAATTAGAACTTGGCTCCATTTGAAAAGAAACTGAAAGCTGCACTGATAATATGGTGATGGTGCCATCTGCTGACAAAAATGGAAATAGGTCCAACTTTGAGGAGGGAAATCTACTGTAGAATAAGCAATGTTTACTGTTCTTTATTTTTTCACTATGCTTGCGGGTCTGACCCGAAGTGCAAAAAATAGAGAACAGTGAAGACCTAAAAAAATGTCTCCCTGCCCACCTAAAAAACTCAAAAGCATACAAAGCAGTGGCAGTTCATGTGGGAATAAACAACGTTGGTTATAGTCATGAGAAAGATATATCCAAGGAGATCATGGAAATTGGAAAAGAAATAAAAAAGTCAGGAGCTGCTATGGTCAGAAGGTGCTATCAAGGGTCCTGAGAGAACTGGCGGAGATGTTGGTGGCTCCCCTGGCAGATCTGTTTAACACCATGCTAGAGACGGGGTATGTGCCTCGGGACTGGAGAAATGATTCATGTGGTGCCACTCCACAAGAGTGGTCCCAGAGATGAGCCTGGCAACTATAGACCAGTCAGTCTAACATCCATTATTGGTAAATTAATGGAGACCATTCTAAAAGAAAGGTTGGTAAACTTTCTGGAGGTTAACAGTCTCCAGGATGATAGGCAGCATGGGTTTGTCATGGGGAGATCCTGCCAAGCAAACATGATAGAATTTTTTGACTGGGTCACAAGGTCATTGGACAAAGGCCAGGCAGTGGATGTTCTGTACCTGGACTTCAGTAAGGCCTTCGACTCTGTGTAGCATGGTAGGTTGCCTAGCAAACTAAGTAGCCTGAGAGTTGGGGTTAAGCTGCTGGAGTGGGTCAGGATCTGGCTGCAGGAATGGAAACAGAGAATGATAGTAGGGGTGAACTATCCAAGCCTAGACCTGTAACCAGTAGGGTATCACAGGGATCAGTGCTTGGTCCAGTGCTATTCAACATCTTTACTGCCGACATAGCAATAGGGTTCAAAAGTAAGGTCTGTCTTTTTGCAGATGATACTAAAATCTGTGGGAGGGTAGACATAAAGGAGGGGAGACAGGAACATGGGGAGGATCTGGCCAGACTTGAGATATGGTCTGGAATCTGGCAGTTGAGGTTTAACGCCAAGAAGTACAATGTCATACACCTGGAAGCTAGGAACCCAGGGGCCAGCTACTGGCTGGGGGCACAGGTGTCCAGCTCAAAGGAGTAAAAGGATCTAGGGGTGATAGTTAGGGGTAACATGAAACACTCTGCACAGTGTTGTAAAGCAGCAGACAAAGCAAATAAAATGCTGGGATGTATCTCCAGGGGAATCACCTCCAGGAGAGAGGAATCATTCTGCCCTTGTACAGGTCATTGGTTAGATCGCACTTGGAGTACTGTGTGCAGTTCTGGTGCCCTTATTTAAAGAAGAACATAAAGTGACTTGAGGAGGTCCAGCATAGGGTGACTAAGATGGGAGACAAACCATATGATGAGAGGTTAAGGGAGCTTAATATGTATTCCTTGGAGGACAGAAGGGAAAAAGAGAGATATAATAGAAACCTTCAAGCATCTACAAGGTAGGGCCGGCCCAGTGGCGCTGAGGGTTGAGGTGCTGGATGCAACACCTTGCACCACGCTGACAACCCATGTTCGGAAGTGAGCGTGGGTCGCCCAGGGTCAGCAGGGGCAGAGAAGGATGGAGCATCCGCAGATAGCTCTCCTTCTTTGGGGAGGGGGGTCTACCAGCAGTCGGTGCTTGCCTGGCCCCTAGCAGCAGCTGGGGGCTGGCACACCAACTCTGTGTCTTCAAGGGGGGAGGCAGAGGAGCAGCCATCGGATGTACTGTGGGCAGATGTGCACATGGGATGTCCCCCAATGGCACTGCATGCTCCACTGCCTTAGAGGGTGGAAAAAGTGGAAAAAGATGGCATCCTGGTCAAGCAGCTTGATGGCCGTCCAACAGAACACCGGCTCTGGGGGCGTCGCCAAATCTGGATCCGGACAGGGTGGGTGAGTTGGGAGCTCTCTGCCACCCCATTGTGGGGGGTGAGCTGCAGGGGAAGAAGGCGAGGACTCCGAAGTAGTGCAGGGGTTGTCGGATGGCAGCCGGAGTTCCAAAGGGGTTGCAAGAACATATAGGAGCAGACCAGGTATGCCAGGAGAAAGATATAAGTGGGGGGGGAGTATCTACAGGGTATAAACAGGGTTGGAGTGGAGGGCATTTTCAATTTAAAAAGGGAGGGGAGAGCCAGCCCAATGGCGCAGAGGACTGAGGTGCTGGACACCACACCTCGAACCACGCCGGCCACCCAGATTCGGGAATGGATTCAAGCGCCGGGAGTCAGCAAGGGAAGGGGTAGGATTGAGCATCCATAGGACTGCTCTCCTCCCCGGGGAGGGTTAGGGATGCATGATCGCTCTGCAGTGGCCCCCAGTGGAGACCAGGGGCACAACAGAGGGATTGCATGAAGGGGAACACCAGAAAATGGAAATACCGCTCGCTGGCCGCCGGATGATGGCTCTCTGTCCCCGGTTGCCTTCATTGCTTTCCCGGGGCCTCCTTCTCCATGGCAGCATCCCCAGACCCTAAGAAGAGTGTGTGGTGTCATCCCTCTCCCCAGTGCCTTCTCCTCGGAGGGGGCCCGCCCGGCAAGGGATACACCGATATCCCGGGATCGGGCTATGTATATCGAGGAGTAAGAGGAGGGCTGGGTTAGGACAGGAGGGGCTATGAGGAGACATGCAGAGCCTGAAGGAGTGGGGGTCTGCGAGCATGAGAAGGGCGTAAAAAGAATATACAAAAAAAAAAGGGAGGGGAGCACTAGGAGCCACAGTCTGACACTTTTGGGGGGTAGATTTAAAAAAGAAATGAGGTGGTACTTTTTCATGGAAAGGGTGGTGTCAAAGTGGAATGAACTGCCTGAGGAGGTGGTATCTTTGAAAACAGTGGGAAGTTTTTTTTTGAGGGGGCAGGGCAAAACAGAGTGACAACGGGAGAGAGGAGGGGGATGGGGGAAGGAAGGGAGGATCGCTCTTGGAGGCATGAGGAGGGTGGGGCAGCTCCAGTAAAATAGACTGAGCTGCACAATCGAGCAGGCTTGATAGATCACTAAAGTCTTTTTCTGCTGGCAATTTTTGTATGTTTGTACTGTTATTTCTGGGATACTGCCAATATACCGGGGTCATCCTGAAAAAAATATAGAGGATAATGGCTGGGGATCGGGGGATAACCACACTTTAATCACCTTGCGCGGCTGCAGCAGCATGGTAAACCTCGAGAGCACAGCTCAAGAGGTTTACTGTAGCCATAGCAGCCACGAAAGATGATTTCAGCATGGTTGTCACCCAATCCCACCCATCATCTTTTATAGAGTATGGTCAAAAAAAACTGTTTGCATTCTATGTGTGAGAATTATGGAACTCTAGTACATTCTTTTTTGTTATGCCACTGTTTGGAAGTTCCAAAGTGTGGTTAACAACTTTTAAAATTCTAAACAGTGCATAACAACTTTTAAAATTCTAAACAGTGCATAACAAAGCTGCGTGACTGCTGATTATGGTGGTTAATAGGCACTTACCATACATTATAACACTATCTTAAGAATAAATGCAAGACTCCAAGAATGGTGCAAAAGGGAAGACATTCATTTCATTAATCCATGGCCTATATTTGTAAGATGGTCTTCACCTAAATGCTGTAGGAGCTAATCAACTGGGACTCCTTTTTAATGCAACAATAGAGACAATTTATTTCAACTAAACAAGTGTGTGGGGGGGCAGTCTAGTCCACCAAAATCATCAAAAAAACTTAAAATTTCAGTCCAATAGGAAAACATTAATCAAATGTTTCATGTGTAACTCTAAGAGTCTTAATAATAATAAACTAAGAGAACTAGCTAGCATCTTGGGAATTAATAAAGAGCCAGCTCTACTATTCATTACAGAGACGTGGTGGAGCCATTCTGAGTCATGAGGCAAGGATTTGAAAAGATACCAGTAATTCAGATTAAACTGAGAATATAGGAAGGGTGGAGGTACTGCAGTATATGCTTCAAATGATTTATGCTTAGTAGATATTTCAGAAAAAATTAAAGAACCTCATCAAATACAGAAATATTATGGTTACAGTTAATATCCAAAAACTTCACAAGTAAAATAATAGGATTATGTTACTGGCCACCTAATGCGGATCTACAAATGAATGGTAACATAAACAAAGAACTCGAAAAGGCAGTAGATCGTGGAGACGTTATTCTCTTGGGAGACCTAACTTACCCAGATACTGATTGGGTTACACACTATGTGTGCAATGCCCCCAGGAGACAGTTTCTAAACACCAGTAAAGATGCAAATTTAGTTCAGCATGTTGCACAACCAACTAGAGGGAAGAATCTATTAGACACTATACAGTGGCAAGAAAGAATGCTGGTCCCTGATTGATCAGACTGGGACTGGATCTGGGATGTTATTCCAGCATAACATCCCAGCTCTAGTCCCAACACACTGACGACCGCATCAAATGTAAAAAAAAAAAAAAAAATCACTCCATGCCATCAGGTTCCCCACTGCCCTCCTCGCTGACAGCACAATCAACTTCCTCTCCTGATAAAAACTGTTCAAGTCTGCTCTGGAGCAAGAGACTTTAAGTCTGCTCCTAGTTTCTATTTTTCCCCCCTCAAACAAAAATGAAAAAACACCGTAATCCCTATGACCAAAAACCAAATGAAGCGAGCAAGCGTGTCTGTTTAACAGTCAACACTTGACCACTTTAACAATACTTGCTCACCATTCCAGTCACTTCTTCTTTCTCCAGTTTTCCTTTTTTAACACAACCATTAATTTTTTTTTTTAATTAGTTTATCACCTTTTCTACTGGCACCCCCTTCAGCTGACTGGCCCCCCAGCCCTAACATCCCGGAGTCACTGGGGCTTACCTTATGCCCAGCCCAGAAGTGGAGCCTGCAGGGGGTTGGGCATCATCCCATGGCCGGTGGATCCATTTTCTCTGCTTTTTTCCCTTCTTTTACCCTGGGGCCCCAGGAGTAGAGACGCACATTCACACTACAGCCCCGGTGACAGACCCTTCTTCCCTCCCATCAGTCTATTGCCTGGCGCTACCTCTGGCCTGCATGCCGCCCGGCCTCCACCGCGAGGCAGGGAAGAGCCGAGGGATACCACCATCCTCCCTGGAGAGGAAAGCTGCCTCTCGGCGACTCCATCCAGCTCCGTACTCTCCCCCCACTGACCTCCGACAGCCCATGTTCCCGAACACGGGTCATCGATGTGGCGTGAGGTAAGGTGTCCACTGCCTTAGCCCTCAGTGGCACCGGACTGGCACCATTAAACATTTTTTTTTTTTTGCATAATATGTTTATTATATTTTCATTATACATCCAGGTACAACTACATATGTTCCATATACATTAGTCCATATTCATTCCATAAGCCCTCTCCCACCCCCATCACTTCACTTTCCATCAACTTTTGGCTACTTAATTCTTTCCAAATAAAAAACCCCACCCCTCATCTCCTCATCCCCCCTCTCTACTATAAACTGCTTGACATCTTTCGTATCTCCCGTACATTATACCCCTTCGCAGATTCTTCTAGATCATTGGTCATTGACTCTGCATATTTCTAAGGTTAAATTAATCCCCTTTTTCAGGCCCGCCCTTCTGACCCGAGTGTTTACTCCTCTTCTCATTCCTTATATACCACTGTTCCTCCAGCCTCCTGGCACATCGAGCCATCATCCTCTACTCTCCAACCCTTTTTCCATAATTTCCCTCCTCTCTTCTGGGGAGAGCAAGAACATGAATGTTCCCCACATTTTCCAAAACTGATCCTCCCTGTTTCTTGCCATATAATATAGCTTTTCCATGCCGAGAGCCTGCAGGCCCAAGTTCTTCCACTGTTGCAAGGTGGGACCAACCCCTGAAATCCATGTGTTTAAAATACAGTGTCTGGCAAGGGCAACCAGGACTCGCACCCATCTCGGGAGGGGTCTCCACTCCTCTTCCTCTGAGTCATCCACCCCAAACAACATAAACATTTTTTTTCTACCCGCCTATCCCACATTCTTCCCACTTCCGTGGCAACTCCATTCCAAAACCGCTCCAGCGGATGGCACTCACAAAAACAATGTATACAGGTACCTATCTCCCTCTTATATCTCCCACATAAGGGTGATATCTCAGGTCAGAATCTATGGACCAGACTTGGGGGGCAGTAAATCCCGTGCAGGGACTTATAATAAGACTCTTGCTATTTATTACATACCAGAAGCCCTTTATGAAGTTGTAACAGCAACTCCCACCCCTGATCGGGTATCCCCTTTTTCAAGTCCCTACTCCAAAGTGCTCTGGTTTTACAGGTGTAAGTCGGCAGGTATTTCCGTCCCATCTTTGCCGCCCTTCCTATTATTTCTTTCGCCCCTTTCCGGATGCTAAGTACTAGCTGTTCCACCTCTTCTAAGGGAGAGTCCACCTCCCGGTCCTTACCAATTGTTTTAGCATAATTTCTCGCCTGAAAAATACGAAACATACCTAAACCCATCCCCCCACCCAGATCCTCCCCAGACACTAGCCTCCGCCCCTTCCACAAATCTTTTACACACTTCACACCTTTCTCTTCCCACCGCAAAAATTCAGTGTCTTCCATCCCCACTATAAACCCTGGATTCCCCCTCAATGGAAGCAGCAATGTCTCTTCCCCTACTTTTACCCCTACCCACTTTAGTATTTGCTCCCACCCCTCCTACACTGAGCCCACCAAGGGGGTTGGATCCAACTGATTCCTATATATCTTCTTCCCTCCTCTTTTCAAGAACGCCGAAAGCCTTATTCCCCCCTCCCCCTCTTCCAAGTCCAACCACCCAGCCACTGGTGGCCTATTCACCCAGTCTCCTATCAATCTATAATGCATGGCCAATGCATAGTTCCTTAGATCAGGTAAGTTTAGGACACCCCATCCCCATCTGCCTGAAGCCTCCGAAGGCTCATTCTGGGCCTCTTCCCATTCCACAAAAACCCCGAAAAGGCATTATCCATTCTCTTTATGTCCTTCTTATTAAGGCCCACTGGAAACATTTGCATCAAGTAAAATATACGTGGCAAAGTATTCATTTTTATAAGATTTATACGCCCTAACCACGAAAGGGGAAGACCTCTCCACCTTCTCAACTCCTCTTCCACATTCTGTACCAACGTCCCATAATTTAGTTTATAGAGTTGACTCAAATCATGTCCTATTCGAACCCCTAAATATGTAAACTCTGTTTTTGCCTTTTTTAACCCCCACACTGTGTTACCATACTCCCTTTCAATCCCTCCCCACAACATAATTCAGACTTGTGGATGTTTATTTTGTATCCGGGGAACAGTGCAAACTGCTTTATCACTTTTAACGGTTGGGGAACAGATCTGGCTGGGTCCCGGACATGCAACAGCATGTCATCCGCATATAGCATGATTTTGTGTTCTTTCCCCGACTTCCCAACCACCCCCCCATTTCCTCAGAGCTCCTAATGGTGATCGCCAGAGGCTCTATAGCCAATGCAAACAGAAGAGGTGAGAGGGGGCACCCCTGCCGGGTACCCCTATGAAGAGCAAATTTCCCAGTCAGACCTCCGTTCACCAGGACTCTTGCCTCTGGGGCCTCATACAAACCTTCAACCCAACCTATAAATCTTTCCCCTAGACCAAACCTTCGTAGTACCCCAAATAGGTACTTCCACTCTATGCAGTCAAACGCCTTCTCGGCGTCTATTGTTAGCACCGCTATATTTCTTTGACCGTGGGATGCCCTCCATATTACGTTGAGGAGTTTCCTCATGTTATGATATGAATACCTACCAGTAACAAAGCCCGTCTGGTCTGGATGCACCAAACCCGGTAAATACCATTCCAGTCTCCTGGCCAAAACCTTGGCTAATATTTTAGCATCACAATTTAACAGTGAAATCGGTCTATACGCCGAACATTCCTGCTCATCCTTCCCTGGCTTGGGAACCAAGCAAATAACTGCCTCCTTAAATGAGGCCAGAAGGCCACTCCCCCCTTCCTCAGCCACAGAGAAAACCCTCTGAAGAGGTTCCACAATATGTCCCTTAAGTTTTTTATAAAACTCTATGGGGAATCCATCCGGCCCACTAGCCTTTCCCTGTTTCATACACTGTATTGCTTGTCTGATTTCCAAGTGCATGATTTCCCCATCTAACTGTTTCTGCTGCTCCTCATTCAGCCCAGGTATTCTAACTCCCCTGAGAAACCGAGCAGCCATGTCTCCTGTTCCAACACATTCCGCTTGGTACAACTGTTTATAAAATTGAGCAAACCTATTCCTTATCGAAGCCTTATCTGTTACCAATTTCCGGCCCTCCTCCTTAATTCCAGGTATATGCACACAAGTTCGTCTACCCTTTATTAACCTGACCATTAATGGGCCAGACCTGTTTCCCCACTCAAACAACCGGCTTCTGGCTCACATTCCAGCAGTGCGAGCTTCCCCTAATAGGAAGGCATTTAAAGCTTCCCTAGCAGCTTTCAGGCTCTTGTCCCCTTCCCTTGATGCCCTTTCCACTGCCTGCCTTTCCCACCTCTTCACCTCACTCTCCAACTCCTTTCTAGTGACTTCCTTCCTTCTTTTATATTGGGCTACAAACCTAATGATGACGCCCCTAATATATGCTTTTCCAGCTTCCCGAAACACCCCTTGGGATTCCACTGATCACTCGGTCGTCTCTTTGTAATACTGCCACTGCTGCTTAATATACTCAACGAATTCTTCATTGCTCAGCAAATACCTGGGAAATTTCCATGGCGGGGGTTCTCACTGCTTTCCTTCATCTCCATGACCATCTGGACCATAGCGTGGTCCGACAGTAGGATGGGGCTATGCTCAATTTTTTGTACTCTGTTTAACCAAGATCTGGGCACATAAATATAGTCTATTCTAGTCCAGGTTTTGTGTGGGTTTGAGTAAAAAGTGAACCCCTTCTCCCCCAGGTGTCTGGCCCTCCAGCAATCTATCACATCCAGATCAAGCATCCCTTCCTGCCACCTCTTTAATTTACCTCCACGCCTATCCTTCCCCTCCGAGTGGTCTAATTCCTCTTGCATGACCGCGTTAAGATCCCCCCCCCCCAGGATTAACCCCTTAAATTGTTCCCTCATCAACACATCAAGAACCTCTTGATAAAATGCCGGGTCAAAGACTGAGGGGGCATAAACACTACCGAAGGTAATCTTCTCCCCATACAACTCACCTTCCACAGATATATATCTCCCCTCTCCCTTGTCTACCACCACCCTTGAACTGACAAAAGGAATCATCTTCCCTACCAAGATCGCTGCACCTCTTTTATGAGACTTATAGGGGGATGCAAAACATTTGCTTACCCAGCCTCTCTCTAACTTACCATGCTCCCTATTAGTTAGATGGGTTTCCTGAAGGAAGGCTACCTGAGCACCCTGGTGGCACATAGCTGTCAAAATGCTGGTTCGTTTAGCTGGAGACGAGATCCCCTTTACACTCCATGAGACAATCCCCAGAGTTTTACCCTTAACCATTAGACCAGGAAACTTTTCCCTTTACCCTGCCTGACATTGCTGTATTTCCCCAAGAGCCCGAACCCCTTTTATCTACAGAGTCACACGTCACCACATTGTTTTTCACAGATGTTAAAAACGAGAGATATTCACTATCTAGCTTTAAAACAAAAAAACATACCCAAAATAGCCCCTGATCCAAGTATTGTCCCCTTTCCCTCCTTCCCCCCACATCAAAATAACTATCCCCCCCATAGTGGACCATCCAACCACCATCCTCCCTTTCGCCATTCAAAAACTAGAATGGCCCACTCGGCTACAAATGCAAACGTCCTGTTCCCCACCCCCCCGCTTCTGCATTTACACCCAGCATTCGCGTAATCTTAATTCAAAATTCCCCTCAACTGTATCAAGCAAAGAACTTTTAACAGACTAACTAAGGACTTGATTATAGTCTCTGTTGCTCTAACAATTCCATTCTGCATTATTCCCATTAATGTCTCTTGTAAGTTCCTCGTGCTTACTAAGCCCCTCACACCAGGTTTACAGTCTTCTTTTCTCCATATCTTTGCAAGATAGGTATCCCAGAAAACTTTGTAGAGGTTTGAGGGATGCCGACCCTGCCCTTGAAACACACACAGCATCGGCATACCCCCCCAACCCCACTTACCCAACTTCGACACCATCTTGCCTTCGGGAAGGGCCTAACCCTTTTGGTTTAGCGGAAGTTCAATTTTACAAGTCCCTCTGTGTTGTTCCACACGGTCTTCTGCCACACTGCTCCTTCCATTAGTCCATTCATCTGACTTATCCACCGCTTGCAGGGGAACTTCTTTCCTTAAACCTCCACTTCTGCCCTTTTCCCAAAAGTCCAGCTCCTCTTGTATGTCCCATTATCATACTGATCTCATTCAGGCATCCGGGCAAGGGACACAGCTTCACGGGGACCAAGAGACCGAGAGACCACACCAAAATCCAACTTCTTGCCCTCCAAAACATGAGGGGACTATTTACATCCGTCAACAACTTTCAAAAACTTTTTCAAACCTTTGGAGGTAAACATCGTGACTGTCCTTGCACTGCTGACTGCCTCCCTCGCACAGCAGCTTTCACCCCACTTTTTTCTTTAATTCGTCCACAAAGGCCATCGCCCTCTCCAACTCCCAGAATGTGTATGTGGCTCCCTCATGTTTCATTTTCAAAATCGCGGGGAATAACATGAAACATTCCACCTTCATCTCTCTGAGTTACGCCAGCACTGGGCCAAAGGCTCTACGTTTCTTCAGGACCCTGTTCGAGTAGTCCTGCGCCAGGAACAGTCTCTCTCCCTCGAACCGCAGCTACTTCACATTACGATAGGCCTGCAACATCTCCTCCCGGTCCTGGTAATTGTGGAACCGGAAAATAATCTGCCTCAGGGGCTGCCCCGCTGGGGGACATGCTGCAACAGCTCTATGGGCACACTGCAGCTTCAGCTTCCCTCTCTTTAGCTTCATGCCCAGTATGCTTGGTAACTTCTCCGCACAAAAAGCCATAATGTCAGACCCCTCCTCCCCTCCTTCAGGGAGTCCTCGGATCCTTAAGTTTAGACGTCTTGCATAGTTTTCTTGGTAATCATGTTGCTCAATTAACTCAGTGAGCTCCTTCTCGAGTTTAACCACGCGGGTGGCAATGGGATCCATCTCATCCTCCAGTTTAGAAACCCTCTCCTCCATCTCTGTAACACTGCCCATCTGTGCTGTTAGTTGCTCCATTATATTTTGCAATCGGCCATCAGTTTTTTGTTCTAACTTATTCCATTTCTCCTCGAGTGCCTCCATAACCTGTTCCGAGACCTCGCGGGCTAAGAGTGCCATTTCATTTGCTGAAAGCGATATCAGGCCCGTTACCTCCAGGGCCTTTGCTGCTGTTCTCTTCCCCTGACCTTTAGTAGCGAATCGCTGATTTTTCCCCACATTTGGGAGCAGATAGTCATCCATAATGTTTACAACTTCTGTTCTTTACCCTCAATAACTACTTTTAGACGCGAATACTGCAAAATTACCAACTTTATTTATAGCAGGTAAGGGAGCTGCAGGAACCCAGGTCTTCACCGCTGGCTGCTCATCAGCGCCCCCCCATTAAACATTTTTGAAAAACTATTCTCCCTACCACCTCCCTACCTTGTCAGGTAATCTTTCCTACAATTCTTCACAGCTGCGGCCCCGAGTATCCAGACGCAGAAGTGACACGGCGGGAGTTCCTTGACAGTGATGGCACCCTAACAGTTTTAAGACTTCTGTTGCTTAAACATAGGAACAATACCACCAAAAACACGAAACAGCTGAAACGGAACCGAGCCCGATTCCACCAAAATGGGGGGGAGGAGAACAGCAATGACACAGCCACAGCATTCCACATGGACAGACAAACAGCTCCACCTTCTGGAAAAAAAATGATAAGGAACAATTTTTTAAAACAGTAAGCTTCCACAATAAAAAAACTACCCAAAAACTAAATTAAAAACACTATTTTTTATTTATTTTCATCTAAATGCAAACGAGCCATTGTATAATTGGAATAATGCACTCCAGGGTGGGTGTTATGCTGGGATAACATCTCTTCTTGGGTGTTGGATAAACTCAACCTGCGGCCTCATGCCCAATCACCCGAGGCGGGGTGTTATCCCAGCATAACACCCACCCTGTCATGCATTATTCCTTTCTTATCTTATCTACTGATGGAAAGGATGCTGAAAATTGTACTGTTGATACACCTCTTAGTGACAGTGATCATAATTCTATAATATAAATTTGCAACATATCAAATGATGTTGAGAATTTACTTATATCATATTGCAGATTTGACAAGTATATATATATATATATATATAATTATATCGACCAAACAAATTGGGATAAAGAGTTATAAGGGGCTAGCATAGACAAAATGTGGGAATTTATTAAAAGTACCATCCAAGTGGCATGTGATAGACACATCAGGAAAGTTAAAAAATATAACACCAAGGGTGGAATATTCAGACTGTGCCAGGCAGGGGTGCAAGCCTGGGTGCAGTGCAACTGGACCGTGCCAGGGCATGGACCAGGTGATATTCAACCGTGCTGTGCCATGGCTCAGCACCGTTGAATATGGCACTGAGGATGCACACACTGCGCATGGCGCAGTGGCACTGCGCCGGTGCAAGTGGCAGAAGAGGAGCAGGGGGATGAGCCAGCAGAAGTGCGGTTGCGTTAGGCACATCAACCATGATATTCAGCACTGAGCATGCAAATGAGGCCATTATGCATGCAAGGCGCAAATGGGGCCATTTGCAAGTCATTATGGCTCCATTTGCATGTGGTGCGCCGATCCCCGGCAACTTGCATCTGGCGCCCTGCCAGGCTGCAGCTGTTGGGGACCGATGCCCTGCTGACCCTTGATGGTTTCCGCACCCGTTTGCCCGATCGCAGGCATATGTTTAATATATCCCTGGTGGTCCAGTGGACCGCTTTCCAAAGCCCGGTCGCAGGCTTCGGTGAATTATATCCCTAGTGGTCCAGTGGGAACCCGTGGTCCAGTGGACCGCTCCCCATCACCCGATCATGGGCATATGATGAAAGTATCCCTGGTGGTCCAATGGAAACCCTCCACAGCACCTGATAATGGGCAGAAATAACGAATGACACCCTGGTGGTCAGTGGTAACTCCTCCCCACCCGCCCACTGGGGCCCCTGCCACCCAGCAACTCCCCAGTCAGAGGCAGACGGCACCCGCCCGCTGACTGACAACGTGAGTAGGGTCTGTACACTCATTGACTCATCATGGTATTAACAGGCATGCAGACCATATATATGTACTACACAGGTTAGATATGTGAATGAACGTGGTTCATTCACATTTCGGCTTTGTATATGTGGCATGGTTCGACATCCATTGGCCCACGCAGTGGACCAATAGGTGTACAGACCCTACTGTACGCTGTCAGTTGGCGGGCGAATGGGCGGCATGTGGGCAGGGTGCTGCCACCCGCTGCTGACAGAGGGGGTGCTGGGTGGCGGGGGCATCAGTGGGCGGATGGGGATGGGAGTACCACTGGACCACCAAAGTGTCATTCGGTATTTCCACCGGGGAGATTCCACTGGACCACCAGGGATAACGTCATCATATGCCCGCGATCGGGTGATGGGGAGTGGTCCACTGGACCACCAGGGATATGATAATCATATGCCCTAGATTGGGCATTGGAAAGCAGTCCACTGGACCACCAGGGATATAATAATCATATGCCCACAATCAGGCGATAGAGGGCACAACGCTCCCTGCTCAGGGAGCATGTGGGCAGTGTTCTGGGTGGACGGGTGGCCACCCATGGCTGGTGGCTGCCATGTTGCGCCCTTCAATATGGCAGCTTGCCTGTGGGTGGCCAGGACTTGTTCCTGGATTTACCAGGCATAACTTTGCGCCCCCCTGAGTGGCACAAGGCAGAGTTGTGCCAGCATATGCGCTGCACATCCCAGGCTGGATATCGGGATGTGCTGCATATGCATGGGCATGCCCCTCGCACTTGCGACGCATACATTACCGATGCGCCCTGGCGCATCGGGAGTTGCGCAGTGCAACTTGCCCCTTTGAATATTATGCCGGGGCGCATTGGTGGTTTGCGCATGGTGCACCACTGTTGCACCATGCGTAACTCTTTTGAATATCCCACCCATAGGGTATAAAGCCATAATGGATAAATAACGATATCATTACATTAATAAAAGCAAATAGAAAATTATAATTACAGTATCCTAAAATCAAAGATCCTGGTAGCTGGTAAAATATAAAGATGTATTAAGAAATGCAAAAACAAAACCAGACATGCAAAACTGCAAATGAAATACAATTTAGCAACTAACTATAAAAATAATAATGTGAAGCAATTTTACAGTTACATCAACTCTATAAAATCTTCTCCTACCAGATTATGCCCCATTAAGTTTGATAACAGACAACTCTCAAATCCCAAAGAAATGGCTAACATTTTAATCAATATTTTTGTTCAGTCTTTAATAAAAGTTTATAAAAGTCAAAATACTGTTGGTGTATCTAATATCAATGAGACGTGTAACCTTGAACTTCCATTAATAACTGAAGAAGAAGTTATTGATAAAATTGGTAAACTAAAGAAGCATAATTCCACCAGGCCAGATGGTATTTCAACACACGTTCTCAAAACAATGACAGACAAAACTGCATATCCACTCAAAGTATTATTTCAGGAGTCAGTTAAATCAGGAGTCGTACTAGGTGATTGGCTAATAGCCGACGTCATACCAATACACAAAAAGGGCAGCAAGGCCAATCACCATAATTATAGACTAGTAAGCCTCAACTCCAGTCCATGTAAGCTTCTAGAATCCATATTCAAAGATAAAATAAGTGACCATCTTAACCCTTGCTGTGTCAAAAATTTCTATATGCTCTAATTCTTTCGGCAGCCTAAGAGTAAAAATAACCAACAGAACTGACACTGACCAACATGGCTTTACTAGAGGGAGATCCTGCATTACTAATCTTCTGAGTTTTTATGAAAAAGTGCCATCAAATTTAGACAAACGAAAACCTGTAGACTGCACTTTCTTGGATTTCGTAAAGGCCTTCGAAGCAGTTCCACAGTGGGCGATTATAGAAAAATTGGAAAACAATTGCCTTAATAATTAGGACGTACAGACTTTGTGTACAGGGTCACTAGGGGGCTTGCTATTGATCTGTATATAACAGCCCCTTGACTCACCTTATCTTTTCCGGGTCCCTTGGGTCCCTCTGGGTCACACCTTTGTGGGGCCCGGCCTGGGTTCACTACTTGACAGGAGAAGAAATGGCACAGTGCCGCCACCTGGGGGTAGTGATAGGGGATACCTGTGGACAAACTGCAGGTTACCACCCCCAAGGAAAATGCAGTAGCTGCCCCCATGTGCACTTCCCCACTCGGTAACAACAATAACAATCCCCCCCATACAACAAACAGCAATGACAGAATGTAACATGAACAATAATAGTATTTATTTGGGGGAAGGGAAGGGAGAGAAGCAACACACAACAATTTAACAATGATAAATATTGACTGGACCCTACTTTCTCCCACACCTCCCATCTGCAGGTGCACCCTTTACTCTGCTGGCCAGTAAAGTTCATTGTGGTAGGTACCTCACCGAGTTGATGATTCTGAGGGCTGGGATGTGGAGTTGTGAGCAGTCCTGAACTCAGAAAAAACTTTTGTCAGGGCCCAATAACATTAAACAGTAGAAGCACTTTCAAAACTCCAGGTCTGGCCTTAACTTATCTGCATAGTCCTGCCCAGGACCTACCCCCTAATCCTGTCTAGCGAGCTAATAAAGTTCTTCTCTGAGCTGCAGCCCAGCAGTACTTCCAGTTTGTGGGGGTTTCACTGTCTGGATCTGAATTTGCATGGTGCCATGGAGGTATCTCTTCAGAGGTGCACCACTGCAACTGCAGGGCTGACTTAAGAAGTTGGGGAACGCTGGTCTTCCCCTGCCTGTTCCTGCCAACTTTGTCTCTGAGGCCTTTGTGGACAGTTTTCACCAGGCAGGCCACTCACCATCTTCTCCCTGGGTCTTCTTCTCCATTGGTCTGGGGACAGAGCAGGCTTGGAGTGAGTACGTGCATGCTGTGGCCATCTGCGAGTCTTGCACTGCAGTGTCCTGTTCATCATCGGCCACTGGGGAAGCCATAGCAGGAGGAGGAGATGGCACAAGACTGTCATGGACTCATGGTCCATTCGGACAAAACAAAGTGAGCAAATGGATGTTGTGGGCTGAACTGGGCTGGTGGGGGGGGGATGAATAGGCTAGAACGGGATGGGAAAGGAAGGATCAGGTGGGGGGGCTGAATGGGTTAGAATGGGATTTGGCAAACAGGCAAAGGATCCAGAATTGAAATTTGAGGGTGCTCATTTTAACTTTGTGGGTGCTCAAGCACCTGAGTACCCGTACTGTCGGTGCCCCTGGGTATGGATCCATTGAGTGTAGCTGTCTGCAAGCAATTTTTTTATTCTTATTACACCTGTGATATGAAAAATAGGTCCATTTAATGTTACTTTGCAGGGATCTATGACAGTCGGTCGACAAGTTCGTTGTCGATCGACGTTACAGTGACTCCTTTATGTTGATTGCATTTGCAATCGGCATAAAGGAGTCTGATAAACTTTGTTTTCACTCCCTTTAAATAATGAACTCTGAGCTGGAGTTACTTGGGATAGGGTGCAATACCCCCAGAAAGCAGTGCCGGGGTCCTGCGCTGACACTACAGAGACCTGGTGTTGTTGTTGCTGTAGTGTCGGTCACGGTAAAGTTGTCAAGGTAGCATCGGTATACCACTTTACAGTACTATTTCCAATTTCAAGCATTTTAGAAATGACACAGTATCCTCATTTTTACTTTTATCTGTACTGTTTGTTATTTTTGCAAATGTATTTTCCCAGCTTGTTTATAACCTTGTACCACCCTTATTATGTGCCTGTCTAGACCTAGGTCATTCCTAAACAAGGTCCCTCATACCAGTGTACTTACCTGGTCAACACATGGAGAGAGAGAGAGAGAGAGAGAGAGAGAGAGAGAGAAAGGACTGTCAGTCCCATCTAGTCTGCCATAACCCTACATTAGTTTGTGGCCTTTGGATGTAACTGGTCAATGGCTACTCCCCCCCCTTCCCACCTTTAATGTTCCTCTCTACGATGTCCCAGGCATGTTTAAAACCTTCTACTGTGCTCACTCCCACAACTTTCTGTGGTAGTCTGTTCCATGGGTCCACCACCTTCTCTGTGAAGAAAAAGTTCCTCACATTTCCCCTTAATCTGCCTCCTTTCAGTTTCATGTCATGCCCCCTTGTCCATTTACAACACTTGTACTGGAAGATGTCTGCCCCCTGCCCCTTGTTTATATCCTTAAGGTACTTGAATGTATCCATCATGTCCCCCCAATCCCTCCTCTCCTCCAACGAGTACATATTGAGGTCCCCAAGTCTCTCCTTATATGTCTTATGTTGCAATCCCTGCACCATCTTAGTCATTCTCCTCTGGACCACCTCCAGTCTGCCAATGTTCTTATAAAGATGTGGCCTCCAGAACTGTACACACTACTCTAGGTGAGACCTGACCAGCGTTCTATACAAAGGCATCATCACCACCTCCTGCCTTCTGCTAGTGATAACTCTGTCATGAACCCACACTTGAGGGTCAGGTCCGCTGAGCTCACAGTGCCCCCGAGTGCAATCCGTGATAGGGAGGGAAGGGGAAAGCAAGGGATACCCTCTTCAAGTCTCTCTATAGTGCTCGCTGGCTTCATAACTGAACATTCGCCACGAAGTCCCAGGGTCCCCTCTTTACTCTAGATCATAGTACAATACTAGTCTTGAGTCTTGTAGCCAGATATGAACCCTTCTTGGGGAAGATCTAGGTGTTACAATCTCTTTGGGTAGTGCTGTAACCCTGATTCTGCCTTCTTCCACAAGGCATGTAATAACCTGGTTCAAATCCCACCAGTCTCTTCCTTGAGACTTTGGTATTCCCCCAATCTTATCCAGAGTTTCCCTTTTCAATTTGGTAGCTTATGATGGCGCCACACAGCAATAACAGTTTAGTCACAGATTAATACTGAACCTCCCTCAATCAGACACACACAATTATAAGAAAATCTCACTCAGGCCAGTGCTCTTAAAAACAAAATGTTTTTACTAAATAGTTACTAATCACACAGTTACAATTAAAAATTTTTCAAAAATGTTTTGGGTCACAGCATAACAAACAGTATCTGGTCAGAGCCGATATGGCTGTGGAGAGCTTTGGGGATGCTTTTACCCATTATTTATAATGAATTTGCACAATGCAGATCTGAAGAGAGGTAGTTTCAGTGTGATCTTCCTTTTACACATTTTTACAATGTGTTTTCTTAGAATATTCCTGTCGATTGTTATATATTTAGTCTGGATAGTTCATAGAAGAAATGGTATCTTACTACACAACATTAAGCTGCATTGCATAAAATCAGAATGCACTAAAAACAATATTTTACATCTGGGGGGATATATTAAGTGCCAGATCGATGCACGAGCAGAAAGATGTGTTGCACAAAGAGGGTGCACCAGTCGGCACCGATACAACATTCAAAGAGAATGCGCCACCGGTACAGGGTGTGCATACAGTGAAGCCCACCAGGATGAAGTGCAGCACTGCAGAATTCTGCAATAGTTACTGCAGCAAACAATGCAGTTTCAAAGGGAGTTAATACCTTTTGTCATGCAGTAAACCTGTGACACTGCGCTTCATCCTGGTGGGCTTCATAGTTCCTGTTGAAAATGTGACCCTGGACAGGAGTCACAGTGCAGGCAGCTGCCAAGTCAGGTGCATCCAGGGTGACCCAGACTGAATACCTTCCGGGGGCATGCATGACACATAGCGGCATGCACTGCAGCCCCCATGGGCAATATTCAGCCCAGGAATGCAAATGAACTAACTGAGCATGCAGGGTGCAAAGGGGCCTTATGTATGCTCACTGCCAGCACATTTGCATGTTGGCATAGGGATAAACGTATCAGAGCAGCTGTCACCCCCAAGCCCTAACCCCGATCGCTCCCACGTTGGACAGGCCCTAAAGTCTCTAGTGGTATAGTGGCACCCCCCCTCCATTCCACCAGCCCCGATTGTACTGGAGTCCAGGCTCTATCAGTTCCATATTGTAGGGACCCCAATGTCATCCCTAATTACACCTGAATACACCCACAGTCCATGTCCATAGTGTAGTGGCCCCTGCTCCCCTCAATGGTGCACACACAGCCCTCCCTGCCCCCCAGCCCATCCTATTGTGATGACTGGCTCTGTAATGGGATCATACCACTCTATCTGCAGGTGGCACAGCACTCACAGTATGATGCTGGAATGTGTTATACATAGGCATGAGCTGTGTGTGGGTGACAACACCCAGTGGCCATACTCCTCAGGCATTCACATGCGGATCCATCATCCCGGTGCCACTGCACTGCTCAGTGTGGGTGACGGCTGATGCTGTACCCACTCACACAGGTCCAAAAACAGGCATGTTACAGCCAATCTCCCATTCATTTGTACAACTGAGGAACTGTGGATAAACTATCTATAGCCTGAAGTGTACACTGCAAATGGCATTACAGGATACCGCACCCCATGGCACCCAGGATACTTCAGAAGTCCAGAGAGTGGCATGTTACACTGGGGAACAGGGAAGAATGTGGACTTGCAGTGGTGTATGACAGCAGAAAGATACAGCATTGACAAGGCATGCATTGGAGGTTTGTAAATTCCCCCTTCAGTTTGCCAGGGACATATACACAGCTGCATACACTGGTGGATCCACAGCCAGCATGGTGCCCCAATACACAGTACAGACAGTTGGGTCATTCCAGAGTGCAGGTCCCCAGCCTAGGTTCAGTGCAGTCAATGGCTGGCCATGTCAGGGTGTGGAGGGCAGTGCCAGTCTTTGCAGCAGTTCGGGTATGGGGGGAGTGAGGGTGTCTGTGTACAGGGACAGTGGATAGGAGTCCTCTGGACTATGGATATGGACCCTGGTTTCCTCTGTAGCAATCAAGTCTGGGGGGACCCTACACTATGGAGCTCTTCAGGGATGGAGTTGGCTAAACTGGGGATGGAAAGGGGGTACATCTAGTCTACCAGGGCTGCCAGGCTGCTGTGCACTTGGGTGCACATCTGCAGCCTGCCTCTGGGTGGCTGGCTGGGTTAGGCCAGCTATTCATGGCCTAACTGTGGGCCGCGGTGCTCTGGACTGTGAGGGGCACATTCCCACTGAATATGCTGCAGCACAGCATATGCATGGGATTGCCCCCTTGACTTGCATGGCATACCATTTGTGTGTGCCCTGGCCCATTCCCTTGCAGCTGACACCTCCCACACATTTGAATATCACACTGTTGCACATTGTAAGCGTTGTGCGGCACATCTCCCTTTTCCACCAGGATGCACTGCGTATCTCCTTTGAATACAGGGGCCCTGGACTAGGCTACCCTGAATAAATACATTATAAAAATGGTAAAATCATGACTCCACAGAAAACAAGATATTTCATCTGATCTGGGACAGCCTGAGTAAATATAGTGCAAAAATATGTAAATGAACATCCCTGTGACAACGAGATGTAGCATCTCCCCTGCCCTATCCAGGATACAAAATATAGGATAAGAAATATTCAGTGCTCCCAGATCCAAATAACCATTAGTCTGTAAGAAGCCCTCATTTTCCCTGTGTTTTCCCCACAAAGGCAGAATCAAATCCCTGTAAATTTTTCCATAAGCCACTGGTCCTTTATTTATGACTTTGTTCTTTATTATATCAGCAGCATTTTATTAGGAAAAGAGCTTTGATTTGATGAGCAGTATTAACATTATATGTTACGATGGCCTTGGAATTATTTGGATTTATATGCAATGCATAAAGCAAAATGGGGGACTATATGAAATAACAAATATCAAGCTCAGTATTTCATGAACTATACTCAAAATTAATAATCACAAGTCAGACAATCTTTCAAAAGATACTAGTAATTTCTGTAAACAAATTTGTTGCAAATAGAGACATTTCCATATAAAATATATATTATATATATTATAGTGGAGCGGTCGCACCACTATAGTTAGGGTTGAGCGGTCAGTTACATACTAAAGTCAAAAGTTTGGGCGTTAATAACTTTGGACCCGTTCAATGGATTTACTTGAAATTTGGTACAGACGTTGGGGCATGGTAGTACTCTTGACTTGCCAAATTGCATTTCGGTCGGAGTGCCGGTCTTTGTGTACAAAAGCACTGAAAAATGCAAAATTATCCATTTTTGGAGGCACCTTCTGGCATACTTAATGTGGTCCTGCACGGCCATCGTGCAGCGTACCACTCTGCAAGATGACTCGTTTGAAAGAGCTTTGGTGGACGAACATGCTGCTTTTTGTTTGGTGAAAAAATATTAAGGCATTCAAAAGTTATGGCACTTTTATGTTCCCATTATAAGTCATTGGGAAAATTTATATGTATATCTTGCGAACAAAGAATGGGGTTCTGGCCATCTCATCCCACCTGGCGGTCAAAGAATTTGCAGCCTCGCAGTTCAAGAATCTTTGTTCCTGAGGAATTACAAAAATTCTTTGACCGCAAGGTCAGTCATCTTGTTTTCAGTTTTCTGATCGCACAAACACAAATATCTTGTCTTAGGAATCACTTCTGAAGTAAAACCTCAATGGGTTTTATTCAGGAAACCCTGATCTATCGAGCCATGGTTTTGGTTCCATCCAAATCGGTCTAAAAATAGAGTTTCCAGCTTTTAAATTCTTCATTTGTGGCTCGCTAACTATCTTTGATCACGAGCCTGAAAATTCTTTGATCATGAGAAACTTTGATCGGGATCGTGCATGTGAAATGAGGACAAGATGGCCAGATTTAGAATTTATTTACATAGGGTGCTATTAAATAAAATAGGGTAGGTTTTGCTCAGGGACTTCCTCTTCCACTTCTGAATAAAAAGTGTAGTTTTTATTATCCCTGGTAGTCTAGTGGCCCCCTCCCCATCACGGCAATGTACATAATGATTTATGTTACTCCTGGTGGTCTAGTGGCCCCCCCGAATGAGTATCGTATTAATATATTTCTTTATTATCTATGGTAGTCTAGTGCCCCCCATGTGTCTTTATGCATATTTTTGTAATAACTATATCCCTGGTAGTCTAGTGCCCCCCACCCGAGATCTGTAGTTCTTAATAATTAATATTCCTATCCCTGGTGGTCTAGCGGCCCCCACTCCCATCATAATAACATTTATTTCAATTTAGCAAAGCCTGGTAGTCTAGTGGCCCCTCACCCATCCAGACAGTTTCACTCAGCACCCTCACCCTTCCTCAGCCCGTGACTGGCACCCCATTCACCTCCATGGCTAGCTGCGACTGTGTGTATTACCTGCGATAACTGAAAAGAGGCTCTCGCCAGCGCCTCTTTCAATTGCTGCTGGTATACACACAGTCTGCAGCTGGCCGTGGAGGTGAGAGGTGGGCTGTGCCAGTCACCGGCTGAGGAAGGGTGGGGGGGTGCCGGGTGGGTTGGTTGGCAGGGCTGGGTGGGGGGTGGGGAACCACTAGACTACCAGGTATTGCTAAATTGAAGTAAATTTTATTATGATGGGAGGGGAACTGCTAGACTACCAGGGATAAAATTATTACAAAAATATGCATAAAGACACATTAGGGGAGCCACTAGACTACCACGGATAATGAAGAAAGATATTAATAGATACTCATTCGGGGCCACTAGACTACCAGGGATAACATAAATCATTATGTACATTGCCATGATGGGGAGGGGGCCGCTAGACTACCAGGAATAATAAAACTACACTTTTAATTCAGATGGAAGAGGGAAGGCCCCTGAGCAAAACCCACCCTTATTTTACTTAATAGGGCACCCCTGTGCTACAGAAATTGATTTTAAAATCTGGCCATCTTGTCCCTCGCTCTTTTTTCATGAGCGAGCAATTTCTTTGACCGCCAGCATGCAAATTCTTTGATCACGAGATTCTCTGATCGCGATCATGCATCGTGAGCGAGGGACGAGATGGAGAGATAAAAAAATTAATTTTCTCAGCTCAGAGGTGTCCAGGCAAGACAAATGAGGGTGGGTTTTACTCAGGGGGCTTCGTTCTGAAAACCATGGTGGTGGATTACCGCATTTGTGTAAATTTTGTAAATTACGCTAAGTTTTATTCTTTGGTCGTGACCATACAAATTCTTTGATCGCGAGCCTACAAATTTTTTGATCGCAAGATTGATGCATCGTGATGAGGTAAGGACAAGATGGCCAGATTAAAATAAATCTATTTTCTCAGCCCAGGGGTGCACTAGGAAGTCAAATGAGGGTGGGTTTTGCTCAGGGGGCTTCGTTCTGTCGAACCATGGAGGTGGTTTACCGCAATTCTTTCAATTTTGTAAATTATTAAAGTTTTTATTCTTTGTTCGTGAGCCTGCAAATTCTTTGATCGCGAGCCTGCAAATTCTTTGATTGTGAGATTCTTTGATCGCCATCTTTGATCGTGAGGACAGGACAAGATGGCCAGATTTTTTATAATGGAATAGATAGGGTAATTTTACCAAACTTTGAGATTTAATAACTCGGAAACAGTTTGCTTATTTTACCTGAAATTTGGAGGGTGTTTACAGCATGTCTTGTAGATGTGAATTATGGTGTGTAAGTGTCAGAGAAAATTTTTTTGTGGAGATATTGAGTGATGCACTTTATGTGTTGCGGACAGTGTTTTGCTTGTGGTGGTGGCTTGAAATTGATAGGATACCTAGCCTTAGTGTCATGGATGTAGTTTTCAGTTGATGTGTGTGTTAAATGTCAACAGGTGCGGAACTGTGCCAGTCTGACGAATGAAAATCTCATATGTTAAAATGTTATATCTCGGACACGGTTTGGTTTTTTCACTTGAAATTTGGAAGGTGCTGACCACATGTCATGTGGATGAAAATTACAGTGTTTCCATGTGAAAAATATTTTTTTGGTGCAGATATGGCGTGGTGCAATTTACGTTCTGCGGACAGCGTTTTGCTTGTGGTGGTGGCTTGAAATTGATAGGATACCTAGCCTTAGTGTCATGAATGTAGTTTTCAGTCATGTGTGTTAGATGTCAACAGGTGCAGAACTGTGCCACTCTGATGAATGAAAATTACACATTTTGACATGTCATATCTTGGACACAGTTTGGTCTTTTTACTTGAAATTTGGAGGATGTTGACGGCATGTCCTGTAGATGTTAAGAGAGGTGTTTACGTGTCAGACAATATATTTTTTGTGGACATATTGTGTGGCGCAGTTAACGTTTTGTGGACAGTGCTTTCTATTGTTGTATTAGATCAACATTTGTTTGGTGGCTGGGCTTGCTGTTGTGAATGTACTTTTTAGTCATTGGATGTGTAATGTGGCCTGACACTTACAAGTTGGTATGAGCGCGGGGCCCTTTCCCATCAACTTGTGCAACTTTCTACTTTTCTATTCTTTCTTAAAAAGTAAGGAAATGCTATGCAAAAAAGCAAGGAAATTCTATTTTAGGGTTCCACCCTTGCGCCTTACCTGACACGCCGCCTCACCAACAGGCATCGGGGGGCGGTGGTGGTCCTTGGCCCTCCTCACCCCATTCTCTCACACTGCACTACCTCAGCTTGTTTACACATGGGATGGGGTGAGAATTAGGCTGACCCAAGCGCACACCCCAGTGCCTATTGGTGGCAGCAGGCTGGGGTGGGGTGCAAGGGGTGGGAACCCTAAAATCGAATTTCATCGCCTTTTTCACTGTAGAAGAACCCTAACTAATGCATTAACAATGCTTTTTGCATATACAGTATATATATATATATATATATATATAATACGTGTGTGTGTGTGGGGTGAGGCAAAAAACTCCATTTAATGCATTAGTTAGCGTTGTTCCACAGCAACAAAAAGCAAGGAAAGTTGGTGTTGGGTTGAAAGCTCCTTTGGACCCCATCCCAAACCCCAACTGGCATCGGGTGCACGTTGGGGTTGTCGGCCTTCTCACCCCATCAGATGCGTGAAGAAGCAGAGGTATAGGAGAATGGGGTGAGAGTTAGGACCGACAACCCCAATGCGCTCCCGATGCCGGTTGGGAGTGTGGGCGGGGGGGGTCCAAGGGGTGCTTTCAACTGTAACACTGAATCTCCTCGCTTTTGTCGCTGTGGAACAACCCTAACTAATGCATTAAACAGAGTTTTTTGCCTCCAATTTCCCTTCTTTTTGAGAATGATAATGAGAAATAGTGAACGTAATGTGGCGGTTGGAGCAGTATCACGGTGCTCGCAAACACAAATGGTAATGTGCATGGTGATGCAAAGCAAAACACAAAGATAAACAGTACTGTAGACACAAATGGTTAAAATAATGCAAACACAAGCGCAAATGAAAACGCAAAGGGTAACACACATGGTACCGTAGACAGAAACAGTAAGAGAAACGGGTATGGAACATCAAGCAGAAGCGATAAGGGTAACAGTAATGTAAGTGCACAGGCTGGTTTTCCCCAAAAGCTGCATAGAGAAAGACAATGCGTACAAAAAATGTATGCATAATAATGGGTCTCGGAACAGAAAATGAGGAGTTGGAATACTAAATTGCTTATATCTCAGGAACCGCACGATGTAGAAAAAAAATTTTAAAGTCATATGATTTATGACTTCGCATTTTTCTGACGAAAAGTCCGTATCTTGCATCATTTCCGAGATACGGGCCCTGAAAGGCACGGCAAACGCCGTAATGTTATCCTTTGGGAAAAAAAGAGAAGTTCAGAGTGCCACAACTTTGGCTCCCTGTAATATTTTTTCACCAAACCACTAAAAGGCATATTTGTGGGATGTTGGCTTTCTTCCCTCCAAATATCGGCCCAAAAGACCAAACTGTTATTTTGCAGCAGGGCGGCAAAGGATTCCTGTAATGCAGTGGATGCCGTAATGTTATCCTATGGGAAAAAGTGACAACTTTGGAGTGCCGTAGCTTTGCCACCCTGTAATATTTTTTCACCAAAACACTGAAAGGCACATCTGTGAGATGTTGGATGCGTTCCCTCCAAATTTCAGCCCAAAAGACCAAACCGTTCTTTTGCAGCAGGGTGGCAAAGAATTGCTGTCATTTTCCCACAGCCTGGAAAAGTACTGTCGAACTTTGTGAAAGCTTTCGAAAATTCATGCGACAGTGTCGCAAATGCAAAAGTACTTTTTCCAGAAATTTGAAAAACATATTTCTGGGGTGTTTTACCCCAAAATAAAGACATGCCTAGCATCCTCAGGGTCCGGCTAGGTGAATACAAAAAGAATTAGGTTCCTAGAGGGTCCCAAATTTAAATGCAAGCATTTTTCTGATGACCAACTGAAAACAAAATAGCAGATTTGCAACAGTAAAAGGGCCATTTGTGAAAGTAAAAACTGCATTTGCGACACTGTCGAACTTTTTGTTAACTTTTCCCATTGACTTATAATGGGAAATTGTTTTTTGAATAACGTTTGAACCGGTTAATATTTTTCAAGAAATCTTCAAAAGGCACATCAGGGACCCCGGCCGCATGTTCCCTGAAGATTTCAGACTGGTCACGCAAACCGTGCGACCTGTAGAGATGAGCAAATAATTCCAAAAAAGTGTAAATGTGCACGCAGATCACGCTTAATAACTCCGTAGCCATATATCCGAACAGTACGAAAGTTGGCAGATCCCAAGATGTATGGTTCTTGATCGTGTATTCCAAATTTCAGGCAAATCCATTGAACACTTGCAAAGTTATTAAGGTGCAAAATTTTAGGTTTAACATGTAAATGGCTCTTCAAACCTAACTATGGTAGCACTACCGTGATACCATTTATATATATATATATATATATATACACACAAATACTATTTTTGCATCTTACAGTTGTTAGTTTTCAGACAAATTCTCATAGACTTTTTTCTGTCCACCTGATGGAATATTGAATAAGTTAAGTAAATGTTATTATTTTATCAAGGCCCTGACCAGCAACTCAGTAAATACACACTCAGTATATCATATTATAAAATGACAAAAAACAGTCTTCTGTTTGCAGTTGTTTGATCAGGAAGTTTATAAATGGTATAAGTTCTTTATGTCACATCTATGTTGGTCCGATAAAAGGTATCAGATCATTTGCTTCTGCATCACTCATGGTTTGTCAGCAGTTAATTCATTAGATGAGGTCTCCCTTGCCTAGAGTTTGACTGTTTCTCTACCCCTCCCCCAAACACACACACACATACACACACACACACACACACACACACACTTACTATAACAGATCATAGTAGCTATTATCTGTTATGTTTGGGAAGCAGGCTGCAGCCCTTTTCTGTCAAAAAGAAATGTATGTATTTAGTCTGGGTAGTTCACTGAAGACCTGGCATTTTATCAGATAGGTCTTGAGAGGTTAAAAACAGTGTAAATCTTTACAAAATTTGCGGGAAAGGGTAACATTTATGAGGTAGGAATCTTTCTTGAAAGATATTCATCCCCAACTGAATTAGCAGCAAAAAATGTTTAAATGCTAATCCTTTAAATGTGCAAGCTGTTGCATTTTGAAGGGGGTAAACACATTTCTAGTTTAACAGGCAACCAATATTTAACAAGCTGTCTCAGTTTCCTAATGGCCCTCATATAAGCAGCTTGGAGTTATGTCTCCAACATTCTAAACAAAAAGAAGGGATTATTTTATTTTAGTTGTCATAGTGATTTGTAAATGTGGAAGAATACATTGAAATGTCCAAGAAATGAGTTCCACGAAACTCCATTTTCAAGCTACTTAGGTACACCTCCCTGTCTTCCTTCTATTGAGTCTCCTTATATTTCCTGAATCCCTCCCTTTTGGCCCTGACTTTTTCTGCCACCTCTCTTGAGAACCAAAGTGGCCTCTTCCTTTTCCTGCCCTTGTTTACCATCCTGATGCATTAACTTGTCACCTCCCCAATGGCTCTCTTTAGGTGTTCCCATTGCTCCTGCACCCCCCCCCCCACTGTTCTCCTTGCCTGAGCCTCCTTAATGTATCTGCCCATTTCAGCAAAATCTGCCCTCCTAAAATCCAGGACCTTTGCCTTAGTGTAACTAAACTGAATCTTTGTCTGTATGCTAAACCAAACCATCTGATGGTCATTGGAACCCAATTGACCTTCCACCCAGACATCCATGACTTCTTTGCCATTGGTAAGTACCAGGTCCAGAATCGCCCTGTCCCTGGTAGGATCAGTCACTAGTTGCCTTAGGCCTACCCCCTGTTGGGCATCCAGGATGTCTCAGCTCCTGGCTGAAGCTGCTGCTGGGATGGTTCAATCCACGTCTGGGATACCGAAATCCCCAAGCAGCAGTACCTCCCCCTTTGCTGACATTGCATGAATTTGATCCCCTAGGTCCCTGTCCAATACTTCCCCCTGTGCTGGAGGCTGGTAGATCACCCCTGTGCAGACTGCTGTGCCACTGGCTGGCTCAAGTGTGACCCACAGTGCCTCAGCTTCCCCCTGTCTACCTAGTACCTCTGTTGCCTTAATGTCCTCCCTGATGTACATTGTCACCCCCTCCCTTTTTTGCCTCCCCTATCCCTGAACAGAGAATACCCTGGTATTCTCACATCCCAGTCGTGGTTAGTGGTGTACCAGGTCTCTGTTATAGCTACTATGTCCAAGTCTGCTTCTACCAATAATGCTTCCAGGTCTGGGATTTTATTTCCCAGACTGCGAGCATCTGTAACCATGGCATTCCATGTTTTTTTACTTACTTGCTCCATACCAGCTCCATTGAGGCACTGCTGTCTTCCCTCCCCCCACTTCTTCTTATGTTTCCTACCCCCTCTGTCCTCCCTTCTATTTCTGAAGTATGCATAAGAACATAAGAACATGTCAGCAGAAAGGAATCATATGATCCATCTAGTCTGCCCAGATTGCCTGCCGCCCTATTCTGTTCTTCCGAGATTACCGTAGTTCTTGTCCCATGCTAGCTTAAAAGCAGTGACTGTTTTGGCCTCCACAACCTCTGGTGGTAAGCTATTCCAAGGGTCCACCACCCTCTCTGTGAAGTAGAACTTATGAATGTTTGTTTTAAACTTACCCCATGTTAGTCTCAAACTGTGCCCCCTTGTTCGCGTGGTTTCATTTCTGTGAAAGAGGTTTTCTGCTTGTACCGTATTTATGCCCTTTATATATCTGAAGGTTTGTATCATATCCCCCATTTCTCCTTTGCTCGAGGGAGTACATTTACAGTTGCTGTAATCTAGATTCATATTGCTCCTGGTGCAGTTCCTGTACCATTTTAGTAGCTCTCCTCTGTACAGCCTCCAAGTGGTCTATGTCCTTTTTTAGGTGTGGCCTCCAAAACTGTACACAGTACTCAAGATGTGGCCTCACCAAGGTCCTGTATCAAAAGACTATGACCTCTCGCTTCCTATTCGTGATGCTCCTGACAATACATCTGAGGGTGCTACTATTTATTTTATTTGTTTGCAGTTTTGGATTAACACCTTTGAGCCAGATGTTCATTTACAAAGGCTCCAAGTCAGTAGATACAGGACAAAAATACAAAATAGTACACACAGGTGAACAAGAAATTAACATAAAGTGATAAGTGCTAATACAGTGAGTACAGTATAACAAGTTCAGCTGTTCAATTCAGTTAGGAATACATGTTTTGCAATGAAGTGTAATTAACACAAACAACACTGCAAGAGTGTGGTGCAATACTTGGGGAGAGTACGGAGTGCAGTCAAGGATGGAGGGTCCCAGGCTGTCAAGAGGTAGAAAGATAGAAGCAGCCATACCAGCCTTGTCCGTAGAGAGGCGGGACGGTGAGGGGAGGTGGGGGGAAGTAGTGAGGAGCAGGGGGCGGTAAGACTGCTAGTGAGTGGAAAGATGGTGGGGGTGCCATAGGGCTGTCATGGGTGGGGGAGAGGGATAGGGTGAAGGGAGGGGAGAGAAAAGGGGGAGTAGAGGGGTTGGTGGAGGTGGCAGGTGTGAAGGGTGGGAGTTGTAAGTATTGGGGGCAAGGGGGGAGCATCATCAATTAGATATGGCAGTGGCAATCATATGTGTTTGCTAAGTGGGTACGTAGCCCTGTTTTAAACTGACTTGAGTTTGTTACATTCAATCAGGGCTGGAGGTAGGTCATTAAACCACTTTGGACCTCAGTAAGAAAGGGATCTCTGGGCAAGACAGATGCACTTAAAGGGTACTATAAGCCCTCCCTTAGAGGCACTTCTGGTGTTAATAGCTGGTTGAGCAGATTTGAAGAGTGTGGAGCTGGATTCACTCGTGAGCCCCTGCATTGATTTTTTCACTAGCAAGCAGACCTGGTATTGTACCCTAAGTGGAGAGGGAGCCATCCAGTCTCACTGTATAGGGCATATGTATGGGTCCGGTGGTGGGCCCCCAGAGCCAGGCAGCAGGCTTTGTTAGGTAGGGTTCTGACCTTCTTCAGCGCGGAGTCAGAGCCAGCCCCATAGATCGCTAGTCTGTAGTCCATAGCAGACAGGACTGAGCTACATGTCACAAGTTTTAAGGCTTCAGACAACATTGACTGTTGGTGGTGATATAGTACCCCAAGTTTTACATTGGCAGATTTGACAAGTTGCTCTACATGGGCTAAGAAGGTGAGGGTGTCATCAGATGAACACCTAGCTAGTTAAACATGTCTACCTGTTTAAGTGTGTCACCTTTGTGGCTCAGAATTCTTAGGGGGCACATCTCTTCTTGTTCTGGGGAGTTGAGAAGAGCATGCATTTGGTCTTTTTATAGTTGAGTAATAGTTTGTACTGGGAGAACCATGATTCAAGCTTTTGAAAGTTGTCTTGCAGTTCAGAGGTGACTGAAGTCAGATCTCTGCTGTGTACTGAAATGACAGCATTATCCGCATAGAGTACAATGTGACCTGGACAAGCAGATGGTAGAGTGCTGATGAAGAGGCTGAAAAGGAGTGGTCCTAGAATGGACCCTTGGGGAACACCTAGGCTCACCTCCCAAGGTTCAGAGAGAATTCTGCTGATTCTTACACACTGTGACCTATTAGATAGGTAACTGTTGAACCAGGCAGCAGTGTCATTGGACAGACCAGTGGATAGGAGGGAGTGTAGAAGCAGTTGGTGGTTAACAGTGTCAAACACCTTAGTGAGGTCTATAAAGATAGACCCCACTGTCAGCCCTCTGTCCAAGGCCCCATAGAGCTGGGAGGTGTAGTCGACCAAGGTAGTGAGCGTAGAGTGTTTTTTTTTAAATCCATGTTGCTGCCTGCAGAGTAGATTATAATTTTCAAGGTACTCTGTAAGTTGGTGGGAGACCACCCTTTCAAGGGCTTTGATGAGTGGGAGTAAAACTGAAATGGATCGAAAGTTAGACAGGTTAGTTATATCACTAGATTTGAAGACTGAGAAGTGTAGCTTTCCATCTGTCAGGGAACACACCAGATCTTAGGGATGCATTGAAGACCTTGGTGAGCAGATCCACAAGTTCATTTAGAGAAAGGGCAACCAACTTCATGTCTATTTTTGTACATTTTTTTATTTATTTAGATTTTAGGAAAGACCTTTGCACCACGGGCTCGTTTACAGAGGTTCCACATCAAATTGAGATGGACAGATATATTAAAAAATATATTCAAAACCACTTACAGATATTGAGAATAAAACATAACAGAGCATTCAGATAATATGTACAACAATACAGTTGGTTACAAGGTAAATTGTCATGTCAGACTAAACTAAATAGAAACTACTGCCAAAGTGCAGAGAGGGAGAGGATGGAAGGTTGCAACCTTACTACAATAGAGAGGAGCACATAAGAGTATAAGTACTCGAGAGGAAGGGGAGAGAGAGGGCAGACAGGGGTACAGTAGAAGCAGGAATCAGGAGGGAGGGTACGATAGGAGGGAAGGAGGAGACATGGGGTAGCTAATGTACAGTTGGAAATGCAAATGGGGAGTGGGAGTAGGGTATCAGTTCCTGCACTCGCAGCCTCTGTTTAAAGTTAGCAGAGCCCTAAGTTTTGCTTTAAAAGGTCCAAGCTTTCATTCATGCTGAAGATCTAACCCAAGAGAGTTAAGCCAGACAGGCGTGCAGTATTCAAAGGACCGCTGTTCTCGCGAGGTCCAACAAAAGAGGATTTTTAAAGAATGGTTGTTCAGGCCCCTAGTACTTCTAGAGGAGTTATGTACCTGGCTGAGGTGTCCTACCTCAGAGGGGGCAAGGCCTATGGTTGCTTTCTTTGCCAGAAGGCAGGTCTGATAACATATTCTGTTGTCTAGGTTTAGCTAACCAGTCTGGGCCGTTTGAGGGCCACAGGGGTGGTAGAACCATATATCACTAGGCCATAATCAATGGTAGACAGCACTGAGCTTGTAATTAGGGCAGTGCTGGTTAGGCAATGTCTGTTGCGGCAGAGCAGCCCTAGATTAGCGTTAGTGGTCTTAGCCACAGTGTCGATGTGTTGCAAGTAAGATAGGGTGCTGTCCAATATAACTCCAAGATATTTGAAACTTTGCACTATTTCAAGGGGGGAGTTAAGATTGTTACAGACTTTTAGCTGGTAGGACCTGCTGTTATTGTGAGCAGAAGAGAAGATCATGGTTTTTGTTTTTTAGTAATTTAGAAGTAATTTGGAGTTAAGAAACCATTTCTCCACTGAAGAGAAAATAGATTGCATCAGCCTTTCTAGTGTGGAGGGGTCATGGTGGCTTAAAAAAAGTACAGCATCATCAGCATAAAGTAAGGTGTTGTCTGTAACTTCTGATGGAAGGTGGTTAAGAAACAGACTGAAAAGATGAGGGCCAAGGATTGAGCCTTGGGGCACACCTGTTGTCATGGGCCGACTGTCAGAGAGGACATTTTGAATTTTCACTCTTTGCACTCTACTAGTGAGGTAGCTCCTGAACCAGGATATGGACTCTGCGGAATGACCCGTGTGGGAGAGTTGTTCAGTAGCGGTTCGTGGTTAACGGTGTCGAAAGCCTTGGTGAGGTCAATCTAGGTTGCCCCCACCAACAGCCCTTGATCAACTGCATTTTGAATATAGCTAGTGAATTCTCCTAAGGCAGTAGAAGTGCTATGCAGCTTCCTAAATCCAAGTTGTTGTCGGCGCTGAAGTTGGTATTTGTTGAGGTATTTCATTAATTGGTCAGATACTATGCGTTCGAGGGCCTTTGAGAGAGGGGGAAATATAGAGATTGGTCTATAGTTTGAATGGGAGGTTTGGTCAATGGATTTGTGGACAGGGGTAATCATAGCAGCTTTCCAGACCAAGGGAATTTTCTGGTTGAAAGAAATAGGTTTAAAATTTTGGTAAGGAGGATGAGGATAATATCTAGGGTAAGCTTAACAAGTTTGAGGACAAGCATGTCACTGCTTGCTCTGGACTTACCAATTGCTGCAGTGAGATATTTTCTGGCCTCAGCAGGAGTGAGGATTTTCAGGTAGAAGGGGGAAAGGTTGTTTGAGGGGTCCCGAGGTCTTAAAAATGAGTTTCAGTATCCATTGGTTGGAAGGGGTCAGAAGGCAGAATACCACTGAGATCAGTGAATACTTTATTGAACACATTGGCTATGATGCTAGGGTCGAGGGTGGGTGAGCCATCAACATTGAGTATGGCTGGGGGAGTCTTATCAGGTAAACCTGATAGTGATTTTATGTTCTCCCAAAACATTTTGCTGTCACCCCAGGAGTTGGTTAGTTGCGTCCTGAAATGATGGCTTTTTGCCTGACTGATTGCCCAGATGCACCTGTTCTGTGTAGCTCTGTATAGTTGAGTGTCGGCCAGGGAGACTGTTTTTTTTTTTTTTGCTTTCGACCATCGGTTGTCCCTGTGTTCTATCATATCTTGGAGCTGAGGAGAGATCCAGGAGTTGTGGGAGTCCCGGATCTTCCGCTTTGTGAAAGGTGTGTAGATATTACAAGATTCATTGAATTTGTGTATGGTGCCATCTAAGGCAGCATCAACATCTTCTACAGTGTCTAGGAAGCTCCAGTCTTGACACCTTAGGTGTGCTTTCAGGGAGGCAAGTTTCCCCTTTTTCAGCAACCTGTTTGTTACTGTTCTTGGTGGTAACCTGGTGGACTTATTAGTACAGTTGAAAAGGATGGGCGAATGGTCGCTTAGGGAATCTGGAAGGACTGTTATGTGTATTATTCTGTCTGGGCAGTTGGTGATGATCCAGTCAATGAGGGCATTAGTACCTGTGCAATAGTTTATGCGAGGGAGGGGGGGTTGACTGTTTGCCCCATGTTTAGAGCGGATAAGGCATCTCAGTAGGGGGCTGCTTCCGGGGATGCCCAGTTTATGTTAAAGTCCCTCATCATTATTAATTCAGCACTCTGACGATGGTCCTTGAAGTATTGTGTATAATTTTGAAACCACTGGTTTGGGCCTTGGGGGAATATATACCGATACCACAGTTACTGATTTACCATTATTGCCTAGACGGATGTTTGCCGCAAGGAGTTGTGTGTTACAGCTAGTTTTGATGGGGGTAGTATATGAGCCTGAAAGTGTTCCTTAATGTAAAGGACACACCCTCCTCTGTGCTTGCCTACTCTGTCGAGCCTGAACATGGTATAGCCTGGTAATTGCATGGCAGTGTCGATAATTTTAGGATTAAGCCAGATTTCGACAACTGATAGGATGTCAGGCTGATGCTGGGCCACCCAGACTTGTAATGAGTCTAATTTTGCCAGAAGACTACAAATGTTAATGGAGGCAAGGGTCAAGCCATTTTGCCTGCAAGTGTGTGCCATTGTACTAGCCTGGGGGTTTTAATTTGAGTGGATATTCCTGGAAAGAAGTAGCAGTAGCCAGGACAGGTGGATTGCAGGTGGATTGCCTATCACTGTAAGTTTTTATTACCTGTGAATGGGTCCATTTTTTGGACATGTTCTGCTTAATTGTGGAGCAGGTTATTGTCATATTTATGACTTTTGGGGGTATGAGATACGTAGTGTACACAGAGTAAACCTCTGATGTTCGTGAACAGAGGAGAGGTTTTTTGCTAGAGGATATATTTAAATTCTGAGTGGTGGTAGACTTAAGGCAGTGCTGGTAGGGCAATAAATTAATTACTGTTTTTGTGGTGAAGTTTAGGGGTGAATCTGGAGTTATTATACTAATAGGTGCCAGCAGCTGCCAGGCTGCTAGGAAGCACATTGTTTCGAAGTAGGAGCAGTGTGTATGCAGAGGTACAGTAGACAATAAGCTATTTAGATGGGACGGGCAGCAGAGCAACCCTAGCAGAGAGAACAGACCTTACAAGCCCAGTATAAAAAGGGCAGAGAAGATGTAAGGCAGAGTCTGGGGTGGTAGGGTGCAATTTAGAGGGAGAGATAGGAGATGAGAAAGTCTGAGTCATGGCGAGAACAAAAAAATAAGCAGGAGGAGTGGGTGAATCAGAGGGGGTATGGGTACTACAACCAGACTCGATAACTGGTTATTTGCCTAGAGAAAGGGCCAGTTGGAGCTAGTGGGAGGGGTCTATCCCAGTTTAATAGAGGCCGGGGTCAGGGTGGGCAGGTGGGATAAAATACACACACTAGTTATTAAACGTTAGCTGCCGAAAAAAGCTGCCAAATTCCCAAATGCTGAAAGCGCCTGAAAGCCGCTTGTGAGCAGGATCCTGGCCTACTGTAGAAAGAGAGACCCAGCAGGTAGGGATTTCCTGGAGCCCAAATTTGGCCAATGTGCAGCAATCTTGACTGTAAACAGCCAATGGCAGAGTCTGAAGTCCATGGAGTTGACCAGTCAGGTCAGAAGCCGTATTCTGGCGCTCTGAAGCACGGCGGTGGAATTACCTGGTTGTGTTCTGGGAAGAGCAGGGGGTTGCGGCCAGAGGAGATTCCAATGGCCCGGGAGAGCAGGGAGCTGCTCACCTCAGGGAGGCGCCTACAGCTCGGGCTAGCTGGTTGTGTTCTGGGAAGAGTAGGGGGTGGCAGCCAGAGGAGATGCTGTGGCCTGGGAGAGCAGAGAGCTGCTCACTTCAGGGAGGCACCTGCAGTTTGGGCTAAATGAAAGCTGGTTGCCTCCCACTCTTGTTTTCCCTAGGACTCAATTGATGTATTTTTAGTCTTGGTTCTGGTAATGAGCCTAAAGTAGAATGGCGGTGGGCCGCTGGTGGGTGCAGAGAGTGAATTTAGGTTGCGTAGCTGGTCTGGCGGAGTAAGAGTGAGTTAGTCGCTGGATAGTACATTGCTTAGATCTGTGAAGGCAGAGCTGAATGCATTTGCAATGTCTCTTAGATACTGCAACATTTCAGAGGAGGTTACAATGAGGTCAGGAGGGGCCCAGGAGGTTTTGCACATAAGGGATTTCACTGAGTTCCAGAATTCCCTACCTCAGCCCCACCTCCTGCCTGGTAGGTCTTTGTAGTATGAGGGTTTGTCGAGTCTAATGAGCTTAGTACAGCTATTCCTGGCTGCCTTGTAGACTATGAGGTCAGCCTGTGCCTTGGTTGCCTTGGCCCTGTGCCATAAGTTGTCTCTGAGACACATACGTTCAAGAAGTGAGCCAGAGAGCCATGAGTTATTGAACCTTCTTGCTCTCTTGCTTTTTTGGTTTTGTACGGTGCAAAGATGTTGCACACCTTGGTGAAGACCTTGCAAAAGTAATCTAGGGCCTGGTTCCCACCCATAGCGCTGTCCAGCAGGGACCAGTCTGCCTCCTTCAGGTACTGTCTGAAAGTATCCTGATACCCAGTTCTCAGGGATTGGTTTCTGGTGGCATGGGGTGCACACTTGGAGAATTTATTTGTCCAGGTGCATAAAATCGGGGAGTGATTGCTAAGTGAGTCCGGTAGGATCAACACCTCTGAGATATGTTCCGGGAAGGTTGTAAGTAGCCTGTCAATGAGGGAACTAATACCTGTGCAGGAGTTCTGTTTTGTAGTCTGGCTTACCAACTGGATAAGATAAAGGCCTGATATTTGGTCTTTAACAGCAGTTGCATCTTGAGAAAGCCAGTTGATGCTGAAATCTCAAACAATGACCTGCTTCCAGCTTTGTTTGTGTTGCTCTAGATTATTCATAAACTGGTCAAAGCCAGTGAGGTGCTTTCGAAGGGGTAGGTGTACTGTGGAGATCAGCAGTACTTTGTTTTGCTGACCTATGGTGAGTTTTAAGGTTAGGATCTCTGCCTCCTTGGTGTGGAGGCTGCTAGGCAGTATTTGACCTTTATATCACATATGAGGTAGACCATGCAGCCTCCTCTCCCCCCATTTTGGCAAACAGTCCTGTCAAAACAAGTTGTAGCTATCCAGGGATACAGCCTCACTGACAACCTTTGGGGAAAGCCAGGTTTCCGTAAGTGCTATGATGTCAGGTTTCAGCTGTTCTATCCAGGCCTGGAATTGAGGGAGCTTGGGGAGGAGGCTACCTATGATCAGAGAGACTATCTTAAGGTGGCCTAGATTTGAGGTGTGGCTTGCAGTGGGTGGGCCAGGATTGGGGTGGACATTCCCTGATAGTAAAAACATTAAAAGTATTAACTTTCTTAGGTAGCTAGACCAGGACACCCTGGTAGTGTCAGCAGACTTTGGCTTTGGGGGCCTTGGTGTTAAGAAGGCAGTGGCAAGTATGCAGCAGCACAGCAAGGCAGCTACTGGAATTTTTTGAGGTGTAGGGAATTCATATAGTAGGGGTGGGACCTTTAGTTCAGGGGGCAGATAAGGGTCTGAAGACGTCCCCCTGGCTATGCACAATAACAGCTGGATGGCACCAGAGAGTGTTGGAGGGTCCATGGCAGGTGCCGTGGTCGCTAGGTCTTCACCTACCTTGAGATAGAAAAGAAGTAATAACATGAGTGCCAGCTTTGGAAGAGCCTGCATATTGGCTGTCTATATGGAATGGGAGTTAGCTGCAGAAAATAAGAGGGGCTGGCAGTAGTGGATGCCTAGTGGGGAGAGATCATAGTTCACGGAACGTAAAAGTAGGGCGGTGGTAGAGGTGGCAAGTCTGAGGAGAATGCAGAGGTGGGCACTGGACACGGCTTTTGGCAGGAGCTAATTGATCCACACACATCAGGGGTGACCGCAGAGTGCTGGACTGGCAGAATCTTGTGATCAGGGAGGATGAGGTGGGGCTTGAGAGAATCAGGGTGTTGTGCTGTGTTTCTGGAGGATCAGCAGAAACTAAACCATGAGGGCTGAGCTAGGCTAAGCCAATAGAGGGGATTAGTAGTGAGAGAGGGAGGAGTTTAGCCTGATTTAATAGAGGCCAAGGTCAGGGTGGGCAAGCAGGACAAAATATTCAGTAGAGCCAGCCCGGTGGTGCTGAGGGTTGAGGTGCTGGACGCCACACCTCGCTCCATGCCAGCGACCCCGGTTCGGGAGCGAGCTCGGGCTGCCGGGGGTTGTCAGGGGGGAGACAGCTTGGAGCGTCCGACGACGGCTCGCATTCTCTGGGGGAGAGAGGGTTCTCTATCCCGGCAAGCGGCGACCTCTGGTGGAGGCTGGGGTGCGACGGCAAGCCGGGGTCCTAGGGGCTGCTTTGGTTGAGGATGTAGGTCAGCAACCAATCAGCCTCAGGACTATAGGGAGGGGAGGACGTGCGGCGTCGGGCGTCAGTGCTCTGACATACAGGGACCCACGACGGGCCCCACAGGGAGAAAATGGAATACCCCACTGGAGCCGAGAAGACGGAGCGCCGAGCCGGGGTCTCTATGTGCTGGAGCCAAGCCTGCAGCCCCGCGGACCCTGACACATGCAAGATTCGGGGGATTGCTCCCACCCTGATCCCACCCGGGGGGTATCCGTGGCAGAATGGAGGAACCTGGGGACTGACAGGTAAGGCTCCAGCAGAGACTAGGCTTAATGGGCGATCCCGAAGATGCGGATCCAGTGGGTAGTAGGTGGGGATAAATTGTGGGGGAAAAAAAATATTCAGTAGAAGAGATGAGGAGGAGCCAGAGAGTAGGGGAAAAGCTGCAAACCTCAGGCCGAAAACTGCGTTCCCTCAGCGGCTGGAGCGAGTCCCCAAGCTTCGGGAGGCAGTCAGCCAATCGGAGATGGTTGGTAGAGGAAGGCAGCTAATTGCAGAGAAAGTCATAGCTCTGCTAGCCAATCAGGTTAGTGGGCTGAGTCCCCAGGTTCTGTACCTGAAGTGGATGCTGGAAAGTGGGCAGGGAAGGCTCAGCAGGCCAAGACAATGCCAAGCCACAGCTGCAAGTCAGCCCAGTCAGGGGCAGATCCTGAAAGAGCAAGAAAAAGGGAGATTAGTCAAGAAATAATCAAGTGGCCGCCAGACTGGCAATTAGCTTAATCAGTGGGCAGGCTGGCATTTGAGGAGATGAAAAGACAGTGGGGAGTTCAGGCTAGGCAAAAGGGGGAGCAGGTAGAGAGACAAAAGAATATTAAAGTGGCGACAGAGAAAATAGCGCCAGAGGAGTAAGAGGGAGAGTTCAGCAATGTAGGCGGTTGGGGTTTTTCAGCAGGGTAGGAGGGTTAGCTGCAGGTTGTAGTCAAGACGTGGCAAAAGGCAGAGAGTAGGGAAGAAAGAAAGAGAAAGAGAAGAGGGAGTAAGCTTGCCCAAATGAAGACTAGTTCCAAGCAGCTCTAAAAAATGTCAAACAGTCTGTCCTAGGGCAAGTTCAATAGCATAAAATATTAAAAATACAGGCTGTTGGTCTAAAAGGCTATTTAAACATACAGTATACCTAGGTAATCACACCGTACATTAAACAGGAGACTAGCTGGGCAGTATTATAGACTAAGCACAAAATATTCAGTAGAAAAGACAAGGAGGAGGAGGAGGAGCCGGACAGTAGGGGAAAAGCCGCAAACCTCAGGCCAAAAACCATGTTCCCCCGGAAGCAGAAGTGAGTCCCCAAGCTTTGGGAGGCAGTCAGCCAATCGGAGGCGGTTGGTAGCGGAAGGCAGCCAATCGCAGAGAGAGCTGTATCACCGCTAGCCAGTCGGGTTAGTGGGCCAAGTCCCCGGGTTCTGTACCTGAAGTGGATGCTGGAGAGTGGGCAGGAAAGGCTTGGCCGGCCAAGACAATGCTGAGCCGCAGCTGCAAGTCGGCCTGGTCAAGCAGATCCTGAAGTGGATGCTGAAGAGTGGGCAGGGAAGGCTCAGCCAGCCAAGGCAATGCCGAGCTGCAGCCGCAAGTCAGCCTAGTCAGGGGCAGATCCTGAAGTGGATGCATGAGAGCGGGCAGGGAAGGCTCGGCCGGCCAATGCAATACCGAGTCGCAGCTGCAAGTCGCCGGCAATGGACCCAAAAGCTTTCTGCAAGGCCTTTTCACATTGTCTACCCAACTTTAAATCATCGGAAATAAGCACTCAGAGGTCCCGTTCAAGTTTTGTTTCTGTTAATTGTTCACCATCGAGTATGTATGTTTTCCTTGGATTTCCTTTACCTAGGTGCATGACCTTGCACTTTTTGGCATTGAATTTCAACTGCCAGTCCCTAGACAATGCTTCTATGCTCTTTAGATCTGCTTTTATTGCTGCCATTCCTTCAATCATATCTACCCTGTTGCCTTCTTGGACCTCCCCTGACTGACACCTCTATCACCCCCATCTTATCACCCTCCTCCCTGCCTTTGCCCCTCTCCCCCCTCTTCCCCTTTCCCTCCCCTTTCTAAGACTCTTTCCTCCCTCCTATCGTAGTTGCAACTTTACAAGGCTGCCTGGCTGCTTCTCTCCCTCTTGGTTCTTCCTCCCCCCCTCTTCTTTTCTTCCCTCTGCCTCTGATCAGGTTTTGCCTAATGTGTATATAACTGAAGCTTAATTCTCCTATACTATAATGTAAACACATGTACATCTGTTCTTAAATATTCTGTATGACTTGTCTGTTTCCCTGCAAATGTTTGTAACCTTCCCTACTGACGTGAAATCTTTGTAAATGAGCTGCCTGGCGCTGAAAGGTATTTGGAATACTAGAATGAATGAATGAATGAATGAATGAATGAATGAACAAATAAATAAATAGCTTTGTGGCATCTGCGAACAGAAATACCTTACCTTGCAGGCCATCAGCAATGTCGCTGATGAATATATTGAAGAGGATTGGGCCAAGGACAGATCTTTGAGGCACACCACTGATCACCCTTACCTCGCTAGACAGTGTTCCATTGACTATGACCCTTTGCGTTCTATTGTGGAGCCACTTTTGGACCCACCTGACTATTTTGTGCCCTAACCCAGAGTGTTCTAACTTATTGTTCAATCTTCTATGGGGGACAGTGTCAAAAGCCTTGCTGAAATGTCTACCGCGGTAGTCCGTGACCATAGCGACTGAGATTGAGCACCTAAAAAACGACGAGTCAATCTCGGCAACTGTGATCATAGCTACCTAGGAGGAGGCAACCGGATACTGCGGTCGGCGAAAACCACAACAGGAACTCGCGCATGCACCCACGGGGGACAAGCAGGGAGGGATGGCATGTGGGAGGAGGTTGGGGTGAGCAGATGCCGAGCTGGATCTCCAGCATCGTGGGGAGGGTGGTCAGCTGAGAAGCATGGGGTACAGGTTCTGTTCTGGCGTGGTGCAGGGTTTTTTACCACCTGGTGGCATGTACTTTTCAAGGTTTTCAGCCCCTGACATGCCACCCCCTGGAATTGAGAATCCATAAGTAGAGGTGCGGGGAGCACAGCCCCATTAAACATGGAGACCTGTAGGTCTCTGGTGCCTTTTTGGTGTGCGCTGCCAGTGTGCCTCGCCAAAATTAATTTTCGGCGCTGTACACTCGCTATAATAGCGATCGCTCTTTCTCGATCACCATTATGACATGGAACCATCTGCCACCCCTCTCTGGTCCACTATTTTGGAGACCAGTCAAATAATTCAATCATATACGTTTGACATGACTGTCCTGCTGTAAATCCATGTTGTTTAGTATCTAGCTGCCGTGTTTCCATAAGGAAGTTCGCTATTCTTTCCTTAAGTAAGGACTCCATAAGCTTCCCCACTACCGAGGTCAAGTTCACTGGCCGGTAGTTTCCAGCCTCCTCCCTGCTTCCACTTTTGTGCAAGGGTACCACTATGGCCCTTCTCCAGTCCTGAGGTATTTCCCCACTCTCTAGCGACTGTATGAATAATTCTGCCAGTGGGCCTGCAATTTCACGTGCCAGCTCCTTCATAATTCTAGGGAGGATTTCATCTGGGCCCATTGCTTTATTTGCTTTTAATCTGAGAAGTTCTTTTAGGACACTGTCTCTTGTAATGGTCCAGCATCTGCTTCTATGGTGAGTCTGCCTGTGTTCTACATTTTGGGTCCATTGCCGTCATCTTCTTTTGTCTTCATCTGGAGTACTATGTGCAGTTCTGGAGACCCCATCTCCGCAAAGATATAGACAGAGTGCAGGCTGTCCAGAGGAGGGCAACCAAAATGGTGCAGGGTCTGCACCAGAAGACATACGAAGAAAGACTAAAGGAGCTTAATATGTATACCCTTGAGGAAAGAAGGGAGAGAGGGGACATAATAGAAACGTTCAAGTACCTCAAGGGAATCAACAAAGTCCAAGAGGGTAGCATATTTCAGAAAAAGAGATGTGCAAGAACAAGGGGGCACAATTTGAAGATAGAGGGAGGACGGCTCAGAGGTAATGTGAGGAAGTATTTTTTCACAGAGAGGGTTGTAGATGCATGGAACAGCCTCCCTGAGGAGGTCGTGGAGTCAAGAACAGTGGGGAAATTCAAGAATGCATGGGACAGACATAAGGCAGTCCTAGTGGGGGCTAGGAGGAAGTAAGCTGTTGGTTAACTAGGATCTGCAGCTTATCTGTTAGGTAGGAAAACGGGCAGACTAGGTGGGCCAAGCGGTCCTTATCTGTCATCAAATTCTATGTTTCTATGTTTCTAAGACTGAGCAGAAGAAACTGTTTAGAATCTCCGCTTTTTCATCAATTTTCTGCCTGTTTACCGTCCTTGGTTGCTATCCATATAAAGCCTCCTTTTGTTTTCCTTTTTTCTCTGATATAGCTGTAAAACGTTTTGTCACCCTTCTTCACTCCTTGTGTGATTCTCTCTTCTGTCTGGGCTTTGGCTGCCCTTACTGCCTTCCCTGCTTCTTTTAGCTTCATTTTGTAGACTTCCATATCTACCTTGTTGTTAGTATACTTGAATCTCTTGAACACTTTCCTTTCATCCTTTATTTTTGTTGCTACATCCTTTGTATACTATAGTGATTTTCTCTTTTTTCTTCACTTAGAGATCTGCTTTGTGCACTGGGCAGTTACTGTGAGTAAAGCTTCCTTCAGGGCTTTCCACCTCTGTTCCACTGTGCCCGTTTCCTTGCTAAATATTTGTTTTATGGAAGCCCTCATTTGAGTAAAGTCTTCCTTCTTAAAATCCAGGACCCTGAGTTTACTGTGGCTGACTTCCTTCTTTAGTGGTGATGGTGATCCAGACGGTCCTATGGTCACTGGTATCCAGATTGCTGCCCACCGTTGTGTCAGAGATCTTGTTGCTATTTGACAGCATGAGGTCCAGGATGGCTTCCTCTTGTTTTTGGTGTGGTCACCAACTGTTCTAGTCCTGTTCCCTTTAGTGCTAGGAGAAATTCTCTGCTCCTTTCCATAGAGGCTGTGTGTGAGAGCCAATCCACATCCGAGAGATTGAAATCACCAACCAGCAGCAGTTCTTTGTCTGCCATCTGTAGGATGGCCTCTAGGAGTTCCCTGTTCAAGTCTTTATCTTGTCTGTATATAATCCCAACTCAGATAGGGTACTTACTTCCTGCTCCGAGGGTGTTCCAAAGGACCTCTGCAGTGCTGCTATGTCCCTGGGTTTCCATAGCACTGATGTTGTTTTTTACATACATTGCTACCCCTCCATGGCTTCCTGCTGTTTCTGACAGAAGAGAACTTTGGTTTCAGAGCAAGAAACAGAAGTCTAGAACTACAGATTTTTTTACTAATTAATCACTTCTATCTCAGCAGGAGTTAGTACATGTTTGGATTAAGCAAACATATACTTTATTAGAAGAAGGGGGTCACATTTAAGTAAAAAGAAGAAAGTCACTGGTTGTTTCTCTGAGGAAGGGGGCTGTATCAGCTTAATTTACTGAGAGCAGAGGGTGAATCTAATTGGGTGTGTGGCTTAACAGCTTAGGTGTATAAAAGCAGCTGTCTCCAGTTACAGCTTCCTACTGTTTCTGACAGAACAGAACTTTGGTTTCAGAGCAAGATGCAGAAGTCTAAAACTACAGATGTTTTACTAATTAATCACTTCTATTTCAGCAGGAGTTAGTACCTGTTTGGATTAAGCAAACAGATACTTTATTAGAAGGGGGTCTCATTTAAGTAAAAAAAAAAAAGAAAGTCACTGTGTGTTTCTCTGAGGAAGGGGGCTATATCAGCTTAATTTACTGAGTCAGAGCAGAGGATGAATCTAATTGGGGGATGTGGCTTAGCAGCTTAGGTGTACAAAAGCAGCTGTCTCCAATTACAGCTTCCTGCTGTTTCTGACAGAAGAGAACTTTGGTTTCAGAGCAAGAAACAGAAGTCTAGAACTACTGATTTTTTACTAATTGACCTCCTTCCCACCCAAAGCCAGTTCTACTTTTATAGCCACTGGATTTGCCTGACAACAGAAACTTCCTGTTTGGCAGTAGTAAGGGAACGATCACTGAGACCCATTAGTTTCAGCAACCCTGAAGGAACCTAAAAAATAACTATTTCTCCCCCTCTGGCTGCTGGAGGTTTGAATCCAAGCACGGAAGAAGGAGACTACTGAAGACTACAGGAAGTTCCTGTCCCAGAACAGGATGGGCAAGAGTTTTAAGGGCACATACGCAGTAGGAAAGTAAGTGTAAAAATACATAGAGGGAGGAGACAGTAAGCATACAAAACAACAGGAGAGGGGACACAAAATAAGTCAAGATGGGAGTGGTGCAGTGCAATGGCTGTGTGGCAGCAGTGTTCCAGGAGACATTCTGGAGGCTGAAATGCTGCCCTGTTTGCAGGCACCTCTCTGCTCTGAGGGAGGAGGTTGCCAGTCTCCAGGCTGACCTGGCTAGGATTTGTGAAACCTCTTCCCCCACCCAGGGACCACCAGGGTGACCACCATTACCTCAGAGGTTGCCATGAAAGAGAAGCGGTTGGACCAAGGTGAGCTCAGGGAGGGAGATGGTGGTAGAACAGAGGTGCATTCCTCCAGTTGTACCTCTCCACAATTCTTATGCTGTTCTGGCAAAGAGTGGTTCCTCTATGGAGGCACCTGCAGTGGAGACCAAGGAGGATGCTGGGAACCTCCACAAAGGAGACCCACAGGAGGGTGGCACGAGACCCCACAGGGGAAGGAAACAACTCCTGGTGGGGGACTCGATCATTAGGGGGTAGAAGTGGGGGAGGAAGGGGATAAGGAGGCAAGGTGCCTGCCTGGTGCCACAGCTCAAGGAAGCAAATCCTCAGGATTGCGGTAGCAGCTGTACGAGGGAGGGAGCTGGATGTCATTGTCCACCTAGGGACAAATGACCTGGCTGTGAATGGGATCAGAGTGGTGCAAGAGGAGTTTGTGGAATTGGGGAAGGGCCTTAGACAAGTAGCATGCATGGTAACCTTCTCGGAGATGCTGCCTGTCTATGGCAAGGATGATGCTAGGGTATTCCGCACCATGGAATTCAATGAATGGTTGAAAAACAGGTGTGGAGCTCAGGGATTTGGCTTCATTGGGGACTGGGGAGCCACCTGGAGGGATGCAAGCTTATACTGACACGATGGCCTGCATCTGTCCGGGGGGGAACCAGGATCCTAGGTGACAGATTTAAATGCTTCATTGACAAGCATTTAAACTAGCCAAGGGAGGAGGCACTGAAAAGGAGCAGGGAAATCCCAGCCTGCCCCACAAAACACAGTAGTTAGAGAGGTAAACACCAAGGTAGAGAAGTCAGTAGGGAGCAGGACAGGGATAAATGCTGAAAAATGTGGTAAGGACAGGGATGGGGCTAAAAGGGGTAAGGCCATAAAAAATAAATGGAAGGTGATGAGTACCAATGCCCGCAGTCTGAGCAACAAGCTCCCTGAACTAGTGGCCTTGATGGAAGAGGGATGCCTGGATATTGTGGCAGTCACTGAAACATGGTACACAGAGAACTATTACTGGGATGTCAACATACCAGGATACACAATCTACAAGAGGGACAGGGTGGGTAAAAGAGGAGGAGGAGGAGTAGCTCTCTATATAGGGGAAGGGATTAAAGCAACAGAAATAAAGAGTAAACAGGAAGTTGATGAGTCACTATGGGTCACCCTGGAGACAGGAAATGGCACCACAATCTGCATGGGGGTTGTGTACAGACCCCCATCTCAGGGAGAGAAAATGGACAAGGAAATGATAGAAGGCATCCTTAAAATGGCAGAAAAAGGGGAGATATTGTTAATGGGGTTCCTGAATATGCCAGATGTTAACTGGAGTACCTTTGCTGCAGGCACATCCAAGAGCAGGGCCATTCTTGATCCCCTACAGGGGTCATGCCTCAGACAGCTAGTGTTGGAACCCACTTGGGAGGAAGCAATCTTAGACCTGGTACTCTCAAATGGGGAAGAAGAAAGGATCTCAGATCTAGAAGTGGGTAGCCATCTGGGAACAAGTGACCATCAAACAATGTGGGTCACAATAAATACAGCCATAGAGTCAAGCCATTCAAAAACAAGAGTACTGGACTTTAGGAAGGCTGACTTTGGGAAAATGAAATAGTGCCTCAGAAAAGCACTAGCAAATGGGCAAGAAGGAGGGGTGGAGGAACAATGGGGTATAATCAAAACAGCCATCGCAGAGGCAACAAGCCTTTGTGTGAAGCAAATCAACAAAACAAAATGAAGGAAAAAAAACTCTATGGTTCTCAAAAGAGGTGGCAGGGATGGTTAAGGAGAAAAGGATAGCATTCAGGAAATATAAGGAAACACAGAAGGAGCAGGACAGAGAACTTTATCAGTTAAAGCAGAAGGAGGCAGGAAAGGCAGTCAGAGTAGCAAAGGCATAAACTGAGGAAAAGATAGCCAACTCTGTCAAGAAGGGGGATAAAACCTTTTATAGGTACATTAGGGAGCGAAGAAAGACCAAGGGAGGGATACAGAGACTTAATAAAGGCGAGGGAATGTGGGCAGAGGGTGACAATGAAAAAGCAGGGATACTGAACAAATATTTCTGCTCAGTATTCACAACAGAAGAGGAGGAAGGTACCTAAACCAAACAAGGGAGAAACTCTGAATAGGGGGTCGATACCAGTCCATTCACAGAAGAAAGGGTTTTGAAAGAACTCTTGAAACTGAGGGTGGACAAAGCAATGGGGCTTGATGGGATTCACCCAAGAATTCTAAAAGAACTAAGGGTAGAACTAGCAACACCACTGACTACTCTCTTTAGCAAATCATGGGAGGATGGGGTGGTACCTGAGGACTGGAGGAGGGCAAATGTGATTCCACTTCACAAAAGTGGGAGCAGGGCAGAGGCAGGAAACTACAGACCTGTTAGCTTGACTTCAGTGGTAAGGAAAATGATGGAATCACTTCTGAAGGAAATACTTTTTGAGTACCTAGAGGTCAGTGGGGCACAGGAGCCAAGGCAGCACAGTTTCACAGCAGGAAGGTCATGTCAGATGAACCTAATAGATTTCTTTGACTGGGTGACCAAAGTAGTAGACCAGGGAGGGGTTGTGGATATGGTCTACCTAGATTTTAGCAAGGCATTTGACACAGTCTCACACAAAAGATTAATATACAAGTTAGCCAGCCTTGGAGTGGGTCCCAAGGTGGTAGCATGGATAAAAAACTGGCTGGACAACAGGACGCAAAGGGTAATAGTAAATAGAGTCCACAGTGAAGAAAAGAGGGTAACTAGCGGGGTACCGGGACCGGTCCTCTTTAATGTCTTTATAAGTGACATTGGAGAGCACCTGGAAGGAAAGGTATGTCTCTTTGCAGATGACATAAAGATCTGCAACAGGGTTGATAAACAAGGTGGGGTGGAAAGAATGAAAAAGGTCTTGGCAAGGTTGGAGGAATGGGCAAATATGTGACAGCTCAGATTCAATGCAAAGAAGTGCAAGGTAATTCATCTGGGAAACAAAAACCCAGGGGAAGAGTACATAATGGGAGGTGAGTTAATAACAACAACAAAAATCGAAAGAGACCTAGGAATAATTATATCAGATGACCTAAAGGTGGGCAAGCAATGTGAGAAGGCAGTAAGGAGGGCTGGGGGGGCGGATACTGGGATGCACAGGGAGAGGCATCAGCAGTAGAAAACAGGAAGCTGTTATCCCTCTGTACAGACAGTTAGTGAGACCCCATCTGGAGTACTGCGTGCAATTCTGGAGACCCCATCTCCACAAAGACATAGACAGAGTGGAGGCTGTTCAGAGGAGGGCAACCAAAATGGTGCAGGGTCTGCACCAGAAGACACATGAGGAGAGACTAAAGCGGCTTAATATGTATACCCTTGAGGAAAGGAGGGAGAGGGGGGACATGATAGAAACTTTCAAGTATCTCAAGGGAATTAACAAAGTACAAGAGGGTAGTATCTTTCAGAAGAAGAGATGTGCAAGAACAAGAGGGCACAATTTGAAGATAGAGGGGGGATGGCTCAGAGGTAATGTTAGAAAGTATTTTTTCACAGAGAGGGTTGTGGATGCATGGAACAGCCTTCCTGAGGAAGTTGTGGAGTCAGGAACAGTGGAAGAATTCAAGAATGCATGGGATAGGCATAAGGCAATTCTAGCGGCAGGGGTAGGAGGAAGTAAGCTGTTGATTAACTAGAATCTGCAGCTTATCCATCAGGAAGGGAAATGGGCAGACTAGGTGGGCCAAGCGGTCCTTATCTGCCCTCAAATTCTATGTTTCTATGTTTCCACCTTTCTTACCTTTGCAGTCTCTTCGGAATAGTGTGTATCCTGGGATAGATACATCCCAGGTGTGGTTCTCGATGAACTATGTTTTTGTGACTGCGATCCAGCCCAGGTCTGCCTCCACCATTATGGCAGTGAGATCTGGGATTTTGTTCACCAGGCTTCGAGCATTGATGCACAATGCTCGCCTTCCTTGGTTAGAATTGATCACTGTGGAGTTTCCCTTTTTCTGCATATTTGCAGGAGACATCGACTTTATACTAAGTAGCCTTGTAGGGTCCTTAAGTGTGCCAATAAGGTGTGTGTTAGTGTTGTCTTGATCTGGTTCTGTGTTCATAGGAGATTGTTGGGGAATGGTAACAGTTGTCCTATGTGGTTCCTTGGGTGCTGCTGCCCACTCCCCATTAACTAGTTTAAATTAGAAATGAAAATGTCAAATTTCTGGCCTAGCACACGGGTGCCCTCCTTGGTGAGGTGCAGGCCATTATATCGAAAGAACTGCCTTTCCCAGAATGTATTCCAGTCCCCTATGCATTTGTAGCCCCTCTTTGCACTCCAGTCTCTGAGCCAGTTGTTGAGCTCAGAGATGTCTTTATCTCTGATCTTCTTCCTGCTAGTTCCTTTTTCCAATACTGGAAGAATCTCAGAGAATGAGACAGTGGACAAAATAGTAAAAAGTTTGTCACCTACAGAGATCAGATGCCTCTTGGTTTCCTCCACCAAACAATTGGCCAGGTCGTTGGTGCGAGGTGGACTAAGACGTGTGGTTTTATCCCTGTGTTCCGTATGATTTTCTCAGTATGGTTAGTGTCTCTGTACACTGATGATCCTGGAAGGCACCTGACTATAACTTTTGTATTTTTGTTCTGTTGTAGGTGAGACTCTATTTCCTGAATCACAGAGTCCCCTTTGACTAGTGCATGATTTGCATTTATGTCCTGTGTCTTCCTGTAGCTTGTTTTTTGCTCACATGAGCACTGTGGTAGGTCATGGCTCCCTGTGACCTCTGCCTCAGCGAATGGCATGGGTGACAGTAGCTCGAATCTGTTTGATGTTTTTATCAGATCGTTTGTCTTATGGTATGATCGTGCAGCTCAATGGTTTTTGACTGTCTGCCAGTCCCCAGGTTTAGTTGCCCTCTGTGGTAGAGGTATCCATGGCTGGGGTGTGTGCTTAGGGGCTGGTGGAGTATAGTACTATGTGGTCTCCTAAATCTTTGCTCTAAGAAAGGCGATTTCAGCCCAAGCAGCATGGAGCTGATTTCTTCAATGTCTCAGAGCATAACATGTGGGGCAGTTTCCTATATTATGGGTAATTGTTCAGTTGAATAGAGTCCCACAGTACCTGCAGTGGACATAGTCCGTTATGAGTTTGTTGAGAAGTGGGTGGAAGAAGCGGTGATAGTCACTACTTGTGAGAGAGTAGCAGATGAAAGAAGAGTTACAGGTTTATTTAGGAGGGAGGACGGATGGCAGCGGATGAAAGAAAGTGAAGGTTAGAGAGAGAGAAAGAGACTGAATTTATTTTTTATTTTTGTTTGTTTTTGCCTCTGATGTGCCTATGTGTGGGCAGGAAGTATGGGGTTGTGGATGAAATATGCAGGCAAGTCTTAGGTAATGGAGATATAAAAGTAAATGTGAGGCTCAGGATGAAATAGAAATAAAGGTATTGTATGTATGCCCCGCCTTTGTAATTAGAAGAGGCAGGAAGGGGTGGGGCCATGTAGACCCTATAAAGGAGGATGACCGGGGGGGCTGGGATTAGGGGGTAAGGTAGATGGCCAGAACCTTTGTTTCTGCTACCTGTAAAAACAATCAGTGATGTTCTGCCTTTTAGATGTACCAAGCCCTTGTTACATCAACTGCACATAAAACCAAAGTACACACAAAAACTGATAAGATGGAAAGGATCCCTGTTGTTTTTATGTTAAGGGGGCATGGAGTAAGCGTTCTAAGAGCTCCTTATGCTGAGAGAGCAGCTGCTTGCTGGGTCTAAGCAGAGTGAGTGTGGAGAGACGCTACCTCAGCAGAGAAAGGAGCCCAGACTGTGCACTCCAAGGGGGATCGAGGTAGAACCACTGTCAAGGAATCCCTGCGTCTGTACCTGTTGGGGTCTTCCTTCCCTCTGTGACTGGTCTCTCTCCTAGCTGGTGAAGATCAGTGAAGCTCAGCAGACAGTAAAGCTAGGGGCTGGACTGCACTTGGCGTATACCTCCTAGTATTGCCCTTTGTGTCTGAGCTGTTGCTTCTGGTTGTTTCTGGCTGAGAGCTTTCTATTAGCTGACCACTATTTCAGTAGTGGGTACAGCAGCACAAATGCTGATTTTCAGACAGCAGCTAAGAATTCTGGATAAGTGTTCCAACAGCTCCTTATGCTGAGAGAGCAGCTGCTGTCTGGATCTGAGCACAATGAGCAAGGAGAGAAGCTGACTCAGTGGAGAAACGAGCCCGGACTGTGCACTCCAAGGGGGATTCGGGTAGAACCGCTGTCAGGGAATCCCTGCTTCTGCACCAGTTAGAGTCTGCCTTCCCTCCGTGATTGGTCTCTCTCCCAGTTGATGAAGATCAGTGAAGCTCAGCAGACAGTAAGGCTAGGGGCTGGACCGCACTTGAGACTGCACTTGGCATACGCATTCTAGGGCTGCCCTTTGTGTCTGAGCGTTACTGTCGTCTTCCTGCTTTCCTGGTCCTCCTGCCTGCACTCTTCATCTTGTGGGGGTGGGCTGCTTGAGTAACCCTGTTTCTGCCCCCCCCCCCCACTTGGCTAGTTTAAACACTCAGCAACGTAGCATTTAAACCTTTCATTCAGGACTGCCTTCCCCTTCATGAACAGATGCAACCCATCGTCAGAGTACATGGTCACATCATTCCAGATGGGACCTCAGTCCATACAAACATATGAAAATGCCAGCAGAAGCAGGCCATATGGTCTATTGAGTCTGCTCGATTGTGCAGCTAGCCCCTCAACTTGCAGCTGCCCCTCCCTCCCCACCGCTCTTCATCATAACCCCCCTCACCCTATCCCAACCCCTCTTAAAGCCACCCACCGTTCTACAGGACATCACCCCCTCGGGCAGAGCATTCCACCTGTCCACCACCCTTTCCATGAAAAAATGCCTCTTGATTTCCCCTCCTGAATCTTCCCCCCTCCAACCTCAACTGGTGCCCTCTCATCTCCCTTCCTCTTCTAAGCTGGAAAATCCCTTCCGTATTAACCTTATTTATCCCCTGGAGGTATTTAAATGTCTCAATAATATTCCCCCCATCCGTCCTCTCCTCCAGGGAATACATGTTCAGCTCTGCCAATCTCTCCTCATAGGACCTCCCCTCAAATCCCTGGATCATCTTTGTCACCCTATGCTGCACCCCCTCCAGCAACTTGATGTCCTTCTTTAGGAACGGGCACCAGTACTGCATGCAGTACTCCAGATGAGGCCTGACCAGAGTCCTGTACAGGGGAAGGATCACCTCCCTATTCCTGGAGGAGATTCCTCTCACTATACACCCTAACATTCTATTGGCCTTTGCCACTGCCCTCCTGCACTGAGCTGAGTTGTTCATGCTACCTGTTATAATCACCCCCAGATCCTTTTCTTCCTTGTTATTTTCCAGCTGTACCCCTCCCAGCTGGTAGCTCCTCCCCTGGTTCCTAGCTCTGAAGTGCAGTACCTTGCACTTCTTGGTGTTGAATACCAGCTGCCATGTTACTGACCACTCTTATAGTTTGTTCAGGTCCTCCTGTAGCCCCTTCCATCCTTCAATGTCATCTACCACAGCTCCTATTTTCGTATCATCCATGAACAGACTGCTCCTACCCCAGACTCCATGTGAGATATCAGCTATGAATATCCCAAACAACACTTGTCCCAGCACTGATCCCTGTGGCACCCCGCTCATCATTTCCTTTGGTGATGTGCACTCCCCACCACCACCACTCTCTGCTGCCTTCCATTCAGCCAGTTGATGATCCAATTTACCATCTTTGTTCCCACTCCTATGTATTCCAGCTTCCCTCCCAGCCGCCCATGTGGCACAGAATCAAAGGCCTTGCTGAAGTCCAAATACAGGACATCCACCACATGGCCCCTGTCCAGCTTCCTGGTCACCCAGTCATAATCAAGGCCCCAAGTTTTCCGCCATTCCACGGCCGCGGTAAACTGCAGAATTACCTGTGGAATTTGTGGCCACCCATGGAATTTGCGGCCACCTGCAGAACAAACTTAGTCCTTTGCCGATGGGGGTGCCCAATCCCCCATAGGCTCTACTGCCCCCCCAAAACTTGCATATGCCACGCCAAGAGACTACCCCAGCATGGCAAAAGTCTCCTTTGCAGACAGGGGTGCCCAATCTCCCGTCGACTCCACTGGTCCCCACCCAAACAAACTTGCATATGCCATGCTGGGAGCCCATCCCAGCGTAGCAAAAGTCTCCTTTGCCGATGGGGGTGCCTCATCCCCCGTCGGCTCCACTGCCCCCCAAACTTGCATATGCCATGCTAGGAGCCCACCCCACCGTGGCAAAAGTCTCCTTTGCTGACGGGGGTGCCCAATCCCTCGTCGGCTCCACTGCCTCCCCAAACTGCCTGGTACCATGCTGGGAGCCCACCACAGCATGGCAAAAGTCCCCCATTGTCTTTAAAAGTAAAAAAAAAAAAAAGAAGACCAAAGAAAACGTCCCTTGTTGATTCTCTGGCCCCAGCCCCCAACCCGTGCCTACCCTCTGCGTATCCCACCTCCCCACACACCCCATCACCCCATACTTACCTCTGGAGCCCAGCACAATGATCTTCGGTGGACTGGGAACACATCTGCACTCTTCAAAGCTGACCGCGAACTGAGGAAATGCCGGTAAGCTGTATAATGGCATAAATGTTTATTTTTAACTTTGGTGCATATCTCAGCCATTTTGGGAAATTTTTTCACCAAATTTTCAACATGGGGTTCTTGGGACCCCACCTCATGAACTCAGTCACTGTCATTTTGTTATTCGGTCCCGAAAGGTGATTTCGCGGTCACTGTGCGGAACCACCTTTTCAGACTGATTAACGAAATGACAGTGTCATAGTTCATGAGGTAGGCCCCCAAAAACCCAATGTTGAAAATTTGGTAAAATCCCAAATGACTGTTTACAAGCTGCGTCATTGCGCGAGTTCCTACACACTCGTAACTTCGAGTATTTTTAATATTTTCACTCCAGATTTTCAGCATTGCCATTTTACCACACCTTCTTATGAACAGTACAAATGTCATTTTCACATCTCACCCAAAATTTGTTTTAGCACATGTGCTGATGGCGTAATTGATTGTCTTCGAAATCAATATTCGGGACAGATTAAGAAAATCACAGTGACACTGTTCCTGAGCAGAGGTCTTAAACTGGCTAGGTTGAAAATTTGGTAACAAAAGTCTATAAAATGACTGCGTTACGAGCATGCATTGCATCAGATATGGCGAAAAACCAAACAAAAGGGTAAAATTAAGGGTAAAAATGTGCCGCAGAATTGCCGTAGAAATTGGCGTCGAGCGCAGCAGAAGTTCTGCGGCAAATGAGAACCCTGCCACAGAACTTTGGTCTGATGTGCCGCAGCAAAATCGGGGCCCTGGTCATAATACTCAATTAGAGCTGTCTGGTAGGATCTGCTGGAGACAAACCCATGTTGATGACTGTCCTGGAGACCATTGTCCTCCAAGAAGATCACCATACGCTCCTTTAGGATTGTCTCCATGAGCTTCCCCACAATTGATGTGAGGCTCACTGGCCTGTAGTTGCCTGGCTCATCCCTGGGGTCATTTTTGTGAATGAGCACCACATGGGCCATCCTCCAGTCCTGTGGCATGCATCCTGTATCCAGGGAAGTATTGAACAGGTCAGTCAGCGGCCCCACCAGGATCTCTGCCAGATCCCTGAGTACCCTAGGGTGGATGCCGTCTAGTCCTGGTGCCTTGTCCATCCTTAATTCCCTCAATCCCCTCCAGAACCCTGTCCTCCGTAATCCCTCCGTCTATCACCCCCTTCCCTCCACTACCCACCCTACCTCCCCCCCTTGGAGTATCTGCCTGCCTTTCTCCTTCATGAACACAGAACAGAAGTATTCATGGAGAATTCATTTAATGCCTCTGCTTGTTCCCCCCCTTCTCCACCCACCCTCCATCCTTCCTAATCCTCACAATCTGTTCCTTGTTCTTCCTTCTTTCTCTAATGTATCTGAAGAAGTCCTTTTCTCCTTCCCTAATATCCTGTGCCAGTCAGTTCTCTTGAGGCCTTGGCCACTCTGACTAGCCTGGTAACTTCCATGGTCATCTTCATATACTCTTCCTTTACACCCCCCAATTTCTTGAGTTTCCAGAATACCATTCTCTTGTCCCTTACCCCCTCCATTACCTCCCGAGTCAACCAACTGGGCTTCTTTGCTTTTCCCTTCTTACTCTGAGCCTTTGTACATGCCCCAGTGGCCTCTGTCAGGCCTCTTTTAATAATCTCCCACTTTTGACTAGCATCCATGTCCTGACGAATACTTGCCAGATACTTACCCAAAATCTTCCCCATCCTACAAAAGTCTACCCCCTTAAAGTCAATCACCCTGGTTTCCGTACCCCATTTCCCTACTCATATTAAGCGTGAACCACACTAAGTGTTGGTCACTCCCAGCCAGAGGGTCCTCCACCCCAGATCCCTTACAGCCTCCCCATTTGAAAGTACCAGGTCCAGAGTCCTATCCAATCTAGTAGGCTCATGTACCAGCTGCTCCAGGAAGCTGTCCTGAAATGCCGCCAGTATGACCTGCTCCCTTGCACTCGTAGGTTGAAGTCCCCCACCACCACAGTGCTCACCTTCCTACAGACCTTTTGGATTTGCTCCTCTAGCTCTCTGCCCAGGTCCTCCCCTTGTGAATTTTTGTCCCTAGGTTAAAAATGAGCTTTTTTTCTAACTTCACATTGCATGTTCACCCTTAATTTCACTTTTAGTGTTGCCAAATGCAAATTTTTGTATAAATTGGGCTTTTGGTAAACAACTTGTCTCAAGGTCACATGGAAGAACTTTTGCAAGTCACACCGTACATCTCTGTAAACTAACTGTGCCTTACTTACTTCCTGTTTTTTATGTTCCCCATGCGTATTAGTCTTCCAGCATGTGGGGAAGCTGACAACTGTAGAGAGAGGAAAGTGACCAAGTTGGTGGCTTCAGAAGGCAAGACACATGCATGAGTGAGTGTTGCTATAGCAACAGTCACGCAGGCTTGCATCTTTCCTTCTGAAACCGCTGATTCGCTCACTCTCCTCTCTCTGCAATTGACTACTTCATTTACAGATATATAACTAATCTTGAGTGAAAAAAAGGAGTTTACATGCTTTTTAACAGAAGATGACTTTTTGTAAACCTCTGGCAGCATGTCCTTTACTACCATTGACACTGCTCGGTTGCGCCACACTACAACAACGGAACTCACTCGCTCTCCTCTCTCTACAGTCCATGACTTCCTTTACAGATATTTAAGTAATCTTAAGTTAAAAAAAGGCAGTTTACATACTTTTTTAACACAAGATGCCTCATTTTAAACCTTTGCCAGCACATCCCTTACCACCATTAACACCGCTCAGTCATGCAAAGCATCTATTACCACAAGGCTTCTATACCAGTGGTGAACATCCGGCACTGACAAATGCTTGTTTCTTCTTGTCTTGTCCATGCCTGCAGAACAGCCATGTGTCCCAGTACATGTCACGGGCTAAGGAATCAAGTACCTTAAATGAAGCAACAAGGTAACTTTAACAAACATCAGTTATCAGCAGTGTACCAGACAGAACTGCCCCATCACCTTTAATATTTGCACTGTTTATCAAACCCTTGGCAATAGCAATTCACATTAACAACAACATTACGGGCATTCTGATAGGTGAAGCAGAACATGAAATCGGCTTATATGCTGATGATGACCTACTTTATATTACACTATGCATCATCTTCCCTGCAGAGAATGATGCCCCCGGAGATAGAACCTTATGCTAATGACGTCACTTTAGAATTAGGGTTCAAACTCTGGGGGCCAGCACGGTGGCACTGAGGGTTGAGGCACTGGATGCCACACCTCGTGCCATGCCAACGACCCGGGGTTGGGAGCGACCTTGGATGATGGAGGGTTGGCCGGGGGGAGGGGGACTGAGCATCGAAAGGACTGCACTCCTCCTCCTCCGGGCAGGGTAGGGAGGGAAACCAGTAAATGTGCTGGCTCCTAGTGGCGGCTAGGGGTTGGTGCAGATTGTGAAGCAGTGGAGGGGTCGGCATGGGCAGACGTGCGGTGTGTGGAAGCACACACTACAGTGTCATTGATGTCCTTGCACGCCTGTGCCGTGCGGAGATCCAGGGGAAAAACAGCCCAATCCTCCAGCGCTCGTGACGGTCTGTCCCCGCGACACTGCACAGGTGCTCCCCCGGGTCCTGACCGCTCAGTCTTCCACACTGTGGGGGTGCGCAAAGTGACGTTAGAGAGGGCAAGGGTGAGGAGTTTGAAGCTCGGGCACAGCGCTGGTGCAGGTACCGCCAGGGACAGACCAGAAAAGGGGAACCATAGGACCATTCCAGTCGGAACTAAGGCAGCAAAAGAAATAAACAAAAAAAGGTTCAAACTCTGCACTGTGGTCATGTGCCACTCTAGCTCCCAATGGCAGATTTGTTTCCAAAGGTAGCGGGAGCTGTGGTTGCTAAAACTAGCTAAGTGGCTACCAAACATTCAAAAACAAAAAAAACATTTTTTTAATTTTGAAAAAACTAATACATGTAAAACAGACATCCTGTAGAAAATATTTAAGAACGGTGAAAAATATTTAACTGACCACATTTTACAATTGTCAAGGAACTGCAGTAGTAATGCTCAAGCAACATGAAAATAACTCATTAACTGTGAAGCTATGTTCAGGTTCTGGAAGGGGAGGCAGGGTTAGGCAGTGTAAACATAGTGAGGGATCCCTGAGAAGGATTAACATTAACTATGGCGGGTAATTATTTCTTCTAACTGCAGAAATCCCTCACTGGATGTTTGCACTATGAAGACTCTGCAATAGTGTCGTACAGCCCTTCGGATAAGTCTATTTTCGACGTATTTTACATCCAAGAATTCACTCAAAACATCCAAAAATGTAGCCTCTGGAGTCATTGATGTCCAGTAACATTTACCTTGCATAAGACTGATGTCCTTTTTTCATTGTGTGGACGTCATGTCTTTAAGGTTTTTTTCCAATTCTGTGGATGGGTTGCCAAACTTCCCAGTTGCCATGGCAATCATCTTTTTTTTCTCACAATTCATGTGCTGTCCCCCCCCCGGCCCGCGCAAACTCCCGGCAGAGTGTTCATTCATGCACATGCACAGTCTACACAGACCATTTGGTGCCTTCAGTCAGCCTAGATGGAGTGAGCTGGGAGAGGAGGACCATGACTCAGGACTCTCAGGAGGGACACCTGGCCAGGCCAAAACACTGTCCCTCAGATATTTTTTTGACTGTGGCCTGGGCTGACGAGGATCCGACCGTAGCAAAGAGGGAGAGAGCCATGGGCCACAAAGTCGAACCACCACAGGTGCGACGGTGGTGCGGGCCGCCCGTGGCCTGGTGGTCGCAGATGGAGGCTGAACTGAGCGGAGGAGCTTAGGGTGGACTGTGGACAGTTGTCTGACTGGGACTGTCTGGGAGGGAGCCTCAGCCTGCTGAGGACTAGTCGGGAGCAGTCTGCAGCTGGTCACGCCATGAGTGACGGTCCGAAGGTGGACTCTGCGGACCGCATGGCAATGGAGAGGAGTGTGCTGCTGCTGCTTGCCTGTCTGTTGAGGAGCCCAGGGCTTCATCTGGAAGAGGGAATGCAGAAGCGGGGAGGTAGTCGAGTTGCAGCCTGTAGGAGGGCAGAGGAGCGACTGCAAGTGACTCAAGGGCAAGGCCAGGTAAAATGTTTTGTGGGGAAAAAAGGAAAAAAATCATTTTCTTGTCTAAGTGTTTGATTTTTATCTCAGTCAGGCAGTTTCTTTACTATCTGGAAATGCAGGACTGGGATTACTTTCTTGTTACTGAAGTTGTACAGCATGGTGTGTCCCTCACAAAGTGCAATTACATTATTTATTACATATTAGTGATACCATAAACTAATTCCAAAGGGTGCTGTTACAGAGTGCCTGACAGTGCCGGGGGGCAGTGGCAGTGATTAAAAGCACAGGTGGCCGGCAGCCATATGGAATAATAGGGATGGGGATCCACTGGACCTCAGGGACCTTTATTTGGGCTGGGACTAAGGAGTGGGCCTGGACACCTGGAATGGACCTTTCACTGGGCTGGTGGTAGTAAGTGGGTCACTCAGCAGACACCAGTGTCCTTTACCTGTGATGGAGCTAAGGAGGGGGTGACTAGACACCAGGGACCTTTAATTGGTCTGTGATGGCTAGGAATGGGGGTATGCACAAGACACAAGGGACCTTTACAAAGTCTAGTGTTAGGGATGGGGGATGCTGGACACCAGGGACCTTCAGTTGGTCTGTGGTAGGGAGGCTCAGGGGGCCACTGGACTGTGACACCAGAGACTTTACTTGAGCTGGGGCTAAGGAGGGAGCCTCTGAACAATAGGGGCAGCCTGGACATTTATTAGGGTTGATTTTGGGAGGAGGGGGTTGCTAGGCACAACAAAGGACCTTTACCTGTGCTGTGGATAGAAAAGGTGATTAGCTAGAAGATACCATTGACCTTATCTTGAGCTGGGGCTAGGCAGGGGAACCAGTGGAGTCCAGACACCTTTACCTGTGCTTGGGCTAGGGATTGTATCCACTGGACACCAGGTATCAAGGGAGAGCAATGGATGGCCTGTCTGATGGGGGGGGGCTACACACAACAGAGGAGGTAGTGGTACCAAGTGGTGTGCAGGCAGCTCCTTTCTTCTATGTTGCTGCTGATGGGGCACATAGTATTCTAGATGTGTTGGTGAGTTGTGCAGTCCATTATGTATTCCCTATATAATACAAATGAGATCTGATATTAAAAACATGACAGTCAGACTAGTCAGCTTTAATAGGAAGGAGTGAGAGAGATTTATCTACCAGACTTTGAATGTAGCAGGCATCTGTCTACAAGCAACTTAACATACTAGCATGATGGAAGTTACTTGATGAAACTGCAAAAACAAACAATTCATGACATAAACACATATTATCTGCAGATGATTACTGTGTACTGTACGTTTCCCTTTCTTAAAATTAAGAAATGTATTTATGTGGATGTAGCACGTGATAACTGGAGGTGGGGCTTAGTCAGAGTTGAGATAGCAAGTGAGTTTTATTTTCTCAGAAGAAGCCAGAAGGGGAAGGAAACATATTCAATTCAGTGCTTTACAGTAACTGGTAGTTGCTATTTTTCTTTTAAACTTAGATTGTGGGCTTTTAGTGACACTGTACTTCCTTTGTTGTCTTTACTTAGAATTGTTTTTGGGCTGTTGAAAATTTAAAACGTAGTGGTGGTGTATTTCTTTGCTGTCTTTAATTGCTGCAAATTTTGTCTTGGCTTGTCTGACTTGCCCTGTAGTTTGGGTGAGGGGTGTTAATTGTCTGGCCTATGACCTCAGCTATGTGATAACTGGAGGTGGGGCTTAGTCAGAGTTGAGGTAGCAAGTGAGTTTTATTTTCTCAGAAGAAGCCAGAAGGGGGAGGAAACATATTCAATTCAGTGCTTTACAGTAACTGGAAATTGCTATTTTTCTTTTAAACTTGGATTGTGGGCTTTTAGTGACACTGTACTTTCTTTGTTGTCTTTACTTAGAATTGTTTTTGGGCTGTTGAAAATTTAAAACATAGTGGCGGTGTATTTCTTTGCTGTCTTTAATTGCTGCAAATGTTTGCCCCCCCTCCCCTTCCCCAACTCTTAATTATATGCCCTGTTAAATCTGATTGACAGGAGCTAAACACAGGGTATAGCAAGGGGTGTGGAGTAGGACGGGCATAAGGGTGAAGAAGCCCACCCTCAGCATGACAAGTGTTTTGATTCATTTATTTATTTCTTGGTTTATTTTCTTTTTTAAAAAGAAAAGTATCTGAGGATCAGTGGCAGGATTTTTAGGACAGTAAATTAATAAAAAGGGAACTAGGAGAGCTTCAGTAGCAGACAAGTAGTGGAATAGCAGTATAACTGCAGTATAATGTGGGGAGTGGTGCAGTACAGTGGCTGTGGGGCAGCCATATTCAGGCAGACCTTCTGGACACTGAGGTGCTGCCCTATCTGCATGCATCTCTCTGGACTGCGGGATGAGGTAGCCAGACTCAGAGCGAAGTAAACTGGGTCAGGAGTACCATCACCCCTGTCCAGAGACCACCAGTCCAATGCAACTGCCTCAAAGGATGCTGAGAATGAGGAGCACTTGGATGACAGTGGGCTCAGGGGAGGGTTAAGCGGTCAGGCAGAGGCACATCCCAGATCCTATTCCACTCAAGAACTCATATGCCACACTGGCAAACGGGGACAACCAAATAGAGGTACCCAGAGAAGTGGAAGGAAAGGATGTGGAGGTTAGCCAAGGAGGTGACCTCAGCGGGGAAAGCAGTGGACCCCAGAGGAGGAGGAAGTGAATCCTGGTGGGGGACTCCATCATAAGAGGGATCCAGCTAGGAACACAGGAGGGGGAGGACAGGGAGGTGAGGTGCCTACCAGGTGCCACAGCATGGAGGGATGGAAGGAAGATCCTGGGGATCACTGGGAAGGCAAGACGGGAGGGTGAGCTGGATGTCATTATCCACCTAGGTACTAATGACCTGGCAAATGGGGAGCCAAAGGAAGTTCAGGAAGAGTTTAGGAAATTGGGGAAGGGTCTCAAGCAAGTAGCTACTTCTGTCACTTTCTCAGAAGTACTACCTGCGAGAGGCAAGGGAGTGCATAGGGGTGCATGCACCAGGAACTTTAACTCATGGTTGAAGAACTGGTGCTGTGAGGAAGGGTCTGGATTCATTGGTGACAGGGGACCCACCTGGAGGGATGGAGGTTTGTTCAAGCCTGACGGCCTGCATCCATCCTGGAGGGGAATCCAAGCACTCAATGATAAGTTTAAATGCTACATTGACAAGCATTTAAACTAGCAAAGGGGGGTGGCAGGCCAGCAAGGAGGATACCTACTTGCTCACCCCCCACAGCTAGCAGTGGAACCAGTGAACCAGAGGAGTGGCTATCTCTACAAAGCAGTGTGCAAAAGATGGAGATTAGCGCCCAAGAGGTGGATAGGCAGAAAAGGGGCAAAATTCAGCAGAAGGACAGACAGCAAGGAGAACCAGGGATAAAGGACAACCAAGGAAGTGTCTGGAGTAGAACAGCAAAACAGTCTAGGGAGGTCAAATCATGGAAAGCCATGTGTGCAAATGCCAGGAGCCTTAGCAACAAGATGGAATATCTGGAGGCTGTCATGGTGCAGTCAGACCTGGACATTGTGGCCATCACTGAAACCTGGTGTAATGATAACCACGACTGGGAGAAGGCCATACCTGGCTACAACATATTCAGAAGAGACAGGGCAGGCAGGAAGGGAGGAGGAGTGGCACTGTATGTGAAAAATGACATAAGGGCCAGAGAGATCCACGAGGAACAAAATGGGGGAGAGATACTGTTGGTTAAGCTGGAAAGGAAAATGGGGCCAGCCATCCGCACAGGTGTGGTCTATAGACCACCAGCCCAGGAGGAAGAAACAGATAGGGAGCTGATGCTAGCCATCCAAAGGATGGCAGACAAGTGTGAGGTAGTACTGGTTGGAGACTTCAATATTCCAGACGTGGACTGGAGCATCCCAGCAGCAGCATCAACTAGGAGCAGATTTATCCTGGACTCCCTTCGGGGTGCATTCCTCAAGCAACTGGTCATGGAACCAACTCGGCAGAAGGCAATACTGGACCTTGTGCTCACAAACAGGGACAGTGTGATGGGGGTAACAGTCGGGGAGCACCTGGGGAACAGTGACCACCAGTCATTGTGGTTTGAAATCACAGAAAGAGTAGAACCAAACCACACAAAATCCACCAGGTATCCTGGATTTTAGGGGGGCAGACTTTGGGAAAATGGGGAGATACTTGAAAGAGGCATTAAGGAGAATGGGGCAGGAATCAGGGGTTGAGGAACAGTGGGCAGTATTTAAAATGGGAATTACAAGAGCAACAGAATTATGCATTAAGCAGGTTAGCAAGAGGAAATGGAAGGGGAGACCATTATGGTTTTCCAAAGAGGTAGCAAAGAAAGTGAAAGCCAAAAAGACTGCATTCAGGCAATACAAAAAGACAGGCAGAAGGGGATAGGGAGAAGTACCAGGAGAAGCAAAGGGAGGCAGGGAGGTCAGTAAGGGAAGCCAAAGCTCAGACAGAAGAACCCATTGCAAAATCAGTGAGTAGAGGGGACAAAATCTTTTACAGGTACATAAGTGAAAAAAGAAAGGCAAAGGGAGGGATAGTGAGACTGAAGGGGGAGGATGGGGGCCACGTGGAGGATGACAACAGTAAAGCTGACATATTGAACAGGTATTTCTGCTCAGTCTTTACTGAGGAAGAGGAGGGTAATGGGTCTGAAGGGAGTACAAGGGGTGAGAATGGTGAGAAATGGACACAAGTCCCTTTACACGAGAAAGGGTCCTGAAGGAACTGGAAGTAATAAGAGTTGATAAAGCAGTGGGGCCAGATGGGGTGCACCCCAGGGTCCTTAAAGAACTAAGAGAGGTGGTGGCTGAACCTCTGGCTATCCTGTTTAGCCAATCACTGGAAACAGGGGAGGTACCCAAAGACTGGAGGATAGCATATGTAGTTCCCTTATACAAAAGTGGGAACAAAGAGGAAGCGGAGAACTACAGACCAGTCAGCCTCACCTCGGTAGTGGAGAAGATCATGGAAGCACTACTGAAGGAGAGATTGATGGAACATCTGGTTGTCAGTGGACTACAGGACCCAAGACAGCATGGTTTCACCAGGGGGAGGTCACGTCAGACCAACCTCGTTGAATTTTTGATTGGGTGACTAGGGAGGTGGATCAGGGGAGGGCAGTGGACATAGCCTATCTGGACTTCAGCAAGGCCTTTGACACTGTGCCACATGAAGACTATTACACAAACTGGGGAATATGGGTGTGGGCAGGACAGTAGTGTGGTGGGTAGGTAACTGGCTGGTGGCAGGACACAGAGGGTGGTGGTAAATGGCTGTCACTCCCACAGAGGAAGAGAGTGACCAGTGGGTACCACAGGGATCAGTGCTGGGACTGGTCCTATTCAACATCTTCATCAGTGACATTACGCAGGACCTAGAAGGCTGAATTTCACTGTTCCCTGATGACACAAAGCTCTGCAACAGAGTAGACACACCAGAGGGTGTAGACAGAATGAGAAGGGACCTGCAGAAACTTGAAGAATGGTCAGGGGTTTGGCAGTTGAAATTCAATGCAAAGAAGTGCAATATAATGCATATGGGGCACAAAAACCCTGGCACAATATATCAGTTGGGGGGTAAGGATATAGCATGCACCAAGCAGGAAAGGGATCTTGGGGTTATCATCTGTGATGACCTCAAGGTAGGAACAGTGTGACAAGGCAGCAGGTAAAGCAAATAGGATGCTGGGATGCATAGGCAGGGGCATCACCAGCAGGAAAAGGGAGGTCATAATTCCACTATACAAGACACTAGTGAGGCCCCACCTGGAGTACAGTGTGCAGGTTCTGGAGACCTTACCTACGTAAGGACATAGACAGGGCAGAGAGAGAAGGTTCAGAGGAGGGCAACAAAGATGGTGCATGGATTGCATCACAAGTCCTATGAGGACAGGTTGAAGGAACTGAACATGTACTCCCTGGAGGAGAGGAGGGAGAGAGGGGACATGATAGAGACATACAAGTATCTTACAGGGAGGAACAGGGTGCAGGAATACACTATTTTTAAGCGAAAAAGATGTTCCAGGACTAGAAGGCATGGAATGAAGTTGGAGGGTGGACAATTCAGAGGAAACACGAGGAAGAATTTCTTCACAGAACGGGTGGTGGACAAGTGGAACACCCTGCCAGAGGAAGTGGTGGGGGCTGAAACAATCACGGGATTTAAGAATGCATGGGATAGGCATAAAGGAATTCTGGAGGTCGGGGTAAGGGGCAACAGACTTCTAGGAAAACATAAACTGAACTTACAAGCTTAAATGGGCAGACTGGGTAGGCCATAGGCCCTTATCTGCCAACACTGTCTATGTATCTATGGATTACAGTAATGTACTTAGAAGGCCATTGAGTTGACTTCTAAAACTATAAGAGGTGGAGTATTCTGACTGCCAAAATTTGTCGACTGGAATTATTTTGACTTCCAAAAAATTGACAGCTGGAGTATTTTGACTCCAGTAAAACTGAAATGACTTCCAAATTTTAACCCATGGAAGTATTTGACATCCACCAAAAATAAATTATTTGAAGCCCTAGTGTCATAGGACTGTGGGTAAGGATAACACTGGACACAGTGTATGAGGTACAACACACCTCAGTGTGGCTTTATTTTATACAAAAGTATAAAAATAATAAACATAATAATATTTACAAAACAAATAAAGAAGAATAATAGCACAATGCTATTTCTTTTAAGTAGATTCACCTTCCTTCAGGTTTCAAAGACAGTTCAGTCAATTCAGCTTTTCCTGCTGTGTTGCTACCAATACCTGTCCAGGTACAGGTCCTTCCTCTTGTCTTACTTCAGACAAGTGAGACCAGCTTCTCAGCTCATCTGCTTATGCGTGGATTTGGGGGGTTTATATAGCCCTCTCACTTAATTTTAGGCTCGCCCACAAAAGGCAATTAAACAGTTTGTCTCTCTAGAGGCTCACAACTAGGCCTATACAAAAATAAATAGTTGTTTCTAAGCCTGGATTATAGAGAGCTTTCCAACAATATAAACTAATACAAATAACCATTTCTCTGGCCAGTGTTATTACCATTTTAAACATAAGGATCCAGTATGTAAGTAAACTCCTCCCACTGGTCAGCATGGTTACGTAAAAATTCATTATAGATACAGACCACTAGGGGCCGCTATCTTCCTGTCTACATGTCTGGACATGCTGTTTCATGTCTGAACATGTTGTTTCAGGGAACTTCCTGGTTCAGTCATTATTTATTAACCCAAAAACATTTTAAATGCACATATGCACTTTATATTGTTCCAAATGCACTTTAAACAGTTCTAAATGCACTTTTATTCATTCGTAGGCATTTTGTGCCCTACAAGCACCTTAATATTTTTTTGCCAGCTGGCATGCTGGACTTGAACCTGGTGCTATGTGGGAATGGTGGTGAGGGACAGAGAAACTGAACAGGAAAAATAAGGTAGTAGCAAAAAGGTATACAGAGAAAGAAAAAGACTGACCTAGATGGCCAACCTATGTCAGGTCTAGAAACAGGCAACGCATAGGGTAAAGAAGTACTGTTGTGCAACAGATTTATAGTAGGAAGAAAAAGATGGTACAAGGCCTGGCAGAATGCAGGTCTGCCACAAATAGCACCTTGAGAGGCTGGACCCAGAACCTACTTAGTAAAAGGTTCTGCAAGACGGCAGTTCCAAAGCTTCTGTATGTCCAGACATTTGTGTTATTGAAGGTGTGCACTGTTTTACAGGTAGCTGCTTTGCAACAGTGGGGTGCTCCTTCAGGATGCCACAGAGACAGAGGTACCCCTTTTGGAATGTGCTCTTATACCTCTAGGGGATATTTTCCCAGCTTTGTCATAATAGAACTGTATGCAAGAGACTATCCAGAGGGAGATAGTCATTTTGGTAGCTGGTTTACCCTTGTCTACCTCACCACAGGTAACAGAAAGCTGAGTGTTCTGAGACCTGACATCCCTTGACCAGTCCAGGTAGGTGCCTAATACTCACTTCAGGCTTAGGCTGTGCTACGTCTGCTCACCTGGGCTGGAGTACTTAGGGTAGAGCACAGGAAGGGCAACTGACTGGTTCAGGGGGAATTCTGATACCACCTGAGGTAGAAACTTTCCATTGGTTCTAAGGACAACCTTGTCCATGTGGACGATTATGTAATTTGGTTCTGTACAGAGGGCTTGCAGCTTGCTTACATTCCTAGCAGATATAATCAGGAAAATGTTTTCTATGTGACATATTTAAAATCACCAGTAGCTATAGATTCAAAAGGGGCCTCCATCAGCTGGATAAGACAGATTTTCGGGTACCATGGGGGGAGTGGGTCCCTCACAGGTGGGCATAGGTGACTGAGGCCTTTAGAAAACGTTTTACAAATAGGTTGAGAGGCCAGTGATGTTCCCTTGCCTACTGATGTGTAGGCCAACACTGCTACTAGTTGTACCTTTAGTGTTGATGGCCTAAGAACTACAGGTGTACCAGGCAGTCCAGAACCGAAGGCAATCCTGCCTACATCGGGATTATCTTGCTGGTGGTGCACCAGTATGAGAATCTCTTCCACTTAGAGGAGTATGTTTTCCTGGCTGCTGGTTTCCTGGAAACTTTAAGCTCCCACAGGACCTCCTCTGATAGGTTCAACCCAGAATACTCTAGCTCTTCAAGAACCATGCCATCAGGCATAATGTCCTGGGCCAAATTTTTGAGGTTCGTTTCCTTCATACCACACACGTGCAAAACTCCATCTGTTATCAGGGTGTAAAACTTTATAACAACCTACCTCCTGGCACCCAGTCCTGTGGCTCCATCCCCCTATTTATTGCCTCTGCAAAAAATTTGCTCCTGGAAAGTTACTCTTGTAAGTGCCACCTGTGGTAAGTTTCATATAGCAGTTGTGAGATTCCGCTCCTCTCCCTTAAGAGCATCCCTTATGTTGCCTCCTTTTTCTCCATCCACACCCGCTCCAGCCTCTTTCCCCCCAATCTCTATGTTTACTGTCTCATTTTTACCTCCCCCTCCCACTGTCTACCTCACTCATCCTCACCGATATTTATGACTGTCTTAATTTTTATTTAAATTTGTTGTAAAAATGGTTATTTCTGCTCTTGTATTTTTCTTTTGCTGTATATATTGTGATACTCTGTAACCTGCATGACTGCGAAAACAGGCATGTTTGCTCACACTCTTTCCAGTATAAAATAAACTTGATTGACTGGTCTGGGAATGTTAACCTAGCCTGAGATAGGGTTAGCAAGTTGCAGCTCAGTGGCAGGCTGATTGGATTCTTGTTGAACAGGACCAGGGGCACTCTGGGGCTATCATGATCATTGTTGCTGACTCTCCTGAGTTTTAGGAGTACTCACTGCATGAGTGGGAATGGTGGGAAGGCATACAGAAACCTTCTTGTCCATTTCAAGGTTAGGGCATCCTCTGGGACTGTACCCTTGGCTGGTGGCCTGCAACAAAACTTTGGGAGCTGATTTCCCCCAGGATGCAAGCAGGTCTATTTTTGGGTGCCCCATCGTTTGAAAACTGTGACCAGAATCTGCTGGTTCAGGGTCCATTTGTGGTTTCCCTGGCTGATTTTGCTTAAGGAAATCTGCCAGCACATTATTTTGCTTAGCAGCTGTATAGCATAGATCTTTGCATCTAGGGAGAAAGCCAGGTCCCAGATCCTCACTGCTTCTGTGCACAACTTTGAGGATCTTGTACCTCCCTGCTTGTTTATGTAGTACATTGTTGTTGTGTTGTCTGTTCTGATCTGGACAGACTGACCTTGTATCTGGGAGGAGAAGGCTTGCACTGCAAGAAATATTGCCTTGCGTTCTAGGAGATTGATGTGTTCTTGGCTCTCCTGCGGGCTCCAGATACCACCTACTGTGAGGTCCTCCAGGTGGATGCCTCACCCTAGGAGTGAGACATCTGTTGTGAGGATATTTTTATTTAGTTTTTGTTTACCAGGTAGGTGTACTAGACACAGAAGTGACTATTTTCAGACACGACCCGAGAGGTTACAAAGTTACAGTTAGGAACAATGACAAAGTACAGCAAACTAGATAAGAAACAAAAGTACACAAGTTGCAGTTAGGCACAAAATAACAAAAGTGCAGCAAACTGGATAGGAAACAAAAGTACAAAGGTATTAGCAAATGCAGCTCTGATATTATAACAATTGGATAAGAAGCAAAAGTACAAGGGTATGAGCAAATACAGTTCTGATATTACAACAGGCTGAGTACAGTATGTAGTAGGTAAGTGCCATAGCAATTAACAATTTTAAAATAGTCCGCTTTAAGAAATGCAACTTTTTGGTAGAAAGGATTAGTACAATTATAGTAATAATATATATACAGTAATAAGGTCTCAGACACAGGGATGGGCAAGGCAAGCAATCCACAGGGACCAGGCAAGGAGAAAGCAAACATCGTTGAGGTTCAGCAAACAATTTGGTCTAAGTGGAGAATTGCCAGTGGGTATGATATCTAGATTAGCGGGGGGAGAGAGGTGAGTGAAAGGGGGAGGTAGACAGAAAGTTAACAGTGAGGGAGACACAGGTCAGGGTGAAGGCACTAGCACCCTTGGAGGTTTTACATCTAGGAATGTGTAGCAAGGATTGGTCAGCTGAGCGGAGGCCATAGGAGGAGGACTGATGAGATAATAGGGAGGCAAGTGATAGGGAAGTATTAGACCTGATAATGCTATCCATCAGAGAGCCAAGGGAGAGGAGCCATCGGGCAGAGGGGGAAGGCCAATTAAGATTTGCATAAAGCAGGCAATGATGTTTTAGCCACGGGGATGCAGAGGCATAGCAGCAGATATTATTGTAAGTTGTATCCCATTTGCGAAGCGTGGCCTTAGATACATTAACATCGGTGACGGCACCATAGGTAAGTGACGGTAATAAAATGCCCCGGGCAATGGCCTGTCTAGCGGAGTAAGGGAGTACATGGCTCGTTTTATAGGCAATACCGATTTTGTTGTTTATCAAATTGCAGGTGGCCTGGATATGTTGGTCAAAATCAAGAGTTTCATACGTAGGACCATCAGATATTTGAATGAGCTCACAGTCCCAAAAAATGAGCCATCTATGCAGGGTATCTTAAGCTGACCACAGCAGGTTTTTAGTTTGGCAGCAGAACCAAAGAGCATTGCCTGTGTTTTATTCACATTGAGAACAAGATTATTTCTTGTGAACCAAGTTTGGATCTGGAGAAAAGCAGAGAAAAGATTAAGGTTAAGTTCATGTACATCCCTGCAACTGGAATACAGAACAAGATCATTCACATAGAGGATGGACGAGCAGGAAGGGATATTCAGCGCAATCTGGTCAATAAAAATAGAGAAGAGGAGAGGGCCCAGATTAGAGCCCTGGGGAACATCGAATGTAATAGAGGTTTGATCTGATATAGCAGAGTTAAATTTCACTATCTGAACTCGATTTAATAGGTAGCTTTCAAACCAGGCCACAGATTTTTGCGACAAACCAAGGGATATAAAGTTGGTAAGAAGGAGAGGGTGGTCCACAAGATCAAAAGCTTTCATGAGGTCAATAAATACTGCCCTGGTTAGAAGACCAGAGTCCATAGTACAGAGGGTGTCATTGGTGAATTGGAGCACGGCAGTAAAGGTGCTATGCCCTTTGCGGAAGCCATGCTGATTTGATGATAGGATATTGTACTTGGAGAGGAAATCAGAGATTTGTGATGCTACTAATTTTTCCAGGATTTTACATAGAACTGAGAGGATTGCTATGGGACGGTAGTTAAAGATGTCTTTTTTGTCCCCTTTTTTTAAAATTGGAGTAACTCTAGCAGTTTTCCATATGTCAGGGACATGGCTGTAACACAGAGACAAGGTGAAAATTCTGTCTAGAGGTGCAGCAATGAAGGGTGCAGCCAGTTTTAGAAGCTTGGGCTCAAGACAGTCAGAACCTACAATAGTATTATCCGAGATAGTGTTTAGTTGCTTGAGGACGTCAGCTCTGGATATGACTTTAAAGTAGAAGGGGGGTGCTCAGGCATGTGGTTTGCAGTTGAGGGGTGGGACATGGGTAGTGAAGTACAGAAAGAGGTGGTATATTGAGACAGATCAGAGAAATGTATGTTAAAAGTGTTAGCAATAGCAGTTGGATTAATGCAGTGGACACCATTTAGGACCATGTTGTTTGTACAGTGATACTATTTGGAGTCAAGAAAGGTTTTTACATGAGTCCAGAATTTTCTTGAGTCCCCAGCTGCATCCAATCGAGTCCTTTACAATAGGAGCTTTTGGCTAACCTGATTTGCTTTTTACAGGCATTCTGTTGAGCCTTGTAGGTGTTGTAATCAGATGGGAGGTCTGAGTTTTTAAAGCTCCTTCAATTTTAGTCCATAGCCCAGAGGTAGGTGAGAAGTTCTTTGTGGAGCCATTGTGTTTGCTTTTCCCGAACACGCCGCATGGTGAAGGGAGTGTGCCTATCCTGAAGAGACACAAACCTGGTCAGAAAGTAGTCAAGAGCAGCCTGGGCATTGTGGATCTGATATATTTATGACCAGTCCATAGAGGAGACCTCGTTTAGGAAAATAGCTCGGTCCAGCTGGGCATGGTCCCAAAAGGTAATATAACGTGATGGGGGGAGGGGACCACAGAGGGACTCCAGATGCAGAAGATTGGAGAGTGGTCACTTCTAGCATCAGATAGTGTACCGGCTGCTGCAGTCCTGTCAATGTGATTTGACAGCATCCAGTCAATAAGTGTGCCAGACGCTGAGGTGGATGTTACCCTAGTAGGATCAGCTATGACTTGGGTGTAGGTTGTAGCTTTGTACTAAGGAGAGGAGGGCATTGTGGGCATCACCCGACCAGTTCTGGTTCATTTCACCAAGAATAAGTAGTTCATTATACACGACAGCAGACACATAGTGTTCAAGCAGCTCAACGAGGCCTGAGTAGCCACTTCAGGGAGGATTATAAGCATAGACTATGTGCAGCTTTTTTGCACCTAGGAGGAGGAGGAGGAGAGCATGGAGTGATTCGCATGATGGGTTGGGGGGTAGGAGTTAGGGAAGAGGTGAAGATGGGTCTTAAAGTATAACGCAACTCCACCACCCCACTTTGAGGATGATCTGTCACACCTAATTAGATTATAGTTCGTTAGGGTGCAAGCAGCATCAGGGATAGAAGGCTTGAGCCAGGTCTCGGAAAGGCAGAGAACATCAGGATGACAGACAGCCACAAAGGCCTCGAGTTCTGCAAAGTGACTTAATAGGCTTCTGATATTGAGGTGCATAAAGTGCAGACCCTTCAGGTTAGTCCAAGCGGCATTTGCATGTGCATGTTGAGCCAGAGGGCTGGGGTTCAATTCAGTATCTCCTGACAATAAGTAAGCAAGTAGCAGCAGGTACCACAGCTTACGATGAGTTAATAGGTGAAGCTGAAGCACATGGTACCTAAGTCGTTTAATAGAGGTTAACGTAGTAAAGTTGATGAAGAACCTTGGGAGAAGCATAGGGGTGTGATCTTGGTGCTTGGAAGGCATAAAAAGCAGGTTGGAAAAAGTAAAATCATTCTGATTTGGCGTTGACAGACAGAGCAGAAGGGCAAGGGCCCACTGTGAGCCGTGAAAGGATGAGTAGTGTCAGGCAAATGGTCATCAGGACAATGAGTTGGTGAGCCACGGGGTTAGAGTGTGAGGATTACTTGGGGATAAAGGGATTAAGGGTAGGAAAATCGAGAAATGAATGGGAGATAGAGAAGTGATCAGTGTAGCAAGTGATGATTAAAGGCAAGAGGAGTGTAGAGCAGTGAGAATGCCCCTAGTGGGCAAAAAGTATAAGGAGCAAATGGGAAACCAGGCTGTTAGTCATATGACAGAGGACGTGTGAATGTTTCTATATAAGTGCCCAGATAGGGCGGGTGGGGAGCCTGCGTAAAGCGCCGCCGGGGTAGTGGTAGGTGGCTCTCCTGGCATACCTGATTCTGCAGCCAAAGAGCTGCTCTGGGGAAGGTGGGCTGCGTCAATGGCCGAAAATGCTGCTCCAGGGAAAGCAGGTGGTTTCAAGCGCAGGGCGACAAACCTTCGAGAGGAAGCAGCTGTGGCTCCAATGGTAAGAGCAGCAGGGAGCGGTATCTCCGGCGGTGTCCCTTGGCTGAGATGGGCAGTGGGCTTCAGGCGCGGGATGCAAACTGCTCCAGTGGTTCAAATGGGACACTAGCCCCTTTCAGAAATTGGGAACCTGGAGAGGAAGGGAGGGAGAGGTTAAGTAGTGGTCGGGTCAGGGGTGGGCTCAGGAAAAACAAAGAAATCAGGGCAGAGGCAGAGACAGGGGGCAGAAAAGTGGAAGCTAGGTGGAGTTAGGAGATGGGGGTAGGTAGAGAAAATGAGTAGAGCTGGAGGTGTAGAAAGAAGCGAAAGGGAAGCTTTAGATAGAGACCTCAAGGCCCTGAGGCAGCTAAGAGCAGCTCTCGCCTAAAGCAGCGGGGTGGGGATTCAGAGGATATTGCGAGGGGCAGGTAAAAAGACAATTTAAAACAGATTCAGATTGCAAGGTGCCAAGAATATAAATACAAAAACAGTTTTAAAACAGTGCAAAAATATTCTAACAGATAAAACAGTAAAAATAGTAAAGTTAGGCTAGCAAAAACAAACAAAAAGATCAGGGTAACAGAAACAGCCAATCAGGAGCAGCGCTAAAGATGCCAGCACCAATCGGCAGCTGAGAAAAAAGACGCCATCCTGGATAGAGAGTCTTAGTAGGTGGCTCTAAAGGTGTACCTGATTCTTTGGCTGAAGAGCTTTTCTGGGGAAAGCGGACTGAGTCATGGCCAAAATAGCTGCTCCAGGGAAAGTGGGTGGCTTCAAGCGCAGGGCAGCAAACCTTCAGGAGGAAGCAGTGGCAGCTCCAATGATGAGAGTGGTATCTCCAGCAGTGTCCACCGGGATGAGATGGGCAGTGGGCTTCAGGCACAGGATCTGAACCGCTCCAGCAGTTCAAGTGGGACACCAGCCCCATTCAGAAATTGGAAGCCTGATTCTGCAGCCAAAGAGCTGCTCTGGGGAAGGTGGGCTGAGTCAGTGGCCGAAAATGCTGCTCCAGGGAAAGTGGGTGGCTTCAAGCACAGGGTGGCAAACCTTCGGGAGGAAGCAACAGTGGCCCCAATGGTTAGAGCGACAGGGAGCAGTATCTCCGGCGGCATCCCCTGGGGTGAGATGGGTGGTGGGCTTCAGGCGCAGGATCCGAACCGCTCCAGCGGTTCAAGCGGGACACTAGCTCCCTTTCAGAAATTGGGAACCGGGGATTGCTAGAGGAGGGGAATACCCTCTCTGAGGTGGCTTTCTTCCTTCCACCATTCTAGTGACCGTACTGTGCTTTTGTTACTGACATTAGTTTTGAGAAGAAGTCCCATCTTTGAGACCAGCAATCTCTTAAGTGGTACTGAATATTACTCATCTGAAATCTAGATCATGGGACCACTGCTGTGGATGCTGCCATGTTGCCCAGAAGTTGTAGAAAATCCCTTGCAGGCCTTAGCCTGCCCACTGTGAAGGATTATGTTGTGGCAATCAGAGTTGCAACCCTCGCCTAAGGGAACAAGGCCTTCCCCTATAGAGTATCCAGTTCCGTGTCTCTGAAGTCCAGCACCTGCAAACAGGTTCTTTTTGGGATTTCTGCAGATTTATCAGGGACCACAGTTTTTCCAGGGTGCTTTTTACCATCTGAATAAAGCATCTTGGGCCAGATTCCAAGTCGGCCGGCATAACTTGCACGTAGTTGCGAGTTATGCCGGTTGCTTCTATGCCAGAGACCCTGCACCACATTCCAAGAGTGGCAGGGTCCCAGCACTGAGACATCTTGAGTTCGCCATATGGAGATGAGCATACGGGCATGGCGTAACCGACCCGCATGTATGAAGTCCATGACCAGCTACGGCAGCCCCAGCCCCAGCCCTGGAACAAGATCGCACAAGGGGCATGGGGGGCAGGACAAGAGATACAGGTGTCGAGGGCATGCGCAGAATGGACCTCCAGGAGGTCCCCAAGATTTGGGGGATGGGGCAGAGGTATGCCTGTGGGGGCACGAGGAACACATCTACACCATTGTCATGGCGCCAGGAGGCAGGCACTTGACGAATGGCACTGTCGGTTGCCACTTTGAGCAGCTCGGGGCTGTTCTAACTTAGCCACACCACTGTAGCTTCTGTGATTGCACTTCCGGGTTATGACAGCCGCCCTACTAGAATTCAGCATGGTTGCTGTTGTAACCCGCAACTGCGCCAGGTGTTGTGGGCTGCAGCATAAGTGTTGGTGCATCCTACGTTTGTCGCAGCCTGCAGACACCAAGGCGCATCTCGCCTCTTGTAATAGGGGCTGGCGTATCGCCTGGCAGAAGTAGTGAGATACGCCAGCATATGCCCTTCTGGAATCGGGCCCCTTGTCTCTTGTTGTGTTTTTCCTGAGACTAGCCAGTCATCCAGGTACAGAAAATCACCACACCACGCTTTCTCAAGTGTGCTGCCATGATGGCTAAACATTTTGTGAAGACACTTAGTGCTGAAGCTGAGACCAGAAAGGGAATGGTACTGGCAGTTTTCCTAGCCTGAACCCGAGATATTTTCTGTGGGTAGGTCTGACTGGGATTTAAAAATATACATCTTTCAGATCCAGTGACCCTAGCCAGTGTGCTGACTGTAAGGCTGGTATTAGTGGGGTCATCTTGAACCTTTCTTTTTTGATGTGCTTGTTCAGATACCAAAGGCCTTAAAGGGCTCCTGTGTTTTCTTTCTGTAGATCAGCAAGTTCCTTGAAAACAGGCCCTTGCGCCACTGTGAGGCAAGGACAATGTGCACTGCTTTCACATGTAACCGTTTGTTTACTTCAAGTACCAGCAGAATTCTTTCTGTGGGAGAGTGAGCTGGAAAATGTTTCTTTCTGCAGTTTTGGGGAATTTTTGTAACTGTAGGGACAACCCCGGTTCACTACGTCAAAAACTTGCCGCATTTTTGCCATGTCCTCTGTTGAGAGCATTTGTCTTGGGTCCAGTGCCCGCTCCTTTCCTTTTAAAAGAGACGTGGTAAGGACATTCATTTCTTTTTGTCTTTTCTTGGCAGACACTGTTTCCAGTGCCTACTCTGAGGCTTTCTCATAGGTATTGTTGCCATCACTGGACTTGGCGTTCCCCATTTTGGACACCCTGATATGTTTACCATCTTTACCATGCTCATCTGATGGCTGAGCAGCTTTATCTTTTTCCTACACACAGCTCGTGGCAGTCTGCCTTTGCCAGGAGCTGGAAACAATTTTTTGCCATTTTTAAAGCGTGTAGGTCCTGTTTTCTTTTTCTTTGGCCTAGCAGTCATGCCAAGCACTGTAGACCTCAATTAAGTTGACTTAATCTCCAAAAAAAACAACACTATGCACAAAAATGTGAAAAGCTAAAATGGATGGGGGGACTTTAATTCTGGTTCCCTAAATAGGAACTGCTTTAAAATGTGAAGGAAATGCAAAGGAAAAAAAATGCTCATCTTAGTGAAAATGGAGCAGTTAGTATAAAATTAAATGTAGACAGTGTCCCGGTTACCTATCAGTTGGAACAGCAACTGGTATGAAGAAAAAAATGCTGGGTTTAAGTTCAAAAGTTAAATACAGTTTCCATCAAGTTCTTCTACAAAATAAAGGTGGGAACCGTGCTATACTATAGCCTTCTCTGGTTCCTGGGAACCAATCAGGAACTGGAAAGCCATTTAAATCAAAGAAAATTACACAAACCCGAAATGAATGCAGGGTTATCGAGAACTAACTACAATATTAAAACACACTCAAAGTTTAAATAATGAAACACTTCTGGAGACCAAAACACCAGAGTTATACTTCGGGGCAACTGCTTTCTTCACCAGAGAAACAAATCTGCCATTGGGAGCTAGAGTGGAGCATGACCACAGTGCAGAATTTGAAACTCAATTCTAAAGTTCCATCATTAGCATAAGGTTCTGTCTCTGGGGCATCACTCTCTGCTGGGAACATGATGCTTTGTATAAACATCCAGTGAAGAATTCCTGGGGTTAAAATGCCATTAATTCATTGCAAAATATCTATGTACACAGTTATCAGCATTGATATTACAAATATTCATGAAATTTGCATGTGGCTGCAATCTGACTTTTGCTCCCCCAACCTGAGGAAGTACAAGAGTGGTGCTGGGCATCTGATATGGTTCCAGTAAATTCTGTTGATAGCAATTTTACAACCTCGACTGCTCTATTTGCTTTTTTTAGTTGGATACTGCCCTCATCCTGACCTCTTGCTGCAACCTCCTAACCATCTAGTCTGTACCACAGTACCTCCACAGTGTCCCCATGGAGGGTCCAGAGGTATGGGGCCCATCTACCAGGACTGAGTCACTAGCTGATCAGCAAATGGAGGCACAGTTTCCATGGGTGCCCCACATATATGACTCTGCCTGCCTGTGCTGGCGTTTTTCCCTGTACTTTTCGTCCACCTTCCCTCATGGACACTGGTTTAGAGGACTCCAAGACTTGCCTATGAATGCATACCTGCAAACAGAGTTAGACCAACATCCTCCCACCCTCAAGGCAGACAACCAACTATACTGCCACTAGGTGGTGGTGGCACAGTAGGAGACCATCGACTTCCCTCCCCAGTTGAGGAGAGCAGTCTCTGGGTTGCTCACTCCTCCCTTCTGTCGCGCCTCTGGTATTTAGGTCTCATTCTTGAATCTGAGTCACCAGCGTCAAGAGGGGCAGTGCTGATGCTGCACCTGTGGGTCAGGTAAGGTTGTTGTTATCGATGTCCTGTGGCTACTATTCTTATAACTGTTATAAAAGCTAAGGCCTTTTAACCATTTTCAGATCATCAGAGCCATTTGCTATGGTAATACTGGAGAGGAGAAAGACTACTGGGGAACTAAGGACTTACAATTAATGTTTTACTACAGTTCATACATAGAACATCACAGGTCATCACAGGGGGTTGCAAAATGGCAAGGATGCAACAGCAGTAACAACATTCAGTGTTTCTCTACAACGGCTGTAGCAATTTGTGCTTTTTTACAGATGTGAATATATGAAAAACTACACTCTGCTGAGGAAATCCCTTTTTAAAGGAAGGGCTCTGATTCTAAACTGGACCTAATTTTGCCAAGTACTGACCTTGAACTGCCCAGTCCCTAAGATGGGCGACTAGGACAGTTTTCCATTTTTTACAAACTGAGCCCCAAACCAGGCTCAATATCCCCATACAAGTGCACCATTTGTTTTGTTTGCATGTTCATTCTGTAGCACCCAGTAGACTGAGTTGCAGTACAGGATGATGTAGACTTGTCCCAGGGTCCCATTTTCGGGACCCTTTCTTTGACTTACTGCTGTACATTTTTATTCATATTATAGTAAGGAACTAAAATATTTAGTAACCCATTGAGGAAGAAACAGGTTTGACAGTGTCATAACTTCTCTAGCAGTTCCCCTTTTATAGCAGAATTATTATTCTTTGAAATTCATTTTATGGACATGTTGTTACATTACAGACCTGATCATTGTAAAACGGCACAAAAGCAAGGCACAGAGAGTTGTATGCTTGAGGACAGTGAGTACTGCCTGTCCTAATATGCAGTAGTAATAACATTTAGTTGTGAACAGTGAATACACGCTCGGGCCGAAGCCTATTTTTAGGTGTCTCCCTGCACCACTCATACAGTTTCAGAGGCACCCTACAACAAACACTCTTGTGGTTACAAAACGTAACATTTACAATCTATTATTAACAGTTACAAGCACGCCTTAGTTCATTAGTAACAAGAAAAAACACAACAGGTGGCTACCTTGGCCTCAGTAGTATACCAGGGGCTAAACTGACTTTTATTTTATTCGTTTAAAATTTAGTAACTGGGAAAAGCACACTGAGTCAAGACTCATTTCCAGGTGCGACCCAGAGACAGGGGTACTATTCAAATAAGGGAATAACATAGCCTTATATGCAGCAAGAACAAATCAGACTGTGACTGACAGAAATACAAGATACATCACAACAAAAAATTATATACAGTCAATTGTATTCAGAAGCGAGCACAACAGGACTATAAGTGTAACCTCATCAGCAAGTATAAATGTCAGCAGAAAAATGGAAGGTTAGGGAGGGGGTAGAGGTGAGACAGAGGAGGAGAAGGAAGAAGGGCAAGAGCAAGGGGCAAAAGGAAGGAGTCAGATGAGTCTCTTGAAGGCAAGGAAAGAGGGAGAGTTTCAAAGATAACAGGGAAGCTGATTCCAGAGGAAGGGGAGGTGGTAGGAGAAAACAGACTTACCAGCTGTAGTGTGGGGATGGGGAGGGATAAAGAGCAAGGGTCCCTGGTGCACAAAGCATAAGAGGAAGGGGTGGCAAGAGATAGGCAAGAGGAGAGATAAGGGGGAAGCAAGCCAAACCAGAATTTAGCAATGAAAGTGAGGGAGTGGATTTGCCTCCTGTGGGATAGAGGCGGGATGGAGAGAGAGAGAAGTAGAGGGAGCAGTAGTGAGTACGGGGGAGGGGGGAATTGGTGGCAAAGCAGAAGAAAGAGTTTAGAAGAGTATTGAGTCTGGAGAGAGAGGGGTAGTGGGGGCCATTCCATAGACTAAGTCGGCATAGTCAAAGATTGGGAGCATAATTTTTGTGACTCGCTCACCATGAATAAGGAGGGAGAGGCAGTCTTTGTTGTGATAAAGTATACCAAGTTTGGGGTGGAGTTTAGTGCTTATGGCATCAATGTGGAGTGAGAAGTCATGGTGGCTATCCAGCTAGACCCTGAAGTATTTGAAAGTGGGAACTGCTTCGAGAGGGGAACCATCCAGAGTACAGAACATCAGTAAGGTATGGAGTTCTGGCTAGTTTCTGCATGGAGCTGAAGGTCACGGTAACTGTCTTCTTGGTGTTAATTGTAAGTTGATTAGCTTGGAACCAAGTCATAACATTGTTAAATCCTGCTGGAGAGGAGCTTGCACATAAGCAGAGGAGGGCCCTGAGGTGAAGATTACAGTATCATCCGCATATATGTGAATATGGGAGTTAGTGCAGGCAGAGGGGGGATCATTAATGAACACAGAGAAGAGAATATGGCCAAGGATATACCTTTGAGGAGCACCAGTGAGGATGGGGGGGGATGAGGAGTTTCCCATCAACACTGACTGTTGTCTACCACAGAAGTAGGAGCTGAACCAGTTGATGGTAGGGGCTGGCAGCCCCAACCGTGTGAAGCTTTTTTTATCAGGAGTGGATGGGGACAAAATTGAAAGCTTGGGAAATGGCAGACAGTACCCTACCAGAAAGTGAATAATATCCCCAGATACCTACACCTCTCCGAGGGTCTATAAAGACACAGGCAACATGTACAGTTGATTGGTTTATTCATGTTGATTTGTTTATTCACTTCATCAACTTTTGCTATGCAAAAATTCCAAGTAAGTCTAACTAATATTCCAGGGAACGAATGCAAAGCAATGTTACAGTCTATTCTGTAGTGACAGAATATGCTTATAAACTTCTGTATAACAGCAATAATCACAAGAAATGCAGATATTGGTTCATGTTGCATAGTATGTGGAGCAATTAACGTACTCGTATGCATACTATTAATGGAACTTGCAATGGATTTCTAGTGTAACAATTTTTTAGGCTTTTGCTTGAATAAAGTGGATTCAAAAAATTAGTAACAGGAAATATACTGACAACAATGTCTGGTCCATTTGGAACCCGGATTTTGCAACAAATAAGTCATATATGGTGGGTGGGTGGCTAGATGGAGGCTGCCAGGGGAAACACCTAGTTGTATTTGTTTGTGTTTGTAGTGACAGTTTTGTAATGCTTGTGCAACCCCTGCCAACAAGGCTTGGCTATGCCCTGGAGCAATGCCTGAAACATTTGGGGGAGGTGGCCCTGGGCTCAGTGAACAAACTGAAATTTCCAGAAAGCATGCTGTATCCACCTGAGGTGATTCCTTTATAGACAGCTGACTTTGAGATGCTGTCCTTCAGAAAAAAATGACTAGTGTGCTGGCATTCAGCAATATGCTTCCTCTGAGGGGTGCGGGAACCCCATCGCATGTCCCTTACAAAAGCCTACAGGCAGCGTAGACTGACTGGGCACTTAACATGGTTGTGGCAACTGGCAAACCCTTTGATGCAACAGTCATTACTACATTTACTTTTGTCTTCGGTGCATTCCAGGAACACCTCAGATTATCTGATAACATCCACTTGCAGACACAAACAGGGTGTCACACATTAAACTGCAGTTAAACAATGTATTCCATAGCCAAAATTAAGATACTGGTATGTTATGGGTTCCTGTTGGATCACGACTGCAGAAGGGAAAAAAGGGGAGTATGCAAGTAGTGAAGGCAGGCAAAAGGAGCCCCTGTGGTACCCCTTAGCAAGGCATAAAATAAGCAGGTTTGCATCACAACAACCCAAGAATTAGCAAATGAGAGTCAACTGCCAGTGTGATTAGTAGTGATTGCTAATCATACTGCTGGCAGATTCTGCCACTGTTTCTGGTACTGTTCCTTTAAAAACTTTTCGTCTTGAGACCTCCTTTCCTACCCCAAGCCAAGGTCCTCCCTCTCTCTCTTCTATTTCTGTCCCTCCACCTGGCTGATTGGTGCATGGATGTCTGAAGTCCCCAGCTGGCTGACTGATTGGTGTACAGATGTCTGAAGACCCCCTGGCTGGCTGGCTGATTGGTGCAAAGACATATGAAGACAACCCCCACTGGCTGATTAGTGCACAGATGTCGGAGTCCTCCACCTGCTCTCAGTGTGTGAAAAACATGACCTGGTCCTTTGCTGCTGCACATCTGTCGTGGAAGGACAGCAGCTACCAAGACACAGAGCAATACAGCAGGTTGACGTCAAGGTAGGCGAGCAGCAGGAGCAGAGCAGCACAAGGGCTGAGGGCTCTACAAAAACAAGTGAAAACTTTTATGGGTGGAAAGGCATGAGAAGAGACTGTCAGTGCAGGGGAGGCTTGGCACTCAGAATTGGGGGCTTGCTTCACAAAAGGAAAAAAGGGCACATGATGGCAAGCAAGCCCAAAGGGAACACTACAGCAAAGTAACTGTGTGGACAAAACTGTATCTTAAGGGAGTTGTGGGAGCAAAACTGGAAATCTAAAGACACATGACAAGCCCCAAAGGGAACAAAGAACAGACTGCAAAAGTGACTTTGCGGACAAAACTGTAAAGAAATTGATCCAGTCACAGGAGGGGGGGAGCATAACTTTTGTGCCAGAGCCAGCCCTATGTGGACAAAAGGGGATTTTAAAGTTATGTGCCTTGAAGAATGCAGAGATCTGGACAGGACATCAGCCTGAGTACAACTATGTGAAATCAAAGTAAAAAAAAAAGTACTGTGCCCTGCAGTTGCAGTAAAGGGGACAGAAAGGGGCAGAGGGAAATAACTGAAGTTCTGTGCCCTGCATCAGCAGAGAGATTTTACCATGAGTGGTGAGTGCCAGATTAGTCAATGTACTGTGCCCTGCTTAGCCAAGTGCTAAGCAGTTAATTTTGAAGACAAAACTAAGTTTGTGCCCTGCCTCCTTGCAGTGATGGGGAAAGACTGAAATATAACTGGAGTATTTCTCCGAGTGGCTTCAAAGTGTTGTGCCCTGCATCTGCAGTGATTAAAAAATAATGCAACTGTAATCATTCTGTGGATAGGCATTGCCTGCGAAAAAATTAAGTTCCATGCCCTGCAATATGCAGTGACATCATTACATTAAAATACAAAGAAATGACGGAGTGCCCTGCACACTGGTTTTTTTTCTGTATGGGTAATCATGTTGCACGCTGGGAGGGAACAGTTTTGTGTTGGGCTCGATTCCAAATGCTGCTAGGGAAGGGGATGATTTTTAACCACCATTACACTCAGATTTTAGGAGTATGGCCAGTCTACATATTTCTTTTTTTTTTGGGAGGGGGGGTTGTCCACCTTAGCTGCTGCTGCAGTGTATGTTGGGAAAATGTAATTAACCCTGGCAGTTCGTCCCTCTTTTCTACCATCTTAGGGTCAATGCTTGCTCTTCCCATGAAATTATTGTGCTAGGAGGTGGCCTTTACTTCATGGCAAGAAGCCTGCGTTGCCCAAAGGCTGTGGACAAAACCGGGTGGGAACAGTCACTGTTTTTGAATTCTTCACCCAACATACACTGCTTCAGCTTCTGCTACTGCCTTTATTCATTTTACAGAGTTTGTCTGGTCTGCCAGCCTAGTTGGGGGGTGGGGTCTGCTACTGCAGTCTATGTTTATTTATCTGTTTTTGATACCAGGTACAATACACTAGATATACATATGCCTATTTTCAGGCATGATCTGGGAAAATTACAGACTAGCAGCAGGAAAAATATACAGCAGACAGTACACATAATTGAGAGCAGCAATACCAGGGGGTTACAATTAACAGACATCTTGAATAAGCAGTGCATTGAGACTTGGTTAATCCATGCCTTGTTATTACGTATACCTGATAATCTGAACAGGGAACCTCAGAAACTGATTTTTTGCCATGTTAATAACAGCCCTCCGGACACTGTCTGATTACTACGTATATTTTTATTACATAACAAAATGGGCAAAAACAAATGTTTACAAATTAACTAGGTCTAACTAGTACAGATAAAAATACAGTAGTCAGTTGCAGTCAAAAAATGTATAAAAAGGAAAAATCCGGTACTGGACATACGGAAACAATCAGTGCTATCAAATCTGCAGATGCAGGCACAAAAAAAAATATAGCGTGCAATAACATTTAGTATGAAAGATAATGCACATGAGAGAAACTGAGCAGAAAGTGCCACAGTGCTAGGGCAGACCAGTCCTGAGGTTACTTGATATACAAGGGCTGGGAAGACAAAGGGAGTTCTTCAGAGCCTTACAGAAAATTGGGTGGCTGGGAGAGAGGTGTAATTTTAGGTAAAGGCAGTTCCAATAGATAGGTGCATAGACTGCAAAATCCAGTTTCCCCAGGCCAGTGGACCACCAATGCTCAATGAGAAACAGGAAGTCAGCAGGTCTTGGCAAATATGTAGAGGACTTCTGCACATATTATCTTACTAGGGAAGATGGGGAGTCTGTTTAAAGGAGTTTGTCCACAAAACGGCCCAGAGCAAGAGATCGTTGGCCAGCAAGGGAAGGCCAGCCTAGCCCAGTGTAGAGGAGGCAGTGATGAGTGAGCTTCAGAGAGGCCAGGGCACAGCGACACACATTATTGTATGTTGTATCCTATCTAGAGAGGACAGTTCTGTTTGCACCCAGAAATTCCCAAAGTCCATACATGAGACCTGGCAGGAGTATACCTTGAGCTATAGACTGTCGGACAGTCAAGAAGAGGCAGTGTTTGAGAAAGGTCATGTGTTTAGCATCTACAGATTTGCAGACTGAGGAGACAAGGAGGAAGAAATCAAGTGAGGGGTCTAGCCATACTCCTTGGTATCTGAAACTACTGACACTGTCAAGTGGGGATCGATCTTTACAGGTGATGGAGAGTTTTTTGGGGGTAGCATAGAGTTTCAGTTTGGAACCAAATGGCATGAATTTGGTCTTGTTGCTGTTTGTGATGAGCTTGTTTGCGGAAAAACAAGACTAAGTGATTGTGACAGCATCAGCGGGATTTTTGGATGACAGGAACAGTCTCAGCACTGTAGTACAAGACAAGATCATCAGCATACAACAGTGAGCTGCAGCCAGGGGCAACATCTGGGAAATCACTGCTGTCAATAAATAAAGAAAAGGAGTGGGCCTAGGATTGAGCCGTGGGGGCCCCCGACGGTAATGTCAGCAAGGCTGGAGGTAGCAAAGTGGAAGCGAACTTGTTTCCTGATGGTTAGGCAGTTGGAAAACAAGGAGTTTGCTGGTGGGGAGATACCAAGGGAGCGAGTTTGGTCTTGAGGAGTGAGTAACTGACCAGGTCAAATGCATTAGTGAGGTCAATAAACAATGCACCAGTTAGGAGTCCAGAGCCCATTAATAAATTGGTATCATTTGTTAGTTTGGCCAGGGCTGCAGAGGTGCTATGGTTTTTCCTCAAACCATGTTGGTGGGAGACAGAAGATCGTTCTTGGATATATGATCATTCAATTCTGATGCTACAATCCTTTCCAGGACTTTGGAGAGTACTGAGAGAATGGCAATGGGGTGATAGTTGTTCATGAGTCTGGGATCACATGCTTTATACACAGGGGTGATTTTATCTATTTTCCAGATATCAGGGACAACTTCAGTGAAGAGGGAGAAGTTCAGTCTTTTTGAGATAGGGAATGTAAGAGTGGGCTGTGAGCTTTAACAGCTGCGGTTCAAGGCCATCAGACCTTCAGTTGTTGTCAGGTGTGATAGAAACAGGTTTTGTCAGCAGAAGTGGACCCTTAGGCCCATGCAGTATGCCCCTTGTCCCCGACTATTCCATTACCATTGACCCTAGCTGGTCATAGGTGTTAATCTCTTCCACCCTCTCCTCTAACTAACATGCCCCTGTGCCTATCAAACACATGCTTAAAGCTCCCCACAGTCTTTGCCCCCACTTCCTCTTCTGATAGGCTGTTACAGTCAGCCACCGCCCTTTCTGTGAAGAAGTATTTCTGCACATCTTTCCTAAACATTCCCCCTTTAGCTTCACTGTAAGCGCCCTTGAACTAGTGCCTTCCTTTTGTAGTCCCCCCTTCCCCCACTGTCTAGGGGCATGAACAAATCACAGATGATCCGGGGGAAAAAAGTCCACAACACTGTGAAACTTCTCCGAGCCTCTGCAACACGATATAAAAGTAGGAAAATGTAGCCTATCTCTTGATGGCTTCAGCTTTCGGTGCAACCTCGATCTCTGCCTCTGCAGTCTGTCTTTGCCCCCAAACCTCTTGCCACCAGATACAGGACCTTCAATCAATCTGCAGCCTTCAGCTCTCCCTGGGCTCTCGAGCCCCATGATCCCAGTGAAAACTGCTGGAACACCTTCTGAAATTACAACTCATGGCAGAAATAAATATAAGGGGCTTTCCATTTCATTCACACCGCCTTCTAACTTAAATAAAGAAAATCAGTAGACAGTTTCTTCCCAAACAGCTCTTTATTTGCTCCTGTGCCCCAGATTATTCCAGGGGCACAGTGGTACCAGCTCACTCTAAGAAATATAGCAGCTCCATGGAGCTATTAACTTTTTTACAAGCTCACCCAGCTGGAACTCTCCAGCAGACACAAGATGGCATGCAGACAGTACATGCAAGGCTGTTTTCAATTTCTGGAAGCTCAGCTGATTTACCCAAGTGGATCCTTCATATCTGAAGAATCATCAGGCTCCTTTCTCACTGGCACTGGTAAGCCAAACTTTGTTTTTCTTTGGTTACCATTTCCCTGATCTCCCCTCCTTGGCACTGGTTGGCTGCCCTATCTCCGGCGTGAAGATGTGAGCTGCTTCTCCCACCTGGCCCCTGGATCCTGGCCTAAATCTCAAGGGGTTCAGGATTTTTCCTTTCCAACCCAGGCTCTGTAACCCTTGTCCTTTTTCCTGTAGTTTGAGCCTGAACCCTGGTGTACCAAACAACCTCCACACTGGCTCTGCCACTCCTTCAATTCTCATTCTCCTATTCCCCATGGTGCTGGGACCCTTTAAGGGCCTAACGTACCCAGGCCCAGCCTCAATGCTCAGCTGAACCCTTGAGCTGCCCTGCCATGAGAGGAACCTGGGCCCTGCCACCACCCAGGCCCTCTGAACAGCTCGACTCCTCTCCGGCACCCCTGGCATCCTCTTTTTTTCTACGGTGCCCCAGATGACCTTCCAGAAATGGCCCAGCCTCCTTTCCACATCTCTGCCAACGCATCCTGGGCTTGAAATAAGCTCCCAGCCAGGAGTTGTCCTCCAAGACCTGTCAAAAATTTACCTGTGGCACACCCAGCCCTTTAGATGCTGGCACCCTGGAACCTACCCCTCCATGCAGGCTCCTTTGTTGTGGCTGAAGGACACTCCCATCCCCCTTACCTACCTGAGCTGCCCTGCCACACCAGGTACAGGAGAGAGCTTCTGCCACCGGCCCTTCCCCTCACCTTGCCACCATCTCCACAGCCCTGGCAGCCCAAGCCACACCTGCATAGGATTAAAACAGGGCTCCTACCTACTCTGCCATCTGCCCACTAACCAGGCCTCCCCCATCCTGACGACGCAGTACAGGCTAGCTGGCCATCCTCCCTTGGAGCTCTCATCACTGCTCCTTGATGCCACATCGCTGTGAAGAAGCTGTCCCTAATTTCTGACTTGGGGGAGGTCCCCATAGGCCCAACCCGGACCGTCGAGCTCCCTCCTTGCCTGCCTCTCCTGCTCTTCCAGCTGCTTTCTCCAGCCTCAGGCCTACCACCCAGGCTGGAAAAGACCCAGAACTTCCTGATTCCTCCCCTTTTATACCCTATGTCTGCCTGCCCTCTGCCGCCACCTTCAGGTATCCCACAGGGATTACCCCCAGAGCACTAATAAATCCCTAAACTCTGGGGAGGGGGGAGTAGGAGGTGGAAGGGGGTCCCTAATAGGAGCGTAAGCCCCTCCACAGAGAGGAGGCATACACTTTCTCTGAAACAAACCCTCCTCTTGCACCTTGTTCACTCCTGTGAGGTACTTTCAGGTTTCAATCATGTCTCCTCTCATTCTTGTCTCTTCTAGGGATTACATGTTGAGTTCCTGCAGCCTTTCCTCATATGCCTCCTCATGCAACTGCCTCACCATTTTGGTTGCCCTCCGCTGTACCACATACACTCTTTCAACGTCCTTATGAAGATGCAGCCTCTAGAACTGGACACAGTACTCCAGATGGGTCCTCAGATAGTGCCTAAGATAGCATGCAGTAGTTTCTCACCTTTTCCAGCTTAACAGATTGAAGGTAGAAGGGGATAGCATGGTACAACTGAGGGTGGAGAGCATGTGACAGATGCCAAGGTCCCAGGGCTGGCATCAGCTATTTCCGTGAAAGCGGAGAGGTCCAAGAATTTGGAGTTAAAGGCATTTGCAGTTGGCTAGGGTTATTACAACTGATACCATTGATGAGTATGTCAGACAGGAAGGTTTAGTTTTTGTGCCTAAGAGGCTTTTTATGCCATTTCAGAGCTGACCCGGGTTTCCAGCAGAGGGAGCAAAAATAATTTTTGCAAAAGGAGCTCTTACTAGATCTAACCTGTGATTTACAAATGTTTCTCCATCTCCTATACTCAGCTCAGTCAGACAGTAGGCTGGATTTCTTGTATTTATCCCAAAGTCTGTCCCTATTTTTGCTTTGGGCTAGAAGGTCACTAGTGAGCCAATTTGTGGCTGAGCCCCACATCCTACACTTCATGAGAGTAGTGTATTTTTGCAGAACATTGGAGAAGTGGTTTGTGAATTTTGCTAGCACCTCATTTATACACATCAAGGAGTTTAGGAAGGAACAGTCAATGGTGGACAGGTCGCGCAGGAATCTTGGGAGTTTATTTTTGAGAAGTAACAGAAGTGGAGCAGGATCGCCAGATCACAAAAACTGGGGAAGGGTCTGAGATGGCATCAGGGAAGGTGCCAGCCACTTTGTTTTTGTACAATCAAAAAGAAGAGCTCTGCACTTGTGGAGTCAAAACAAAACAGGCAATTCTTTTTTTCTTTTTTTTCCTTATTGCTTTTTTCTGTTATTTTTCCATTTTCTCCCCGTACACCCCCTCCCCCTCGTGGCATGAACATGCATGTGTGGAAACACGTGGATGCATCGGTGCTCAATTCTCTGCCAACCCCGGCAACCCAAGATGGCTCCCGATCCCGGGTTGCCGGTATGGCACGAGGTGTGGCATCCAGTGCCTCAACCCTCAGCACCACCAGGCCAGCTAAAATAGGCAGTTCTTTTTTTTTGTTTTGCATGCTAGTTTTTCTTTATCTTCCCTGCCGAACCCAGCCACCCACTCCTTCAGGCGGCCAACCTTTCATCCACCACCGCATCTCACATTCTACCGTCTGCTGCTCCCCATTGCCAGGTTGACCCAGACATATCCCTTCACCGGGGGGCCCCCCTACCCACCTGGGGCCATTGGAGGGGACCAGAGTGATTGTAAGCACTCCCTTGCTTCTACGTCTGCACCGGCGCTTCAACTCACACTGGGCCTTCATCAGGGGGCGGGTCTAGGGGAAACAGAAGTACACCACATTTATTCAGTGCAAATTAAAGTGACAGACACGCAAGAAATTCATACAATGTCATGAAAGACATGAATCATAAAAGAACCCACAAGTGAAATTACAAGTAAATACCAAAAGAAAATGATAAAATGTCCTTATCAAAAATGGCTTACAAATCAGGGACGAAGACTGAACCTTCTTATTCTATATAATTGACACTGTTTAAGTGTATGCTTGTTAAAACCTCTGTATATAGGTAACAAGCTGCTAGTGCAAAATCCATAAGGTTAAAATCAGTGTCAAAAGATACTAAAATAATAAAAGAAAAAAGTAAAGAGAAAGAAGGAGTTGACAAAAGCAGAAGATGAGATAGGAACTTAGTAGTCCAAGTGACAATAGTAATGGCTGAAAAGCAGCCTGCCCGTCGGCTCAGCAGTTGTATTTCCACTTGCGATGCTGGCGACCCAAGTTTGAGAGCAGACCCAGGAGCCAGAGGACCAGCCAGGGGGTGGCCATCTGAGCATCTGATGGACCACTCAGCTCCTCCAGGAGGAGGGGGGGCACACTGGCTTGGGGGTGGCCTGACCTCTGGCGACAGCTGGAGGTATCGCAGCCCCAACATCCGCACTTAAGGGAGACTGTGATAGGATGCCAGCGCAAGCCTTGGCATTTTGGCAAGTATCCTCTGGGAGGGCATACATGTAAAATTGCCTCTCCCAGCGTAACACTGACATGAGGACCTGACAGTGGGTTCTCACCTGCCTGCAGCTGCAGTACCGCTGGAGATCCTCAACACTGACTTGATACCTCTGCGGAAGGGGTTCGGGGTGCTCCCTCCCACCGTCTCCCAATCTGGGGGGTAAGCCAGAAGCTCCATGGGGGGAGTCCCCATCGGGAAGAAGAAGCTGGAGGTATGGAGTTGGGTAACAGCGCTGGGTGGGGCAGGGGGTAGAAAAGAGCAAATAAAAAATAAATGGCTGAAAAGTATCAAAAGGGTGGGGAGATAAAACCCTCAAAGATACAGAAAAAAATGCAAGTGATTGACCTAGTTTCCCTTAGTGGTCTGTTGTGGAAGGCGTGGGTGAGAATGGCTTTGGTGGGGGATGTACAAATCAGACTCAAAGTGAAGGGCAGGGGAGAAGAAAAAGCTAAGAGAAAAGCTGTATGAACAATGGAAACACACAATTTGAAAAGTTCCCTTCCCCAGTCCAATGTAAGTATAGGCCTGTTATCTGCCACCAAACGGAATGCAAGCAGAGATCGCCATTTGGGCTAATAAGTCAAATATATAGGGAATCAAGAGTATTTGTGGGCAGTGCTTCTAAGTCCAAAGCAAGAAGAGCCCAGGTATCTGAGTAAAGAAATGAAAAAGTAAAATTCAGTAATTATATCAATCAACATTTCAAAAATACATTCAGAAAAATGGCACGAACTCCACTTCTTCATTCAACCCAGCTGGAAAAGCATTTTTTAAAAAGTCATAATCCACGTAGTTTCCTTCTGTAACAGACTGTGCGCTCCGCAAAGGGAAGAAAAACCCACAAGGAAAAAATCCTCTATACCTGCGGATAGGCGAAAGCACCCTCTGCCCTAGGACCCACTCCATCACTGGGCCCCCTCCTTTCCACAGCTGACCCGAGCAGTCCCGGCACTCTATACTGTAGATAGAGCACCCTGGGCAGGTAGGGCGGCCCTTCCTCCGGGGGGGGGCACAGATCCAGAGGTTGTGTCAGGGCTGTTCGGGGGGAGAGGACAAGGGAGTCTCTGGCCAGAGGTAGAGACCTAGCCACCAAGGGTTGCCGGAGAGAATTCCCTGGTGGTGGGAGTAAAAAAAGAGTTGCAAAAAAAAAAAAAAAAGATTATGGACTATTATGGACTATTCTATCCCCAATACATCTGCTTTTACTGATGGTGACCCAACTTTTAGGGGCAAAGTGGGGTCAGTAAGAAAGACAGGCCATAGTTTGTATATTCTCCCACTCACTCTGCCTGTTGCAGGGTTGTATTCAGTAATAAAAGCCACTACCGGAGGAGATTTTTGTGATGTGTGGTCAGTGGTTCTCTTCTTGTCTTTGAGGGTCAAAAGGTAATTTCTTACAAAATATCTTCTGGAAAGCCTCTTCCAGAACTAAATGACTATATCCCCTTCTCAAAAATCTATTTTTCAATGAGCTACCGTTTGCAATACCGCCAACCGTCTGGGAGTGAGCCGTCTGGGAGTGAGCCTGGGCCATTAGAGGGACGGCCCAGGAGAGAAAGGTTGAGCATCCCATTGGACACTCTACTCCTCTGGGGAGGGAGGGTGCTGCAACCTGCCGCATTACTGCCACCTGGGCAACCACAGGTGGTGGTGCAGGGGATCTGTAACTTCAGAAAGGGGCCAGGAAGCGTGGTCTTTGATTGACTGTGTCCAACTTGTTGTCTTCGCTATGCCATCCCTTAATTTGCCCCACTATTCCTCCACCCCACCCTGGCAATCCCCAACTAGGTAATCTCTAAAGCATTCGCCTATTTTTTTAAATGTGCCTTTCTGAAGTCCAGGACACTCATCCTTGTGTGGATTGCCTCTGCTGCCATCCTTGCGTTAAACCACACTGTACAGTGATCGCTGGTCCCCAGGTGGAATCCCACTTTGACATCTGCAATACTGTCCTTTTTTGTGAGCACCAGGTCCAGTACTGCCGCATCATGAGTGAGCTCTTTGATGATTTACCTGAGAAACACCCCCTGTAGGGAGTCTAGGATGTCCCTGCTTCCAGCAGAGGCCATTGCTGGGACGTGTCAATCTACATCCAGCAGACTGAAGTCCTCCCCCAACGGTAGCCCCTCCACTTTTTCTGCCATTGTGCTGATGACTTCCCCCACTGTCTTATCCAGTTTCACCCAGTGTTGGAGGTCTGTGTATCACCCCAGCACAAATGGTGACTCCAGCTCCTGTAGCCAGGGTGACCAACAGTATATCCAGCCCCTCCTGTCCCCCCGGTTCCCTTGTATTTCTGTTGTCTTGGTACCCTCCCTTACATACATCACAACCCCTCCCTTCCCTTTCTCTCCTCCCTATCCTTCATGATCCATGTGTAGCCTGGTATGACCACATCCCAGTCATGGCTACCTGCACACCATGATTCAGTAGTGGGAACTATAGCCAGGTCCACCTCCGCCATGATGGCCTCTAAGTCTGGAATTATATTTCCAAGACTCCTTGCAGTTGCACACATGACCCTCCACACTTCCTCTCTTTGTGCCCCGACTCATTTTCTCCTCTCTTTTTGCAACTTTTGTTCCCATCCCCTTTGTCCTCTACCTTGCTACTATTCCCACTTACCATTAACCTGCTCCAGGGCATTTTCCTCCCCTCGGGTCCTCCCTTCCTACTGCTTCAGTCTGTGAGAGGGGGAGTTTATGCCTCCTTCAATCTTTCCACCATGCCCCTCAGCTGGTTTAAATGTTCATCAAAGTAACATTTAAACTGTCCACTGAGGACTGCGGTTCCCCTCCCAGACAGATACAGGCCATCACCTCTGTATAGGTCCTCACCCTTTGAGGTTGGTCCCCAGTCCTCAAAGTAGCTGAACCCCTTTTCTCTGCATCATTCCTTTAACCATGAGTTGAAGCTTCTGGTGTAAAGAATTCTATCCTTCCCTTGGCCAAAGACAGGCACCACCTTGGTGAAAGCCATTGTGCGTGCTACTTACCTTCGGACCATCCCCAGTTCCCTGAACTCTTCCTGCACAATCCCAACTCCATCCCTTGCTAGGTCATTAGTCCCCAGGGACAATGACATCCAGCTCCCCGCCCTACCCTGCCACCCTAGTGATCTTTAGGATCCGCTGCCCATCATTTTAAGCTGTAGTATTTGGTAGGCACCTTACCTCCCTCTCACGCCCCACTTCTTTTTCTCAAATCTAAACCGTAACAACTGAGTCCCTCTCCAGAAACTGCTTCCTCCTCTGCTGGGGTCCTCTACCTCCCACCTTAATGTCTCCCCTGTGAAGGACCCCCACATGCTCCCTTGCCACTACTTTGGGTGCCTCCTCCCAGCAGTTTCATCCTGCCAGAATGGCAAAGGAATTCTATAGTGGTGCAAGCTGAGGAATGTGCCCCTAAACTGCCACCCCCACCCTCCCAGAGTCCACCACATTCCAGCTGGCCCTCCTTCTCCTAGGCAACCTCTGGGGAAACAGCAGTAGACTTGGTGTCCCTTGGGTGAGGGAAGAGGTCCTCTGGATCCCAGCCAGCTCAGCTAGGAGACCAATGGCCTTCTCCCTCAACCCAGAGGTGCATGCAGATGGGGCAGCACCTCTGTCTCCAGAATGTCTCCCAGAAAAGATGTAGTGGAGGAAAGGTTTGAAAAAAAGTGTTGAGGAAATTGAAGAAATTAGGGCAAAGTAGGACAGTTTAGCACCTCTCAGTAGCACTGGTACTTTAATCACATGCTTGTAGTGTGTGACCTGTAGAATAGTATAAAATGTACATTTACACAGCGCTTTTCATATACTGTGCCCCTAAGTGATTTACAAGCAATTTTGTTTACACTGGACAGCCTAGCTGAGATGCCACATCTCATTTTCTGTGACCTGCTGCTTTTGTTTAGAACAGCTTGCCACCACTCAGTACCATCTGTACATTGATTATTTTTACTTAATCTTCATTCCAAGCCAGTGCTACTCCTGTCAGCCAGGCTACCTTAAAGCCCCATCCTAGGCCTTCCCAACAGCCCTGACTTCTCTCCCCATGGATTCTCCCTCCCGTGGTGGGATCTTCTTTGAAGGGAGCTCCTAGCTGCAACCCCCTCTCCCCATGGGACTGGACAGTGTCAGGGGTGGGTGGTTGCTGCCAATGGAGTCTTAGAGTGCCCGTTTCATGCTGCTGCACACTAAAAGGATTTTTCCATGTTCTGGAGGGAATTTTCCATGTTCTTACATGATACACCAACAGCAAGGGCTCAGAGCACAGGCTCTGTCATCCAGGGACCCTGACGAAATCAATGCTCCTAACGTGCCTGTCCTGGTTAGCTCATCTTCGCACTACCCTGGCAGGTGATATTGAACTGAACCCTGGTCCTCCTGATGTCAGCCTGTCTGGTCATTTGTAAATGGTATTAAAATTGCTCACCTAAATGTCAGGAGTCTTTTAGCTAATTTAGATGAGCATACTGTCTGGGTTGCTCACTACAATCCTGATATTATTTGTCTGACTGAAACGTGGCTCAAACCCATGATATCTGACTCTGCCTGTTCCCCCCAGGCTTCAAGTATATTAGGCTTCACTGTCCTGGCAAGAAATGTGGGGGCAACCTGCTTCTTTACTACAAGAGCTATCTAAATGTTTCCCTCATACAACATATGAATCTGCCCTCCACAATATAGGAGTTCCTGCACCTTCTGGATAATACCAAGAACATTCATTTGGTTTGTGCTTATGATCCCAATGCTAGTGGTTTTAATTAATGGATCATCCTAGCTATTTGACACTATTAGTCAGAAGATTGGTTCAAATGAGGTGTTGCTTATGGGTGACCTTAACCTGGAGTGATTTGGGAAACAGAAGAAATTTCTTCTTACTTACCATAATTTCCTTTTCTGTTATCTCCAACGTTGTCAATGGGTAGTCAGTACATATGGGTAATGTGCACCCCTACTAGGAGAAATGGCACAGCCCATGGATGCAAACCAGCATAGAATCTTGGGCACATGAACATTCTGGACAGCAGCAACTCTCTAGTCACCTTTATCCTCGCAGTGTCCCTAATTACATAAGAGTAAACCTGTGTAAATTATACTGCAAGGACTCCATCTTGAAGGACGTGTGGCGAATAAACTTGTTTAGGTGTTTCATGTCCAGAATAAGTCTGAAACCCCCTAATTTTTTGGGAACCACTAAATAAATTGAGTAGAATCCCTGGCCTTGTTCATCAGGAAGCACTGAAACAAGCACCCCGATTGCAGTGAACTAATACATTGAAATTGTTTGCATACTCATACCTTTTCCTAAAAAAGAAGATACAGTAAGTGATTCCCTACCTCGTCCATAGAGTGGGAGAATGAAAACAAGGTTTATCTTCTGCTTCTCTCTTGTGGTGGAGCTTCTTTAAACTTCTGAACCAACTAGAAAGAGACTTGTCAAAGGATTTCATAAAAAGGTAACACTGGAAAGGAACTGCAAACAGTGTAAGCAGTAAACTGTAACAAAGCAGGACCCTTATTGTTCAGAAAAATTTAAACCTGTTTATATGCATGCCAGTAACCAATATTTGGATGCAAAACTCTTTTTTTTTTTGTATAATTGTCAGCAGGTAAATCATAGAAGGATGTCCAAACAGACTTACAGTCAAAAGTTTTCTCAGAACACAAGGCAGATCCCAGTTCTGGCATACTGAATAATATTCTCCATCAGCAGCCATGCTCCCAGGAGACTTCCCATTGACAATGTTGGAGATAATAGAAAAGGAAATTATAGTAAGTATAAAGAAATTTCTTCTTTCTGTAGTGCTCCACATTGTCAATGGGTAGTAAGTACATATGGATTCTAACAAGCAATATCCATTATCCAGCCAGGCGGGGGAGAATATTGTCCCATACACAAACTGCAAAAAAGGGAAAAGGAACTTACCTGCTAACCGCCGCCTACAAAACTCTATGACCAAAGGCCGCATCAGCGAAGCTTTGAATATCCAATCTGTAGTGCTTAGTGAATGTGTGAATGGTGGACCACATTGCTACCTTGCACAATTCTGAGACAGATGTCTCCCCTTTCTCCATCTAGGAGGTGGCCACAGCCCTGGTGGAATGAGCCTTGATGTGGGCTGGAGCCCTCTTCTTTACTGTGACATAATGTTTTGGCAATGCATGCCCTCACCCACCTTGCCAGAGTGGCCTTGGAGGCTTTTTGTCCTTTTTTTGCTGCTCTGAAAAGTATGAACAACCTTTCTAGTTTTCTGAACTCTGCGGTTCGTCTAAGATATGTCCTAACTGCCCTTCACAAATCTAACTTGTGCAACTCTTTCTCTCTTGGGTGAGTCAGCAGCAGAGAGAAGAACAGAAGACAGATTTCCTGATTCATGTGAAAGAATGTAGGAACCTTCAGAATGAAAGACGGAGCCATTATCGGAACCACTTTGTCCTTATAAATGACAAGGTAAAGATCTTTGTGGGACAAGCTCGCCAATCCTCCTGGCTGAGCACATAGCAACTAAAAACACGTCTTGTAGGACAGTATGTTCAGCAGTACTGACGAAAGAGGTTTGAAGGGTTCTTTCCAAAGAGCATTTTAAAATCAGATTCAGATCCCATGGAGGGACAGGGGATCAAAACAGGGGTCAGTTTCTGCTGACAGTTCGCAGGAATCAGTTAACCTCTCAGTCCTTAAAGATGAGCCCAAGGAGGCTCCAAGTGCTGAAACCTGACCTCTCAAAGTGCTCAAGGCCAAACCTTTGTCCACTCCCACATGCAAAAAATCCAAAATCTGCGGAACTGCTCCTTAAGATGGCCAGATATTCTTTCTCTGGCCCAAGCCAAAAAAGTGGTCCATACACGGGCATAAGCTGCAAACGTGAAATTCTTTCTGGCAGCCATCAGGGTACCCACTACTTTTCTGGAAAAATGCTGTTTCAGGAGTCTCCTCCTCTCATGAGTCAGGCTGCAAGCTGCATCAGCTCCAGATATGAATGTAGGATGGGGCCTTGGGAGAGAAGCCCCCCCCCCGAATTGGGAGACAAAACATAGTGTGCCGAGTTAGACTCACAAGGTCAGAGAACCACAGCCTTCTGGGTCATTCTGGAGCTATCAGAAGAAAACTTCCTTTTGAGTGTCTGAGTTTGTGTATGACCCTGGGGAGAAGCCACAGAGGAGGGATGGCATATGCTCTGCAGAAATTCCATATTTATAACAGAGCATCCGCTGCCTCCACCTGTGGACACCGATATCGGCTGAAGAACCACTGCACTTGAGCATTCTGGCTGGAGGTGAACAGGTCATTCTGTGGATGACCAAACTTTCCGTACAGAAGGTTGAACACCTCTGGGCTCAGCATCCACTCCCCTGGGTGGACATTATCGCAGCTTAGCAAATCAGCCTGAATGTTCAACTCCCCCACCAAGTGAACTGCCGACAGAAACAAAAGGTTCTCCTCTGCCCACAACAGCAGATCGGTTGCCTCTCTTAGCATCTCTCTCTCTGCTCTTTGTCTCTCCTTGATTGTTTATATATGCCATCATAACAGTGTTATTTGATTTTATTTTTATTACTCTTGACTGTACCAGCTTGCAAAAATGAAGGAGAGTGAGGCGTACAGCCCTGACCACCAGGACATTGATGGGCAGCTGCTGTTCCTGCACAGACTAACACGCCTGAATGGGAAGGTGGTTCAGAACTGCACCCCAGCTGGTTGTCAGGATCAACTCTGGGGGGGTCTTCCATGGGGGACCCCTTGCTTAGCTTCTCTAAACTCACCCACCAATTCAGTGGCTGTCAAAGGGGTTGGGAAATTGGAATCATGGCCTGATAGTCCTTTGAAGTCAGGTCCCAGGCTGCCAGCAACTCAGTCTGAAGGGGTCGCAAGTGTAAGCGAGCTCACAGAACTAGTTCTGTCATTGTCATCGTGAGACCCAGAACCCACAGTAGACTGTGAACTGACGTCAACGATTGGCTCTTCAGCCACTGAATCTCTCGTATCAAGGTCTCCTTCCTGACTGCCGAGAGGAAGTCCTTCCCCTCATCCTGATTACCGCTCCCAAGTGCTCCAGGGTCTGAGATGGGTTGAGAGAGCTTTTCTCCTGACTGACTACCCAACCATGGGACTCCAAAACTTCCAGGATTCTGGTCACAGTTTCCCTCGCCAGTGTGGCAGAAAACACTCGAATGAGTAAGTCATTCAGGTAAGGGTAGACATGATGTCTCTCCTGCCGAAGTTGTGCTACCAGAACTACGACCATCTTCAAGAACACTCTGGGAGCTGTCGCCAGCCCAGAGGGAAGCGCCCTGTACTGTAAGTGTTGCCCCAGGACCATGAATCTTAAGAACTTCTGATGAGACTGCAGAATGGGAATGTGGAGATTTGCATCCCTCTGTTCTATGGATGCTAAATAATCCCCCAGCTGGACAGCCTGGATGATTGACTGTAAGGACTCCATCTTGAAGGATGTGTGGCGAATAAACTTGTTTAGGTGTTTCATCTCCAGAACAGGTCTGAACCCCCCTGATTTTTTGGGAACCACAAAATAAATTGAGTAGAATCCCTGGCCTTGTTCATCAGGAAGCATCAGAACAAGCACCCCGATCTGCTTGAGGTGATCTAATATTTGAGACACTGCTTGTCTCTTCACTGGATCCTTTGGTACAGGGGATGGTACAAAACATACCTTTGAGGCAATGGTTGTAAACTCTATTGCATAGCCTAATGCCAAAATCTCCAGGACCCAAGCATCTGATGTTATCTGGGCACATCTTGTGTAAAAATTCTCTAGTCTTTCACCAAGGGAAGGGGGGGCAGAGATAGGTCCACATACCCTCAAAGTTATGTGCCATTTCTTCACCCTGGACCTCCATTATGTTTTTGGGTAAAGGCTCCTCTGCCATTATTGCCCTTGAACCCAGAGTAGGATCCTTTAATCCTCGGGTTTCCAAAATTCCGGAAGGGATGAAAACCTCCTTGAAACTACTTGTGTCCACCTCCTCCTCAGCCCTTCGAAATTGAATTGGCCTTTTGCTGTTAGCTTGATACCAGAAGATGTTCCTTTTTATCCTGGATATCTTTCAAAATGTCACCCAGGCGGGGGCACTGCTGAGAAGCCATCAGAGGCAGACGTATACACTCCAAGCTCCACGTTTGATCTGCAAAGACTTTTATTTTAAATCTTGGAACTGGGGTATTTTTTTACATTTAAACTGTTCCTATCTGTGCAATACCTATTTGGCAATCGAGATGGCACAGAAAAAGCAGCAACAGGCTCAGCAGGGAGTTGATGCGTGCTTTGCAACTCCCACCTCCAGTCATGGCTCTAAAATGGCTGGGTCTTCCCAGCCTGAGAATCCTCCCGGAGACCCCCAAATGACACCAATACTGGCCATGCTGCAAAAAATACAATCACCCGGGGACGAGACAAACTGCAGGCTAGTGGCAGTCGAACTGAAACTGGGGGATTTGGACGGTTGCATTATTGAAAATAAAACTGTGATCACAGACCTGCAGTGGGATACTGAGAGGCAAGTGGCAGTAAATAACTCACTTGTGAAAGACATAAATTTCTTATGGCTGAAACTGGAATCTATTGAAAATACTCATAGGCAAAACAATGTTTGTGTGGTGGGGTTTCCACTGTGGTTCGCTATAGTCGAGGGGGAACTGATCTCAGCCTTGTGTTGGTTCATATTTACTGACTTTGCCTTCTTTCCTAGGATTCTGGAGTTCAGATTACAAAAGCATTTGCTATCCCCGTACATTCAAGGCCCAGAGTGGGGCCGGATCAGAGACCACTCACCGCCATAGTTACCTTGTCCTCTCCTGAAGCCCGCATTGCAATATTGCAAGTAGTCAGTGCCTATGTTAATACTGTGTTGGAAGGGAGAAAACTGGGCTTCTTCCCGGATCTTTCGTCCCAAACCCAAGACAGAAAGCGTCAACTTCAGGTTGTAAAGAAATCACTGTTGGACAAAGGAATTCAGGCATAACTTTTGTTTCCTGCCAGGTTCCATGTTCAATATAAAAATAAAACAAGTATTTTTACTGACCCTGAGCAGGCCACCCAGTTTGCTGAACATATTGAGAAACCACCAGAGAATCTGGAGCATCAGGTGTCTGAGGTGAAGCTAACTGACCGTCTCATTTTGTCTCCTGTTATGTGAGACTCTGTATATCCAGCCTTGCTTTTCTGTGATGTTATTTCTCTTTAATAATAATAATAAGCTTTATTTATATGCGCCTTTCTCAAAACCAAGGCGCATTACAATAAAATACAATAAAAACATATAAAAACACATTTAAAAACTCAGTTTGCTACAAACAATTAATTGGCATCCAACTTATCTGCAAATGCCTTGCTCCATAAAAAAGACTTTAAGCCCCTTTTAAAACCCTCCACCATCATGCACTCTCTAATCCAACGTGGTAGAGAATTCCAGAATTGACTTACGAACATAAAGCTCGAGAGCCAGAAGATTTAAAATTACCCTCGGGACCTCTAGCAACCCTCGTTGGTCGAGCTGGAGTGGTCGATCGGTAGGTAGGGCACCAGAAGCTCTTTCAGGTAATCAGGGCCCAACCCATGTAGGGCTTTGTAAGTCAGAAGCCCGACTTTGAAGGTGATCCGCCACTGAATCGGCAGCCAGTGCAGATCTCGAAGCACCGGTGTAATATGGGAGGAACGAGAAATCCCCATTAACAACCGGGCTGCCGAGTTCTGCACTAGCTGTAAGCGGCGGATATCAACCCCAGGCAGCCCAAAGTAAAGGGAGTTGCAGTAGTCCAGACGTGAGGTCACAAAAACGTGGATCAGAATGGGTAGGTCGCGGATGGAACAAGGTGCTTGATCCTGGCGATGTTCCTAAGATGGTAGAAGGATACCTTCACAACCGCTGACACTTGCGCACACAATGTCAGCTGATCATCAAGGATCACCCCCAGGTCTCGCACCCGTTCAGAGATCGGGAGCTCCGCATCCCCTAGGAATAAACCAGAGGTTTGAGGTGCCCCCGACCTCTCAATCCGGCGGCCATGATCCACGACCAGCACCTCCATCTTCCCCCAGTTCAACTTCAACCAACTGGACCTCATCCAATCCTGGATCTCACTGAGACAGTTATTAAACACTGAGAGTGCTCTATTCTGGTCGGGCACAAAAGACAGATAGAGCTGGGTATCATCGGCGTAACAATGAAACTCCAGCCCATATCGTCTTACAATGTCTCCGAGGGGAAGCATGTACACCGCAAACAACATGGGGGACAGCACAGAGCCCTGAGGCACCCCACAGGTCAGAAGGCGGTGGGATTGGAGGGAAAAAATCCCCAATACCACCCTCTGAGTTCTACCTGTGAGGAAAGAGTAAACCAGTGGTGTACCAGGCCCGAAACCCACAGATACATCTCAGCGCTCGAGCAGCACCCCATGGTCTCTGGTGTCAAATGCTGCTGACAGATCTAAAGGACCAAAATGGACCGTTTTTCTGGTCTCTCGCCATCAGGAGATCATTGAGGACCTGAACCAGTGCAGTCTCAGTGCTGTGCCTCTTTCGAAAGCCTGATTGAAGAGGGTCATAGATGTTATGGATGGTAAGATGGTTGTCCAACTGGGCTGCCACCACTTTCTCGATTACCTTCCCAACAAAGGGGAGGTTCGAGATAGGTCTGTAGTTTGCCAGGGAGTCGGGGTCCAAGGATGCTTTTTTCAACACTGGAGTCACCACCGCTTCCTTCAGGGAGCGGGGATATTCACCAGTGTCTAAGGAACACCAGACTATCCTGGCTAGAACTGGGAAGATAACCTCCCCACATCCCATAATCAGGCCTGTGGGACCCGGGTCTAAACTACAGCTTGTGGTACGTATACCCTGGACAATCCTCATAACATCTTCGATTTCCGGCCTTATGAAGGAACTCCAGTTAAACGGTGTGCTTGTGATCGTAGGCTGGGCAACCACAACTCCCATGGAGGAGTTGGCACAAATCTCAGCCCTAATGTCGGCCACCTTATCTGCAAAGAATCGAGCAAGCTCCACACACTGCAACTGTGAAAAAGCACGACGAACCTGCAGACAGGCTGGGTTGCACAGCCTATCTACGGTTCGAAAGAGCTGGGCCAGTCGATTCTGAGCAGCAGCAATTTCTCCGGACAGGAACACTGCCTTCTTATGAGTAATTGCAGACTGATAGAGTTTGTAATGCTCTAGGAGTCTAAGATGGTCGGCATCCAAGCCTGACTTCCGCCAACATCTCTCCAACCTGCGACCTAATCTCCGCAACTCCCTCAGATCCTGATCAAACCAGAGGATCGGGGGCGAAGGGAGAGAGGCCGCACACAGGTGGGAGCAATTAAATCCAAAGCGGAGGTGACAGCCTTATTATAAGCTTGCACCATCGCTTCAGGATTAGAGCTCAACCCAGGAAATTCTGATAGGTCAAGAACCGCAGTTAGACCAGTGGGAGTAACATCCCGTAAAGGGCGGTACTTGACCATCTCCACTGGGGCAGATCTACGCAGGGGGGTGCAAAAATTGAACCTCACAGTGTAGTGGTCAGACCATCCGACTGGTTCCACCCCCACATCGGAGGCCTCCAACTCCAGCAGGAAGACCAGATCGAGAGAATGGCCATGTTTATGAGTGGCAGAGGTAACCACCTGTGAGAGACCCAATGAACACATCAATTGGAAGAAGTGCTGGCCAAATTGAGAGAGTTCATCGTCGATCCAGGCATTAAAATCACCCAGCACCATCAACCTGGGCGACTCAAATACCAGGTCAACGACGAAATCCGCCATTTCCGTTAGAAATAGTGCCTCGTCACCGGGTGGACGATAGACAAGCGCCATTCTATAGCCCCCACCTGCCACCACAACACATTCAAAGGAGCTGGTCTCCTCCACTGGAATACTAGCGAGGTCCAATTCGGTCTTGAAACAGACCGCAACCCCCCCCGCCCCTGCAATCCAATCTCGGGGGCGATGAATCACCGAATATCCAGCTGGAATAGCCACCTCCAAAACTGGGGCAGCATTACTATCCAGCCAGGTTTCGGTGATACAGACAATGTCCGCCGTGCCTACCAAGTCCGCTATAATAGCAGTCTTATTCACAATGGACCTGGCATTGCACAACACCGCCCGAGTTGGATAGGACTCCTGGGAAGCCGGACCACCAGCCCATCATTTAGAGAAATGATGGTGCCTTGGTATGGGGACCAAACAGGAAGGCCCGTTCAGCACTCCATTTAAGCCCCAGAAGTCTTCTGACAACTTCTGCACAAGCACGAGCATCCCCTCCCCCATCCCCCGCTGTTCACGCCCCCAGCCCCTCGGAACCCCACTCCACGCAATTCCCAAAGCCCTGCAGCGTTGGTAAACAGGGAAAAGCAAAGGGGTGGGCAAAAAAGGGTGGAGGGCATGAAGAGCGCAGATGAATAGTGCATGACGAGGGGAGGTGGAGCAACAGTATCTAACAGCATCCACAGACATAAGGCCAAAACAATGCTCTCAAAATACCCCAGAAATCCAATAAGATTAAAGTAAAATATTAAAACTAACCACACCAAATCCACTTAACACAATTAAACTATACAATCAACATTTCTAAATAAACAAACAATAATAATAATAATTAATTGAAAATAATAACCGGTTCAAATAAGTGTTAAAAAGTCAAATCTGAAATAGTGGAGCTCCCACCTTCCACCACAGAAAATGTCCAAAAATGGAACCATGGACTCTCACTCCATGCTTCCAAAACCAGCAAAGCAAATAGAACAGAGCCCAAAAACACAAAAAGAAGGCCGCCCCCCAATTCGGACCCCACCAAGGATCTCTCACCATCCAGTGGGAAACAAAACAGGCAGAACTGATATCCAAACTAGGAATTGAAATCAAACATGTCCCGGAGAGTTAATGAAAAGGCAAAAGTACAGTTAGGTTTACAATCCCATATGGGCTCTCACCACCATGATGAATTGCTACTCGAACTGACTTCTTCTTCAAAAGCCCCACGGAATTCAATTCATCCTCTGGAAGGCTTTAACGGCAGCAGCGAAATAATAATCTTCCTTTTTCCAAAAAAGACTTTCAAAGTTTGAAATACGGAGGAAAAGATCCAAAAGGCCGCTGCAGGTCCCAAGACTTACCCTAAGAACAACCCCCCTCTCGCGGACCTTACACGCTACCTAGGTCAGCTCTCAGCTGACGGTGAGTCAGAAGCCAAGGGGCCTACCACCAATTAGCCGTAGCCTCCCAGTCTAACACCTGCAGAGGACAGGAGTCCGAAGAGCAGCCCACGGACACAGACAGAGAGCCTACAAGGAGGCCAGGGCTGCCAGCCCCCAAACTCTCTTTACCTCCAAGATAAGACAAAAGGCTCAGTGCAGATCCAAAAATAGAACCAAGAAAAGGACCCCTCACGAGCTCCAGAATCCTCAGAGATCCAAATGAATACCACCGGTCTAGTTAGCAGTCGGAACAGTCAGTTCCCCACGGTTCCAATCCTCCGCTCCGCTGCCATTCAATCAGTACTATTTCAGGCATCAGTCGGCACTACGAAAAAGGGGGGAGGACTCGGAAGACAGGGATCATGTCCACACTTTTAACAAATAATCCAATCAGTTGCAGACCATCACTGTTTAACACTGCAGGGAGAGCACTGGAACGCTTTAGAGATCTTTCAACATAAATGAATGCATTGAAATCCAATGGTTGTTCACTGTTAATCTTCGAATACTAAGTTAGCTGCCTATGCAACCACTGATCATTTGCCATGACAGCAACACATGTAATTTTATGTGTTTAAGTGCACACCTCTCAGTTTGTTGACTATTACAGAAATTTATTTTCAAATAATCTGTTCCCAACACAGTACTCTGGATTGGTATCTGAGAGTGTTGGGTGGCCATCTTAACTTAACTGAGCCCAGGCTATCTTTATAATTTGTGATATTACTGTACATGGGTCTTAGCCCCCTCATTTATTTCCTGTGTGGAGCGGGGAGATCCGGTATATTAATTTGTGTGCTAATTATTTTGTGGTGAAAGTGCGATGTTCTATGGACTCACCTTTCTAAACTATTGTATCCTTTAACTCATTCGGGGACTCATGCCAAGTAGCCGGGTTATCTCATATGCCAGTGATATTTGTTAAACATTTTTTACAGCAGAGGTATGTGGTTTTATTGATGCCCTGATTCTTTGTACTTGCTTGTAAAGTGCAAAATTTCACAGATAAAAACTAGCAACAACAAAACAGTAATCCAGGCCTGACCCAAGCAATGAGCCTCCCTCAAACGCTAAACTTGGTCTTCGATGCCTGGTTCGCAATCCAGTGCCATAGACGTACACCTCGCATGGCAGATACAATGTGATAACTGGAGTGATCTGACATCCATAAGTTCTCCACCAGGGTATCCCCTAGAAAGGTGAAGGCCATGAATACCAACTGTAAAATGTTCATCCCCTCAGAATCTGGGGGAACAAAACTACCCGGCATCATAACACAGAAGTTTAGTTCTCTGGTGACAATAAAGGATGCATAAGAGGTGGGGAGGTTTGCTCCATTGAAGACAAAGTCTCTTCTGCATGAAGCATCCACTCACTTACCGTGCATATCTGCAAGGGCCAGAAATCCCTCAGCTGGAATAGTCGTGTGCCATATAGAGTTACATACAGTCTTATCAACCACGGGTGGAGTTTTCCACTTGTGGGTATTTTCTTCCATAAAAGGAAAACACCGTACCATGAGTTTTGGCAGATGTTTACTCTGGTCTGTGTCTGCCCATTCTTGTTCAATAATCTGGTCCTAGTGAATAAAGTTTTTATTTTTTATTTTTTTATAAATATAGAGAGCTGTCTCAAGAGAAATTGTATGCTTTTCACCCTCAACAACGCAGCAAAAACTGCTCACCCAGGCTCAGTCACAGCCAAAATGAGAACACACGGTCTCCAGAATGAAAAGACCAATATCTCACTAAGACAGTGCGAAGTACCCAGGGCACATATTGCTAACAACAACTAATGACAGAACTGTACCAGTCCTTTGGGGGGCAACATCAATATAGACACTAGAAAGAAAAGGAAAGGCTAAATACTAGACCGTAAATAATCACTACCGAAAGAGTTACGCCACCTGACGGAATTGGAGACCTGATAAAGAAAAAAATAAACACCTTTAGAAGAAAAAGTTGCAGAATGTGGCCCTAACCGAAGCACAGACAGGCAGTGGAAATGTGGAAAAAGGCAGGTTAAGCCAGTTTGAAAGCCACAGCTTAACAGGCATGATTTTAAATTTAGGAAAGTTCCCTGTCACCAGGTAGGCCCAACCTGCTCAGCAGAATCACAGCCCTAAGGAACACCGAGAAGAAATTTTTTTTTCAGAGAAATCTTTTATGTTGCTTCCCCTTCAATGGCACAGCAAAGACTGGAGAGATGCTGCCGTCCAAAATGTTAATGTGCCCAAGATTCTATGTTGGTTTTCAGCCTTGGGCCGTCACAGTCTTCCTAACAAAGGCGCACATTACCCATTTGTACTGACTACCCATTGACAATGTGGAGCACTACAGAAATACTAAGCAGTGCAAACCTCTGCTTGCTGGGTTTGGCCTTAAGCAGCTTATTTCTGCTCCTACAAGATTCTCCACCTCTGAACTGGGTCATGACAACGAGGTCTGAGAGGATTCTAATGTCTGGAACCTTGACTGATGCTATCTCTGACCATACCCCCAGCTACTGTGTCTGGGGAGTCTCTACACCTAAAGTCCCTCCTCAGGTCATAGTACTCCGAGACCTTTCCAAGTTTCACGCTGGCTCCTTCCATGGTGAACTTATGTGTACTGACTGGTCTCATGTTTTTCTTGCCGCTGATGCCTTACTTGCTCTAATTTTAGAAACATTTTCTCTGCTCTACAAGATAAGTATGCCCCTTTCATTAAAAGGAGAGCTAGGGGCACCATCACAAAACAGCTTCATTGTGACCTGTTAGCCCTCACAAAATCTAGAGATGAGTGTTAGACCGGATTTAAGACCACTCAAGCACTGCCTCATCTTCCTGAGTACAGCTGTCTCAGAAATGTTTGTAAGAAAGCCATTCACTTAGCCAAAAGCGAATTTTATGGATCCTCTCTATTGGCATCTGCTAAAGACCTGAGGGGTTTTTGGCATAACATTAAAAATGTAATTGGCGGTTCTCTTATTTACCAAACAAACGATATGTTCAGTGATGGGATTAACTGTAACAACCCTAGCACAACAGTCAATGCATTTAATAATTTTCTGACCTCTCTTCCCTCACCTCCCTGTTCATAGGTCCTGCATACCTGGATGAGTTAGTGCCATCCTCTGCCTAGTGGTCGCCCCACTCCCCTGTCTACCTTAACACTGTTACAACTGGTGAGGTTGGTAATGTGGTTGGCCTGTCTTTCCCCATATAGTAGCTCTGGTAGTCACAATATGGAGCTGAACCTGCTCCGCCTTGGTGCCTCATTTCTGGCCTTACCTATTTGGCATATAAGTACTGTATCTCTTCTTACTGGTATTGTGCCTGATGTTTGGAAGGTTACTAACATACTAAAATGCCAGCAGAATAGATCTAACGGTCTTTTGCGTCTGCTCGTTTGGTCAGCCCCCACCCTGGGAGCTGACCTTGCTGCCCCCCTCGCCTTCTCTGGCTTCTCCCTTCCCAGTTCCGGATATTCTCACCGCATTGGATTTTGCTTCCAGAACCCTTCCCCTGTACCTGTCCCACCCCCTCTTGAACCCCTCCACCATCTCTGCCTCCACCAGCCCCCTGGGCAACGCATTCCATGGCTGCCTAGGTTGCCCGAGTTGTCCCTATCTTTAAGCAAAGGGACCCAAAAATGCACTGATAACTATCACCCGATAGCCATCCTGCCTGTCTTTAGCAAGCTCTTGGAGAAAATTATCGCTTCCCAACTTACTGAATATGTTTATACACATGCCTGCTCTTCCTGGTGCAGCACAGGTTCTGGAGGGGGCATAGCATCTCCAATGCCCTTTCTAAGGTCATCACTGAGATTTTGGGGGCTACGGATCAGAGCAAGTTAAGTGAAGCAATCTTTGTTGATCTTACCAAAGCCTTTGATTTGGTGAATCACAAGCTGCTCTGTACCAAGTTGCATTCCTTTGGAATGTCTGACCATATGCTTGCCTGGTTTGCTAACTATCTACATGACAGACAGCGGATGGTCAGATTTAACAGAACACTCTCTGAACTGACTCCTGTCTCAGTTGGTGTCCCCAAAGGGTCAACCCTGGGTACCATTCTTTTTTTTTTGCTGTTTATTAATGATCTCCATTGCATACCTGCCTACTGTAGTCCCACCCTATATGGGAATGATCTGGTATGCTTGGCTAGCTCCCAGGATATTAAGGTCATCAATTCCCAACTGAGTAATAAACTTCCACCTAATTCAGTCCTAGCTATCTGCAAATAAGTTGGTCCTCAATGTAAAGAAAACTTAAATAATGCTTTTCGGCTCTCAGGCATAAATCAGGTCATGCCCTGAGTCCCTGGCAGTGTCCCTTATTGATGGTCTGCCCCTGACTACTGCCTGCTATTTCAAGTACCTTGAAGTCACCCAAGGCCCACAACTGGATCTCTTCTTGCATATCTCTAATGTATGTAGAGTTGTTAACAGTAAGATTGGCTCAAGAACAAAGAATACGGGTGGGCTGAAGTTACTTCACTTTAATCACTACTATCTGGCAGCCCATGAGGCAAGTACTTGCAGTGGTTTAGACTCGATACTGACCAGCAAGCAGTCTCATACGAACCTTTATGGCTCAAAATTGAGAGGGATTTGGGTGAATCTCAAAATATTGACATCACAGCCCTAATCCGCTGCATAGGGAGAAACTGCCTAAGGCTGTTCAAAATACTCCCATGGGAGTCTCTGTCAAAGTCCACCAACAAATGCGTGGAACTGTACATCTACAGCCATGTAAGTACCTAAAGCAGCCAATTTTACACAATCTCAATTTTAGAACAGGAAACAAGTTAATAACTACTACCCCTTGGAAAGTCTGGAATATTCCAATGGTAGAAAAGTGTAACGCTGGATGGTAAGCTTATCCCTTGTCACACATTTCAAACTAGGTCGGCACCGGGGAGTAAAGTGACATTCCCATTTATGCAACTAACCCATGTTCTAGTACTTATGTAACAACCTCCATACAATAATGATGAATCTCATAAGGGACTAGCAAATGGACCCAACACTATATCAAAACTATATGTTGTCATTTCTAAGCAATGCTATCCAGAGAGAGGGGAGACTGGAAGGTATTGGGTTCAGATTTTCTCTGACAAGCGTGCCCTGCCCAATGGAAGTGACATGTTATATGGGAAGACCTGGACAAGCACAAAGTCAGAAAATCTCCATCTCATGCAATTTAAAATATTGTGCAATATACACTGTGTGTTACGCCTCATAAGCTATGTAAGACAGGTAAATTGGAGTGTGCTAACTGCACTAGATGTGGCACAGCTGAAGGCACCATTTTTTACATTTATGGGAGTGTCCTAAAGCAAAGTCCCCATGGGACAATATCAAGGCTAAATTAGATCCTTTGCTGAGCCTTAATACTGCCTTTATTCCAGAAATATGTATTAATGAACACTATGGCATGCAGATTCCTTCTTCTCAGAAACACCACATTGCCTTGATAGTGGGGGTGGCTAAGAAATTAATACTCAGGCACTGCTTGGATGACCAGGTGCTGGCCTTTACAGAATGGCATACCAAAATACTAGCCACCTTAAGAACAGAAAAGATTATTGCTAGTACGAGCAACAGATATGGATGTTATAGGAAAAGATGGGAAACACTGTATACACTTATCCTTAGAGCCAGTGGTGGAAGGAGAGGATCGATAGTGTACCCATGTGGAAGGATGGTTGTGAGAATCAATGGGGTCAAGTAACTTACAGAAGGTATAAAGTATTAACTAAGTTTGCCAAAAAAAAAAACTTGATGATGGCTATTACCATGTGTAACGTCAAGCAGCTATGGAATTGTGATGAACATGCTACTGTTTATTAGCTAGAGTCAGCCTCCCTACATGTTTGATTATTTGCACCACTGCCCTGTGTTTCAGTCTAGAGGCCCAACTATTATTTTGTCACTTGCTGCATTCACTGTATGGCTATTTGTTTCTTCCTGTATACATTTTTATATATTATGCTTGGACTGTACTGTATGTACAACCTCAGTTTGTATGTTACTTTGACTGTACTGTATGTGCCCTCTAGATGGCCCATGTTGTACCTAAAAATGGTTCCTCAGACTAGTGTACCTACCCAGTTATCAAATAAATAAATAAAAAAAAATTGTTGCTACATATTGTCTTGGGGCGCGTACTGATATTGTGTATGTGTGTGTGTGTATGTAAGTCATGTAATGTTGTATGTTGTACGTTCTGATTAAAACAAAATTTCAATATAGCATACTAAATAAAAAAAACAAGATTGACATGGCTTACAAAGCAAAACACTTCCTCACCCCTAGTGCACGTCTGGTCCTTGCTAAGGGAGTGATCCTACCCTCCTTTAATGATGGGCTCTTGTCCAAAAGGGATCCGGTTTATAATTATATATGTCATTTCACCCTCTTTGCAGCCCACCTCACACACCACTTTCAGCTCTATGACAGCCTTGAATGGCTATCCCCCAAAATAGTCGTGCTTTTGCCTTGGGGTGTTTTCTTGATAAGGTGCTCCAGACCACCACCCCTCCCATTCTGGCTGAGCAGTTAAGGGATACAAACCTTGGATACCCCTTGCCGCGTACGCACCTAGGCTCTGGCACTCCCTTCTGCTATCTGTTCAGGGTGCCTTCTCTCACTACATCTTTAAATTATCCTTCTAGAGCTACTTGAAAGACACCTCTGCCTGCACTTGCCTGAGGTGACTGGCACTCCTTTAATTTAATCGTTTGTGGGCCAAAGTATTCCCCCCTTGTTTTTCCTCTATTGTGAATTGTTGCACTCCTCGTGCTATGTGCACGTGCCTTTTACCTCAGGTCTTGTGCTGTTATTGCATCAAATTTCTATGTTGCCTCTTATGACTGTACAGTTTTTATAATGTACCTTTTTTATTGTCTCTTTGTAACCAATTATTGTTAGCTTATGTACCGTAATTCATCTGTTTTGTAACATCTTTCTTGTAACTTTCCGGGTTGTAACTGAAAATAGGCATTTAACTGTCTAGTGTGATTACCTGGGAAAGGAAGGAAGGAAGCTAGCTAGCTCTGGGGCCACTCGCATTCCCAACTTCCACTTGCAGCTCCAACTGCCCTTTTACCCAGGGTCACTCAGGTGGCAGTGCTGCAGCTCACCTTACAGCACTCCTTCCTTAAAAGGAGATAGGAAATTATTTTTACATAATTAATTGCCCTTCCATCTTCCTTTCCATGCAAGTTATATATTAGGTTATGCTTTGATGATTTTTTGATAAATAATCTAGCTTTGGGGTGCCTTCAGGTCTACATAGAGTTCCATTCTCCTCACCAGCTACTGCTTGATTTTCATATTTCTAAGACATTCTATGACATCAATATCTCCCATTCCATGCTACTCATCTGAATGGCCTGGAATGGTGTTATTGATGTCATAGAATGTTCAGGCAGTATGAAAAGAGACAGCTGCAGCAGCTGCTGAGGAGAGAGGGAATCGGGGTAATTACAAAGGCAACAAAATTAGATTATTAATTTAACAAAAAAGGTTAAAAACATATCAGAATACTGGGCAGCCAATAAAAGAACAACTGGAGGACATCTAGAGGTGTGACAACCATTTCCTATCATCTTTAAGGGGAGCAGAGCATCCTCGGAGAGGCTCAATCCTCCTTCCACAAGCTGGCCCATGATGCTTTAGGCTCGTTCCTGACCCCGGGTCACTGGCTTTGCATGCAGCAGATCTGTTGCAGCATCGAAAAACCCAGCAGACCAACTCAAGACTGTATACTTACATTATACTTTCACAGTTCCGAAACAGGTCTTCAGTTAATGCCATTTTGGAAGCACTGGACTTTCAAAACAAGTGTATAAACTATTAGAATGAAGGGGGAGAAAGTCATTAACATTTCAAAAAAATTGATGCTTTCAAATTTGTAGGCATGGAAGTCAATTAGTTTTTGTGAAAGAAAACAGTTTTTTTTTTTTACCACTAATATTGATATTAACTTCCAAAACAGGCCAGTGGGATGCCATAGACTTCTCTGGTTTTCTTTAGCTATCTACCAGAAACAAATGCCTAGAAAATTAATTCATTTAAACCTATGTTATTTTGGTGCCACATAAGGTTTTTGGATCACTTTAAGCTGAATGGCCTAAATAGTCATATGCATATAAAATAAATAAAATAAGCTAATAAACAAGAGTAAACAAGCTACTACCATCTAGTAAGATATGAAAATGGCTTCATAAACATTAATTTGTGCTTAACATGGATGCAATGGGAGGGCTTTAAGCCCGAGGTTCGACGGGTGGAGTAACAATGTCACTCCCCCACCGAGCTTAAAAAGGTCATTCATCCTGGAGCCCACCCAGGATTCTTTTTCACTGCGGCCAGAGGTGCTGCTCTTCCTCTCTCCAGTTCAGCCCCATCTCCCTGTGTATGCGGTCACCTCCACCTGCTTGCCTACTCTCTGCATCACTCGCTTGAACTGCTGTTCCTGTATTTTCTTCCTCCTTCTGTCACTTCGCAGCTCGACTTTTTTCCCTTTCATTGCTTCTGCGTCACTCCCTTCCTCCCCCACTTCCCCGCTCCTGCCTCGTTCAGTTTTCTGACTCTGTGCTGTCCCTCCCTGCTTCAGCCCCACTCTCTCCTACTCATGCTTCAACCTCCTCTTGTGGAGCCTCCTTCCTGGCCCAGCTCCGGCTCTGGGTGTGCGTCACCTGCCTGGCTTCGCTAATCTGTGCCTCTGAGCATGGATGGGTATCATACCTGGCTCTGCATCGTACTTTTGGGTGCATTTCCGGATTTGCCATCACCTGCCAGGCCTGGTTCACAACCTTCCTTTATTCCACTACCACATCCTGTTTCGGACCATATTTCAGCCAGCTTTCTTGTGGGACATGGGCTCCACTGCAAGTGGGACCCAACGGCTGGTTCTCTGGTAATATCGGGACTGCTGGCAGCATATGGCAGGGCTGTGTCATGACCTCCTGCTCTCCCTTTCTCCATCGTCAGTGCTACCTTGGTATTTTGTGCCTACCTCTCCACCTGTCCGCATTTAAACTCCTAGCGCTCTCCTTCCCTAATCATAGTGGATGGCCTATCTGTGGAGTGCTTTCTTATTTTACTGAATGCAATGTTTGGGACTGGTGGACCCCATATACCTTTTGATTGAGACTTTTCTGTCTACGTCCTTCAATGATTTCACAGTTTGTGTGTTCAGCACCAGCTCCACCATTCTTCAGGACATTGGTGTGCCTATGTGGGGCTCAGGTATCTCTGAGTATGCAAATTTTTGTGCTCTGCAAGACTGGTAGCAGTTGAGTATGTTTCTGTGTGTGCGCTGATCTGTAACTGCACCTGCCATTTATGCGTAGTTGTTCTCTGTGAGCGCTGGCTATCGTTAGGTATGCTGCTTCACTTTGTCCTTTTTTGCATGGTTGGTAGAGGTACCTTAAAGGAAAACTACACCCAAAACTTGAAAAAATATATGTAGTGCAGAGTGTTTTAATTTGTATATGAAGTTCTAGTGTTTCCTTCCCTCTGACTGGTATTAGGAGTTTTTCCCCAAATTAGCCTGCTAGCTTTATGCTAGTTTTACGACCCCTGGGGATCTTCATATCTGACAGCTTAATTGTATTTCTGGTTCCCACAGTGCATCTTGTCTCATGTGACTGTGATGTAAGAGAGACCCAACATTCAGCAGACACATGCCAAACAAACTAAATATCTTGGAAGCTTTATAAGCTGCACAAAAATTACCAGCAACAAAGTTTTTCAGGACAGTAAAACCTTTAGGATGAGGGTGGTCACCAAGCTGAATTCTACAGATTTTAAAATATAGCCATCTCTATTGTTGTGAACTGATTGTAATGCAATGCTTTCTGCTGGATTTATAGACTGATACATCACCATTACATGAAACAAGGTGCATTGTAGGACAAAGAAATACAGTAAAGCTATTTGATATGGAGATCTCCAGGGATTGTAAAACTACCCTAAAGCTAGCAGGCTAATTTAGGAAAAACTCCTAATACCAGTCAGAGAGAAGGAATCACTAGAACTTCACATACAAATTAAAACACTCTGCACAACATATATTTTTTCAAGTTTTGGGTGTAGTTTTCCTTTAAGCAGGTTCTCCCATCCTGTTGAGCCCGCTACTTCACCTAATGCTGCCATATCTTGAGGCTCTCTGTTTTCGGCTCTCTTGTATTTTCCATGTCTTCATTCAGTTGCAGTTCCTCTCATGGCCTCTAGATTGCAACGTTTCCACAAGGATTCGGTGTCCATTTACCCCACCTTGCTCTTGTGGTTCGCTGCCTTGTCTGCGATATTCACTTGCTCCATCTGGCCTGCTCTCGCTATTTCTTTTGGGCATACCTCTCGTGGATCATGTGCTCATATGCCTCCCCATCTGATTCACCCTGCTGCAGTTCTCATCCCGGTCCTATGCCATCATCATACATCATCTGTGCCTATTTTCCCTTCCTCTGCCTGGCGCCTGTTCTCGTCTCAGCCATCATGGATTCTCTCCTCTCTTGGCTTCCCTCCTCCTCGTACTTCGTCTGATTTGCGCCCCTCGATTGCTCGTCCTGAGCATACCCTCTGCTTCACCTACCCTCTGGTTCCTGACATGCCTTCTTGGCCCCAAGTCTACCTCCTTTGAGCCCTCACTCATGCTCATGCTACCTTCGCACTCAGCATCATTTCTTTTTGGGCATTCCTATCATGGCTCCTCTGCCGACTCATTTCCATGCTACCTCAAATCAGTTCAATATCCAGTCAAGGATGTGCTGGTCCCAGATACCTTACCTCAGTCTGTTCATCTGTTTTCTCCTGCAGCAATCTTTATCGTCCATACTCATCTTCCTCAGTCACCTCAATTCAGCTGTATCTCCACTCCTGGCCATGCCTTCTTGTCTGTCACCCTTTGCTATGGGCCAGCTGGCTGCTCTCCACAATCATTCAAGTTCATTTACAGTCTCCTTTCCCCCGATCTGCCCTTGTTGAACCGCTGCTCTCCTGCGACAATAATCATTATCATTGAATCATTCCTGTCTCCTCCTCTTCCACTTCCATACCGGCCATCCAGGATTCACTCCACTTGTGGCCTGCTATTGATATTTCTTTTTGGGTATACCTATCATGACTCCTATGCCACCTTATCAACCCACGGCCGTCCTGCCACATGTATTGAGTTCATAACTCCAGTCATCATTCACTCAGTATTACCTTAAGGTTAATCTAGTTACATCACTTACTTGAACATTCCTAGCATTGAATCCTATGAATACCTCATCGACTACAACCTCAAGAGGTCTACTCATTCGGGGTCTAATAATTCACATCGCGTAATCAAGCATGCCTCTTCAATCTCAGTGCCTGCTCACTCGCATCACTCAATCAAGCCAGTCTGCATTATCGTCAGTCTCCTCTTTAGCACCTTTGGAATCTCCTCATGTTCACATCTGGATACCCCTCACTCCTCTGACTTCTACATGGATTTCCTGCTTCTCATCAACTACTCGAGCATACCCTTCTCAGGTCCCTGCTACCTCATGTTCCTTCTTTCATCTGTGTTTCTTTGGAGTTTTCCCTTTCACATTATCATTGTCCCTACTCATATCCCTCATTAATGAACCAGTCTCTTTATCGACATACGTCCTCAAATCAAATGTCGTCAGCCTGGAGGGAAGGCAACCTAGGCCTTGGATTCCCAGAGGTTTCCTCCTCAAAGGGGGTTTTTCCTCTCCTCCGTGCCAACGGTCATAATATTAGTTAGAGTTAGTGCTTTCTTAGGTTAGTTAGTTAGGTTCAACTGTTGGATGGAGGCAGATGGTGGCTCTGGCTTCTCCCTCTCATTAGGAAGTCAGCCCTTATCATCTTCTCAGAATTCATTCATTCATCATCCTCGCCTCTTTAATGGTTGACACCTTTAGGTATTCTTTTTGGGATTCTTTCTAACCTACCTTTAGCCGACGCAATTATTCCTGTAGCACCTGTAGGAGGGGAACCCTCCTCTAATGTTCCTCGTGTCGTACCCCTACAGGGTGATATATCCCACGAATAGAGAGGCGGAAAGCCACAAAGCTAATCAAGTTACACAAGCATCATCTCATATCATCTCATCAGGTTGCGTAAGCACATTGAATGGGAGGGCTTTAAGCCCTAGGTTCGATGGGCGGAGCAACAACGTCATTCCCCCATCAAGCTTAAAAAGGTCACTCATCCTGGAGCCCATCCAGGATCCTTTTTCGTTGCCCACCATCCACCCCTCCTCCTCCAGCGGCTCATCTCTCTTACCCATGGGCTTCTTCCTGACCTACATTTAGCCGACGCAATCTTTCCCGCGGCACCTGTAGGGGGGAACCCTCCTCTAGGGTTCCTCACGTCGTACCCCTAGAGGGTGGTATGTCTCACAGATAGAGAGGCGGAAATCCACAAAGCAAATCAAGTTACACAAGCATCATCTCATATCATCTCATCAGGTTGCGTAAGCACATTGAACTAATAGCTGATTGCGCACTTAAGAAATTTACATATGCGGGTTATTCTTTGTTGAACAATCAATCAATGTTTAAAAACACCCAGAAATATTTCAATAAACTCCCCACCCCCCATAGCTTTACACCCCCCCATTAGTGTTTTCACAATGACAGACAATTTTTTTAAATAACTGCAACTTACTTTATTTGAGTTTTCAAAGGCCCACGATCAGGCAACTTACCACATGGTGCGCAGTGCCAGCGCAGGTTATGGGTACGGCTCAGCACTGCTCGCTTGTACTGAAAAGTATACAAGTGAGCGAGGTGGAGCCGCACCATAACCCGAAGTTCCTTGATCACAGTCTTTGGAAAATGAAAATAAAATAAGTTGCATTTATTAAAACAATTGTCTATTGGTATGAAAACGCTTATCAGGAGGTACGATTTTGGGGTGGTGTGGGGAGTTTAGGAAAACAATAGTTTTCCTTTAATAAATGTGCATTTAAACACAGCAATATAGACAGTGACAGCAGAGAAAGGCCTGGCAGCCCATCCAGTTCGCCCACCCTACCTAGCTACACTGCCCCACCATCCCTCCCACTTATCTCTGTCCCCACTCCCCTAATATGGCCATGTGCTTGTCATGCCCTACCTTGTACCCCTCCCAACACACTCGCACTGATTAAGCCAGTACCACCTTCACAAGTAGCCTATTCCACTTATCCACCACTACTTTAGGGAAATTATGCTTATGGAAATCCTTTTTGAATCTTCCTCCTGCCAGTTCAATGGAATTCCCCCTTGTACCTCTATTCTTGCTAACGGTGAATACGCCTTTGAAATCCACCCTGTTTATCCCGAGCAGGTACTTTCAAGTTTCTATCATGTCCTCCCCCCAGTCTCTAGTGTGTACATGTCAGGGTTTAGTAACCTCTCCTCGTACGCCTCTCCTCGTACGCCTCCCCCCACCCCATTCCCTGAATCATTTTAGTCACTCTTCTCTTTACTGCCTCCACTCTATTGCAGTCTTTACACAAGTATGGATTTCTGAACTTTAGGCAGTATTCCAGGGACAGTCACACCTGAGATCTGTACAGTGGGGGGATAACCAAATGGCTTCTGCTGCTGATTAGCCTCCTAGTGCACCCCAGCATCCTATATGCTTTGCCTCCAGCCTTGCTGCAATGTGCTTCGGATTTCAGGTTATCAGAGATTATGACTCCCAGGTCATTCTTCTCTGATATGCTTTTCAGTAACCCCCACCCCCACCCCAAATGAGTATTGCATTCTCAGGTTCCTTCTCCTGATGTACATTCCTTTACATTTTTTTGTGTTGAAGCTCAGTTGCCAAATCAAGGTGGGGTGATGGACATGGACTACTTAGTCTTCAGCAAAGCGTTCGACACCATACCACATAGGAGGCATATAAGGAAACTGGGCAGTTTAGGGGTAAGACCCAAGGTGTTAACTAGGTATGAAACCGACTGATGGACAGGCAACAGAAGGTGGTGATAAACAACACTTACTCTAGAGTGACCAGTGGGGTACCTCAAGGATCAGTGCTGGAACCAGTCTTCTTCTTTTTTTTGTAAATATATTTTTTTATTTAACAATTTTTACATTTTTCAACAGTCACAGTTTCTTCTTTGTACATTCCTATGTTGACAGGGACTGCAATTCATATATAATATCATTGAATACAAATAAGGCAGTCGGAGCATTAGATCCTTTTGACCACATTTCCTTATTATGTTAAATACCTTCACTCCCCTCATTTCTCCCCCTCCTGCCTCCCCACCATGCCCACTCCCCCTCCACTGCATCTCTGATCATCCCAGCCTCCTTTCCCTCCCCCTCGATGACACCCATTACCCCTCCAGTTCCAGATGTAGAGATCCACATGCCCTGAAAGGGCGTGCATCCCTGCTACACTTGGGTGCCGGGGGTGACTGGGTTGCCGTTGGTCACCTTGTGGTGGGGTTAGGGTGCAGTCCTAGGGCACAAAAGTAGGATCCTTAGTCATGATGTGCATTACCCATCTGTTCCACTTTATGGAACAGAGCTCTGAGTTATAATTCAGATTGTATGTGATTCTCTCTGACCTATGTATGTGGTTGACTATGTCCCTCCAGCCAGCTATCGTGGGAGTCATTGTAGAAAGCCAGCACTTTGTAATGGCCTTCTTAGAGGCAAGGAGAAATATTTTTATTTATTTATTTAGTTTTTGTTGACCGGGTAAGTGCACTAGACAAATCCTGCCTATTTTCAGGCACAACCCGGGAGAAGGGGATACAGATGAATGCCAAATGATTTTGAACCACACTAAGCTGTTGGTGGTATTTTTAGTGAATGAGGGAAATTTGGCCAGGACACCAGGGAAATTCCCCTACTTTTTTCGTTAAGTGCCATGGGATCTTTAACATCCACCTGAACTACCACCAATCCAGGCAGATGGGACCTCGGTTTAATGTCTCATCCGTAAGACGGCACCTCAGAAGTGCAGCACCCCTCAAAATATCCCAATGAGGTACCAGCTGTGAGGGTTTCTTAGTTCCCTCGGGAGTAAGTGCAGGATAAAAAATTCCCCAGATAGGAGTATCATGTGCCCGAAGAGCTCTTCAGCATATCTTGTAGACCCTGCAGGAATAGTTGCAACTTAGGACATGACCATAGTACACGGGAGTGATGAGCACTGGTTTCATCACATTGGCGCCAACACGCTGCTGTTCTGGTGGTGTGGTAATGAGAGGTTATAGCTGGGGTCCGGAAGAGTCTTATGAGCAGTTGTCAAGAGAACAGCTGCCAGGTGTGAGAGCAGGTAATTCTGGAAGTTGTGAGGCAGATGATGTCCTAAATCTGCGGGGTTAGTTGAGTGTCCAGTTCGGCACTCCACCGTTCCATTATTGACCTAGTGCTTTCACCAGTTGTCTCCATCAGGGATTTATAGAGGACCAAGATAGCATGTGGCAGCTCACTGGCATGGAACAATTGTTGTAGCATCTTTACCAGATGGGGATATTCTCCAAGGCTACGCACAACCAGTGGGAGCGTATCATAATAGTGTTGTAACTGTAGATATCGAAAGAAATCTACCTGTTGTAGGCTAAACACCCAACGAATCTCACTAAACGTCTTGAAATGGGCTCCCCTTAATAATTGTGTGAGTTCTGTGAGGTGGAGATGCCTCCAGTTATGAAAGGTATGATCGTTTAAAGCTGGGGCAAAATTCTCCAGGAACCCAATCAGGCATAGCAGTTTCAGGAATGGGATAAGCTGTAAGGATTTGCGGATGAAGTACCAGGTTCGAATTTGGTGTATAATCCAAGGGTTTGAGGTGATCTGCCCACTGGGGGTGGATTTTGGTACAGGGTGGTCCTTATTAGCTCAGATTGGGGCATTATACATTCCTCTGTCTCTCTCCAGAGAGCCGGAGTGGCCTCCATATATCGTTGGATGATAAAGGACAGGTGTGAGGCCCAGTTATATAGCTTAAGATTGGGGAGTGCAAGTCCCCCCAACGTTTTAGGTAGTGAGAGGGTACTTAGTTTGATTCTAGGGCATTTGTCTGCCCAGATAAACTTGGTGATGACCTCATTCCAGGATCGGAATAGTTTAGTCGGCAGGCTGAGGGGGACATTCTGGAAGAGATGAAGAGCCCTAGGGAGAACCACCATCCTCACCACCTCTACTCTCTGAATCAAGTTCAGAGGGAGAACATTCCATCTATCGAGGTCCTACTTCATTTGCGAGAAAAAGGGGTGATCATTATTTTGCATAGAATCCTCTGGTTTATGTGACAGGTAGATTCCCAGGTATTTCATTTTATCAAGATCCCAGCGAAATGGGTATCTCTCCCTGAATATTCGTGGGGGGTTGAAGTGGAAGACGAGAGCATCTGTCTTACCAGTGTTAAGCCAGTATCCTGAGTAGGCTCCAAATTACTCCAGGATGCGGAAGACTGCTGGTATGGATTGCGTGGGGTCTGTTAGAAATAGAAGCACATCGTCTGCATAGAGAGCTATACGATGTTCAGCTTCATCCACCTGAACTCCTGAGACTTCCGGGGCGAGTCTTATAGCCTGAGCCAAAGGTTCAATAAAGATGGCAAAGCTCAGAAGACAGGGGGCACCCCTGCCGTGTTCCCTTAAATAGAGGGAAATAATCTGAGTGGTGACCGGACACCTTGACACATGCCTGGGGAGAGGAGTATAGTGCCTGAATGGTGGCTATGAAAGGAGCAGGAAAACCCATTGTGGCCATAGTGGAGAAGAGGAAGGGCCAGGACACGCTATCAAAGGCCTTCTCAGCATCTAGGCTGAGAAGGACAGATGAATCTTTATGGGTCTGCATTTCATGGACTAGGTGCAGGGCTCTGCGGGTGTTATCTGAAGTAGATCTAGAGCTTACAAAGCCTGTCTGGTCCAAGTTTATCAGGGTGGGGAGGATAGCATTCACTTTTTGGGCCAGGATGGACCTAAGATATTTGTAGTCCATCTTGAGTACCGAAAGCGGCCTGTATGAGCTGCACTGAAGAAGGTCTATGTCGGGCTTAGGGATAAGCAAAATTGTCGCATAGGACTAGCTGGGGGGGGCCTTTCCCTGCACTACCTCGTTAAGGGCACTCAGCAGCAGATGGCTAATGGATTGGGTCACACATTTATAAAATTCTGCCCCATGCACACCCAGGCCCGAGACCTTCTTCTGCATCTTGGATCTAGCGATGGATGCTGCCATTTCTGCTGGGGTGATAGGGGCAAGCAGGTTATTCTGGTGTTCGACAGGGAGTTTGGGTAGGTCCAGGGTTGATAGGAAGGTATTAATGGCTGTGGAATCCACTGGCTGTTTTGGGGTATATAGGTCCCTGTAGTATTGACAAAAGCCCTGGGTAATATTTTTAAGTTGGGTATGGTGGGCACCTGTGAGTGGATCTTTTATTGCCACAATGGTGCACATTTTGTGCTGTTGACGTAAATGGTATGCTAGAAGGCAGGAGGCCCTCAGGCCTATTTCTCCATACCTTTATCTCAAGAACGCCAGTGCCAACTCTGTCTGCTGGATGCAGAGGGCGTCATGCTTATTCTTAGTCCATTTAATTTGTGCTAGTACTGAGTGATTGCCCTGCTGATGTGCCATCTGCAGAAATTGTAATGTATGTTCAAGCTGTGTTTGTTTCTCTCTGCATTTTCTCTTTGGCAAGTGTGGCCATGTGTTTTATTAGGTGGCCTCTCAGGACTGCCTTCAGGGTGTCCCACCATATAGTGGCAGGGATTTCCGGGTCTGAATTATCTTCGATAATTTCCATGATCCTCTCTTTAAGAAACTCTCAGAATAGTTCACTTTTTAAATGGGTTGGGTTAAACCTCCACCTAGTGTTGTGCCTCTCTGTGCTAAGGTCCCATGTGATTATCACAGGCGCATGGTCCACGTGAGCTGTGGCACCAACCAGGGAGCCCAGGCATTCCTTCTGTCTATAGCAGTGATCTACTTGGGTATAAGTACCATGGACCACTGAGTAATATGAGTATCCCCTGTCTCTTCACCACACATCCAGACAGCCCACCTTCCTAACAAACCTTTTGAAAAATTTGTGTGGGGGCAGGTTGTTTGACCCTAGATTCCCTAGTAGTATCCAGAGAGGGGCTCAGGGCAATGTTGAAATCCCCCACCAGAATCAAAGTCCCTTTGGTCATTTCGACCACCTTATCAAGCAGGAATTGGATTGTTGGAGAATTTGAGCCAGGCGGGAGGTATATGTTTGCTAATGTTACCTCCTGCTCTTCTAAGACCCCCTGCACAATTATCAACTGACCCTCCAGGTCTGACCGCTTCTTTAACATTTGGAAGGGAGTGTGGCCGGAAATGAGTATGGCGACCCCCCCCCTTCCTGCCCCCCAATGCGGAGGAGAAAACCTGCGTGAATCCCCTTCCCTTTAGTTTCTTATGTTTCTCAGGAGTCATATGCATTTCCTGCATATATACAATCTCAGCTGCAGAGTAATAGTTCTAGATCTCTTTATAGGGCTGCCTAGTCCATTCACATTCAGGGAATATACTTTCAAGTGTTTGCTAGCCATTTATAAAACATATCAATATAGAGTGTCTTATTCATCGTATCCAAGTCTGACTCTAATACAACCACTGCCAGTAATGTAGGAACCTTGTGACTGTCTACTAACATTCTAAGGTATGAGCCCTTTGGGCATGAACAGGACAGGGGGCCTAAGCAACAGGGCTTCCACAACTAGTGTCAATTGACATGAAATATTAACCTTTGTCGCTTTACCTTGTATTAAGGCAAAGTGTTCAACTGGTAAGCTTGGGAGGAAGATCTCCGCCAACCTTTGGTGGTTGCAGACAAATCTTAGGGCCAACTGGGCCACTAGAACTAACTTAAACCATCACCTAACCATGGAACTTCCATCAGTAGGGTCAATGCTCATGACCCCAAAGTAGGCTCAAGGCCTACTGTTGTATATCCCCTTTCAATGAGGGGACCTCGTAACACGTTTAGTGTTAATGGGTAAAAGGGTAGAGGGTATCGGGATGTCTATAGCTCCCATAGTCGTCCCCTTTATTCCAGCGGTGTACTTTGAGAGAGGGATGGGGAGGAATGTATCACTGAGTTCTGTTGTCTGCCAGTTCAGCAGTGAGGAAAGGGAGGGGCAGCCGAGGGCCCATATCTAGCTGGGTGTCCCCCCCAATAAAAACAGGGCCAAGGCCAAAAGTGACCCCATCTTCCAGAGCGTGGGGGTCCCACCCATGGCTTGATCTCATCTGGGACCAAACACCCCTGCCCCCCTCCCCCCGAAGGTGCGGGAGGGGCCCCACACCTCACTCAGGAGTGGAGCTCCACCTTCCTCGTGATGCAGGAGCCCAAGACAGTAAACATGTGGGCAGTAAATGTTTGTTGGACAATGAGTTACATTCCCTGACCTGCCCTGCCCACCCCCTGAATGCGTCACCTTTCCTTTAGTTAGACATTGGCATGCACTGTTAATGGACGCTGTCCCAGTCTGATAGATAAAAAGCTGTGGATCCCTTACCATTAGGGACTGCCATTTTGAGCAACCGGGTAAGTCCAGTATGGGCAGATGGGATCCTGATAAAGAAAGGTCAGAAATAATCTCCCTCAGAGTGAGGGAGGGTCTGTGTCAGAAGGGTGAAGTAACACATGGGTGAGTGGGGATTGAGAACTTAGTAAAATTAGTGACAAGGAGACAGAGCGCTTGGGAAATAGAGTGAAGGAGTTCTGATTATAAGCAAGAAGAAATTAGTAAAGACTGGGACTTATCTGAACAGTTGTTCATTGATCTCCTGGCGTGCCTGGAGAAAGTCCATAAGTCCATCCATGGGGTCTTTGATGGGGAGGGAATGCATCTAGCACCATATCTAATTGTAGCATGGGGTTATAAAGTATTTTGAAATGTTCAGTTCTGTCCCCTGACCCCCCTCCTTGTAGACCATGAAAGTCCTGCAGAATAGCTAGCCATTACATTGAGCAGTCCTCATCGAGGTGGTTTGGGACTAGCCGGCGTTGCAGAGGGCCTCGCGGTGGATGTTGTCTGTGCCTGCCTGCGCAGTGTGTTCGTGATCTGCTGAACAGCCTCCCTCCCTTGTCATCTGCAGGTGTCACGTTGCAGTGAGTTCCACACTCGCTGAGACAATTTAGAGGCAATTGTTGGTTTCTGTGCAGTTTGCCCCTGGGATACCTCTATAGTTCTTGTTTTTAAATCATCGGATGCCTCCGCTGCAGTCTTATAAGTCTGGGCCCCCTCGGGAAAGAGCACTGTCAGATGTGCTGGATACGGCATTCTGAAGTGGAGCCCCACTGCTTTCAAGGCCCTCAGCACCAGAACATATTGCTTGCGGCGATTCATAATCTCAGGGGCACAATCATTCTCCAGGTAGAGCCTCTGTGATTGAAATAATACTGTGCCCTGTTTCCATGCTGAGTGTAGCACTGTTTCTTTTTCCTGAAAGCATAGAAAACGCACCAGGATCGTTCAGGGGTGAGCTCCAGCTGCCGGTTTTGGGCCTAGAGTACGATGAGCCCTCTCTATTTCCATCATAAGGGTTTCTGATGTGCTGATTGTGTCCTGAAGTAGCTTTTTTATGAATCCATGCATATCGGAGCCCTCTGTTCCTTCTGGTACACCTGAATGGTGGATATTATTTTGCCGATTACAGCTCTCGGTGTCCTCAGCCCTCGCTTGCAGCCCCTGAACAGTCTGGTATAATTGCAAAACAGCTGCTCGGTGCTGTCTACTCTCCGGTCTACTTCTGTGACCTGGGTCTTGAGTGCCTTGTGTTGCTTCTCTAGCTTGGATATGTCAGTGCGGTGCGCAGTGGCCGTTGATTGCATTTTTTTCCTGAAGTCCCGTAATTCCAAAAGCATTAGGGACATCTGCCTTTGTAAGGTTGTCAGGGGTAGTTGTTTTGACCATGACTTGCCGTGGCGCAACAAGACCAAGGCCTGTGAGCCCTCGCTGCCCAAGTCCCCCTCTGAGAATCCACCTTCATCCCCACTCCTCATCCAGTTTTCATCGCCTGCTCACCTCTCTCTTTAGCATTGCTATAGTCCTCCTGTGTTTCCGGAGTAGAGTTGTTCGATGAAAGCAGTAATTTTAGAGGAATGACTCGGGGTGAGTTGGAAGCCTATTAGATTAGGCTGCCATTAGGGGCATGACGTCACCAGAAGTCCACGGACCAGTCCTCTTCAATGTCTTCACAAGTGACATTGCAGAAGAACTGGAAAGGAAAGTATGCCTCTCTGCACCAAGATCTGTAACAAGATAGATATTCCAGAAGGGGTGGAGAGAATGAGTAGGGACCTGAGAAAACTCAAGGAGTGGTCAAGGGTATGGCAGATGGGTTTCAATGGGGAAAAGTGCAAACATCATGCACCTAGGGCATAGAAACCCAGGCGCGGCGATAAAATGGAGGGAGCGGTACTGACAGTAACAAAGCAGAAAAGAGACCTTAGAACTATCATGTTTGATGACCTCAGGGTGGTGTGGCAGTGCAGCAAGGCAGTAGGCAGGGCCAGTGGGATGCTCAGGTGCATAGGGAGGGGAATCACCAGCAGAAGAAGAGAGGTGGTGTTACCACTGTATCGATCATTGGTGAGAACCCACCTGAACTACTGTGTTCAGTTCTGGAGACCACATCTGAGGAAAGACACAAAGAAGGTACAGCCTGTCCTGAGGAGGACAACTAAAATGGTACAGGGGTTGCATCATAAGCCTTATGAGGAGAGGCCGAGAGATCTTAATACGTACATCTTGGAAGAGAGGAGTGCCACGATTGAGACCTATAAGTACCTCACAGAGGTGAACAAGGTACAGGAGGGGCTAATTTTTCAAAAGAGAAGATGCACCAGGATAAGAGGTCATGCAATGAAGCTAGAAGGGAGTAACTTAGGAGGTATGAGAGGAAGTACTTTTTCAGTGAAAGAGTGGTGGATGCCTGGAAGTCTTTCAGCGGAAGTGGTGGGAGCAAAAACAGTGGTGGACTTCAAGCATGCATATGATAGGCACAAAGTGAATCTTAGTATGAAAACGGGGGAAAGTAGCTAGATATCAGGTAGGGTCTGCAGTGACAGTATAGGCAGGGACAAATTGGGCAAAATGCATGGCCCAAGTGGTCCTTAGGTGCCATCAAATTCTATTTCTATTTCTTGGACCATTTTACCACTCTCCTTATGTTCTCCCTTAGTGCCCTAATCCCCTCCTCGGTGTTCACCCTTGTGCAGATCTTCATGTTGTCTGTGAAGAGCCAGATCTTCCCCTGTATGCCTAACCATATATCTCAAATGAATATGTTGAAGAAGACAGGGTCCAGGACTGTGCCTATGGTACCCCACTTATAACATCTCTTAACATCTGAGAATATGTCATTTACCACTGACCTCTGAGTACTTCCCCTCAGCCAGTTCTCAAAACAAGTGGATGTCTGTTCTTCCACACCTAGGTCCCTCAGTGTTTTGACCAGCCTCTTGTGGGGGACTGAGTCAAAGGCGTTGCTGAAGTCCATGTACAGCATGTCGAATGCCTGTCTTTTGTCAGCCATCCTAGTCAGCCCGTCAAAGAACTCTACTAGGTATGTATGGCTTTAACTGGTGCAGATCATGAGGCAGAATTCCAGTGTCCTCCTTCAGTGCCTCCTGCTTCTGGGAAAAAGGGCACCTCCTTCCACCTTATGACTGACCCCAGGTGACCCGGGGGAAGGGATGTCATGTAGGAAGGAATGGTACCCTCTTACAGAGTGGCCTTATACTGATAAGCACTTGCCCATATAGCATGTTATGCAGAAGTATCACATGCCCAGAGTGGGGCCAGCATGGAAATTCCGAAGGAGGGGTGGGGATCACCCATCCCTCCAATGGTCCTGATAGATGCATTGCTGTACCCTTTCACAGAAGCATGCCCCATGGGTGGATAAAGGGTGGGGCTATGGGAAGAAAAATAAGGCGTGCACTTTGGAGAGATGATGTCTCCTCATCCCAACACACCCTGGGCTACCTGACCTGCTCCTCCTCGCTGGCTCCTCCCTCTGGTATCCCAGTCACATTGAGCGACGTATTTTCATTGGAGACCTGGTCCCCCTCCAAGCCGCAAGTTACCTGCCCGGGGGCAAGAGTTTGAAGTGAATGAAGGCAGGAATGGAGTGTTGAACCCTAGGGGTTCTCGAGTGGGAAAGGGATGCTGAGGGTGATGGAAGATGATTTCGAGGGCTGGCCCAGAAGTGCTAGAAAAAGAAAGTATTAAAGTCATTAAAAAGACTATTTAGCAAGAAAGTGAGAGCAGCAGCAAAGCACATCCTGTCAGCTTGAGTGTCTCTCTGTGGAGTGGTACTCAGTGCAGGCAGGTCACATGGTTATGCTCTAACCAGCTTTCTGAGCAGGCCAGGGATTGGCTGACACAATCATGCAAGACCTATAAATCTCATCACAGACTATTGGTCAAATACCTTGAATATGCACTACTATTCAGGTACTTGCTGAATACACTTAGTATTTTAGGTCTGATTCTAATTTGACGCACACCCCTATCATCAGTACTTCAACAGTTGACAGTGCCACCGCCAGTCTTGCTCTACACTCTTTGTAATGGGCCCCTTACAATTTACTGCAGTTCCTTACTTTTTGAAAAACATATACAACAACTGACACCTTTAGCCTTTCTTACATGCCATAATCTTTTATGTTGTACATCCTATACCTGAAATCAACTATTGTTTTGTGTATGTTCATTGTGATAAATGAAGAAACATAAAGTAAAAAAAAAAAGATAAAAACTAGTTCTGACTACAGCTATGACCTGATCCCCAAAATACAGCCTTTGATCAAATAACATCACGTGATGCACTGGTATGGCCCCAATAGACACTCCACAAAAAAGAGAGAAAGCTAGTTTTTTTTTAAATAGTAACAAAGGGATATGGTGAGAAAGCAGTAGGTGTTGGTGAAAAGGGACAAGCATACGGGACCAACTAGTCTTTTCCTTACCCCATATGTCCTTGCTTTCTTATGAAAATGGAAAGTTCAAACCACGAGTCAAACTCCCTGGTCATATGACCTGAGTCTATCAGCAGTGGGCCTGTCTCATCAGTGTTGAACCTCAGCAAACAGTGAGACATCCAGGTCCAATTTTTGCTCATGTAGCTGGGGAAATGAGAAACAAGTAAGCTAGCCTCAACAGGAAAAGAGCGATACCACTGTGTCTCATCAGTATTATGGTGGTAATCCAAATTATGCCACCCAGCCATCGCCCCAAAGGCAGCAGGTAAATGCTGAGCAAAACAAGACCCAGTACTGAGCCCTGTGGCATGCCAAGGTCTATGCAGCTTGTGGGAAAGAACAATTTTTTAACACAGTAACTGTAAGCAACCATTAGGGTAAAAGTGGAATCAGTCAAGGTCTGGTCTACCCATATATTGCCAGATGCACGCAGTGATAATCCAATGACTCAGGGCATCAAATACTGCAGAAAGATCTTTAGCTAAATGAACAATTGCCCTTTGTTCATTACCTTAATCAGTAGAACCCAGTCTTGAAACTCGATATTTACTTGTGCTTGGCACCATGGTGTTGGTCAAGCATTCTGTGATTCCTTGTGGGCAGTCTCAACTTCCTTCCCTTTGGGTCCATGGAGTCTATAGAGCAGTGGGGATGCAACACTCTCAGAATCCTTGAGGGGGCCTCGTGCAATCTGTATACTCTTTATAATGTATGTTAGAACGCTGTTAACCTTAGGAAATCATCATTTCCTAAGGTTGTTAACCTATCGATGTGACGTAGATATGTTGTTAACCTATCGAGTCTCGTCACATCGATAGGTTAACAACAGCGAGTGGTCTCGCGATGTGCGCCGCTTTTTTCGGCTAACGGAAACCGACTGAAGGAAACCGACGGGAAGGGACTACGCAGCGCGGTGACTTTTAAAAAACGTAAGTCTTTTTTTGATAGTGGGACCAACACTATAAAAAATAATGTATGGTCCCTCTATCGGCAACCGGTCAATTTTAACCGTCTCGAGGTTGCCATGGCGACGTAAACCTCTCGAGCTTCGCTCTCGAGGTTTACATGGTCACCCTGGCAACCTCTCGACTGTTAACTGACCGGTTAACGATAGAGGACCATACATTATCCTCTATATGTTGTGAACTGAGGACAGTCCAGAATGATATGGGTGACCACGCAATGTCCGGCCCTTCAGATCAGGTACTACACTGGTTGAGTACATTAGACAGTGGGAGGAGGGTGGAACAAAAACCAGAGGATAAAAGCGCCCAGTTGACAGATGATGCTACCGCACTACCTAAGTCACTGCCCTAGTGCCTCCTCCTCCTCCTGCTCCCTCCCAGCAAAGTCCCAAACTCGAGTAAGCCTGGGTAGGGTATTCACAAAACCCTGGGAGCACAGTGGGTGGTGGGGGTGGGGGTTACTTTGGGAAAAAGACAAAAAAAGAAAGAAACAACTGGATATTGTATTCCTTGTCTTGCCAGACATGTTGGGCTGGTAGTATAGCCTAGAGGTTAGAGTAACAAGTTGTGAATGAACTTGGTGCATCAGAAGACTTGTGTTTGTTTCCCACAAACTCCACTTGTGCTCTTTGTAACTGTAAGTCACTTAATCAGCCCAAAGCTCCCAAACTGCCCCTGAAAACAGGCACTTGTGGCTAGTGGACCTTACCTGATTAACAAAGAATAAACAAATAAACAATAAATACATAAAGTTGCCTAGACCCTGAGGGTTGCTAGCTCCCCCCCCCCGGGTTCTTTATAAGAGCATTTTATCTTACAGCATCTACATTACACAGGAATAGCCATTAATTTGTTTATTTATGACTCTGATTACTGGATAGGTACACTGATCCCAGGGACCGTTTACAGGAACGACCTGGGCCATAACAATGGAACAGGATGTAACAATAGAGCAATCAAAATGCAATATACAATAGAACATTAAAAACACAGAGTAGTACAGTGATGACAAAATAATACAGGAGAAATACAACAAATGGACTATTTATTTATTTAGTTTTTGTTGACCGGGTAAGTGCACTAGACAAATCCTGCCTATTTTCAGGCATGACCCGGGGGAGGGGGATACAGATGAATGACAACTGACCTTAAACCAGATTAAGCTGTTGGTGGTATTTTTAGTGAATGAGAGAAATTTGGCCAGGACACCGGGGAAATTCCCCTACTCTTTTCGATAAGTGCCATGGGATCTTTAACATCCACCTGAACTACCACCAATCCAGGAAGATGGGACCTCGGTTTAACATCTCATCCGAAAGACAGAAGACCATAGCAACATTAGGTACAGAAACAATGGCAAGGTTCACTATGTGCCACACTCCTCCCCCCCTACTCCTTTCCACTTTACCCTGATCCTGCCATACAGACTCCCCCACCTGTACTTGCCCTCTTTCCTCTTAGCTTTCAACCCCTCTGAAAATTATTGCACATATGACCAGAATTGTATATGCTACCTAATGTACATGACAAAGCCTATGGCTGCTGTGAATTTTCTTATTTGTTATTGTCCTTGACTGTGTTCTGTTCTCATTTTTTTTTTTTTTTTTTTTGACGTGGAACCTTTGTAAAAGAGCCTTGGCTCAAAGGTGTCTTCCGAAATCATAAATAAATTAAAATACATAAAAACTTAGATACACAGGCAAATATACACAGAACAGTGAAGTAGTTAGTTTTATTTGTTCAACTCATAGAGAATGACTGAAAGTGCAAATAACTACAAAGTGTACAATTTGTGTGCAAAAACAGCAGGGGGGGGGGGGTCAGGTGGATGAATCCAGGGTGCACCACTATGAAGAATCAAAGTACCACTAGACCATTAAGGATGAGTCCTGAAGGGCACTCATATTCCTTCTCCTAATTTTCCTCGTTAGGAATGCAAATTTACCCATGGAATATATGATAGTTTGGTCCTCAGAGGAAAGAAAAACCTTAATGAGCTCTGTCTCACTGGATGTTGCTATTCCAGTGTTTAATGGAAATAACCATTTGTGCCTAATTTTAGTGTACCAGGGACACCTCAGGAAAACATGGGCTAAGTCCTCCCTCTCTCCCTGTTCACAGGCACAGAGCATATCCTCAGGATTACTAGAGTTCTTATATAAAGCATTTCTGACATTAGATTCAAACAGTTCATGCCTGAATCTTGTATATGTTTTACGAATATCTGGATTTTCCAAAACATCGAGATAAAATCAATATGCATGGTTATCAATACTGTGGGAGTACCATTTAGAATATTTTGAAGTAGCAATACATGCCAAATCCAACTCTCTATGGAACTGTACCATTTTGTTTTTTACATAAACTTTATATTTCTCGCTGATACTCACACACTGGTGTCTGTTTCAGCAGAAAAGACAACAAATATTTATCAAGGGAATTATACAGGTAGGAGAGCCAGGTCAACTGCTTATGTTGGCATTGTGCCCAAACCTCTTTCTACATTAAACATATCTTAGCCCATCTTCCCTTCGGCAATCTTAAAATCCTGATCCAGAAATTAATTAAGCTAGAATCAGCCAGTGCCTGCAAGTTGGGAATTCCCAATTCCACTCTTAGAAAATAGGCTGGCGTGGATCTTTGACAACCAGTAACTTTCCTCAAAAGTTTATTGGCTGGTATTTCTAGATGGTCTAATGGTTTTAACCCCCCCAAATTTCTACCCCGTATAGGGATTGTGTTTTGTACTTTGCCTGTAAGGTGGATAAAAGAGGTCTAAGTGAATATCCACCACAGGCATGGTTAAATTTAGCCAAGGCCCCTATTGTTTTATTAGTTTTAGGAAGTATATGATCACGATGTCTACACCAAGATCCACTGCTGAAATATAATGAACCCAAGTACATATATGATGAAACTTTCCAAATAATCTTCTACCAATTTCCACCTCTATCTGTTGATTCTGGCACCATACACCATTACTTTTGTTTTACTAAGATTGATTTTCAATGATAGGGACTCAGACACAGTTGACAAAAGGTCTAGTGTCTTCTGAAGCCCTGAAACTGAAAGAGAGCACAATACAAGGTCGTTGGCATAAGCAAGTGCAGAGCAGACATTTGTACCAATTTTAAAACACTGAAGTAGCTACAACAATGTTGGCAATGTTGATTGCTAGCCCACAGCATAAGAAATCTTACCCCAACCTGACAATTGTCAACAATAAGGACGTGCCCCTTGAACAAGTACATAGCTTCAAGTACCTTGGGGTATACATCGAAGACACCCTTTCATTTGCGCAGCACATTGATCAGGTTGTCAAAACAATCAATGCCAAACTGGGTGTCCTATACAGGCACAAACAATACCTAACACCCTCTGCCCTCTGATTATCTGTCTCCAGCTCCATTCTGTCAATAATTGACTATAGCTTGGTGGTCTATGAGGCTGCTGCAGACACAGCACTTAAGTGAGTCTCTACTGCCCTTAATAAGGCCTGAAGATTAACCTTGGGTGCTGACAACCGGTCACACACATGCTCACTCTATGAACTCACTAACTAGTTGAAGCTCAACCACATCATAAAGTACTAGACGTGCATTCTGAGCAAGAAAATCCTACTGGGAAAAGCTCCCCCCCACTCTCAAAGGCTTGGTGCAGGCTTCTCACTCCTCCTACCACACCACAGGTATGACTCGCTCTTCACTAGCCATCCCATTTAGAAAAACATCTCTCGGACAAAGGTCCTTTGGTTTTAGGGCACCCCAGTGGCTAAATGAGAGCCCAGCACACATCACTACTTCTCCCAGATTTCCTGCATTTAAATTAGATCTGATGCAGTATCTCACTACTGCTAGTACCTGTTTATTTATTTATTTAGCTTTTGTTAACCAGGTAAGTACACTAGACAAGACAATTGCCTATTTTCAGGTACGACCCGGGAGAGTACAGGAATTACAGATTTCATACATAAGACGACATGGTACAGATTAGAAACAGGTTACCAGTCATGTGAGGACAACATGATACAGATTAAAACAGTTTATTAATCTTAGTAAGGCATAGTTTTATACAGTATGTACACAACAGAATAACACATGCAGCAACTAAGAGCAGTACCAGAGGTACAGTTAGAAATGCAGCAGATACAACACTATTCACAACTTAAGACCTCAGTGAGTCAAGTCTTTTGTCCAGGAATACCTCCAGGGGAGAGGAGTGCTGTGATAGATCCCGTGGGTTTGGGGCAACCACATGCCGAAGAAAGTTTAAGGTAGTTCCATAGGGTGGAGCGAAGGCACACCTGTGAGTGGGAGGAGCGGACCTGGGCAGAGAAAGCGTTCCATAGTCTGGGAGCACACGCAGCAAAATCTTGACCTCCCATTTGAGTCCGTGTAGCCGGTATCTTAAGGATGGAGTGCCCCTGAGACCTGAGGGAATAGGATGAGGAGGTAGCCAGAAAGAGGAATTTCGCCAGCCCTGGAGGGGTGCCAGTGCCAAGGACCTTTCCTGTGAAGCACCCTAGGACAAAGTCTATGTGATTTGAGGGGGAGAGCCAGTTTAGCCTACTATAAAGGTCACAATGGTGGGTGAGACGGAGGGCAGCCAGAGCGAAGCAGCAGACATTGTTGTAGGCAGTAGACCACCTAGAGAAGTGGACTTTGGAGGAGCGGGCAAACAAGAGGAGCCCATAGCAGACAAGGAGAATCCCTCTGGCAAGAAAGCACAGAGCTGCAGGAGTAAGATTGCTTTTGATCCTGTAGGCAGACCCAGTTTGCAGTTGACAGTCTTGCATGTATTCTGAATATGGCAGCCAAGGTCAAGCTGCGGGTCTAGTGTCACCCCAAGGTATTTAAAGTTGTCAGTAACGGGGATCGGGACCCCGTTGGTATCAGAAACACATAACGGAGCAGGGGAGGCCTTAATCTTGGCCGGAGACCCAAAGAGCATGGCCTGGGTTTTTTTAAGATTAAGAACCAACCCGTGGGACGAGATCTAGGACTGAATGTTCCCCAAGTCCTCACTCAGGTGGCGATGTATGACCTCTATCTCCGGGGAGTGAGTCAGGATGACCAGGTCATCTGCATAGAGGATTGGCTTACACTGAACAGCGGCAGCAGAGAGATTGTTCACAAAAATGGAGAAGAGCAGGGGCCCCAGAACAGAGCCTTGAGGGACACCCATGGTAACAGGAATAGTGCCCCAGAGCAGGTAATTCACACAGTCCACTATGACAAGTACTTGGATGGGGGTGCCACTCCCATTTCATTGATCTAACACTAGCTTCCTGTCCTATGCACTTATCTTTTCACTTATCCCTCCTGGGCCTTTTGCGTTATCTGCTTCTGCTCTCATCGCCTATTGCCCCAGCCCTGCACTAACCCTACCTTGTTTCTTCCTCCCAATACTAGACAATGCCTGTACCCAGGTGGCTCTGCCCTGCACTAACCCTGCCTTGTTTCTTCTCCTAATCCTAACAGTGCCTGTACTCGGGTGGCTCTGCCCTGCCCTAACCCTGCCTTGTTTCTTCTCCTAATCCTAACGATGCCTGTACTCAGGGGGCTCTGCCTGCACTAACCCTGCCATGTTTCTTCTCCTAATCCCAACAGTGCCTGTACTCAAGTGGCTCTGCCCTGCACTAACCCTGCCTTGTTTCTTCTCTTAATCCAAACAATGCCTGTACTCAGGTGGCTTTGCTCTGCACTAACCCTGCCTTGTTCCTTCTCCTAATCCTAACAGTGCCTGTACTCGGGTGAGACTGCCCTGCACTAACCCTGCCTTGTTCCTTCTCCTAATCCTAACAGTGCCTGTACTCGGGTGGCTCTGCCCTGCAATAACCCTGCCTTGTTTCTTCTCCTAATACCAGACAATGCCTGTACTCAGGTGGCTCTGCCCTGCACTAACCCTGCCTTGTTTCTTCTCCTAATCCCAACAATGCCTGTACTCGGGTGGCTCTGCCCTGCACTAACCCTGCCTTGTTTCTTCTCCTAATTCTAGACAATGCCTGTACTCAGGTGGCTCTGCCCTGCACTAACCCTGCCTTGTTTCTTCTCCTAATCCTAACGATGCCTGTACTCAGGGGGCTCTGCCTGCACTAACCCTGCCATGTTTCTTCTCCTAATCCCAACAGTGCCTGTACTCAAGTGGCTCTGCCCTGCACTAACCCTGCCTTGTTTCTTCTCTTAATCCAAACAATGCCTGTACTCAGGTGGCTTTGCTCTGCACTAACCCTGCCTTGTTTCTTCTCCTAATCCTAACAATGCCTGTACTCGGGTGACTCTTCCCTGCACTAACCCTGCCTTATTCCTTCTCCTAATCCTAACAATGCCTGTACTCAGGTGCTCTGCCCTGCAATAACCCTGCCTTGTTCCTTCTCGTAATCCTAACAGTGCCTGTACACGGGTGGCTCTGCCCTGCACTAACCCTGCCTTGTTCCTTCTCCTAATCCTAATGATGCCTGTACTCGGGTGACTCTGCCCTACACTAAGCCTGCCTTACTCCTTCTCCTAATCCTAACAATGCCTGTACTCAGGTGGCTCTGCCCTGCACTAACCCTGCTTTGTTTCTTCTGCTAATCCTAACGATGCCTGTACTCAGGTGGCTTTGCTCTGCACTAACCCTGCCTTGTTCCTTCTCCTAATCCTAACAATGCCTGTACTCGGGTGGCTCTGCCCTGCACTAACCCTGCCTTGTTCCTTCTCCTAATCCTAACGATGCCTGTACTCAGGTGGCTCTGCCCTACACTAACCCTGCCTTGTTTCTTCTCCTAATCCTAACAGTGCCTGTACTCGGGTGGCTCTGCCCTGCACTAACCCTGCCTTGTTTCTTCTCCTAATCCTAGCAATGCCTGTACTCAGTGGCTCTGCCCTGCACTAACCCTGCCTTGTTTCTTCTCCTAATCCTAACGATGCCAGTACTCAGGGGCTCTGCCTGCACTAACCCTGCCATGTTTCTTCCCAATCCCAACAGTGCCTGTACTCAAGTGGCTCTGCCCTGCACTAACCCTGCCTTGTTTCTTCTCCTAATCCAAACAATGCCTGCACTCAGGTGGCTCTGCTCTGCACTAACCCTGCCTTGTTTCTTCTCCTAATCCTAACAATGCCTGTACTGGGTGACTCTGCCCTGCACACCTGCCTTATTTCTTCTCCTAATCCCAATAATGCCTGTACTCAGGTGCTCTGCCCTGCAATAACCCTGCCTTGTTCCTTCTCGTAATCCTAACAGTGCCTGTACTCGGGTGGCTCTGCCCTGCACTAACCCTGCCTTGTTCCTTCTCCTAATCCTAATGATGCCTGTACTCGGGTGACTCTGCCCTGCACTAACCCTGCCTTATTCCTTCTCCTAATCCTAACAATGCCTGTACTCAGGTGGCTCTGCCCTGCACTAACCCTGCTTTGTTTCTTCTGCTAATCCTAACGATGCCTGTACTCAGGTGGCTTTGCTCTGCACTAACCCTGCCTTGTTCCTTCTCCTAATCCTAACAATGCCTGTACTCGGGTGGCTTTGCCCTGCACTGACCCTGCCTTGTTCCTTCTCCTAATCCTAACGATGCCTGTACTCAGGTGGCTCTGCCCTACACTAACCCTGCCTTGTTTCTTCTCCTAATCCTAACAGTGCCTGTACTCGGGTGGCTCTGCCCTGCACTAACCCTGCCTTGTTTCTTCTCCTAATCCTAGCAATGCCTGTACTCAAGTGGCTCTGCCCTGCACTAACCCTGCCTTGTTCCTTCTCCTAATCCTAACGATGCCAGTACTCAGGGGGCTCTGCCTGCACTAACCCTGCCATGTTTCTTCTCCTAATCCCAACAGTGCCTGTACTCAAGTGGCTCTGCCCTGCACTAACCCTGCCTTGTTTCTTCTCTTAATCCAAACAATGCCTGTACTCGGGTGGCTTTGCTCTGCACTAACCCTGCCTTGTTTCTTCTCCTAATCCTAACAATGCCTGTACTCGGGTGACTCTGCCCTGCACTAACCCTGCCTTATTCCTTCTCCTAATCCTAACAATGCCTGTACTCAGGTGCTCTGCCCTGCACTAACCCTGCCTTGTTTCTTCTCCTAATCCTAACGATGCCTGTACTCGGGTGGCTCTGCCCTGCACTAACCCTGCCTTGTTCCTTCTCCTAATACCAGACAATGCCTGTACTCGGGTGGCTTTGCTCTGCACTAACCCTGCCTTGTTTCTTCTGCTAATCCTAACGATGCCTGTACTCGGGTGGCTTTGCTCTGCACTAACCCTGCCTTGTTCCTTCTCCTAATCCTAACAGTGCCTGTACTCGGGTGGCTCTGCCCTGCACTAACCCTGCCTTGTTTCTTCTCCTAATCCTAACAGTGCCTGTACTCGGGTGAGACTGCCCTGCACTGACCCTGCCTTGTTCCTTCTCCTAATCCCAACAGTGCCTGTACTCAAGTGGCTCTGCCTGTTGAACTGTACGTTTTTTATTTACCCTTTTGAGCCCTAAATTAGACCTTAACCCTTCTCTGATTCAATTGTAACAGAATCACCTCCTGCACTTGAATTGTGTATCATAACTGTAGCTGCATTTTTGTGTTGTCCCTAATGTACATATTACTATGTTTTTGAGAACCTTAGTCACAGCGTTTTACTTGCTGTATTAATCTTGTTTCCTGATCTTGATGTGGAACCTTTGAAAAAGAGCATTGTGCTCAAAGGTTATTTCCGAACTATGAAATAAAAAAAAAGTAAAAAAAGCTACACATACAAAGTGTCTAGTAGCCAGGGCCGACTAGAGGGGAGGGAAGGAGAAGATAGAAGTTACCCATTAAGGTATTTCATTTTCAACAAACACACACACACCACAACAGTTTCAAAGGACTATACTTCTTGTGCTTCCATTTCCCCCACACTCCAAAGCACAATGACAAAGATCAACAAAAGTGTTGAGAGGCATTTAAATAATATCCCCAAGTGTAAAACAAGGCACACGGCCCTAACCATCTGTGTTCAGGGTGTGTGTGTGTGTGTGTGTGTGTGTGTGGGGGGTAATATCCATTATAGCTTAGAAGGTGTTTTCAGGTCTAGGAGGGTTGGCAGTGCACATTTAATGGTTTATACAATTAATCTACCCAGAGACACAGCAGCTCTTTTATTTAATTTCTTAAATGTTCACTCCAAGAACAATCCTAAAAAAGAGATTTCCTCTCATTTCCACAAGGGTGATGGGACTGGGTTAAGAGGCAGACAAACATACAAACAGTCACACAATCGTGCATTCAGTTGCATAAATATATTAAAAACAATGGCAAGGTTCATTAAATAATTTAAAAACAGTAGCTTTAAACAGTGCCAACTAGTCATGTTTCAGATTTCTTGAGGCAAAACTTTCCAGGAAACAGCAGCAGAAAATTCAAAAGCTCTCAGCCGAGGCCTTCAGGGGAATACAGTACTTTTGCTTCCACCCTCATTTTAGAGCTAGGACTGACGCATAAGGAGTTCAAGTCGCTTGCTCATGGTCACAAAGCGTGTAAGTAGCAGTGGTGGAATTTGTACCTGGGATCTCTTTGTTGGCAGTTTCATGCTCTAACCACTGGACTTCCCTGCCTTGCTAATATATACATATTTATTACAATCCGAAAGAGAGATTCAGAAATGTCACTGCAAATGAGGCATTTATAAGCTTGATAAAGGGCAGACCCTCAAAGTAGTACACACCATATACTCACCGACTACCCTTTGAAAATTCAACGAATAGCTATCTGCATAACATGAACTCAGTGGCTTTCACAATGATGAAGCAGACAATTACATGTTGTTCAAGCAGTTATCAAGATAGACATCTGAAAAGAAAAATGATAACAAAAGAGAGTCATTTAGGGGGTAGGTAATGGGGACAACTTGAGTGTTGTGATTTAGCATACAATACTAAAGGTCTTTATTCAACAGCTATTAAATATTCTTTAAATGGTGTTTGCACAGGATAACATTTCAATGGAGTATTTTTTAAGGGAGGTCTACAATACCTTATTAATGGCCATATGCTGTCATATACAATTCAGCTATAATAGATGACTGAGGGATAGTTAATCACCCTCCTGTAGTAATTAACAGTGTGAGGCAAAGCTGAGTGCTGTTGCCCTGGGAGGGAGATTAACAGGGGTCACCTAACCCTGTCCTGTGGCATGCCTTATTGCTATTAGTAGAGAAAAACAAAAAAGAATGTTTTTTTTTTTAACATTTTAAGTAAAAAAAAAAAAAAATCACATAGCATATGTCAATAGGTGGCATCCAACAAGAAGGTTGCCAGAGGTTAACGTAATCCCTTTAGAAAGTCGTCTGATAATCAGATAGTCAGATTACCAACTGTTGTTTTATAATTTAGGTTTGCCATAAAATATCAACTCTACGCTGGCCCAGTGGTGCTGAGGTTTGAGGCGCTGGATGCCACACATCGCGCCATGCCGGTGATCCGGGTTCAGGAATGACCTCAGATCGTCTGGGTGCCGGCTTGAGGGGGACAGGTGGAGCAGGATCAAGCACCTAACGGAAGATCTCCTCTCCTGGGGTGATTGCTGCCCCTCCACCTTGTACTTCTGCTGCCATCGGGTGGTGGTCCGGTGGCAGGGGGCAGCGAATCGGGAGGGCATCTTGGAATGCAGAACATGCATGCAGTCACACACATGCATGCATGTCCAGGACTGAAGGCAGGCAAAAATGGCAAAAAACACATAAAATACACAATGAAAAAAATGTCAACTCTATAGCACCAATGCTACTATTTCTTTGTTCTGTGTTGTGCTAGCATCCAGGGCATTAAATCGCCAGCAGCATTGCAACTTTTTTCCCCTTTCTCCCTCAAGGTAGGAAAGCTTTATATAGTAAATGAGAAAAAACTTCAAACAACATGAAGTCTTGCTGTATTCAGACATAATGCAGTTATCCCCAGCACTTGAACTGCCCATGCCCCGGACAGGAAAGGGTTAACTCCACGCAGAAGCATGAAACGTTGAGCTCGAGCTCGGTTTTCAAACCTCTGTCTGTGGTACTTCCCAATGTAACTGTCAGATTCTTTACTCCGCCTAACATAAAAGTCGCTCCGGAGATTTCCTCTGCTCGGTTCAGTAAAAGTGAAGCATTCGGTTTTAAACCAATTCTTTTATTGTTTTACAGATTTCCAGCCTCTGTCTACGGTACAGGTCGTGTAGTAGATAGGTAGTGACTGTATTTATTTTAAACAACTTGTGGAAATTGTTTGTTTCGTTTCGGTCAGTCCGGTTAGGTACCAACCTTGTGTTTTCTTCTAATTTTAAGTAAAAATTTTCTGGGATTAGAGTGGTGTTCCGGTACTGATCGGTCTCAAAAGAACCAGGCTTTTTCTCTGTGCTTTTCAAACCCGTGACATGGTTGTTACCGATCGGTTGGTATTACCTGGCTTGAAAGCTTCTATAGGGTAATTTTGGTAGGTTGGCCATGTCTGAGAAATCCAAAAAGAAAACCAGCCCCACTGGGTTTCAACACTGTACTGAGTGTGGGGAGGCCTTTGCCAAGGCCGACCCTCACCTCATCTGTGTTTATTGTCTGGGGTTTGACCACCTCCAGTCAGACTGCCAAATTTGTAAAAACTTTCCCAAAACCACTCTAGAAAAAAGATTGAGTAGGTTGAAGGAAAGGGAGGCCGAGAAGTCCGTGGATCCGGATGGCCAGCCCGGTTCGGTTGCGGCCGAACCTGAGGAGGTGCCTACTGACTTAGGCGATACCTCCTCGGGCAAAAGGAGAGCTGACTCTGAGGGGTCGGTTCGGTCAAAAAAGAAACAAAAAGTCTGCCGGTTCGGATCCAGTACCGCATACTCCAACCACGGACGAGTTAGCCAAAGCGATTAGTATTGTCCAATCGCTCCGTCCGGTACCGTCCGAACTGGCACCGTCGGTTAGACGGTCGGTTCAGTCGGAACCGGCCCCTTCGGATTACGATCCGGATGCTTTCTATGAGGAGTGGGAGGGAGATGAAGATTATCCCAACGATGACGATGATGACTATGACCAGGGGGGTCTAGATGTGTCCATTGAACTAGACATCTCCCCAGATAGGCCCTCGGGTGTCTCCCTTCCCAGGCTTTCTGAGTCCCCTTCACACTTCTTGTTTTACAAGAAGGTGGCCAAAACCGTTCAGCTCCCTATGGTAGAAGCTGCTGAGGAGAGCCTGATTTCGTGGAGATGATGGACATCCCAGAGTGCAAAAGCTTGTCTATCCCTCTTCATAAATCCTTGGGGAAACAAACACAGAAGATTCTACAGACTCCTAACTCTTTACCTCCTGTAGATAAAAGAATGGACAGGAGATACATGTTATCAGGCTCAGCTGCGGAGTTCCTTTATTCACATTGCAGCCATGTTGGAGTAGTGCAGGCTGCAGCCTGTGACAGGGCAAACATTCCTTTGGCTTCACAACCCCCAGACAAGGACTCCAGGAAGGTTGATGCCATGGCCAAAAAACTATACTTGGCATCCTCTTTGGGACTCAGGCAGGCAAACTATATGGCCTATACAGCCAGGTACCAGAAGTCCAGGTGGGATACGGTTCTGGAACTAGCTAAAAAGGCCTCCTCCCAACTAGCCAAAGAGCAGGAGGAGGTGGTAGCAGATGGAATTGAGGCATCCAAAGTACAATTCCACACTGCTGTAGACTCCAACGATGTGGCATCCAGAGTCATGGCTACATCTGTGTCTCTCAGAAGGCATGCTTGGCTCAGATGTACTAGCCTATCACAGGGCACCCAGTCTAAGGCTATGGATTTTCCTGTAGTTAGTAACTCTCTGTTTGGGGAGCAGACAAAGACTTACATGAAGAAAATGGATGAATATAGAACCACTTACAGGAGTGCACAGGCCAAGGAAAGGCAAGCCACCCCTCAAAAGCAGCAGTCCAGGGGCAGGCCCTTTCACAGGCCTTTTTACCAAGCTCAGGCCTCCTCTTCTTACCAACAAAGGGGGTTTTCCGAGGGAGGGGTAGAAGGGGGATGAGTAGGGCTGCTTCCTCCTCCCAGTCCAAGGCTCCTGCCAAGCAGACACCCTGAGGTGTCAGCCCGGGTCGGCTCTCCAATCCCAGCAGGAGGCAGGCTGGCTTACTACTTTCAGGCCTGGAAGTCAGTTACTTCAGACAAGTGGGTCCTGGAAGTAGTAAGCCAGGGGCTGGCCCTCAGCTTCAAAAGATACCCAAAAAGGAGGGCCAAGTCTTTTCCACCTGCATCAATTTCAGAAACCCTTGCCCTAGAAGCAGAGGTTTCAACTCTCCTGACTCTCAGAGCCATAGAGAAGGTTCCTACTCAACACAGGGGAAAAGGCCTGCACTTCAGGTACTTCCTTACCCCAAAGAAAACAGGGGAGTGGCAACCCATCCTGGATCTAAGGTATTTGAACAAACACATATCAAAACCCAAATTCAAAATGGTAACTCTGGGAATAATCCTTCCCTCTTTAAGGCCAGGAGATTGGCTAGCATCACTGGACCACAAGGATGCTTACTTCCATATCCCTATCAGGTGCTCCCACAGAAAATACCTCAGGTTCGAGTTGCCTTCAGGCCATTATCAGTTCAAGGCCATGCCTTTTGGCCTCACATCAGCTCCAAGGGTGTTCACAAAGTGCCTTGCAGTAGTGGTGGCTTACCTCAGAAGACAGGGTATCACCATTTTTCCATATCTGGACAACTGGCTCCTAGTAGAGCAGTCATCGGACCAGGTCAGGTCAGCTCTGCAAACCACTCAGGACTTGTTCAGTTCTCTGAGGTTTCTTCTCAATCTGCCAAAATCTGTCCTCAAACCATTACAACTTCTCATCTTCATAGGGGTGGAACTGGATACTATCCAAGCAAAAGCTTTCCTTCCTCTGGCAAGGATGAAGGCCTTAGTAGACCTTGCTTCCTCCTTTCGGTCTCAGGTTTCTCTCCCAGTGAGACAGTTCCTGCAACTCCTGGGCCACGTGGCAGCCTCCGCTGCAGTGGTTCAGGGAGCCAGATTTCAGATGCAAGACAATCAGTTGCACCTAAGGTCCTTTTGGTCCCAGAGAAGGGACTCTCTCACCAAACTGATTCCAGTGACCCAAACTCTGGTACAAGCTCTCCAGTGGTAGCTGGACCAAGACAACCTCAGACAAGGGGTTCCATTTCTCCCTCAAGTTCCATCAGTAGTTCTGACTAAGGGTGCTTCTCTCCTGGGCTGGGAAGCCCACCTGGGAGCTCTAACAGCTCAGGGGATCTGGTCCCTGCATGAGTCTCTTCTTCATATCAACCTCCTGGAACTCTGGGCAGTTTTTCTAGCCCTTCAGACCTTCTCAGAGTCAGTCAAGGGCAAGGCGGTCCAAATCAGGACGGACAACACTACCACCATATGGTACATCAACAAACAGGGAGGCACTCGTTCCACGGCCTTGTGCACAGAGGCCATGAAGATGTGGTCTCTGGCCTATTCCCTTCAGACTTCCCTGGTAGCAGTTCACCTTCCAGGGAAAGACAATGTGTTAGCAGATGCCCTGAGCAGGATTTCAAAGGGACATCACGAATGGTCCCTGAATCCTCACATTCTGAGGATCATTTTCTCCAGGGGGGGCACTCCAGAGATAGACCCATTTGCAGCACCAGACAATCATCAACTTCCTCTGTTTTGTTGCAGACCTCCAGTCCTGGGGACAGTTCCCCAGGATGCCCTCATTCTGGACTGGAAGGGCAGGTTTCTCTATGCCTTCCCTCCTTTCCCTCTCCTGTTCAGAGTTCTGATCAAGATAAGAACTCAACCCTGTACAGTGATACTGGTGGCTCCAGATTGGGCCAAACAACCCTGGTATCCTCTACTGCTGTCCTTGGCTGTGTCACATCCCCTGTCTCTTCCCAGGAGATACAATCTTCTCTCCTCCTCCCAGGGGCAGATCTGGTACCCCAGTCTCCAGTCTCTCAACCTCAAGGCCTGGCTCTTGAAGAGTTAGAATATGCAGCACTACATCTTTCTCACGGAGTTCTGGATATTCTGAAGGTCTCCCAGGAAATCTTCCACTAGAAAAACTTACAATTCCAAATGGAAGAGGTTCAGTATTTGGTACTCTCAGAAAGGTATTGTGCCTGATTCTGCAGGCATTTCCACAACCTTACATTATCTAGTTCATCTGAATAGTCTAGGCATTAGGCCTGCCACGTTGAAGGTTCATCTAGCAGCTGTCTCTGCATTCCTTTCAGCAGGGAAGGGCTCTTCCCTGGCATCTCTTCCTGTTTTCAGGAAGTTTTTCAAAGGCCTGGTTCACATTAACCCTCCCTTTAGGGAGCCTACTCCGCCTTGGGATCTTAATGTCTGCATTGCTCAGCTTATGCAGCCACCCTTTGAGCCTATGGCTTTCGGCTGAATTGAAGTACTTGACCTGGAAAACTGTGTTCCTGGTAGCTATTACTTCTGCCAGGCGGATTAGTGAATTACAGGCCCTGTCAGTTGAACCTGACTTCATATCCTTCCATAGGGATAAAGTGGTCCTAAGAACTAATAGGAGGTTCTTACCTAAAGTGATATCGGATTTTCACCTAAACCAGTCTATATCTCTTACTGTTTTTTTCACTGACCATTCTTCTTCACAGGAAGAAGATTACACAGTTTGGATGTTAAAAGGGCCCTTAGCTACTTTTTATTTAGTTTTTGTTGACCGGGTAAGTGCACTAGACAAATCCTGCCTATTATCAGGCACGACCCGGGGGAGGGGGATACAGATGAATGCCAACTGACCTTGAACCAAATGAAGCTGTTGGTGGTATTTTTTTTAGTGAAAGAGGGATATTTGGCCAGGACACCAGGGAAATTTCCCTACTCTTTTCGATAAGTGCCATGGGATCTTTAACATCCACCTGAACTACCACCAATCCAGGCAGATGGGACCTCGGTTTAACGTCTCATCCGAAAGACGGCACCTCAGAAGTGCAGCACCCCTCTCATGCTGCACTACAGTGTCAGTACTGGGATATTAACCCAAGTGCCAGATGTGGGAAATAACCCACAGACCTCTGATCTCCCGGCCTCAGAGGCGAGTGTGCTACCTACTGAGCCACTGACACTGACTATTACATAGAGCATACTAAGGAACACAGGAATGACCGTCTTCAATTGTTTCTCACTTATGGTGAAGTGGGGAAAGGTAAGCCTGCCACTAAAAGATCTATTGCCAGGTGGATTGTTTCTTGTATACAATTCTGCTATAACAAATTGGGTAGAACACCCCCTTGAGGCCTGAGGGCTCACTCCACTTGGGGTACAGCTGCTACTCTAGCTGCGGCCAGAGATACACCCTTGTTAGAGATCTGTAAAGCAGCCATCTGGAAAACAGTACATACATTCACCAAGCATTACTCCCTGGACATCCAGGCTAGGAGTGATGCTAGGTTTGGCACAGCAGTACTGCAGAGCCTGTTCCCAAAGTAGGTTCTGCATTCCCTCCTCCACAGGGAACTGCTTGGTAGTCTGCATTATGTCTGAATACAGCAAGACTTCATGTTGTTTGAAGAAAAAATTACTCACCATAGTAATGTTGTTTCTTCTAATGGAGTCTTGCTGTATTCAGACCTTCCCCCGCCTCCCCTCTCAGAACCTGTTCTTGGGAAGTGGGCTGGCAGGTACAGTGTTGCACCTCAGGGGTGTACCTTGTACCCTCCCTCTTGGTAGGGTAGTGGTTATGTTTATCTTTCTTGTGATGCATAGCTTAATTTGTCACTACCTTGTTTCTTTTTGGGTTCTCGACTTGAGTCTTTTTTGGACCCCAAAAATATTTTGCCTTTTGGCTATCTGTTTCAAACAATTTCCATATATTTTAGTGCTAGTTAGTTAGTTGCTCGTAAGAATCTGACGGTTACATTGGGAAGTACCACAGACAGAGGTCTGAAAACCGAGCTTGAGCTCAACGTTCCATGCTTCTGCATGGAGTTAACCCTTTCCTCTCCGGGACACGGGGCAGTTCAAGTGCTGGAGCTAACTGCATTATGTCTGAATACAGCACGACACCATTAGAAGAAACAACAGTACTATGGTGAGTAATTTATTCTTACTCACCACAGTAATGTTGCTTCTTCATAAGGGAATCCTTTACGATGTTTACACTGTAGCAATCATTTCAGCTGAGAGTAACGACCCCGAGATTAGAACCTTTAGAACAAATTTCTGAATCTGGAATGCAGGTTCAAACTCTGCATCCACATTCTTCTCTGATCATTGCTCATATCTGTTTCCAAGTCAGAGTGGAGCAGCGGCTACTAAAACTAGCTAAAAAAGGCTACCTAAAGATTTTTTAGAAAAAAAAATCATAGAATTTTAAGAACACCAAACAAATTGAAAGCAGACTTGTGAAAATTTATCACAGAACAATAACAACAAACTAGCATCCTCCATGAAAAGGAAATGATTGTTATGTGAACCTATTTCAGGTTCTGGAATGGGAGGCAGAGTAAGGAGTGTAGACACAGTGGGGATCCCTTTAAAAGAATCAACATTACTACAGTGAGTCATTTTTTTCTTCTAACCCCAGGAATCCCTCACTTAATATTTACACTTTAGCAGACTTTATTTATTTTTTTATTTAGTTTTTGTTGACCGGGTAAGTGCACTAGACAAATCCTGCCTATTTTCAGGCACGACCTGGGGGAAGGGGATAAAGATGAATGCCAACTGACCTTGAACCAGATTAAGACACAGCAGTACTTCTGGAGGGTGGATCCAGAACCTAGTTAGGAAAAAAGATTCTGCAAGATAGCAGTTCCAAAGCTGGCATCCCTTCTGAACTGTGTGTCCAAACAGTAGTGCTCTGTGAAGGTGTGTACTGTTTTCCAGGTAGCTGCTTTACAAATGTCTGATAATGGAATGCCCCACGAGGAAGCACAAAGGCAGAGATACCCTTTGTGGAGTGTGCACTCAAGCCTCTTGGTGGCATTTTCCAGCTTTTTTATAGCAGAACTGAATACAAGAGACTATCTAGTGAGAGACAAATCTCTTCGTAGCTGATTTGCCTTTACCAACCTCCCCACCGGTAACAAAAAGCTGGATACTCTGGTCTATGTAGATAGCCATGACTCGCTTAAGGTCCAGGTTATTTAGGGAATAAGGCAAGATAGGGCATTGGTGGTACTAGGTTCCCACATGGTCAGGGGCATAGTGAGACACGAGGCAAAGCCGAGTGCCTTCAGCTCCCTGACCGTAGGGTACCACCAACATCCCCGGAGTGCCTTATTGCTTATATAAAATGGGCCCATAGACCACAATTAAAAGACGAACACTACAAGGTTTTAAAGCCACAAAAAATACAATAAAATGTTGCTAAATAATGTAAAATAGTCACTCCACAGATGTTTTTCAGCTGTCAGTCATCTGTCTTTTTTCGCATGCAATGCATTGTGTGATTGTTTATCATGGAACAGAAGAAATCAAAGCTCTTCATTATTCCAGTAGTAGAAGGCCCTCCCCCACACACACACACACATATGGAAGGGTAACATGGAATATATGAATTCAAAATTCTTCAGCGTTCCCCTGGCATACACACACAGGCCTCAAGTGGAGCCAGAACCTCAATTTTACCTGTTGCCAGGTAAGGAGCAGGGAGTTCACTGACAGACTGGTAGGGATAGGAGGGTGATTTTTCATGGTCATCAAAGAAACACCAGCAATGGAAACTCTGAATAGTACTTGATTTTTTTTTTAAATTTGTGTATGTGTATAAGGAGGGGTTCCTGAGTGAAAATAGTATTAAATTATTTACTTTCTCTAATGTAATGGACTTTCATTTTTAGACCTATTTGAAGTTTTTTATATATGAGTAAGGGTTGCAGCCATGTTTGTGATGGAAATTAGGAAGTAAGCAACTTATGAATTCTGTGAGTTGCCCTGGTTGGCAGGGACTTGTTTTTAGCCATTGGTGGTGCTCTCTTACTGCCATGGCCAGAACCAAGTCTCAGCCAATCAAGACACAGGGATTTCCTTGCCCATTTTATATGCAGTTTTCCTCACCTGGACTGGAATGCTGTGGACAGAGTACAGGGAGGGTCACTGACTGATTCAGGTAGAACTCAGATACCACCTAGGCAGGAATTTTCTGTTTGTTCTAAGAACTACTTAATACCTGTAGGGATTATGTAATTTGGCTCCGTGCAGAGGTCTTGCAATTCCCTTACCCTCCCAGCAGAGGTCACTGTAACCAGGAATATGTTTTTCCATGTGATATACTTCAGGTCCACTTCCATAGGCTAAAAGGGAGCCTCCATACGTTGGACAAGGCATATACTGAGGTCCCAAAGTGGGGCAGGGTCTCTCACAGGTTGGTACAGGTGGCTGAGACCTTTAAAAACATTTTTGTAGCTTTTTTTTTAATTAATTTTTAATATGCTGCTTACATCAAGTAATAGCCCAAGAAACGGCCACACATCAAAAACATTTGCTTAAACACTATTACTATTAATACAGGAAGGGTTGTGACACTTTTCTATTGTAACCTCCTAGGGGAGATGCACCAAGAATAGTCTCATATTCACACAAGCGACCAAACATGCAGCCAATCCATTATTGGACTAACACATGGGTTAATAAACATTATGTCCCATTATACTTGCCAGATGGCATTATAGAACCACTGAGTCCATATTTCACATGTAATGTAACACATTTATACAATAGCTTTGTGGAGCAACTTATGCACCTATCAATTAAACAAACATGTAATGATGATTTCAACTACAGTATGTAGAACCCATTGAAACAGAAAGAAAGTTTGCAACATTTAACCCTCTTTATAAGGGCTTATAAATTTAGCACCCTCTCAAATAGCTCCACTGATATATAAAAGACCTAAGAACTAGGGCTCTGGTCTTGCACACTGCATGTAAGCATGAATCGCACTTGTAGGAGCCGTCATCTTAACCTTGTAGCAACTACTGTTAAATAAAACAGAGGTCTTATCTATCCATGAATTGTTAGATTTCAACACAAACATTAACTATATATGTTAATGTAACCCCTCACCCCTGCCTTTTTGCAAAAACAGGTGGCATGCTGTTGAAGCTGACAGCAGTACCTGGTGGGGACTGGGTTTGGAGAGGACTAGGTTACTCGGCACAGGGGACCTAGGTTTGGCTACTCTGCACAGGGGCACCCAAGTAAATCCGAACACAGGAAGCAATAACTGTAATGTCCAGAACCAGGAATGGGATTCTACAGTGTGGCTTTTATTCACATCCAAGATGAACAAACAAAGCATAGACGGACCCCCATGGGGCTACATTCCTGGTAATGCAGATTAGAGACAACAGCAGAACACTTCTTCACATTTCCAGCCCTCAGGCTCTGAACCCACCAGGCACACAGCCCGGACTTGCACGCAGCTTTGGGTACACAGCCCGACTTGTACGCTACCTGGGTTTTCCCCACTGGCCCGGCTCCCCCGCCGGCCACTTGATCCGCGGTCAATTTTGGGAAATGAACCAGTTTTCCTATTGTGGCTCCCCAAACCACCTTAGAGCCTTTGACTCCTAGAGGGAATTTTCCTTCCAATCCCACATCTGGGTACTTCCCTCATCACTGGCCAAGTGCATGAGGCAAAGTAGAAATCCACAGAGCAAATCCGTAGAGGTAGACCTGGTCACAAAAGATGGGGGGTCTCCCACCTCCAGCTCCCACAATCCATACCTGGCCATTTCTCTGGAAACTAAACAACTCTTTTACTGAAAGCTTGGCAATGTAGATTATTGGGTAGACGTAAGTCACATCTCCTCTACATGTCTTGACTTCCCATAAGTGCTGGACTTGAATATACTTTTACTTTTTGGCTAAGCCTATTACTCTAGGCCTCCCACTATTTCAGTAGTTCAATCCCCACTATCACACAAGTCCCAAGGTAAAAAAACATAGGCCCTTTAGGAAGAGCAGACATTCACCCTCCGGTTGCAGGTGCCCCACAGGCGATTCACAAATCTTCTTGTTTCCCAAAAACTCTGGAACAAATAGGCAGTTTCTCCAATAGTAGCAGAACCAGGGGGTTGACCCAGGAATATGCAGGAAACCCTTTCCTACCCCCATCCCCGGAGGGAAGGGGAACTGAGACCCGAATCAGCAGTCTCCACCACTTACAAACTACTTCTGTGTCTCTCTTTTGGTGGAGACACATACTCTTTTACCTAAATGTAGCCCTATGTCAGGGCTGAGGCTCCACGAGCCTACACAGAGCTGCTGTGCTGCTCCCTCAGCAAGCTCCCAACTCCAACTGACCTACAGACTACCGTTCAAACTTCCCAACATTCTATTCCAACTCCCTGTTGCAGATTCCATTGTGGCTCATGCAGCTGCGACAGTTCTATGGTGATGTCATCCCTCAGTCTCAGCTGAGACTGAGAACAGAGTGAGACAGTGTGAAAAAATTAAACTGGAGTTTCACAAGCTGCCTTTCCTGCCTACCACTAGGTCTTACGGGATTCTAGTAACCCCGGGTAACAAGGGGGTTACACTCGTCCTTGACCAGGAAAATGACTGTCCGCAGTCATTGTTTACCCAGCTTTAGGCCATCCCACCCTATGTGCTACCTGCGAAGGGAGGTGATCAGACCCCCTCCTACCATGTGCAAGCACAGGCAGGCAACACTAAGGGCCTAGAGGCCTTTAGCTGACATATCAGCCTCTACTCTACCCTACCCATTTACTATGGCCGCCTAGTGGCTCTGGTAGAACTGCCCAGAGCATAGCCCTAATAGATCAGCACTGCGGTCCCTATGGCCATTCAGGACCACAGCCTGTCTATCCCCCCTAACCCTCTAGGAAAAAATCTGTCTGCCTTTAAACTAATACCCAATAACAAAAACAACCTGGGGACCTCCCCGACCTTGGGCAACCTGCAACCACACACCAAGAATAATACCACTTTGTTACACCATTTTACTGCCTCCTCCCTACCCCCACAACCACACCTGTAGAAGGAAAGGGTAAACACAGTAATAACAACAATAACAACACCACAGTACTTTAAATTACTACACACTAAAGTACTAGTGAGGAACTCCAATGAGCCCCTCCTCCTCTTCTTGTCTTCTCTTCCATCTTCTCCAGGAACACCTGCAAGAAAAAGAAAGACAACACACACTCCTAATCTGCATACACAGTCTACCTAAACCCCTACCATCAAAACACTGAAGAATCCCAAAAAGATTTTTTTTAGAAAAGAGTAGAAAACAGTATATACATTAGAAAATGACATTATTTTCAATACACATTTGGGGGGATGGAGTGCCCTAAAAGTCCCAACTAGTGACCACGATGCCTGAAGGCTAGTCCAATAAAGAGTCTTTCCTGGGCCGGAGCCCGGTGAAGCACAGTTCTTACAGGCAAAAGTCCCGAAGGTGAGAGCCTTTGAGGACAGTTCACACATTTTGGAGTCTACTAGTGTAGGGTGTGTACTGCAATGTCATAAAGACAGAAATGTTTGGACTTACCAGCCCCTTGTAGTATGGAAAATTCTGAACCGACCTGCACCTCTGATGAAGACTCTTCCTGGCAGCATTTCTTCCGATACAGCTGGGCGGACATCTTCCGGGAACTACAGGAGGGCACTTCTGGGAACTGCTGGGATGATGTCATCTCTGGAGATGGAACCTTAGAACAGGAACAAAAAAGAAAACAGCTGGTCCAACGTTATCCGATTACCAGGTGATGAAGCAGGATACAGGTGGGCTGGTGTCCTCTCTGGATCTGAAGTCATCTGGTGGTCCAGTCGATGGATTCTGGAAAGGCCAGTACACTGTAGAACTGATGAATGTGGGGCACCTGAGTCTTGGATGTTCATACTGGCGAATCAATAAAGGCACTTCACTGGCTGGTGTGGCAGTACTGACTACCACTGCTCGGCTTTCCATTTAGTAGGTACGGGCACATTTGCCGGGAGGTACTTGCACTGAGGCCAATAGTACCGGGGGTCAGGAGCTTGAATTATTACCCTGTCTGGGTGCACCTAATTCACACAGTGGGAGATTTCACATCCCTCTCCGTCCACTATTCGCACTCTGTCCATAAACAGTGTCCTGCCTCTCTTCCACTGGGTATACTTCTCGTGAAACAGTCTGTTCGTCACATGCTTGTTGGCCCCAGGATGCACACCTTTCATTGCTTCGGCCCAGCTCCAGGATTTCCTGCTGTTCTCAATCTCCTCCCAGACTTTCCGAGGAAAGGTAGGAAAGGTCCTTCCATAGATCTCATTTGCCTTTCTACGAACCAGTCTCTCCTCTTTACTAGCTTTGGTCAACCTGAGACTGTTGGCCTGGCTTGGGGGTGGCCAGTCATGGTTCTGCCAGCTACGCATCCTTAGCGAGATTAAAAACGGATCCCTGACTTCCTCTCCTTGCATAGCCAGGGCAGTGGCATCACCACTCTCTTCCATGCATTCCTCTGAGGCAAGATCTTGAGGCTGTGTACCCGTTCTTTTTTCACAAGGCCACACAGGTTCCCCCTCATCTTCACTGAGGATCTGAGCCCAGGAGTGAGCAGTCGTTCTCACTCCTGAGACTATCCACTCATCACTAGGTGCGGAGGTCGACACCTCCCACTCAAAGGCCTTCTGCATCTCATCTTCTCCTAAGAGACTTGAGCTAGGCTCCCTCCCAGGGGTCTACTGATGCTTTATCCGAACTTTCCTTCTGGGATCCAGCATCCGAAACTTCAACTTCTGGTTCTGTCTCTAACTCTGCACCCTCTAGCTTTGTGCCACACTCCCCCGAGGGGCCTTCCTCCACAGGCTCTGCCTGGTGCTGTGTGCTGCCAACTGCAGATTCCTGAACCTTTGTCCATGTGGGAGCCAAACTAATTGGAGGCGCTTTATACAAGCCATATTTTTCTAGGCATCCAGCGCAGTGAGGAATCAAGACGTCCCTTCCAACTCTCAAGCATATTTGACATACATGCACTGGAAAACCAGGAATCGCCACATGAGGAGGCAGTTGTCCTCCATAGCACCACTTTTCAATATCCTTCAGTCTATTTACTGCTGCTGTTACTGCAACTCGGGCATGATCCGGATAGCGAGCTGGTCCTGAGGCCATAACTGCAGAAAAACAAACAAAAGCTCACTATAACTGAAAGTCCCACTTTGATGAACACTCTCTTTAGTTTTAAAATGGCTCCTCTGCTGCTGTGTTTACTTTACTACCCCACCCTGTAATGGCGGTGGCAGCACTCCTGTACATCAACATTCAGAAATTGGGTCAAGCCACTGCGCACCCGATCTACACAAACTTCTGATAACTTTTGCTCAAACTGCACAAACTTGCACTGTTCTTGTTTTAAACACATTTACATGATTTTCCATGGACTTTTTACATGCTGGAAACATTTCTTTGACTCACAGTCCCTTAAAGCTTCTGGTTTTTAAGCACAGGATTGCCTGTAAAACTAGTGCTGCACATTTGGCTACAACTCACAGTCTCTCTCTGGCTTTAAACTTTAAACTGAAACTGAATTCATTACTATGCACACAGTCAATGGCTTAACAGACTTGCACTTGCTGGCAGGACTTGACACAGTCGTTACTTGCAAAGCGACTACATTGCTGCACACATATTTAAATGGCATTTGGCAGAAAATCACTGTTTGAGCAGTTTCAATGTCGTTACTTACTGTTATCAGTAGCTGTTTGCTGCGATGGGGAAAAATGACCTGCAGCCAGTTCTCGGAGGCTCAGAAGAGAAATGGGCGGGCAGTCCTGCCGATCGTCTTCTCGATCACCACACTTGCAATTTAGATGATCGATTAACGGGTTGAGCCCAATTTTAAACAAGCAAATCTACTTTTACAAGGTTTACAGCAATTTTAACACTCCGCGATGCTCCTCCACTTGCCAGTACATGCACTCCACTCACACTCCCTCTCGAATGCTGGGGCAGTCACTGTAAAGCTGGCTGAGGGGGCCGGACTGATTGCAGCCTCACCAATCACACGACACCATGCAAATGAGCCTCTTCTTCCTCGTGAGTGCTCTTCTCCTCACGGCGATCGTCAAGCAGGCAAATTTAAACTGCAGAATGCAACTTTTTTTTTTTCAACTGACTCCACAATGGGAGCTCATTTCAGACATTTAACACAGCCATTACACCTGCAAGTCTCTCTTTTCATTCAAAAAGCATTTCCAATGTCCAGGGCACAATTTTCCTGTTGTTACCCCTAGTCTTCCATACTTTTCTTTACCACAGTTCATTTTAAAAGCATTTTCAACATCCAGGGCACAATTTTCCTGTTACTACCCCTAGTCTTCCACACTTTTCTTTACCACAGTTCTTTTTTAAAAGCAGGCACAAACGCTGTAAACAATTTGATGCAGGACAAGGGCACACTCTTTGGCTGTACTGCTCCTTGGTAAACAGTTGGCAATTTTAAACAGCAGCATAAGATCCACAGCACACAGCAACAACACACTAGGTAACTTGCTTCAGCTTTTTGGGCTACCCACTGCCAGATAGCCAAAACGCTAGCCCCTTGCCCGAGCACCTTCCTTCCCAGAATAAAATCCAAAGCGGTGCCTCCATTTTTGTAACCCTGCACCCCTGCCTTTTTGTAAAAACAGGTGGCATGCTGTTGAAGCTGACAGCAGTACCTGGTGGGGACTGGGTTCAGGGAGGACAAGGTTACTCAGCACAGGGGGACCTAGGTTTGGCTACTCTGCACAGGGGCACCCAAGTAAATCCGAACACAGGAAGCAATAACTGTAATGTCCAGAACCAGGAATGGGATTCTACAATGTGGCTTTTATTTACATCCAAGATGAACAAACAAAGCATAGACGGACCCCCATGGGGCTACATTCCTGGTAATGCAGATTAGAGACAACAGCAGAACACTTCTTCACATTTCCAGCCCTCAGGCTCTGAACCCACCAGGCACACAGCCCGGACTTGCACGCAGCTTTGGGTACACAGCCCAACTTGTACATTACTTGGGTTTTCCCCACTGGCCCGGCTCCCCCACCAGCCACTTGATCCGCGGTCCATTTTGGGAAATGAACCAGTTTTCCTATTGTGGCTCCCCAAACCACCTTAGAGCCTTCAACTCCTAGAGGGAATTTTCCTTCCAATCCCACATCTGGGTACTTCCCTCATCACTGGCCAAGTGCATGAGGCAAAGTAGAAATCCACAGAGCAAATCCGTAGAGATAGACCTGGTCACTAAAGATGGGGGGTCTCCCACCTCCAGCTCCCACAATCCATACCCGGCCATTTCTCTGGAAACTAAACAACTCTTTCACTGAAAGCTTGGCAATGTAGATTATTGGGTAGACATATGTCACATCTCCTCTTCATGTCTTGACTTCCCGTAAGTGCTGGACTTGAACATACTTTTACTTTTTGGCTAAGCCTATTACTCTAGGCCTCCCACCATTTCAGTAGTTCAATCCCCATTATCACACAGGTCCCAGGGTGAAAAAACATAGGCCCTTTAGGAAGAGCAGACACTCACCCTCCGGTTGCAGGTGCCCCACAGGTGATCCACAAATCTTCTTGTTCCCAAAAACTCTGGAACAAATAGGCAGCTTCTCCACTAGTAGCAGAACCAGGGGGTTGACACAGGAATGTGCAGGAAACCCTTTTCTGCCCCCATCCCTGGAGGGAGGGAGCACTGAGACCCGAATCAGCGGTCTCCACCACTTACAAACTGCTTCTGTGTCTCTCTTTTGGTGGAGACACACAACCTTTTACCTAAATGTAGCCCTATGTCAGGGCTGAGGCTCCACGAGCCTACACAGAGCTGCTGTGCTGCTCCCTCAGCAAGCTCCCAACTCCAACTGACCTACAGACTACTGTTCAAACCTCCCAACATTCTATTCCAACTCCCTGCTGCAGATTCCATTGTGGCTCATGCAGCTGCAACAGTTCTATGGTGATGTCATCCCTCAGTCTCAGCTGAGACTGAGAACAGAGTGAGACAGTGTGAAACCCATTAAACTGGAGTTTCACAAACTGCCTTCCCTGCCTACCAGTAGGTCTTACTGGGATTCTAGTAACCCCGAGTAACAAGGGGGTTACATTAATATTCCCTATGTTAATATTTCGGACCCCTCTACACCTGTGTAGCCAAAACAGTATTTTGTATTACATTAGTGATAACACGCAAGAATATACATGGATTGTGAGTGAGTAGAGGGTCTGTGAAATCCACAAATAACACCATGACAGTTCCTAAAGATGAATTCCAGTACACAGTTCAGGCCTTCAATATTTGATTGCATACATAGGAACAAAGTGTAGTGAGCCTTTCAGTTACTCACTGTCTAACTGATCTTCTTTGGGATCAAGTTCCACCTGAGCCGAGAGTTTTCCTGCAAAGTCTCCAGCCGACTTGGGATCAGTGAAACTGTAGATTTTATCTTTGTAAGTGAACTGAAGTTGAGCTAGAAACAGTATTCTGCAATGGACGCCCGCTGCTTGTACCTTTGCAGTAGAGATGGGCGAAGTCCATAAAAATCGTTACGCAAAAGGTGCGAATTGTGTAGTTCAACCCACAAAGTGCAGAATTTCACGTGCAAAAAGGCAGAATTTCACCTGCGAACAGTGGAATTTCACAGAGAACAGCAGAATTTCACCACTCGCGGGTGAAATTCCGCCATTTGTGGGCAAAATTTCGCACTTCACGGCAAAATTCCACCAAAAGAAATGGAGATGTTACACAAGCAAATTTGCAGCCTATCAGCAAAATTTCGCAAATTGCTTCGTGGACGCAAATTTCCCCGACTTCACCAGAACTTTGCTGGTGAATTAAAACTTTGCTGCATCTCTACTTTGCAGTCACTCCCTCAAACACTTTCCATCTGAGCCTCACAGCATAAGCGTAGTCAGGGAAAAACAACAACTTAGCCTCCCCCAACATAATTGGTGAATGTTCTTGTACTGCCTTTAATATTTGATCTGGGACTATAGATGTAGTCGTTGTAAATAACACCATTCGGGGACCATCTCGAGTGTTCACAGCCCTCTTAAGATTGATCCTGTATGCTTTTGATATAGGAGCTACAAAACACAGACCAATAGCTTTGGTGAGCCATCGTTCCAGAAAGGTAGGCAAGTCTCTTCTGTGCCTTCTGGCAATCCAAAAATACGAATGCTGGCTGATCTTGCTAAATTTTCCAACTGCTCCAATCTGGCCTGAATTGCACTTTGTTCCTTGATCATAGCGGCGGATGCTCCCAATGATTTCCCCACAATTTTTTCAGCTTCTACCATGGATGCCGCCATCACTTACACTCTCTGCTCTAACAGGACCACCTTTTCATTTTGTAAGTCCAATTTTTTATCAATACGCTGGATCGTGGCAGTGATCGTTGTTAGTATCCTCTGTAATGACTCTAGCATTGCAGGTTACTCTCTGTGTGGGTCACCATGTTGCTGCTCCTTCAGTGCTTTCGACGGGCCTACACCAGCTCCTGCAGCCTCACTCGTCCCTGCATTTTTCTGCCTCCCCATCGTCTTCTGTCATTATTTTGAGTTCTCTGCCAGTGAGTCATGTCCAATGTCTCCAGTCTGCTATAAAATTATTTTCTTTTCTCTTCAAAAACTAGCTTAAAATTAGCTGAAATCACAAATATCTCAGAGCTCCAACAAAACGCATGTACCTCGCTAGGCTGCTGGCTGTGTTTAAAAATATTTTGAAAATGGGTTGTGAAGCCAATGACTTTCCCTTGCCAGCTGTTATGTATGCTGATACGATTCTGCTGAAAAGCGCACCTTTAAATTTGAAGGCCTAACAACTGTATGTGTACTAGGTATTCCAGAATTATAAGCAACCCTGCCTCTTTTTCCACTTAGAGGAATATGCTTTCCTGGTAGCAGTCTTCCTTGAAACCCTAAGCACCTTCAAGACTTCCTTTGAGAGATACAATCCAGAAAATTCTAACTCCTCAAGAACCATGCCATCGGGTGTAGGGTCCTGAGTTTCAGGAGTACTTTCTGAATGAGTGGGAATGGTGGGAAGGCATACAGAAACTTCTATGTCCAGTCCAGTACCAGGGCATCCTCTGGGACTGTTCCTCTGGCTGGTGGTCTGCAAAAACTGTGGTAAACGACAGTTCTCCCAAGAGGCAAATGGGTCTACATTGGGGGTGCCCCATCTTCTGAATACTGCAGCCAGAACCTGCTGGTTTAAGGCCCATTTCTGATTTCCCTGGCTGATTCTACTTGGGGAGTCTACCAAGACATTGTCTTTGCCTGGTAGATGCACTACATATATTATTTATTTAAAAGTTGGTGACCGGGAAAGACACACTGAGCCAAAGCTCATTTCCAGGTGTGACCCAGGGAGGAGGGAAGCTACAAAATAACAGAGGCTAGAGAAATAACACAGAGTACAATACAAAAGGCAATATAGGCATTCAATATGTAGTATAAAATCAGTAAATAAATTGTAACATGTGGTACAGTGCTTATACCAATAAATCAACACACGGTAAACACTGGTTGAAACCATAACAAAAAAGGGGTTGCCCCCAGAACCAGTGGAGAATAGACAGGTTTAAGTGAGGAGGCTTGGGTGTTTGATGGGTAGGATCACGGTGGGACCAGAGAGAGTTGTGGCAGGTGCTGGAAGGCAGAGAGGGATTGGGATGAGCAAGTGAGAGAGAAGAGCTGATTCCAATGGAAAGGGAAGGGAAGTGGTACAAGAAGGCTGACTGTCCAGAAGAAGTGCGGGGTGTGGAGGTGAGAAATAGTGGGAGTCCCGAGAGTGCAGGGGATAGGAGGATAGGTTTGCAGGGTTCCACATAATAGCTAAGCAAAAATGATGCCCACACAACAGGGCCAATACAAAATAATGATTTCAAAACCAGTGACCAGTACTACAGCTAGTGCTGAAACAGAGAAGTGCTTTACTGTATTTTTGAGAGGGACTCTGCCAGCTGCACCCCACCATTGTGGGGGGATTCTCCCCCCACACACCCCCTATCTTAATTAACCATCTCCAGGGGGAAGGCAACTCAGGGAATGACAGAAACTTTTGAAGGGAGATGTTCCCCGGGGGAGGCAATTCGAGGAGGGATAGAAAGTCGGGTGGGGGGCAGAAACCAAACAGCGCCACTAGGGGAGTCAACAAAAGTGGGGGAGCAGAAACAAACCCCAGCACAGGGCAAACTATATGGTATCTTAATGCATGTCAACTTTATCTTGATTTCAGCAAGGCCTTTGACTCTGTGCCCCACAAAAGGTTGATCAGGAAGTTGGTGGATCTCGGGGTTGGGGAAAAGATGGCCAGATGGGTGGAAAACTGGCTGAAGGACAGAACCCAGAGGGTGGTTGTTGGGGGAGAGTTATTTGGCACAAGACAGGTAACCAGTGGGGTCCTGTAGGGCTCAGTGCTGGAGCCGGTGTTGTTCAATGTCTTCATCAATGACAATGGAGATGGCAATAAAGGCAAAATGTGTCTATTCGCAGATGACACCAAACTCTATGGAAGAGTGGACACAGCTGAAGGGATACAGGACCTACAGGAAGATCTGGAAAAGCTAGGGAGGTGGTCCAGGATCTGGCAGCTTGGCTTCAATGCCAAGAAATGCAAAGTTATGCATATTGGAGTCAAGAATCCTAGAACAGAGTACTACCTGGGTGGAGTCTGATTATCTGCATCAGAGGAGGAAAAGGACCTGGGAGTGATTATCACTAATGACCTGAAGCACTCCACGCAGGGCAAGAAAGCAGCAGCAAAGGCAAACAAGATGCTGGGATGCATATCTAGGGGGATCAGTAGTAGGAAAGAGGAGGTTATACTGCCCTTGTATAGGTCACTGGTAAGGCCGCATCTAGAGTATGGAGTTCAGTACTGGTGCCCACACCTCAAAAAGGACATTAACCTGCTGGAGAAGGTCGACAGAAGGGCTACAAAGATGACAGCTGGTCAGCAGGGTAATGCATACAAGGAGAGGCTGAGGGCACTGAACATGTACTCCCTGGAAGACGGGGGACATGATTGGGACCTTCAAATACTTGAAAGGGATAAATAAGGTTGATAAGGGGAGTCTCTTTAAGCTGAATGGCAACCATAACATAACAGGGCACAGTCTTAAGTTGGAGGGTGGGAGGTTCAGGAAGGAGGTCAGGAAGCACTTCTTGACAGAGAAGGTGGTGGACACTTGGAATGCGCTGCCAGAAGAGGTTTGTTGAAGACAGTGGGCAGCTTTAAGAGAGGCTGGGACAGGTATAGGGGGAAGGTAAGGGTCATGGATAGGGAGGATGGGAGCAGTGGGGAGAGGGGGTAGGGACAGTAGCTCAAGCTGTGGACCCTGAAACACGAGCAGACTTCATAGACCAAATGGCCTTCTTCTGCTGGCTTCTTTGTATGTTCATATGTTCATATATACCACAAAACAAAATTAACACTACAATAAAAAATATCGAACCCAGCTCTGCAACACAACCCTGTTCCTCAGAGGTACCAACTCTGACCACTATGTTAAGCTGGCAGCACAGTTTGCAGCCTACAGCGGCTGCCCTATATTTTGCATCTCCTCATTCCTTCCCTGCTACCATATTCCTCGCTCTTTTCCACCCTCACTTCTTTCACACCCTCGCTACTATTCATACCTCGCTATTCTGTCAGGCGCTGTAGTTGAGTAGCTCAATTTGACTCACCCATATCATGGGATACCAGTTTGCAAGGGACAGAAGGGAGGACAGATAGTATGGAAGGGTCTCAAACCAGTATCTGGCAGTAAAGTCCAGACAGTGGGTCAGGTGCCGGTGGGGAAGATGAGTGATAGATAGTGAGAAATACAGAGAGCAGTGGTGTGTGTGCAAGGGAGAGTTTTTTTTTTTTATTTCTTTTTATTAAGAACAATTTTTTCACATACATACATACATAATGGAAGTTTCATTATTTCTATAGGCAGTATAAAAAATATTTTCTTATACATAGGCTTCAGTGTCAATATTTCTGTTATAAAATTACTGAATATAATTTTCAAGGGTCAGTACATTGTATAATAATGACTAGAAAATATATTCTCACTTTGTATATAATATGCTTAGATAAAATTAGGGTAATGATAGGGGACACAAGTATTATACTATTTTCAGGTTTAGCCGGACCTTTAGTAATGTTTATACTTAACTTTAGTAAATTATGGACAAAAGTCTGGTTCTTCTGTAGATACATAATGGAACCAGATCCTCCATTTCAACATGTATGATGTGGCCCCTTCCCGCTGCTCAGCATTGAAGCTCTCTGTTTTATAGATTTCTGACATTATTTTTCTCCAATCCTGAATAGTTGGGATCTGAGCCCTCATCCAACGCCTAGTGATAGACTTCTTGGCTGCAACATAACATATAGGTAATATAGTTTGTTGCCAGAGGGGAGCATGCTCTGGATAAACTCCCATTAGAAATTGTTCAGCTGTGAGTTCTACAGGTTCTGTAAACATGGTTGTTAACTCATTTTGGAATGTTAGTCAAAAGGGCATAAGGCACAGACATGACCAAAACACATGACCCAATGTGGCGACAAGGCATCCGCATTTCTTCCAACATTTCCCATACTCGTCCGGAAGGTATTTCATTAGTGTCGACGGGGCCCTAAAATATCTGGAGCGGCATTTCCATGCAAATTCCCTCCAGTAGGGGGAGGTGATGGATTTTATCTCAATTAGAGAGGATCTAAACCAGACTTCTGTGGGTATTTCAATTTGCAGATCTTTATTCCACGAGCCTAATATGGAAGCTGTGGAAGTAGGAAGCCCACTCCAAAGTTCTCAGTATATAAGGCCTATTATGTGGAATCCCAGGTTTCCCTTATTTGTTTCTATGAAAAGTTTTAATAATTCTGGCATTGGGGCTGGCAAGGCAGGGGATATTGTGGTGTTTCGGAGGATGTGGTTTTGGATCTGAAAATATCGAAACCTTTCTGTATTCTTTAGGGGAAATAAGGATTGGAGTCTATCAAACGGGATAATTCCCTTCAAAGAGAGGAACTGGTAGATATGGAATATACCGATATCTCACCACAGTGTGAAGGTATGATCCATATAGATGGGGTAAACTTGTCATCTTGGGATATTAACTTACAATATTCGTATATTTTTAAGCTAGGCCCTGATTTTCTAATCTGCTTCCAAATCTTATATGTCTGAGATGTTATTCCTGTTAGAACTGAAGAACTGAGGGACTAAGGGACCTATTGTCTGACAAAAAAAGAATCTTCTTAATATAATATAGATCATTGATCTGAAATTCCATGGTTTTCCATGGAGAGTTATAGGAGTCGGTCAGCCATAGGATTAAAGTTCTTAAGAATGCTGATTGGGCGTATAGATGGAAATCTGGAAGATTCAATCCTCCCTGGGATAAAGTAAGTTTTAGGATAGATAATTTAATTCTGGGATGGTTCTTCCCCCATATAAAGTTGAGTCAGATTATATTCCAGGATGTGAAGTAGAATTTTGAGGGGAAGAATGGGATGGTCTGGAGTAAGTACAGTATCTGAGGGAGGACGTTGATGCGGATTATTGAGATTCTCTGGGGTAGTGGAGTATATACTGAAGTCCACCTATTTAAGTCCGCCTGCATCTGTACTGTTAGGGGTTCGTAATTAATCACTTCTAGAACTCCTGGATCGATGGGAAGGTGGAGGCCTAAGTATTTTATTTTAGAGGCTCACCATCTGAATGGGAAGGTCTTTTTTAGCTGAGAAGATGGAGAGAAATTAAACGCTAAGATTTCTGTTTTGTTTATATTTAGTTTAAAATCAGATAAATTTTCAAACTGGGTTAATATCTTCCACGTTGAGGGGATGGATTGCAAGGGAGACAGCAGGGTTAACATTACATCATCTGCAAACATTCCTATTTTGCATTCTTGTTGACCTATCGGGATCCCTTCTACTGAGGGGGTATTGCGAAGAAAGGCCACCAGGGGTTCTAAAAACAGAGCAAAAAGGTAAAGGGACAATGGGCAACCCTGTCTTGTCCCCCTTCCTAAAGAAAAAGGCTGGGATAGTGAGCCATTGACTCGGACATAGGCCTTAGGGGACCTGTATATTTTTGTTCAGCATGTTATAAATTGTGGGGGGAAATGAAACATTTTAAGGGTTTCCCATAAGAAGGGCCATGACACACGATCAAACGCCTTTTCTGCGTCTAAACTTACAAACACCAAGGGAATTTGTCTGATACATACATATTCCTGTAGTAGAAGAACTCTACGAATATTCTCAGATGTGTTCCTACTTTTAATAAAGCCAGATTGGTCAGGGTGTATAATATGGGGAACTATCGTTTCAAGTCTGGTTGACAGAATAGCCATATAGATTTTGTAATCAATGTTTAGTATTGAAATTGGACGATACGATCCTGGATCTGAGGGGTCTTTGTTAGGTTTTATTATCGGGGGCTATAGTTGCAAAGTCCCAGGAGGGGAAGGACAGACCACCCTGGGAGATCTCATTAAAGAGAGCATGAAGTTTTGGGATCAAATCTTTTTTGAATTTCTTGTACCACTCTGCAATATAACTGTCTGATCCTGGGCACTTCCCTATTTTTAGTTTTTTGATGGATTCTTCTATCTCCAATATCGAGATTGGAGACTCTAAAGACTTAATTTGGAGGGAAGAGAGAGTGGGAAGGTTAGCCTGTTTTAAAAACTGTATCGCTTCAGACTGGGGGAAGAAGACAGGGGGGGTAGTATAAGTTGGAAAAATATTCTATGAAGGCCTTTTGAATATGTTCCTCGGTATAGTGAGTCTGCCCGGAAGTAACATTTCTGAGTCTAAGAATGGTTGATGTAGCCTTTCTAGCTCTTAATTTGCGCGGGCCAAATATCTGACACTCCTAGGCCCTCCCTCATGGACCGTTTGGCGGAGATAGTGTAGAGGCTGTTGAACCTTGTTGTCAATAATTTGCTGGAATGCTGCTTTCGTATTTCTTATTAAAAGTTGTACTTCAGTGACTCCCTCCCGATATAACGTCTGGTAGTTTTTTAATAGGGTCGACAATCTATGGTATTCAGATTCTCGCTCCCTATTTTACCTGGATGCATAGGATATCAATTCTCCCTGAATGGTGGCTTTCATCGCATCCCATTCTATGACTTGGGGTATAGCTGGGTCTGAATTTTCCATGAAGAAGCGGGAAATCTTGGAGGAAAGGCCCTCCATATATTTCTTGTCTGACAGTATAGCAGGATTAAGTCTCCAGAGAGCACTCTTTTTCTCCCTCCCCAGGTCCAGAGAGATGATCGAGGGATGATGGTCTGATATTAATTTACGGCCGATGCTAATGTCTTGAATTAAAGATAGATGTTCACATGTTGTGAGACTGTAGTCGAGTCTAGAGTAAGTTTTAAATCTTGGGGAGTAGTAAGTAAAACCTGGGCTAGAAGGGAATATCCGACACCAGACATCAACCAAACCTAGATGTTCAATGGTAGACCTGAATTGTCTGGCAGTCTTGTTATTTGTATAATTTTGGGGATTTGAACAATCTATGTGAGGGGTCAGTGTCAGGTTCAGGTCTCCCCCCATGATCAATTGCCCCTGGAGGAGATCAAGCAGTGTGGATTTGAATCCTCTATATATTAGGAAATTAGATTGGGGGGGGGAGAATAAACACTGGCCAGTGTTACTTGCTTACCATATAGTAACCCTCAAATTATTACGTAGTGACCTTGAGCATCTATGTGCGTTTGCTGGCTCTCCAGTGGGGTATTCCAGGGAATAAGAATTGCTGATCCTCTTTTCCTCCCTCTGGGGTTGGACGAGGCCACCACCCTGTATCTGCCCCCCCAATTCAGCTTGAGATGGTCTGTGTCAGAGAGGTGGGTCTCTTGTAGGAAAATTAGGTCTGTGGATTGTTTAGATAAATATTGCATAAGCCTTGCACGTTTGATCGGGTCATGTATCCCATTAATGTTATGGGATATTATTTTTACAGGATTTAACACACCCATTTTCTTTGGGCTTTAAGGGTTAATTTTGTGTTTCTTTTTTCCCACCAGGGTGAAGATGAGGAGTATCGTATGAACCATGCTACTTCTCCCTTGAAGTAATTCTGTAGCAGTGAATCCAACAATACATAAATGCTATATATTAGTTTCAATAAAACATGTTTATAATGCACTGTTCCATTGTATGTGTGTTTTTTTTTCACCCTCCCAATTGACATCTCTTAGGATGCCTTAGAACACAATTTGTCTCATGACCATAAACTTGGTCTGTAAACAAGGTTAAACATAACCAACTAGTTAACAAAGTAACATATTTAAAATAGAGTGAAATGAAATGCTTTGGTGTGTACTTTTTACACACCCTATTATCTAAGTGCAAACCTATGTACACTTTGACCTCCAATTGGGAGGAGCTCAAATGGAGCTTCTCCTGGGGTCTCCTGTCCGAGGAACCATATGGACCCGGAGAGGAGAGAGGGGTTCCTAACACAACCCTAAATAATAATACATTCAGGATCAGGAATAGAGCTCCTAAGGGAGTGATATCTTGATCACTCCTGAAGTGGTCCAGTGTCATCGTTTTGTTGGATTACACAGAGCTCATGGGGGACTCACTACCTTATCGACTCAGTGGGTCTAAATTAATGGGTAGGAAACTGAAAGGGGTCTTGCTTAAGAGAGGATTGAGGCTCAAGTCCTACTGCAGTTTGTCGATTACCTGTCTTAAAGATTTATATTGGGGATCTGATAATTATATTCTGCCCCAGCTCCAAGAGTCACCATGTGGGGGCACCCTACACAGCTCTGACTCACTCACATGTCAGAGGTTCCTCCAAGTTGCTTCCCTTGCCACCACATGTTTCACTGAGTAGGGTTCATAGGAGAGGAGGGATGGCGGCACCTGAGGGGATCCCGAGAAAGCCCAGCACCGAGGAAGAGGAAGGGGACCATCTGTTCCATCAGTTCTCTCCCACTCCATCCCCTCCCCACCCCCGATCCCTGAATAGCCTGTGGAGTATGATTCTGTCCTGGAATGTCACTTGGGGCTTTCTAAATTCAGATCACCTGGGTTAAGAAATGCCAGTATAAGCAAAAGCCCCACTGACCGTCGGTTAATTATTAGAAGGTGGGTACAAATCCCCTGCCAACTCCACCCAATATCAACTCATCAAACTGAGTGACTGAGCACCAAGGAGAGGGGACCAGCTGTGTCTGAGGTCAGTAATTGAAGAAGCTACCCAGAGGGGCACAGAGGCCAGAAAATCTCTCCTCCCTAGGCCCTCACCCGATCCCCTACCTGTAACACCCAGAACCTCTAGGACGGGCTTTAAGTGGGTATGATATTGCTTTGGGTTCTACCAAGCTCTATGGGGACCAACTAGGGAGATCTCAGAGAGTTAATAAGCTGGTATATCTTAGTGTCAGGGCTGGAGCGGATGCTTGTCAGATGGCGAGGGAGGAGAACCCCCCCCCAGACTTTACTTTTTGGAGGAAGAAATGCTTGCATTTTAATATTTTAGTCCCCAGGGTGAAGGAGAAATGTTTCCTAAATTAAGGCATTCTCGTAGAATCCGTGAATGAATAAATGAATTACTCACCCACCCCTTCCCCTAGCCCCAAAGAGTCCTCTGTATCTTTATGTGGCACAATTCAGTTCACATATACCATAAGAGTCCCAGCTTGTTGCGTTGTGGAGAGATATGAGTTTAAGTATCTTGCCTCTATGTTTAGGACACTGAACCAAGATTTTCCCAGATGAGGCCTAGATGGGACATGGGAAACTCAACATGAGCACCGGGGGTACAGGAGGAAGTACGAAGGGAGTGTAACCATACCGCTAGCCAGAGAGCCCTCGAGGGGATAACGCAGTATTCTCTAGTAAGGGAGAACCCCACCATCAAGGAAACCGCATTGGGTCCATATGGCAACCCAGGGCCAAATTCAGAGTAAAGGGAGGTAGATGGCTGCCTGAACTCCATAAAATGGCTCTCCTTCATCAGCTATGGCGGCTCAGCCTCCCTCCCCACCCAACCTCCCAGCCCACTAAGCAGATCCCGTCCCATTCAACTTACCCCACCAGACAAGTTTCTTTCCAGACGTCTCAGGTGGGAGCAAATGAATTACGATATTGCTGGAGGTGCTGTAAGAGTTTGAGTATTGATGGTATTAGTTGAGAAGTTTGCTGCTTTTGTTGCTGGGAGAACTGTTTCTAACGCTGGGTAATCGCCTCTTTGGTCTTCTCTGAAATGATCCCCCTTGATTGAAGATCTGTTGCCACTTCCTGGGCCAACGAATAGGTCTGGGTTCCCAAAGTGAGGTGGACCACCAGTTTGGCCGGATAGGGGGGTTTTAAAGCGAATTTGCTTGGATCACAGTATAGGGAAAAGAGGGCCGTATTCTCTCCGTTGCCTCTGTGTAAGGGGGGCGTAATTGTTGTTGAATAGCAGCCACGATTGGCCCCACATAATTTTTCCTTTTTGCCATGCTTTAGAAAGAAGGGTTTCCTTTGTTTGGAAACTGAGGAGGCAAATGAGGAAAGAGTCTGGCTTCAGGGCGCGTGGGTTTAGGGCCCAGCGCACGGTGTGCCCTCTCAACATCAATCTGAAATTCAGGCTTGAGAGATAGCGCCAAACAAAGGAGATAATCTGCAAAGGTGCACGGATCGTTTCCCTCTTCACCTTCTGAGATACCAAATATTCTTATATTACGCCTATGGCCCCTATTCTTTGCATCTTCCTGACTGGCTGAGATGGCGAGCTGTTCCGAAAGTATGGTGCAAACTACCTCCTTGAGGTCATCTATACGAGATGTGTTTAGAGTGATCTGGTGATCGGCTTCAGCAGCTCGGGATTCGAGGTAAGTGATCTCTTCCCTGAGATTTTTTAGTGATTCTCTAACCTCTCCCCGAAACTCCGTTATTGCTTGCAGGATGGTGTCGGCTGATGTCTCAGTTATCTTTTTTGCGGGTCTCAGTTTCTGGGTTTTTTTTTCTAGGCCCGATGTCTCTTTGGGTGAGCTTCTCCGTTGTTGGATTGTAAATCTTCCATATCTGCATTTTCTGCGATCAGTAAAAAACAATTCCAAGATATTTTTGCCATAGAGCTGTATTGGATAGAGCTCTTGATGTTGGTTAGGTTTTTAAAATGATTTGGAAGTTTTTGCTCGTTTATTTTGTTGTTGTAGGCAGGAGTTCTCCCTGAGTGCGACTTCACGAGAGCATACCGGAACTGGAAGTCCGAGTTTGTTTGTTTCTGAGGAATATGCCAGGTCCCAGATCTTCATTGCCTCTGTACAATGTTGAGGATCTTGTTCCTCCCTGCTTGTTTATGTAGTACACTGTTGTGGTGTTGTCTGTCATGATTTGGACAGACTAACCCTGTAGTTGGGAGGAGAAAAACTGCACTGCTAGCAGTACTGCTCTGAGATCCAGGAGGATAATGTGGTCTAGTGTCTCCTGTGGGCTCCATATGCCACTCACTGTGACGTCCTGCCTGAGGGGGCCCCACTCCAGGAGTGAGGCATCTGTAGTAAGAACACTTGGTGATAGCTGAAGGAAGGGAATACCCTCTCTGAGGTTGCTTTCTTCTTTCCAACAGTTTAATTTAGATTCCACTAGTGCTTTTGTCACTGGCACTAGCTTTGAAAGTGGATCCCATCTTTGAAACCAGTTGTCACTTTTTTTTCATAATCATAATTTATTAAAGATTTTATCATATGCGTACAGACACAAACAGACATAACAATAAACAAGGACAGGAGTACAGCTCATATGTACATAGATCACAGTACTCAGACCGTTTGTGGTCAACAAAATATCCCCACCCCATCTGATATCAAACTTTTTGGCACAGTATTTGTTATCCCTCTCTTCCGCACCTCCCACCACATAACTTACAGCATTTCTGACAAGGTACAAAAGTAGGATCCTTTGCCATTAGAGCCACCTCTGCCATTTATTTCTACATTTACCAACCTGGTTTCTGAGTGCATACAGTATGTCATAGTTTCTAAACCGTATGTACCATTAACCAAAGTTACCCATTCGTCAACTGTAGGCATCTCCTGTGAGAGCCACTTTTTTGTAATAACAGTTTCTGGTTAGCTTCAGGAGAATTCCCATTAGGTATTTGATAGCTGGATCCTGCAGACCTTGCAGACACAGGGAGAAGAGCAGAATGGTGTCAGTTAAAGTGAGAGTTGGGATGAAAATTTCTCTAAGGGCTCCTTCAAAAGCATTTGGGCAAGGTTTTAATTTGGCGCAGAACCAAAAAATATGGAAATGCTCCTCTATAGCCTCCCCACGCTGTCTCCAGCACTGGGTAGAGACAGCATTTTCTGATGAACCTGCTAGATTGGTGATAGAAGACCAATTGTCTGTTACGTGGTACTGGATATCTCTCATTTGGAACATAGCTCATGGAACCACAGCTGTGGATGTGACCATGTGTCCTAGTACACTAATTGCAGATGTCTCTTGCAGGTCTTGGTTGACTTGTTGTGAATGACTCAGCTGTTGCTATCAAAACATTAACTCTGGCCTGTGGGAGGAAAGCTTTTCCCTGCAGGGTGTTTAGTTCTGCTCTTGTGAAGTCAGTACTTGAACAGCGTTCTAGCTGAGACTTCTACAGGTTTATCAATAATCCCAGTTTCTTCAAGGTGCCTTTTACCAACTGAACTTAGCACCTTGATTCTTGTTCTGTTTTCCCTGAGAGTAGTCAGTCATCCAGGTAGGGGACAACAACCATGCTTTGTTTTCTTAGTTGTGTTGCCACCACAACCAAGCACTTTGTGGAAACCATTGGAGCTGAGGTGAGACCAAACGGAAGAGTTGTGAACTGGTATTGGTAGATTCCCAGTTTGAATCTGAGATACTTTCTGTGGGACAGCTTGACTGGAATATGAAAATAGGCATATTTCAGATTCAGGGATCACAGCTAATGGCCTGCTTGCAAAGATGGTATCACTGTCCTTAGTGTGACCCTCCTGAATTTCTTTTTTTCAGATGTTTGTTCAGAAACCCAAGATCTAGAATGGGTCTCCCCTCCACATCTTCTGGGTCAGAAAGTATCTTGAGAATAGGCCCCTGCCCCACTGGGAGGCAGAAACTTTGTCTACGGCTTTTGATATTAACAGTTTTTTTTTTTTACTTCCAGTTCCAACAGACTTTTTTCTATGGGAGAATAAGCTGGAAAACATCTGTGTTTCTGCAGGTTTGGAAAGTGTTCGAATTGCAGATTTTTTCCCCCAAAATTCTATAATATTTATTAGGTTTCATTAAAGGAAACAATATATAATCAATAAAAGAAATAACCAGATGGAGGATATGAAAATAAACTTCAAATACAAATGACTTATGATAAGTAAAAAATAACCAAGGAAGAACAATAAACTGTATAAAAGAAAAAATAGATACCAAAACCATCAAACCACCCACTCCCCCCATGTTATATTATCACCCCAATCCTATGAGACCTGTAAAAATCTATTAAAGAATGGAGAAAGAAAAAGGAGCCCAGATGTTAGAGTTACTCACTTCTCAAATACTAATCAATCGGATAATAAAAAAGAAAAGAAAACGAGGTAAGAAAAAAGCTCATTAAGATTAAAAGTTAGTAAGAAGTCAAAAATGGGCTGGCAGCATAGCCTAGAAGTTAGAGGAACAAGGTGTGAACGAGCTTGATACATCCAGCAGACCAGATCTTGGTTTGATTCTCAAAACCTCCACTTGCATACTGTGCGACTCTGAGCAAGTCACTTAACCACCCAGTGCTCTCAGGACGCCCCTTGAAAACAGGCACTTGTGCCTAGTGGGCCTTACCAAAGTCAAAAAAAAAAATCAATGGTAACAAACAAAGAGTATAAGAATGAAGGAAACCTATGAAAGAGTATTACCACAAGTTCTAGATCGGATCAGCTGAAACAGCAGCATCAAAAAGCTTTCCCTATTTCAATGTAAATCCCAGTAGATTATGCTTCATACCAGCAATCATTTTTTTCTATTCTAAGGTTAAGTAAAAGCTCTTGCCTACATTCAGTGAATGAAGGTATTAGTTGACCCTTCCAGTGCTTTAAAATGATTTTCTTAGCTGATAAAGCTTTAATAGTCAAATGGTATTTCAGTTCCATGGAACTTAACAGGCTGAAATCACACAGAATGCAGACCTCAGGTGTGATATAATTTTGCAAACCTAAGGCAGAACATAGATTATTTTTTATACCCAACTAAAGAGGTCTGACCTGCGGGCATTCCCACAGAATGTGTAGAATTTTACCTTCAGATTTCCCGGATCTGTAACAATTATCGGAAGGTAAAAGACCAAATCTGTATAACTTGACCGGTGTATAATATGCATCATATAGGATTTTAATTTGAATCAGCCTTAAGTTGTTACTGGACACATACTTGTATAACTCCTTCTATACCAATGACCAATCAACCTCATTAAGTTTAGGCAAGTATAACCAATATTTGGAGACCACTGATCCAGCTCCAGATGATGATTTAAATGATAAAAGGAATTGGTAAAGCTGAGAAACTGGACGAGCTTTTTTGATTCTTTCAATAATTTCCTCAACAAACCTTTATTATTATGTAATCAAGGCAAGGGGCCAAAATATGATAATAGGGCATGTTTTAAAGCAGCAGTACTAGATCATTGTTTTTAATTTATTATGCAGTATGTTGTTGCCCCTTGCCTCTTGTGCACTAACCTGGCTTTCTTTTTTCTCTATGGTTTATTTTCTCCCTGTGATTTGCTCCATTTCTTTTCTATTCTGTTTACATTTTAATCACACTTCTTGTTGACCTTTACCCAGGGCAGTCAACGCACATGCGGAAACCTGCTCAGTGCATCTTTACATACTCCAACTTTCTTTGTTGTGTGCATGTTCTCAGTGACAGCTCTTTTGTTTTTCAAGCAGTGGTAAAGTCAGGAATCAGAAATGCTGAACATGGCTGCTGAGATCATCAGCAGTTTGCACTGAGTTAAGCCCTGCCTGTTAGCAACACCCTCCCATCACATAGTTTGTGATAAATAATATTATTCTAATCAATAAAAATAATAATCATTACTGTACTATACTTGGGAGAAGATGAGGGACCAGAGATTGAACAGAGCAGCCACCATCAAGAGGTTCAGGACACATGCTCACTAACAGCTGTAGCACAGTTCAGGCCAACATGACAGGACACACTGAAAAAAAACAAATGTGGGCTGTGGGATTTGATAAATACGGCAAAAGCCAACTAAAACAAAGTTCTAACCAGTCGACTGCTGGGGTGAGCATTAGATGCTGAGCACAGGAATAGTGGAGGTGGGAGAAGAAACAATTACTTACGATAGTAATCTTGTTTCCTCCAAGGGAGTCTTACTGTATTCTGACTAATGCAGTTAGCCCTTCTAGTTGAACTGCCCCAGAGGTGAAATAGTTAAAGCCTATATGTTAATAATGGAATGTTCAATAGGCCCGAGCTCGGTTTTCAAACCACTGTCCCTGGTACAGTACATTCTATGTAACTGCCAGATTCTTACAAGCACACTATACTGATAATAGCAATAATGAGATAAACTAAGCAATGCTAATTAAAGATACATGAAACCAATAATAAACCTCTAACTTACGTAGTCAAATGATTACAAACCCAATAAGGGCATAAAAAGATTCAAGTCGCAGATGCCCATGAAAAAAACATCCCAGTGGTCCAACAATTCTAAGAGTGACAGCTGGAGTGCAGTGCTCCCAGGTTCTAGTAGGGAGGCAGGGTGGGAGGTCAGAATACAGTAAGACTCCCTTGGAAGAAACAAGATTACTGTGATAAGTAATTTTTTCTTCAAACCCCAGGAAATCTTATTGTGTTCTGACTAATGCAGACTACCAAGCAGTGCCCCTGGAGGTGGGCACAGACCCTACTTTAGGAATAGGCTCTGCAGTACTGCTGTGCCAAACCTGGCATCACTCCTAGCCTGGGAATCCAGGCAGTAGTGCTTGGTGAATGTATGAAGTTTTCCAGGCAGCTGCTTTGCAGATTTCAAGCAGGAGAACATCCCTTGCAGCTGCTATGGAGGCAGCTGTCCCCCTGGTAAAGTGAACCCTCAGGCCCACTGGTGGCTCCTTACATACAAACATACATACATATGAACATATGAAGAAGCCAGCAGAAGAAGGCCATTGGGTCTATCAAGCCTGCTTCATATTGCAGGGTCCACTGCTTGAGCTAATGTCCCTGCCCTCCTTCCCCACTCCTCCTATCCTTTCTACCCATGATTTTTACCTTCCCCCTATGCCTATCCCAGCTCCTCTTAAAGCTGCCCACTGTTTTCAATGAGTTGACCTCTTCTGGCAGTGCATTCCAAGTGTCCACCACCCTCTCTGTGAAGAAGTGCTTCCTGACCTCCCTCCTAAACCTCCCACCCTCCAGCTTAAGACTGTGCCCCCTTGTGATATGGTTGCCACTCAGCTTAAAGATACTCTCCTTATTAACCTTATTTATCCCTTTCAAGCACTTGAATATCCCAATCATGTCTCCTCTCTCTCTCTCTCTCTCTCTCCTGTCTTCCAGGGAGTACATGTTCAGTGCCTTCAGCCTTTCCTCATATGCCTTGCCCTGCTGACCGGCTATCATCTTTGTAGCCCTCTTCTGTACCTTCTCCAGCAGGTTAATGCCCTTTTTGAGGTGTGAGCACCAGTACTGAACTCCATACTCTAGATGCAGCCTTACCAGTGACCTGTACAAGGGCAGTATAACCTCCTCTCTCCTACCACTGATCCCCCTAGCTATGCATCCCAGCATCTTGTTTGCTTTTGCTGCTGCTTTCTTGCACTGCATGGAGTGCTTCAGGTCACTAGTGATCATCACTCTCAGGTCCTTCTCCTCCTCCTCTGATGCAGATACTCGGACTCCACCCAGGTAATACACTGTCCTGGGATTCTTGGCTCCAATATGCATAACTTTGCATTTCTTGGCATTGAACTTACCATTGCCATAGTAGAACTGAATACAGGCCACAATCCATTGTGCAATGGTCCTTTTTGTGGCTGGCTTCCCCTTTCCAACTTCTCCATAGGTGAGGAACAGCTGAGTACACTTGTTTCTATGGCCTTTCATCTGATCCTGATAGTAGCTGATAGCCTTTTTTACATCCAGGCTATGCATCCTGCGCTCACCTGAGCTGGAATGGTCAGTAAAGAAGACAGGCAATGTAATGGACTGGATCAAGTGAAACTCTGAGACCACTTTGGGAAGGAACTTCCTATTTGTTCTGAGTACAACCTCATCTCTGTGGAGGGCAATGTGATTTGATTCCACAGACAAGACATGTGGCTCACAGATTCTTCTTGCTGAAGTGATGGCCACTAAAAACAAGTTTTCCATGTCAGGTATTTAAGCTCTGCTGAGGACATGGGTTCAAAAGGGGGCTGCATGAGCTGTACTATGCAGATGTTCGGGTCCCAAGAAGGGGTAGGTTCTCTACGAGGAGGATGCAAGTGGAGCAACCCCTTAAAGAATTTCTTGAAAATGGCATTAGAAGCCAGGGAAGGACCCTTTCCTGCCAAGAGAGAGGCAGAAACAGCTGCCAGATGCACTCTGAGAGTAGAAGGCCAGAGGCCTATAGAATGAAGGTGAGCCAAATAGTCCAGCAAGACTGCCACGCCAGCTTCCTGTGGATCTACAGTATATCCTTTGGGAACACCAGAAAGAGAACCGTTTCCACTTTGATGTGTAAGTTTTCCTGGTGGAAGGCTTTCTGGAGACCCTTAGAATGTCAATGACCCCTTCTGAGAGATGCAAGTCTGCATACTCCAAGTCCTCAAAAGCCAGGCCTTGAGCCTGAGGGACCCAAGGTTGGGGTATAGGATCCTCCCTTGGGAGGAGGTCAGAAGTTTGTGCCTCCAGGGGAGGCAGATTGGACTGGTACTGACAAAGTCAGCAACACTGGGTACCATGGTTTCCAGGCCCAGTCTGGGGCAATCAGAATCACTGATGCAGGCTATTCCCTGAGATTGGTCAGCACCCTGAATATCAGGGGAAATGGAGGGAAGGTATACAAGAACTTGTAACATCCAATCCAGGATCAAGACCTCCAGAGGTATTGAGCCCTGAACTGGTGGTCTGCAGCAGTATTGGGGCAACTAATTGTCTAGGGCTGCAAAGAGGTCCACCTCTGGGGTGCCCCATCTCCTGAACACTGCCAGCAGGACTTGCCTGTTCAGAGTCCATTCGTAATGGCTCTAATTTATCCTGCTGAGTGCATCTGCCATTGCCGGCCAAGGAATACCTCCTGTCCAGTTTGTTATCCACAGGAGGTATAAATGTTGGGGTGTGCAGGATTTTTATGGTCTGCCTTTTTAGAGACTTGTGGATGGGGATCAAAAGTCTGTTGGAAGCAGGCACATCCATCATCTCTACATAGTCAGGCTCTTCCTCTTCCTCAGAAGCTTCCTGAGCAAGGAGCTCCAAAGCTTCTGCTACCTTTTTTATAAAGGCATAATGGGAAGCAGGGTCTCCAGAGGGAAGAGGAGGGGACTCAGGATCCAGGTGTTCTGGTGAAACCTCAGGCTCAATGGGCTCACCAAAATCCTCCTTCTCTTCATCCTCTTCTTCCCACTCCTGTTCATAAAAAGGTTCAGACCCAAATGAATCAGAGGGAAATGCAGTACCCAGTGTTTGAACCGGAGTTTGAGTCATTGAGCACTGACCCGGTTCAACTGAACTGATCTGCAGAGACTGGATAATTTGAATGGCTTTCGCTATCTTTTCCATGGCTGGAGCTGCAATTGTATGTTTTTGCGGTTCTGAACTGGCTGTTTTCCTTTTCTTTTTTGCCACAGACGTTTCAAGGCCTGAGTCAGCGGCTCTTTTACCTGCATAGGTTTTGCCCTGGTCAGAGGGCACCCCCTCCGATTCCACCATTTTATCTTTAGTGGTGGAACCGGACTGACCATCTGTGTCGGTTGCTTTATCAGCTGGTCTCTCCTGCAGTCTATTCAAATGCCTATCAAGCATATACTGAGGGAGATTTTTACAGATTTCACAATCTGCCTGAAAGTGGTCAAACGAAAGGCAGAAAACACAGACGAGATGTGGATCAGCTTTAGCAAATGGTTCCTCGCACTTGGTACAATGCTGAAACCCTGAGGGACTGGTTCTTTTCTTGGGTTTCTATGATATAACAACAACTGAGAAAAAAATGTTTTTAACACTTATCCACAATGTGCAGTTTAGACCCGGATAAGTGAAGATATTTGGTAAACAGCTGGTTTAGCAGCTGAGGAGAAAAAACGATAAAAAATTTGGTTTTCTTACCAAAAGTCTACCGGTTCCTCAAACAGTAAATCTACAATAGAGACTAAGAATTTTACCTTAAAAGAGAAGAAGAAATCTTTAGTTTCCTCCCAGTTGCAAAAACCGATCAGAAACCGAAAAACTGATCAGAAAGTAGAAACCCTAGTCTAGTCTAACCTGTAACCAAAGGACAGAGGTTTGAAAATTAAACTAAAATAAACAGTAGTTATAAAAAAACAATGAAACTTGTACTTCAACCGAAAGAGCTGAGGAGAGACCTCCGAGGCAACTTCACAGGCAGGCAGAGTAAAGAATCTGGCAGTTACATAGAATGTACCATGGAAAGTGGTTTGAACACCGAGCTTGAGCCTATTGATCGTTCCACTATTAACATATACGCTTTAACTCTTACATCTCTGGGGTAGTTCAACTGGAAGGGCTAACTGTGTTAGTCAGAATACAGTAAGACTCCCTTGGAGGAAACAAGATTACTATGGTAAGTAATTTTTTCTTCTCCCGCCTCCACTATTCCTGTGCTCGGCATCTAATGCTCACCCCAGCAATTGACTGGTTAGAACTTTGCTTTAGAAGCACCTGCCATACATTCCCCCTTTGAGCAGGCTCCAGGTGAGAGTCCAAGTTTTGGTTGGCTCAGGCAGCCTCCATTTTAGGGCTCCCTTAACCCAATTGGCCCAGATTAGCAGTTCGGGTCCAAAATGGAGGGGCAACACTCACAGAGTCCCAGCTGCAATAAAGGCAGGTTAGACAAACTGCAATTTTACAAATGCTCTAAATGATTTCAGGAAAACAGATACATCTTTCAGATGGTCTCCCTCTGCGTTCTTAGTGACTGCAGAAACGAAGTGATCAGACGGCAGCTCAGGGTGGGAGTCGAGCATGAACTACGCAGTCCCCCCACTCAAACTAATTTAGCCTGCGAGCAGGCAACTCTTAAAGAGACAGTACCAGAGGCTCTAAAAGCACTCACAAATAAATGGTTTAAAAGCCGAACACCATTCAGGCTGGGAGCACTTAACCAGCTCCTAGAAGACTTTTGGGAACCCCCATTTGCAGGGGGGTTACACCCTTCCTGGTCTGAAAAGAACTTGACGTCCGCATCAAATAGATACCTTTAGGCAGAACAGTTCAAACTTGCATCCCTTTTGAACAATAATCAGCATATTAAATCTTTGTTATATATACTGACACTGTATTACACAGTCTACTGCTGGTTACATAACATTACACTTACAAACATTTTGAACTCAGGTCATTACTTCCTGCACTTGAAACCTGAAGAGAGGGGGCTCTTCCCTATCAGCTGCCTTGGGGCTAGATAGGGTAGGGGCACCACACCTGGAGGGCAAAATAATTAACCTGGAGTTAGCACTGATGCTCAGTTTGGGTAGTGAGCTCTGGGATACATACACTCCTTTGTGTACCACGTTGAGAGGCAAGTCTACAGGCCTCCCAGGAGAATCATAGCTGAGGTGCACCATGGGCCTTACAGCTCGCCCAGTCTTTCTAGGGGGAACTGGTACAGACTCTGCACTTTTAGCCTCACTTTCGGCACTGTCGTGACTTGCCAGGGAAGTTTCCACTGGGGTAGAAAAATCTAGACTTGGGGTACTGTCAACCCCTGGATACGCAATTTCTGGTTCTATAGTACTTAACTCATTCATAGAGCACGCCGGCACTGGCAGGAAACTATTATCACATTCCACAAATTCTTCAAGTTCTGATATGTCACCAGAATGACTCATATCAACAACCCCTCTGTCAGGCAAATCGTACAGTTCCACCATACAGAACGACTCAAGATCATCAGACGTGACACTCTGCACTTCACTTTCAGGGAGCATCGGCTCCATGGATAAAGCTGGGGGGGTAAGACAGTCCAGAGGGCCCAGCTTCATTTCCATAATTGACCAGGGGGTTACCTTGAAACAACTGACTTAGTTCATAAGAAGGATAGTAACTAGAGCCGTACTTACTTTCATCTGAAGTAGACTGACAATCCTTCTCAACTGAGGTTTGCTTTGGAGGAAACCTTAAGTCAAAAACCACAGGAGCATGCATTCTCTGTCTGGGTCTTGCAGCAGCCCTAGTAGACACTCTATTTACTTTCGCCATCATCTCCATTGAGGGGCCCACTATTCTGGACCAGTTGGTAGAGGCTGTAGCAGTGGCCTGGGTAGATGATCTAGCCACAGCTGGATTTGAGTTAGCATTTCCTTGACCCTCACTGCGGACATCATGGGCACTCACTGACCATCGACTTACTTTTTGAAGCTCCCCTTGAAGCCAGCTCACCACTTTCTCCAAGTCCGTCTGGGACCAGCATTCCCTCTTCATATGGCCATTCTTCCCACAGTTGTGACAGATGACAGGCCCTCGGGGCATCCTTGAAGAAGACATTACGCAAGGAACTGAGGCAGTAACAAGGGGTGGGGGTCCCATACCTGCTGGCTGCTGTAAGAGGGGCACCACATATTCCAATAATTCTCTTAGAGCGCCAATCAATCCCTTGAGCTCAACCAAGAAGCTATCCTCAGTCTGGATCTCAGAGGAAGCAACATGCACTCCCACTCCACTCTTATTCTCTGGTGCCTGATACAAATCAGGTTCTCGGGCTGCCTCAGCCAACTCTTTAATCAATTCTCTCAACTGTTGGGTCTCAGTTGAATCACTCCTCTCTGGAGTCTGGCAGGGGTTCACAGCCCCAGCATAGGGCTCCCAGCCCTCTTCATCAGTTTCAATTTCACGAATTTCTTTCATGAGGGAGCAGTACTCAGGAGGGTTGGCCCTCCTATCTTGCAACTTGAGCTTTAATACCATTACACTTGAAAATTTAGCAGATTTCAGAATGTGGTCCAGCCTGATCCTATTTAAATCCTTGGCAGGCACTCCCCCTTTCTTGTGGGCTCTCTGCAGGGCCCTCTCAATCCCTGTACAGTAACAAAGGCTGACAACTTCTCATTCTTCCACTGTTTAGTGGACTTGAACTTCCAGAATAAATCATCCCCTGACTCAGTGCTGCCAAACACCCCCTCCAGTGCAGAGAGGTATTCTGCTGCAGTAGCCTCCGGACTAGTGGCACGTAGAAAATGGATGGCTTCCAGGGCAGGGCCTCTCAAACTTTCCATCAAGCGTCTGTTCTTTTCCCCCTTTGAACACTGCCATTCTTGCACTAATGGGGTGGCATAGTCCATCCAGGTCTCTAGGTCATCCTCCCCCGAGGGCAATGGGACTATGCCGGAGAAAAGTCTGAACTTTTGGTAGGAGTCCAGCTGGATCGGGGAATTATGACGGGGGAAGGGGCCACTGGAGAGCTCTTGGGGGAAGCTAGGGATGTACCTGGGGAATTCAGGGGCATGTGGTCACCTGAGAGGTCTAACATCTTTACCAGTTCCTGAGCAGTTCATCCCTCAGATGCTTACAATTTGAGCAGTTTCTCTTCAAACCCATCTATATTTGGAGACCCACCCAGGTTGGCCGGACCACTATGTAAATGGATGACCCCTCCATCCCTTCAGGGCACCTTCTGGCAGAATAACAGGGGGCACCTTTTCTGGATCCACAGGAGAACTACACGAGATCAGCACTAGCATAGTTTGATCAAATAAATCAGCATCTCTTCCCCTTACTTTTACCTTGCCCAAGCCCTTGACATGCTCTACAGTGGATACAGTGTCAGCATTACTGGTCCCTAAGGGGACATCCAGCAACAGAATAGCCCTGTGGGGGCCTACCCCCTCAACTTCACTCCACCCCATCAGTCTGTGCCCCATTAGCTTATGGGGGGCAATTTTTAGCTTAGGCATAGTAAGCGCCTCCATTTTCCCTCCTAAACTGAATATACTGGGGTAATTTCTTTCACGTGGCCACTAGAGGACGCTAATCCCAGTGGTGCCTACAAGATGTAACCCCTAGGTGGCGCTATCCCAGGGTTATTACCCCTGCCTGCTTGGCTACTGACAGGATGAGGGGCCTAGGTACTATGACGAGTGCCTCCACCCAGAGGTCAGGGTTGATAGTGGTTAAGCTAGCTCAGGCACAGCCCTCTGGAACACTGTGACCCCCTTTTGTTCCCACTAGTGGCCCACACAGTTCACAGGAGTTACCGTCCCCATACCCCACATATGAACACTGATTGCACATATAGTTACCACTTACCCTCGAGACGGATTCTGCCGCACTCTCTGAGGACACCCTGTAAAACTAAGGTTAAGCAACATACACAAACACAGATTGCAATGCTGGTTCTACATGTACTGGCACTTCAGACAGTATAAAGTTCAACAATAACAAGTCTGGTTTATTCAGGGGACTAGAACACGGGAGGGAGAAATCAGGTTGATTGGCAATATTCAAATCACAGTAATGTACATGCATATAGGGTCCAAAATGTCACTCTCTGGGTACCCAGGATGGTGGGGGGCTAGCTAGGGTCAGTGCAGCTAGTTGGGACCCTTTGATGGAAAAACACATGCACACACAAATTGTAATCTGGAGCCCTGGAGCTCAGTTCGTGAAGAAAGGAAACAGCAATAATTAGATGACACACTTGCAATTTGATAAACAGACTGCAGGGAGCTACCCTGATTTGTACTCACGGACTCAATACTGAAAACTGGATGGATGCAGGTTGTCCTGGATTGCCAGGAGAAACAGAATAGCTGGCCCAGCCCTCGTGGCAGGACTCACTTGTATTTGAAAAACAGGCGGATTCAGTCCAAATCAAGCTGGATTCTGCTTCCAGCTTCAGCACACAATTCACAGTACAGCGGAAAATAAGATTGCGATTCCCCACAAGCACTAGACACGTTTATATGTAAAGGAAATTACAATACCATGCAAGCTGCTCCTCGAACCTCGATCGCAAAACACTGCAAAATACCCAGGAGCACACACCGCAGCTTCAGTCCCTGACAGGCCGATCGCACTTCAGCAAAATCTTCGATCTTCTACAGGTTAAGCCTGGCTTCCGCCTTCTGGTTCTTCTTTTCTCCTCTCAAAACTCGGATTCAGTCCAAACTGGCACTCACAAACGGCTGCAGGCCGACTTCAGGGCCTCCCACGTGCTTCCCGCGCGAATTACACACCGCAGCAGAACAGAGCTCCTACTCCCTTCGCAGTCAACTCGCATCTGGCCCTCCAGGAACAGTTCAGGGCATTTCCCTTAGGCTCCACACAGGTTTGGTTGGTGGATTCAACTGTCAATCACTGCAGGTCTCCCTCTGTTGGTGCAAAAAGGGGCCAAGGTCCAAACTACAGCTCCCAGAAGTACCTGCCACACATTCCCCCTTTAAGCAGGCTCCAGGTGAGAGTCCAAGTTCTGGTTGGCTCAGGCAGTCTCCATTTTAGGGCTCCCTTAACCCAATTGGCCCAGATTAGCAGTTTGGGTCCAAAATGGAGGGGCAACACTCACAGAGTCCCACCTGCAATAAAGGCAGGTTAGACAAACCTGCAATTTTACAAATGCTCTAAATGATTTCAGGAAAACAGATACATCTTTCATATGGGCTCTCTCTGTGCTCTTAGCAACTGCAGAAATGGAGCGATCAGACGGCAGCTCAGGGCGGGATTCGCGCATTAACTACACAGTCCCCCCATTCAAACTAATTCAGCCTGCGAGTAGGCAGCTCTTAAAGAGACAGTACCAGAGGCTCTAAAAGCACTCACAAATAAGGCTTAAACGCCGAACACCATTCAGGCTGGGAGCACTTAGCCAGCTCCTAGAAGACTTTTGGGAACCCCCATTTGCAGGGGGGGTTACATAAACATTACAGACAGAGAGCTAAGTCCTGGAAATATCACTTGTACAAGAACATGAGGTGAAACTTTCCAACCATACTTTAAGTCTTGTTTTAAAAATGGTAAGTGAAAGACAATTGTTTATATCTATTGGAATGGAACTGAAGAATACAGTGGCCCTGAATGAAAATGATTTCTGATCAAAAGTTGTTTTTTTTTTTTACCATGGGATTCGTGAATTGAATTTTACTCTAGGACCTAGTCCCAAAAGAACTGGAGGCTCTGGGAAAAAGAGGCAAAGTAATAGGGAGATAGCCCCTAGAGACCCTAAAAAGCAAGGTGTCTAGTTTTATCTTTATTCTATTTTCCAATGAAGGGAAATTAGCCATTCTTAAAAGGTCACATCCATGGGTCTTGTAGGGAAGTCCAGTTGTAAATCTCAATATACTATTATATGTAACTCTGAGTTTTGAAAGACATTTTTTTATTTATTTTACCAGGAGATACCCACTAAGCTGAAAGCTTGTTTACAGGTGCAACCTGGGAGCACAAGGAAGTTAAGTGACTTGCTCAGGGTCAAACAGTATGCAAGTGGGGGCTGTGGGATTCAAACCCAGGTCTCCAGGTTTGCAGCTCAGAGCCTTAAACCACTCTGCTATACTGCCTCCTTAAAGTTTTCACTAGTAGATGAATATATGAGAATGCCATAATCCAGTACGCCTAGTAAAAAACACGTGTAATTTGTACCTTTTATAAAGGGTCAAAAACTGTTTAATTTCCATAATCACTTCCTGATTATCCAGTACTGCTGCTTTAAGGCAAATAATTTAAAAACTGATCCCTTACCAAAATCCAACTTAGTTCTAATCTGCTCTAATGGGAGAAGAAATCCATTGTCAGGAAACGTATCCACAGCTTTTATTTGTAATGGGAGGGACCCAGCGATTGGGAAAAGGCTTTTATTGAGGTTAAAATTGTAGTTATTGAGGAGAGGTTGACTAATGTCCTCAGCTAAAGACAGACCTAGGTACTTACAGAATTGTTCGTGTATTCTGAAACAGACACCAATTATAGAATTTTTCGGAGCTTTGGGTAAATTCTAATATCTAATATAGAAAGCTGAGTGAGTGGAGAATAGAGTATTATATTTTTTTCAGCATTATACACTCTATATGAAGCCAGACTGGTTGATAAATGGGTTCCTCATTACTATTAGCATCCCACCTAAAAAACGTATTCACATGACTAGCCATATAATATAAAACAAAGTTTGGGATTTTACCTTGTTGTTTGGTTAAGGTCAACTTAGTACAAGCTATTCTGGGAAGTTTATTAAGTCCAAGAAACCTTACTAGGAAGGACTGTAATTTATTAAACCAAGAAAGAGGGATATAGACAACATATTTAAGGGATAGAAAATTCTTAGGAAAATATTCATTTTTATAGTATTAATCCTACCTAACAGTGAAAGGGAGTTTCTTCCATGTATTTAAATCCTGCTTTATAATGGAAATAAGGTTGGTAAAATTTAGGGACATCAACAAAACGTTATCTTGAGAAAGGTATAAACCCAAATGCTTTAGTTGTTGAGGAGACCATGTAAATCCAAATTTAAGTATATCTTCCTTATTAACTTTATTATTCAGAGGCATCACTACTGTTTTAGATGTATTTATTTTATAATTGGACACCCTACTGAAATCTTCAATAGTCTTTAATATAGCTGGAATGGAAACATTTGGTTGAGATATATGGAGTAAAAGGATCTACAACCATTCCGTCAGTATGCGGGAAGTACCATCTCTCTGGAAGATAGCACGAGTTGTCCCCATCCATAAGAAAGGGGACACAAAAGACATGAACAACTATCGCCCAATTGCAATATTATCAGCACAAAACAAAACTGTTGAAAAACTAGTAGCCGACCAAGTCACGGACTACATTCAACAAAACAACTTTCTCACCCCTGCCCAGCATGGCTTCAGGAAGGGGCACAGTATGGCCACGACACTTATCAAACTCACTAATGACATCAAGCTATCAATGGATAATGGGCTATACACTGGAGTGATTTTCATGGATTTAACTAAAGCGTTCAACCTGGTGAATCACACGTTGCTACTAGTACGCTGGTCACACTTGGATTCTCTCAAGGCTCCTGAACATGGTTCAGCAGTTATCTATCTGGGTGGACTCAGTTTGGTCATATTGACAATTGCAAATCTGATTTCTCTCCTACTAGTATCAGTGCACCACAAGGCTTAATTCTTAGACCACTACTTTTCTCACTGTTTGTGAACAGGCTGCCTCAAATGTCAAGCACTACCTCTACCATCTTATATGCGGATAATATGGTGTTATATACCAGCACCAAGAACACTGCCTCTATTAATACCACACTTGAGTCGGACTTTGCTTGTCTACGTGAGTGGCTAGTTTAAAACAAACATCTTCTGAATACCACAAAGACAGTGGCAATGCTGTTTGGATCAGCACCAAGGGTCAAAGCCAGCTCTGCAACACTGGCCATATATGGCTCAGACAGCTCACTCCTGGATTTGGTGAACTCTTTCAGATACTTTGGTATAACCCTCGACCCTTCGTTGGATTTCAGCCTCCATATCACTAACACTTGTAAGGCGGCCAATATCAAGCTGGGGCTAGCCTACAAAGTCAGAGCATCCTTAAACTCTAAGGCAAAATTAGCAATCGCGCAGGGGGTACTGCAACCCAGCCTGACTTATGGAATCACTTCCTATAAGGACACAAACAAGGGACTATTGCAGAAGTGGGACACTTGTTATAACAGTATCTGTCGCTTCACACTATCTGCACCTAGGCACACCCACCATTGCGTAATTTATTCCAATCTGGGCTGGCTCTCTCCCGCCTCTTACTGAATCTATATGACAGGATGCACAATTGACAGTATCATCTGAACTGAAACACCAATGTCCCTTGCATGCTTGATGAACTTGGCCCATCAGACTTACCCACTGAGATCTACCGAAAAGTCGCTCCTCAATACACCCAAATGCGCCACTAGGATGGGTGAGCAGGCATTTGTGGTGTCTGCCCCAAAGCTATGGAACTCCCTGCTTTCAATTGTAAGGCACTCTACTACACACCTGATCTTTAAAAATGAGCACTGTGCCTGCCTCCTAACCTCTGACAAATGCACTTGTGACTTAACCCCTGGGGAGGACACCTAGTTAGGCTTCCTTTGAATGTCTCTTCAGCACATATTTAGGCACTTATTTCACTCTTGCCCGCTTTTAAATAGCAGGCAAGGACAGGCTGTGAGGTATCCCACCGCAAGACTATCTGGAATAGTTTCTCTGTTTACTTTACCATATGGTCTAGATCCTTGAAACTATGTTGTGTATTCCCCTGTATCTATAAATAGTCTAGTGTAATGTCTAATTTCTCCTGTACAGTAGGTATCACTGTGCCTGTCTCTACTGTAATGTGTTTGACCCAAGTCTGTATTATGTAATAGTAACCATTGTGATGTGATATGCTTTTACCTGTGTCTGTAACTCTCCCGGATCGTGACTGAAAATAGGCAATTTCTTTGTCTAGAGAACTTACCCGGTAATCAAAAACTACATAAATAAATAAAATGTAATCTGCGTAAGCAAACATTATTAACTGATGTGATTCTATCATAATATCCTCAATATTAATACTATGCTTGAGATAAAAGAGGAGGGCTCCTAGTAAAAGTTATAAAGGACAAGGGAGAGGGCATCCTTGCCTCTTACCTGAGTGTAAGCAAATATTAAAAGAAAAAAGGTCACTGGTATAAATCTTAGCAGAAGGCCGAGAGTACAAGTAGAAGTCTGTAACTACTAAGTTGATCTTTAGGTCTCCCTCTCCTACACAACCTGTTCATCACAGACTGGTCCTTCATACACTGAGTTTCATCCACTGAAACCGCTCTGGAGGGTTTCAAAACAAGGTTCCTTGCAATCTGGAACCACTATGCCCCGCTTAGATGGTCCAGGGTGCGTGGTGCCTACCTGCCATGGATCACAGCTGACATCATTGCCAATCTCAAAGCAAGAGACATGGCCTGGGCAGCATTTAAGAAATCCGGCTTACCAGAAGCTCACCTAAAATACTGTACTCAGTGCAACGCATGCACCAGGCTAATCTGTCAGGCAAAAGCCAGTTATTTCAACAATGCCTTCCACACAAACATAAACCATCCAGCCAAATTCTTGAAGGTCCTTAAATCACTGTCTGCCTCCTCCTCCCAGCCTCCAATGCCCACCCTAAACATAGGCACATCCACGGTTACCGACCCTCCAGCAAGAGCCACTGCTTCAACCCCTACTTCACTAACTGCATGGCTGCACTGCTATCCTCTTTCTCTCTCTCCCACACCTCCCCCTCCCTCCACACCTGACCAAACCCCACCACCCAACCACTCCTTCTACTTCTGTCCAGTTACATCACTAGAGGTATACCATGCTTTGCTTACCCTCAGTCCAACCAAGGACAAATGCCCCACCTCCCTCGATGCTAAAATGCTGTACCTATTGGCCCCTGCCATTGCCCCCCCCAGCAGCTATTTTCAACTTGTCTTTCTCTCTAGCCTCGGTACCAGCTGAGTGGAAGCATGCCAGTCATTCTGCTACCCAAAGAAGGTGATCCCTCTGTCCCAGGAAAACTACTGCCCTATTTCCCTTCTACCCATACTGGCTAAAATTCAAGAAAAACTTGTACTCTCTCAACTCTCCTCCTTTCTCAACTCCTCTTCCTTCTATACCACTTACCAATCTGGCTTCAGAAAGTCCAATTCCACCACCACCTCCCTGCTGAGGCTCATGGGCTCCATCCTCTCTGCCATGGATAAGGGGCACATCACCTCAGCCATCTTCATCGCCTAGCAAAAGCGTTCAACACCGTATCCCACTCCCTCCTCCTGACTAAGCGTGCCAGTGCAGGGCTCTCTAGTTCAGCCACTGACTGGTTCCACTCATACCTGATTGGCCGAACACAGTCTGTCAGGATTGGTAACTCCACCTCTGACCCTCTCCCTGTTTCATCAGGAGTGCTGCAGGGCTCAGTCCTGGGGCCACTCCTGCTCTCTATCTTCCTAAATAACCTGCCCTCAGCCTGCCCACATTCCTTAATTCACATGTATGCAGATGATACAGTGCTGTATACATCCAGACCCTCCCCCACTGATGTGGCTACCACATTGCAGCAGGACTTCAACAGTGTCCAGCTTTGGTTTCACACCAATCAGCTTCATCTAAATGCCAAGAAGACAGTCTCTATGACCTTCGGCACAAGGCAGAGACTTTCATGGCTTCCCCCCTCCCAGACCTACCACACCCCAGATGGGACTTCATTGGAGGCCTGCACCTCCTTCAGATACCTCAGGATACGGCTTGACCAGCACCTTGACTTTTCTGTTTACATTGATGACATCCACAGAAAACTACACCCCAGATTGGGTGCTCTTTACCATAATCATGACTGCATCCCACTGCCAGCACGCCGAGCAACTGTACAGAAAATGATTCTACCAATTTTTGACTATGGAGATGTGGTCTACAGTATTGCCCCCAAGTCCACCCTGACCAGACTGGACTCCCTCTTCCACTCCTTCTGTCATTTCGCCCTTGACTGTCCTTACTCCACCCATCACTGTACCCTCTACCAGTCCATGGAACTACCCTCCCTTCAGGATCACAGATCATCACACTGTGCACATCTCACTGCAAAGTTCTGGTTGCAGCCCTTGCCCTCTTACCTATCTTCAGTCCTGTCAGCCTTCCCCCCCTCAGCCTATGGGCTTAGACAAGCCCATTCACGCCTACTACATATTCCCTTCAGGTCCACCGTGACAGGCCAAGCAGCTTTCAGCTACCATAAGCTCAAACTATGGAACTCATTCCCACCAGACATGCGGCTAACCTCCTCATCCCAGCACCTCAATGGTCTTCTCTCAGCACATTTCTCATCCACCTGCTCATGCACCCAATCAGATCCTCAGCTAGGCCAATTACCCCCCCACCCCTAGACTCACTCTGAAGCCACTCTTTATACCAACCTTCTTCCAATCTCAAGATGCCAAGCACTTGTCTTATGTTTCTCCCCCATGTTAGCGCATCATTGTAAGTGCTGGGTCATTTGCTTGCATAATACTGCCTAATTTTACACTGCCTACTGCATTATTGTCACCATGTTTTTACCATTTTGTACTATTTGTATCTCTGTTGTTGTCGCCGTGTTTTTTACCATTTTTGTACTACTGTAGCTTTGTTGTCCTCCTTATTCTCATGTACTGTCCCCAGGACACATCTGGAATCAAGCAGTACTCTGCTCAGCATGCCTTCCTGGTAAAACTCTTAAATAAATAAATAAACAAGACTTTTAACCAATTAAGAAGGGTAGCCAGAAAGCCAAATTTTATTAATGTAGCTAGTAAAAAATAAATATTGACTCTATCAAAGGCTATCTCTGCATCTAGGAAAACAAAGACCACAGGGGCTCTTGAGTCCCTAGATGCACAGAAAATGTGGGCAAGTTTCCTAATGTGGTCCAAGGGTGATCTTCCCGACATAAACTCTACCTGCTCAGTAGAAATTAAACTTGCCCAACAAGCTTTAATCCTCTAAGCAAGGATTTTAGCAATAATTTTAATATTTCCATTTATAGGAGATATTGGTCTGTAACTACTAATGTTGATCTTTAGGTCTGTCAGGCTTCAGAATTAGAACTATCAATGCCTCCAAAAGGAAGTAGTCTGTAATTCCACGTTCTAAGATGAAAGTGTAAAATTCTCTTAGGATGAAGACTATGTCCTCACCAAATGTTTTATAAAAATTAGGAGTTAGTCCATCAGGGCCAGGAGATTTATCCAATTTAAGAGTGTTTATTACACTCATAGTTTCTTGAGAAGTGACCGGACAAACTAAGTCACAGGCCATCTCTGGTGTCAGAGTAGAACAATGAAAATTTTCAAGATAAACTTGATAATCCATATGTGTTAAATTTTCATCTGCATGTTTGTATATTTGTTTAAAATATTGTTCAAACTCATATATAATCTCACACGGAAGGATTTTAATTGTATCGTCCCTACCTGATTTTATAGCTGTGATATATCCAGTAGCTGCAATCTTTTTGAGCCTATGTGCAAGTAGTTTACTAGGCTTTTCTCCTTGATCTGAATATTTAGCCCTAGTTTTCAAAATTAAATATTCTACATTCTTTCTCTGGCTATCTCAAAATATTCAATCCTCAGATTTTGTAATCTTAACAAATCTTGTTCATTAGGAGTAAGAACTTATTGGCTTTCCAACTTATTAATATTATCTAAAAGCTCCTCTAATTTACTTATTTGTTGCTTCTAATGTTTAGCAGCAAAGCGTATAAATAGCCCATGAATAAAACACTTAAAAGAAGACCATATCAAATCAATCTTACATACTGAATTTAAATTATGATGTATAAAGGTACTAGTTTCTTGTTTGATGTAAGATACTACATACGTATCCCTTAATAGCTGATTATTCAGTCTCCAAATTGAAGATTTCTCTTGAGAGGGGGATCCTAAGGTCAATGTTAGCATAACCAGAGAATGATCTGAGATAATGCTAGGAATAATGATTGAGTCAATAACATTTGAGATAAATCTGTTACCTACCAAAACAAGAATCAATTCTTGAAAAGATCTATGAGGGGAAGAATACAAGGAATACTGCTTAGTTGTCTGGTATAGTGTTCTACAGGGGTTTGTTAAATCAAAACAATCTAAAAATTCAAGCAAAGCCCTGTGGTTCGAGAGTAACCTTGAATATGATCCAGATGATTAATCGAGCAGTAAGTCTAATAAGATTCCAGTCCCCACCTAAAATAATATTGTAGGATTCATAAGGCAATAAGAAATGTGTTAACAGTGCCTCGTTTTTGGCAGACCTGAGATTTGGGCCATAAATACTACCAAACAACACCTGGGTATTATTTATTGAACCCCCCAACAAGATAAATCTACCAGCAGGGTCCGAGATCATAACTATATGATTAAAAAAACTATTTTGGTTTATCAGAATTGCTACACATTTTTTATTTGTTGAATCACCTACTCCAAATACTTAAGAATAGCCCAATTTACCCAAAAGATTAACTTCATCAGTCAAGAGATGGGTCTCCTGTAAAAATATAATCTGGCAGTTTAAATGTTTGAGTTGTTTCAATAGTTGCATTCTTTTAGATCTGGATCTAGCACCTTTAATGTTCCAAGTAGCAACATTTATAGAATTTGACATAATGTCAAATAACAAGTTCAGATAAGGAAAAATGCAATAACTTCAAATGAAACCTGGATCCAATAAGATATGTAGGTCTCCAAAAAATATACCACCCCCCCATTCTCAAAAAAAAACCAACTAGTAGATCTCAAACTAAAAACCCCACAACTAAATGGTAATGACATCTCCCCTGGTCCTAAACACTGAACTCCAACAATTAAACACCTAAACAGTGAGGCTCAAATCTCAGCCTGCAAGCTCCCAGAATCACCCATTTGATTATGGTTAAAAACAAATATATTCTCAAACTATTACAAATAGAATAATAGATAGATAAGTGTGTATTACAAGGCAGTAATACCATTGAGAGGTTTTGGGGACCTGGAACCTAGAGAGCGAAGCTCGAGAGGTCTACAGTCCCCAAAACCTCAAAATGGTATTACTGCCTTGTAAAACACTTATCTTGCTGTTATTATTTTGTAATATAGGGATCCGTTGATAGTACTACAGTCGGAGTTGACCTTTGAATTGTAGTATTATCAGCACAAATGATAGTATTATCACTTTTTCAGGATAGTATTATTGAGAGTAGTGATGTATTACTGGGAAATTTATGTATAACTTAGTACTGTATTATTGAGGCTTATCCATATATTATAACACATTAATATACTTGAAATAGGGATCAAGTCTAGGGTTGAAAAGAACTTCCCAAAATGCATGTGAATTCCAGGCAATATACTGCACATTATGGGAGGCTGAATATAGTAACGATTCTTGTAGTGCTATACCCAAATACAATAACACAATCATATTCGTAGCTGAGAAGCCAATGAAACCATAATTACAATGAAATCTCAGCCAAATATTAAATCATAATTTAATAAAACTGTTTCGGTATTAAATTATTCTAGGAGAAACCCCAAACTATACTATTCAAGTTTACCATAAAAATTAAATTTGATCAGCAGCCTCTAGGGCATGACTGTAAAACCAAAATAAACTCCACCTATTTGTGTATTATCTATTTTTCCACCCCGTGCTCGCTGGTCCTCCACTTCTTCAGGCTCTTGACAAGTTCCCCCGGACCTCTTCTGTCCTTGCCCGGCCCTCCTCTAGTCCCCAGATCGCAGCCGAACCCCAGGATATCCCAGTGTATCCCTTCACTGGGCGGGTCCCTCTCCTCCGAGGGGGAAGGCACCGGGGGGAGGAGAGCCCCAGGACATCCATCTAGGGCCCGGGGAAGCTGCTGGGGAACAGAAGGCACTGGGAAGGCGCCGGAGGCCCTTAGGAACAGAGAGTCATCATCCGGAGGGCCAGCGAGCGAGTTTCCTAGCTTTCTGTTGGGGGCAGCGTAGTGACATCACGGCATACACCGACGTCCGCTCCTCCCCCAGTTAGTATTGGGCCGTGCGTCCTGTGATACTCCCAGCCTCCACTAGGAGCCAGCAGGCACCGGACCAGTCCCCTACCCTCCCCCCGGAGAAGGAGAGCTGACCCTGGGACGCTCAATCCTTCTCCCCGGCCGACCCTCAGTGACCGGGCTGTTCCCAAACCGGTCGCTGCATGCCGTGTGAAATCCAACTCACAGTTAGTGGGGCCGGACACCTATTTCTGATAGGTAAAAGGTCCTACTAATATTAAATGAGTTTGAGGATAATGTTAGGAAACCCTAACTATTTTTAAATAGTCACTAATCTTAAAGAGAACCAGTCATCTCCCTTGAGAGATCTGAAATAATAACCTTTAACCTGGCTATGTAGTAATATTAAGACAAAACAATAATAGGGTTACTAGCATGTTCCATACAAGCAAAAACTTCTTAAAATCTAAGTATAGCATCTAAATATAATTACATACTGGATGGCATGTTAACAAGGTGATAGAGAGAGCCATTCCCCAATTCTGTCATCGTATTAGTTCTAAATTCAGCCCAGAATAACGAAAAGGCTTAATTACAAATCATAGCCATAACAAATAAAGAGACAGTGTCCGAAATAGAAGTCCACTTCAAGTTTAGACAAAACATTAACTAGTGACAGTTCAAAGAATACACCATGGCAAACTACACTGAAGTCAATACTCCTAGTGGTACTGAATCAACATAAGGGCTGTGCAAAGCATTATGAAGTCAATTGTAAACTGACACAGCCTTCACAAAGAATATTTTTATAATCGAGCTCCCCAGTCAGAAAGCAAAGAGGGGATTACAGTAAATAAATCAAATGTGTTAAAAGGGAGTGAAGTCGACTAAATAAACTCAGAAATAATTTCTTCAAGGGTCGTTGCATAGGTAAGCACATTTATTCTTCACCAACTTCAAAGGAAGAAAACACAGAGCCTTAAGTTCCATTCCAGCTCTCCTTCTGGAAGGTTCTACACATTGGCCATACTCCATGATGGGGAAAAGAAACAAAAAAAAAAAAACATTGTTCGAACCAGGAATCCACTGAGCTTACATCAGACACAGGTCTAACAGCAAAACTTAAAGGAGAAGACTACTGTATATTTCTGATTTGGATATGTCTGATGTATTTATTATACATTATATCAGTTGCTGTACATATGTCAATAAGAGATCAGTCATTTCTGCTGTTGCAACACACATCTAGAGTCTGAGGCTCTGACAAAAGGTAAAATGTCAAGCAAGCCTCTATTTACAGGCAAATGGGTCATTTAACATAGAAACATAGACGTTGACGATAGATAAGGACTGCAAGGCCCATACAGTCTGCCCATTTCTTCTTCTACCTTATAAATGTGCCATCGGCCTTTGCTCTGTCAGTGGCCTATCTATTCATACTCATCTGTATTGCTTCCTTATGCCTATCCCATGCCTGTTTGAAGCCCTGCACTGTATTCATAGCCACCACTTCTTGAGGTAGGCCATTCCATGCATCCACCACCCTTTCTGTGAAAAAGAATTTCCTCAGATTCCCCCTTAATCGGCCCCCCTCTAATCTCATGCTGTGTCCTCTTGTCCTGCTATTTTTCTTATATTTAAACATGTTAGACTCTTTCACCTTGTTAATGCCCTTAAGATGTTTGAACGTCTCGATCATATCACCTCTCTCCATCCTTTGCTCAAGGGTATACATACTGAGCTCTGTTCATCTGTCCTCATATGTCTTCTGATGCAGTCCCTGCACCATTTTGGTTGCCCTTCTCTGGACTGCCTCAATTTGGTTAATGTCCTTGTGAAGGTGTGGCCTCCAATACTGCAGGCAGTACTCCAGATGGGGCCTAACCAGTGTCTTGTAAAGAGGGTTTAGTACCTCCCTCTTATGACTTGTGATACCCTACTAATACACCCTAACACCCCTAGCCTTACCTACTGCTTTAGAAGTCTGCTTGGATGATTTCAGGTCATCAGTGATGATGATGCCCAAGTCTCTTTCTTCCTTTGTGACTGCTAGCAACTCCCCTCCCAGCCTATAGGTGGCTTCAGGGTTTCTCTTCCCTATGTGCATGATCTTGCACTTCTTTGCATTAAATCCCAGTTGCCACTCTTCTGACCATTTTGCTAGTTTATCCAGATCTCTTCTCATTCTGCACACCCCATCTGGATCATCTATTCTGTTGCAGATCTTGGTGTCATCTGCAAACAGACAAGCCTTACCCTCTAGTCCATCTGCAAGGTCACTAATGAAGATGTTGAAGAGGACTGGCCCCAGGACTGATCCCTGAGGTACCCCACTTGTGACTTGCATCTCTTCTGACTGTATACCATTTACACCACCCTCTATTTTCTGCCCGTCAACCAGTTTGCCACCCAGTTGACAACTTCTGACCCACCCGAGCCTACCCAGCTTATTTATCAATCTTCTATGTGGAACAGTGTCAAAAGCTTTGCTGAAGTCAAGGTAGGCGACATCAACTGCTCCTCCTTGGTCCACTACTCTGGTTACCCAGTCAAAGAAATCTATGAGATTAGTTTGACAGGACCTTCCTTTTGTAAACCCATGCTGTCTTGGATCCTGTGCCCCTATGGATTCCAGGTGTTGCACTATCCTTTCCTTAAGGAGTGCCTCCATAATCTTGCCCACTACTGAAGTAAGACTTGTACTATAGCCCCTCCCATTCCCTGATGTAACTGCAGTAACAGTGCAGAAGTACACATAAGGGTATCAATGCTGTCTATCCTGATTTTAGTTTAAGTTTGCAATGGCTTAAGACAGTTCTGTCATGCAACTCACACAGGGAGTGGTACTTGTAGCCTTAATACTGCAAGTGCAGAGCAAATAATACAGCTAATAGTATTTCATTCACAGGAAACAGAATTTCTTTGTACTGCTCATTTCTCTCTATGAGACAGTTGCAACATGTTGTGGAAAGCAGCAGAAAGAATCAATCAGGCAATCAAACAGTCAATTTAGCCATCAATGAGTCAATCAGTATTGCACCAGGTGAACACCCTTGAGAAGATTCATTTACAAGGTAGGCCTGAGCAGTTTCCCAGAGGATCACATAAGACTGAATTCCTCCTTTGCACACATTATACACACCCTTTCAGCAGCCTGAAATTGGAGAGCTAGATCACTTACTTTATAAGTGTATTGTTTAAAATTTCATAGAGAGTAAGGGACTTTAGCAGGATGTGAACCAGAGTTTCCCAGTTCTTGTGCCTGTGCTTTAACCACTAGATTATCCTTCTTCCATGTGCTGCAGCTGATATCCTTGTAACCTATTCATTGATATAGCTGAAATCTTTATTGCCTTACATCAGCCATCCAATCACGGACTGCCTAGTTATAAAGAGAAAGGGTCATTTTTGCAAGATTGTGTCTCACTGCTGGTGTCAATCAAAACAGAGACTGCTAACACATACAGAACATAATGCAACAGCTATATAATACCACTTAAGACTCTTGATGTACCCAGAGTCATGTATTGGGTAAACTGTTTTTGCTAACAGAAACATTAACACAACACATACAGGCACTTCCTTATAGGCATACTGTATATACATGTCAAATCAGTGCTGCATCACACTCATATGGTCCTAGTTCCTATTAGACCTGCACTTCAGGATGTGCACAGCACTTAAAAGGGTTCCCCATTACTCAAGTGGGGAACCAAACATTGTGGTCTCTGTTTACTGGTGGAACAACATTTAGTGCAGCACCATTATCTGTTGCTCTGATGACATCATCCTCCAGCAGCACTGATGGTAAAATGGAGGACAAACACATTGATAACTTCTGGGGGCTGTAAATTTTTATTTATAATCTAGATCTGGACAGCAATAGGACTGCTGGCAACTGGAGGAGGCATACAACAGTTACTCATAAGGAGTTGGGAAAAAACAGCCATGAAACTATGGGAGACTTCTCCTTTAATGTATATCATAGAAAAGTTCAAAATTATATAGGCAATAGTCTAAATAGACCAGACTTTAATTTCACACTATAACGCATGGCCAATGATTCATTCAGCTTAAGTTCATCTTGTTTTAAATAAATCTGGAAATACCCCAGGCAGCTCTTTGTTAGCACTCTCAGCCTAATCAAAAGTATGCCAGATGTCATGCTTTTAGAGAGCCAATTTCGCTGGGTACAACATTTTGAACTTGATACCAGCTGCAATTATTTTACTGGCTATAGGAGCAGTGTCTTGTCTGCGAGCCCGGACCATTTGAGGAAGATCCTGTGATATACGGATCCTTGTCCCATCCCAGCTCAGATTTTGGATAGCTTTAGCAAGCACATGTTGTCGGTCCAGGTAATTTAAGAATTTTATAATAAAAGGTCTAGGTTTTTCACCCGATGAAGAGATCAGCTTTAAGGCTCTATGTGCTCGCTCAATTATGTAAATCTGACCGTTAGGTGAAGAGCCCACTAAATTCTCGCAGAGGACTTGCACAAAATGCATGGGGTTAGTTCCTTCAGATTTTTCCAGCAGACCAAAGATAACAATGTTGTTGCGACGACTATGTCTTTACAGATCTTCAAGTTTTGATTCTAATTTAGAGAATTTATGTTTCAATGCTGAAAGCTCTAGGTCTTTTTGGGCATGCCAGTCCTCAATGGAAGGAATTCTTGCTTCTGTATCGGTCATTCTTCTGGTGAGTTCTCTATTTTGGATCCAATTACTTTAGTTATCGTTTAACAAAGTTTCCAAGGCTTCCTTTTAACGGTGTCAGCTCCAAAATAATTTTTTCTTCAGTAAGTGCAGAAACCCCAGCATTTGAGGGATTTGTCTTAGGTGGAGTCTGTTTAGCCCGCTTGGCCCTAGACGCCCAGTAGGGAGTCAGTGGAGGAGTATGTCTGGCAAGTGGAGCCTTCATTTTGGCATCCATTCTTCAAAAGATTCAACGTTCAAGGCTATCAGCTGGTTCTGAACAGATATAAGACTTGACATACATGAAATAAATAAAGTTTGTTTGAGTTCCCATATAAGAAGAGGTTGAGTGATCTGAGAGCTGCAAAAGAGCTGTTACTCCATTATAGCCATTGCAAGATCTTGAATTGCAGACACAACCTCTGGTCCACTACTTCCAGTACCCACTTGTCTGTGGTAATGTTTTCCCATTCCTGGAAGTGGGGTGCCAGTCTTCCTCCCACTGGCAATGGTTGGGTAATTTGGGCAAAACTGTAAGGGGTTTTGTTTTGGCTGGGGCTTAGGTCCTGGAGCTGTAGCATTATGGCTGGAAACCCTTTTTTCCCTTCCCCTGTAATAACTTCTTTGTGATTGGTACCAGGCCCCTTAGAGAAATTCTGGGCCCCAGGCAAAGTTCAGATTCTGGGACCCCTATGCAACTGCATACAGTAGCATGCTAGGCAGCCTGGGCCCCTATTTGGAGCTGGGCCCTGGGAATTATCCCCGGCTCCCCCACCCTCTCAAGGGCCCTGACTGGTACTCATATGGAGCATACGAGACATAGGGTCTTGGGAAATAACCCTTACCTCTGTCTCCCCTTCCTTATGACCTGCAGGAGGTAGAGGCCTTTTCCTTCTCAGTGTTGCTTTTGAAAGTGGTTTGTACTCATCCACCTTTTTCATGTAAGCCTCTGTTTTGTCACCAACTAATGAATTTCCCTCAAAGGAGAACTCCATGGTTTTGTTTTGAGTATCCTGAGAAAGGACGGTAGTCTTCAGCCAGAAAAACCTTCTTAAGGTCACTGCATTAGCCAAAACTCTAGCAGAAGTGTTGTCAGTGTCCACTGCAGTGTGGAAATTATATTTTGTGGCATCCAGGACTGATCTTGCTATAGAAATCAGGTCCTGTGCCAATTCACCATCCGCTCTTTTGCCAAAATTGTTTTCCAAAGTGCTTTCTGGTACGGTACTGTATGCATTAAGTGAGCTGCCTGCTGGATAAGCAGAGAAGCTGTGGCATAAACCTTTTTGGCCCTAGTATCCAATTTTTTTTAGAGTTCTTTCCAGGAGGCTGCATAGATAGAGTGACTTCTGTTCTCTCATAAGCAGTAGCCTGGACTGCTCCATGATGATCAGGATGGGCATACAGGTATTCCACTCTTTGCCTGTCTACCAGATTTTTTCTTTAGATTTTCTTATCTATGGCTGCAGCTGATGTGGGCGCAGACATGAATTTTGATATGGCCTTCTTAAGTGGTTTATGTATGGGAAGCAGCATTCTTCTTGGTTAAGCTACTCCCAACACATCTGTAAAATTAGCATCCTCTTCTTCATCCCCTGTCTCTAGTGAGGGATGTTGAGGGTATCCACCATTTGTCGGAAAAAGATGAGTAGTTCTCATTATGCCTTGGAGGAGGTTCACAATCTTGCTCAGGTGCACCCTCTAATTTCATGAAGTCACCTTCCTCCATTTAAACATAATATTCTTCTTTCTCTTCCTCTGCAGGCAGATTGATTGTAGCCTGAGCCTTGGGGGGAAGGGGGCAGGTATCTTATTAATATTTCTTATGGCCTGGATCACCTGCAAAAATTGCCACATTTTTGATATGTCCTCTGATAAAAACATTTTATCTGTGCCATCTGCTTGCTCCTTTCTCCGTTCAGGAGGATGGGCAGTGGCATTCTTCTCTTTAAATTTATTTTTGGCAAACACTGTTTCCAGTGTCTGCTCTGGGACTCTTTTTTTTTTTTTTGCCTTCACTGGATTCTGGGTTCCCCCTTTCTGACACCCTGATATCTGAACCATCATTACCAAGGCTATCTGATGGTTGTACAGCTTTATCTTTGTCACCTTTAACATTATTTGCTGCTGAATATGAGAGTAACCCTTCAGATGTGTGCTTTCCACCTCTGCTGGGGGCTCCCTCAGAGCCTTTGTTATTATTTTTAGGTGACACAGAGACAGAGAAAGCATGCTTCTTTTTAAAATGTTACCCTTTTTAATGAGGATTTTAGGGGAAAAAAATGACAGGACTTACAATTTACAAAGTCATGCTGTGGACCTAGACACTTTAAACAATAGAGGTTAATTTCTCTAAAGAAGTGATACTATGGATTAATGATTATTTAACTAGTAGGGTGCAGAAAACTATTATGAATGGTGCAACGTCAGATGAGGGCATTTTGATGTGTGGTGTTCCTCAAGGGTCTGTATTAGGTCCTTTGCTGTTTTCTTTATTTTTAAATTCATTGCCCAAAATATGTAAAGATACAGAGCTTATTTTATTTGCAGATGATGCAGTTTTATTATGTATTGGCAATACTGTACAAATTGTACAGCAACAGTTACAGGATGATTTTAGTTTAATGCATGGTTGGTTCATAGAGCAAAACTTGGTGTTGAATCATGTTAAAACAAAATGTATGGTATTCAAAAATGTAAGATCTAATGTGAATTTTGAGCTGACTCTAAAAGATAACTATGGAAATAATATAGAAAGGGTTTCTGAAATTAGTTACCTGGGCCTGGTCATTGATTGTAATTTATCATTTGAAATATATATTCAGAAATTAATAAGTAAGTTGCATCAAAGATTAGGAATGCTTTACCGATTGAAAAAGTACTTAACAAAAGAGGTTAGAGTAATTTTGGTTAATAGTTTATTGTTTTCAGTTATTGATTATGGTTTAATTATTTACTTTTTTACATCAGATAGAATGCGTATTAAGCTGACATCCACTTATCATAATATTATTCGATTTGCTACAGGTCAGAAGAAAAGAACTCATCATTGTTTACTTTATAGTTCTATTGGGTGTTTGTTATTAGTTGATAGGTTTAGACTACGTGTTTTAGTATTTCTTCAAAAAATTAAATTAGGAATTTTTTCCAGTGTTATTTGTGAAATGTTTCCCAAATTGATGAATGGTGTAAGGACCAGGTCGCAGGTAAACTTTAATTTTCGGATTCCCTATTATAAAACTGCATTTGCTCAGAACTCCTTACAATTTTATGCAGTGAAATTATATAATGAATTACCTTGCTATATTTTGCAGTGTGTTACAATTTCGTTATTTAAGAGGGGTTTTAAAAAAAATTATGTTTGTTGATTCAAAGTGTTGTTGCTTTAAATGATGTTTTATTATTTGTATGTTTTGTATATTGTGTATATATGTATTTTATGTTGTGACTGGGCATCAGTGAAAATGGGCATTTTTGCTCACTGGTTATACAGAATAAAAATAAACAAACAAACAAACAAAGCTCGTGGCAGTCTGCCTCGCCAGGAACTGGAAACAATGTTTACAATTTTTTGAAGGTCCACAAGGTCTTTCTGACATACCAATATGAAAGGGCCTTAAAAAAATAAAAACGATTCCCAAAAACACTGCAGTACAAGAGCCAAGTAGTGAAAATAGCTCTTGTAACAAGAAAAAATGTGCCAAAGGTCAAATCACAGTCCCTGTAACAGGAACCAATTAATTATGATGAAAGGGCACAGACAGAATTGGAAAGTGAAAGTGTTCCATTTCTGTGAACTGCATAGGAACAAAAAAGTGCAAACCACTACTAATTTTGGTAGAAAGTGGTTTACATTAGCGTATTAGTTGAAAGGGGAAAAAAAAATCAGTAGCCAGCTAGGTTACTCTACAGTTCCTGGAAACTGATCGGGAACCAGAGGTACCATAAATTAAGAATCCCCAGCTAATGCAGAATAATCGACTAGCTACCTAAATCAGCAAGAAATTACACTTAAAATAATAAACTGACTGGAGAACCAGTCATTACCAGAGTTCACTACAGGGTGACTGCTCTCTTCAGACAGAGAAACAGATCTGAGCAACAGCCAGAGTCTGAACCTGCATTCCAAATTCTGACATTTGCACAGGTTCTAATCTCCAGGGCGCCACTCTCGGCTGAGATGACTGCTAAAGTGTAAACACTAAGTGAGAATCTGTATTCATTTTGGATGCAACGTGTTAATTTCCAAAACCTTAAGAAGACAGCATGGGTTCAATTTAGTTTTATTGTTACAGAACAAGTGATGTAAGACATCTCATTTACTGAGCAACCCATTCAGTGGCTGCAATGCACAATACAGTGTGACAGAAAATTCATGATTATAAATCAAATGGAGCTTTGAAACAGTTCTCTTCACTGGCGGCAAAGGCTGCAAAGCTACTCTTGCATCAAATGCCACTCCAGTTCTCCATGGAGTCGCAATCAAGTACGAATCTGGCTAACCTGCAATATATGCTATTCTTTTTATGTTTGCTTGTGCGTATGTACAGCAAACATATTGCCAGGACTGTAGGGCTTTTGAGGGAGTGGCCCTTTTGGGGCCAATACAGTTGAGCCTTGGCAATACCTGGCTGTGAGCCACATATTAGCAGCAGGCTGGTGAAGACACCTAGTCAGCTTGCTGATGAGCAAAGACTTCTTACATATGAAAGGATGAAGCTGCTCCTATTGTAAGACTTTTTTTCCCCATTAGCATACCATTTGGGTGTGATCATCAGCACTGCAGTGCTGAATGCCGTCCATCAGAGAAGTCTGTCATACCCACCTCTCCCTTTCATGTCCAGCAGTCAGGTACCAAATCTTGCCACTGGAGAAGTCTGCAATCCCCCCTTTTCATGTCCAGTGGTTGGGGTGCCCAATCTCACTGCTGGAGAAGTCTCTGGTTCCCCCCCGTCATGTCCAGTTATCAAGGTGCTCAGTCCTGTCACTGGAGAAGTCTGTTGTTCCCCCCTTTCCCGTCAGCAGTCAGGGTACCCAATCCCACTGCTGGAGAAGTCTCTGGTTCCCCCTCCACATAAACCACCCCTCCAACACCACCTGATACCGGGGTGCCCACCCCAGGTGCCAACAAACAATACACTGGGGTGCCCAATCCCCAGTATTGGTACCGGCAATGAAGAAAACAGTCCCTTGGTGTCCTGTTTTTTTTTTTTAACTAAACTGAAGAAAACAGTCCATTAACATCTAGGCCCCTCCCCCTCTCCCCATCCCAACCCCCCTCAGCTCCCACCACCCCATACTCCCCTGCACCTCTCACTTACCTAGCAGGTTTTCCTCTCACTTGCACCGAATATCCTGCTGCTTCCAACCCTGACTGTGAAGTGACTGAAAACAGTTAAGTCTGGTTAATGGCTTTTTAATGCATTTTTAACTTTTATGCATAACTTTGTCACTTTTTAATATTGTTACCCCACATTTTCAACGTGGCATTTTTTTTACTCTACCTCATGAACCAAGTAGGTGAAATTTTTCAGATCCCATGGAACATGTTTTCACAGTTGCTCTGCAAAATCACTTTTCTTACAAACAAAACAGCCAGCAGAAGAAGGCTTTATGGTCTGTTGAGTCTGTTTGATTACAGTGCCCCTAATCCAGAGATTTAAGTGGGTCCCACTCCTCCTCCTTCCCACCAACCGTGACCCTCCCCTTCACCCTATCCCACCCTCTCTTGAAACCCCCCACTGTCTTTTGAGTGACAGTCTCAGAACAGAGTTCATTCTATCCCAACGCCACCCTTTCTGTAAAGAAATGTCTCATGGCGTCCTTTTGAACCTTCCACCTGCCAGCTTACAACAATGTCCCCTTGTGTTTTGTTTTTTTCACTAAGAGAGAGAAAAGTTCCCCACCATACACCTTGTTTATACTTTTCAGGTACTTGACAATTTCAATCATGTCCCCTCTCTCCCTCCTTTCTTTGAGTGAGTATATGTTATGTTCTCTCGGCCTGTCCTCATATGTCCTGTCCTGCCCTGCTGTCCCTGAACCAACTCTGTCACCCTCCTCTGAACTGCTTCAAGCTGGCTATCCATTTTCAAGTAGAGGCTGCAGTATTGCACACTGTACTCCAGATGCAGATCTACACAGTGGCAGTATAACCTCCTCCCTTCAACTCGTGATACCTCTAGCAATACAGCCTAGCATTCTGTTTGCCTTGGCCACTGCCTTCCTACACTGCATAGCCTGTTTAAGGTCACTGGTGATGGCTATTCCCCAGTCCTTTTCCTCCTCTGATTCATTAACCTTGACCCCCCCCAGACTGTCCTTGGGTTTCTCCTGCCAATGTGCATGACCTTGCACTTCTTCACATTGAACCTCAGCTGCCAGATACCTGACCACCTCTCCAGCTTTGCCAGGGCCTCCTTTAGGTTCTGCACCCCTTAGTCTCTGGCCACCCACCCACAGAGCTTGGTGTCATCCACAGAATGGCAGATACTGCCTTTAACATCATCCATAGTGTCATCAATGAACACATTAACCAGCACTGGGCCAAGGATTGTCCCTTGCAGACACAACTTGTAACTTACCCTATCCCTGAGAATTCTCCCACCACCACTGCCTGCTGGGTCCTACCACTGATCCAGTTTACCATCCACCTGCTCCCTGCCCCTAGGTTCTCCAGCTTCTTGATCAACATCTTGTGAGACACTGAGTAGAAGTCCTTGCTTAAGTTCAAAGACAGGATGTTAACCACCTGACCCTTGTCCACCACCTATATTACCAGTCAAAGAAGTTGATCAGGCTGGTGAGACAGGATTTTCCTCACAGTAACCCATGCTGTCTCTTGTCCTATAGCTCACTGGCTTCAAGGAAATCAACTAGTCTTTCCTTCAGAATGGTCTCCATCAGTTTACCTACAATGGAGGTCAAACTGACCAGCCTGTATCTCCCAGGGTCATCCCTGGACCTACTCGTGTGCAGTAGTAACATATTTGTTGCTCTCCATTCCTGCGGTACCACCCCATATCTAAAGAGCTGCTGAAGAGAGCCACCAGAGGACCTGCCAGCTCCTTCAACACACTTGAGTGTATGCCATCTGGGCTCAGGGACTTGTTTACCTTTAGGAACATGAGCCCTACTCTAACCCTGTCTTCCATTATCCTATCCTAATATATTCCCCCCTCCTCCTCCATCCTTCCTTGCAGCACTGGTCCATCCTTTTCTTCAGCAAAGACACAGCAGAAATATTCATTAAACACCTCTGCTTTCTCTTCACTGCCTTCTACCCACCTCTCCTCCTTTTTTAGCTTCATTATGCCCACTTTCATGTCCGCTAGCAGCCTGGTTCCCTTTCTGCTTTGGTGCAATGTATCAGGTGTGTAAAGGGTTTTATCATCCCAGGCCCTTCACTCCCCTGGTTTCCTATGTATCCAAATCCTTCTTTACTACAACATTTCCTCAGCCAGCCTTTAAACGCCTCTGATCATTATGATGGTGATTAAAAGTTTATTTTTATATAGGAACATTTACATTACAGTAACATGCTCTGTTTAAAAGTAAAGGCCTGTGTTATCTGGCTGGCCCAGTGGCGTGGAGGTCTGAGGCATCATGCCTTATCTCCTACCACACCGGCAACCCGTGTTCACAGTGCGAGTGGGTTGCTGGGGAAGGAGAGGATCAAGCATCCAGAGGACAGTTCTCCTCTCCCAAGGAAGGTGGGGAATAGAGACCAGCACCAGCCTGACACCTAGTGGTGGCTGGGTGTTGGAATGCTGGGTCCCACACAATGTGGGGCGGGGCGGAGCAGCTGACTGACATGCTGCATGCGGAAGCACATGTAGTTCAGCCACTGTTGGCATTGCATGCTCCCCCTTCAACTCAAGGGTGAAAACCAGAAAAGGTCCAGGGCACGTCAGATGACTGCTGTCCTCCGCAGGCACCACTCCCAATAACAGACACCTCCCCAAACTGGATCCAGTCTGGGCATGCTGAGGAGAACTCCTCGCCACCCTGCCACAGAGGGAAAGCCATGGGGGAAGAAGGGAGGTAGGTCCTGTGTGTCGGGGGATGGGGCTGGGAGGACAGGCACGAACATGGGCCAACCGGGATGGAGGGGAGAAAAATGTAAAAAAAAAAAAGCTGGCAGGCTCTATGATGGCCAGCTGCACCCACACCAGCACCCCCCCCCACCGGAGATCTAGATGTTGGCTTCTGGGGGTGGGGGGAAAGTCAATGCTCCTTGCCACTGGCTCTGTCATGGGGGGGTAATCCATGGGGGATTTATCGGGTGGGACTGGTGCGGGGATGCCTGGCCGGAGAGAGGAATCCCCTCCAAGAGAGGGCCCAGAGCTGCCTGCTAGCTCCCTGAAGAAGGAATAAAGTACATACAGAAAAAACACTCCTCTCAGCCAGTCTCCACCATGGCCACAGAGGGCGGACTGGAGGGACAGACTGCATCACCCTTGAGCCCCCATCCCAACCTACACTGGGCATTGTTTAGTCTTTTGAGGACAGCTGTCCATCAGTGGCACCATGCTGCACATCCTTGAGTGTTTTTTCTTCCCGGATCCCCGAGCGTGCAGATGTGCAATGACGTTCAGCGCATAGCAAGCACGCTCTCATGCTCGCCCGCAGGATGTCTGCCACCACCCAACCCCATTACCAGATCCCCCTGAATACTGCTCCTCCAGTCCCCAATGGTCAGTGGGCATATACCCTAACCCTCCCCAGGAGAGGACAGCAGTCCTCCAGACTCTCAATCCTCTCCTCCCTTGCCGACCTCGACAACCCGGGTCTGTTCCCAAACCCAGGTTACCGGCCTGGAGCGAGGTGTGTCATCCAGCGCCTCAACCCTCAGTGCCACTGGGCCAACTTAGCTGTACAGAATGTTGTCCAAACAAAGAAAACAATATAAAACACAACTGACAGCTTCAGCTTTTATTCAGGCACAGTTAAATAGGGATCCTTTAGAGGTATGAATATAATTTATGAAAATAGAGACATTTCAAACAGCTGCACATAAGTAATCAATTCCCGTCCCCTTTAAATGAGGTCAGTGACACAGATGCTCAAGAAATGGGAACGTTTATTGAAGGAGTTAGCTATGCTGGTGTAAGCCCCACAAATGGGCTTAACTTTGGAGCGACATGCTCTGTGTCTCCCCCTCGGTACTGGTGTCCTGTGGCTCTGGTGGGAGTCACACATTGCAACCCCATGGTGTGGCTTGCTGCTGATCCAGCCAGGTGGGTCGAGTGGCTGGGCTGCTGTTGTTCTGCACCGCATGGTGCAGTGGTGGTCTCATGTCCAGTGTGCAGGCTGGCTGGGCTCAGAACCACATGGAAAATTAAATAATTCATTGTAAATAAAATTGGCAGCTCCTACTCACATAGCATGCGTGGCCGCCTGCTGCAGGAAATTTAAAGGAGCAGCTGCTCCTTTTAAAGAGAGTAGTTTTGGTGTCGGCTGGCACTGCAGGGCAAAATTGTAAATAGTGAAAATGGGACTACCAGTCCCACAGGACACTCGGGGAGCAAAGAATTCTAGTGCCTTTTTGGAGGGTCTAGATTGGACCTGGGATTTGAGGCAGCAAGTGATGACAGGGCATAAAAGAGAGAGTGAGGAAAGAAATGAGAGATTCAAGAGGAGAGAGAGAGAGGTTGGAGTGGGGCATTCAACTGTTTGGCCATGCAGCCGTGTTATTTTTTTTTTTTTTTGTATAAGCTGTGTGAGCAGTCAGAGAAAGGACATGGCAGCTGCCATTTCCTCAGAGCCCAGGTGTGTTTGGGGGCCGAGATTCAGAGTAGTCTCCATGAGGGACAGAATGAAGTTGTTGCCCGCCCCAAGGACCCAAGTACTGCCTAATGGAAAATGGTGAGCAGTGAGGTGAGGGGGTCTAGTTGGGGCCCAAGGGAGTGGACAGCCCCTGGTCCTTTACTGCCCATGTGACCTGACTGTTTAGTTCTGGGCTCTGCACCCAAAAGGAGAAGCATGTCTGTGAGGGTGGTTGCAGGTGGTGGCAGTTGTCCCTCAAGGGTGTGTGCTTCTGGATTCAGTAGAGGAGGAGGAGCGGACAGAGAAGGGCGGTTGTTGGGAGGTAATTACAGAATTTGGAAAAGAATCCAGATACAGAATTAACTTAGCAAAAAGGGAAAGGGAACAATGTTTAACCAGGGGTATCACACTAAGCTGAAGCTTGTTTCCAGATGTGACCTGGGAGCACAAGGAAATTAAGTGACTTGCTCGGGATTACACAGTATGCACCTTGGTGGCTATGGGACCCAAATCCAGGTCTTCAGATTTGCAGCTCAGAGCCTTAACCCACTACGCTACACTACCTCCTTAAAAACTGAAGTGTTACTGCTTAACCCCTTCCACCCTCCAATATCCAGGTAATGCATAAAGATATTATTAAAGAAAAGGTTAAATAGTTAGGGGTTACAATCATAATTTTTATTATTGAGGACTTGATTTCTTTGGTTGATCTGGCTTGCATCAGAGAGACCTGGATCGGTGACGATGCTGGACGGTTCTAGAGGCCGCCATCCCACTGGGGTATACCATAGTGCACTGCCCCAGAGTGGAATGCAGGGCCGGTGGGGTAGCCATCTGTTTTAGATCTGAACTAGGTTTCACCCTGCACCCAGTGAGAGTACCAGGTTTATTTGAGTGCATGGCTGTTCGTTGAGGTCCAGGCACAGGTTGCCAGATTCTCCTGATTCAACACCCCCCCCCAGGGTGGCAGGAGAATTCCTGCAGGAGGTAGCCAACTTCGTCGTCAGTGAAACATTGGAAGCCCCCAATTGTTTAGTGCTGGAGGACTTCAGTGTTTGGGCTGACAACGAATCTTCTTGGCTTGGTTATGACTTCCTCCAGATGATGTCATCTCTGGACCTGACGCAAGAAGTTTCTTCCGTGACCCACCAGGGCGGCCACATGTTGGACCTGGTCTTCTCCTTGGGGCTTGAGATAAATAATCTCAGGACTGATCGGGTTGTTTGGTCCGATCATTGCACTGTGGAGTTCTTGTTCAGGCCCCTCCCCCAAGAGCCCTCCCTCTGCTGAGATGGTTAGCTACCACCCTTTGAGGGTCTTGACCCCTGAGGGTTTTCTGGCGGTGGAGGATCTATCTAGTGTGGACAGTGCATGCATTAGAGGAGTGTGCACAGCAGTTGCTTCCTATAATAAGGCGATGTCTGGTGCGCTCAACTTCCTCGAACTGGTCCGTGTATGACCCAAATCCTTTCACTTGAGGTCCCCTAGGTTTGATGGTGAGCTCAAGGCACTGAAGATTATGGGTCAGAGATTGGAGTGCTGCTGGCAGAAGACCGGGCTAGAAGCAAACTGGCCCTCGTGCACACTATGGTGTGTACCAGGGGACAATCAACCATAAGAAGGCAGAGTTCCTGTCCAGGGAGATTGCTGCAAGGAAGAACTGACCAACTCTGCTCTTTCAGACTGTGGACAGGCTTCTCCATAATTCCTGTCTACAGCTGAAAAAAAACTTTTCAAATGCTTTATGCAAAGAGTTTGCTCGGTTCTTCTCAGACAGGGTGTCCGCCTTCTGGCAGGGAATTCCACCAGTGAGCCACATTATGTCCGACAGTGGTCATTGTGGGTGTCCGGAGAGCCCTCCGCCTTGTTGGGGTGAGTTTAGAACAGTGGAGGTGGTGGAGGTCATTGCGGTTGCTTCTAAACTGTGGCACACTTTTTGTGAACTGGACCCGGTGCTGACACGTTTCTTAATAAGATGTGTTGACTCCGTTGGCCCGGTGTTTGCCTTGTCTGGTGTTCCTTGTCAGAGGGGGTCTTTCCCAATGTCTTGAAGGAGGCACTGGTGAGACCCCTTCTGAAGAAACCATCTTTGGACCCTGACATCAAGGCAAATTACCATCCCATCTACAATCTTCCATTCTCGGTTAAGATTGTGGAGAAGGTGGTGGCGCTTCAGCTTGAGGAGCACCTCATGGTCCATGATGTATACAAGCCTCTCCAGTCTGGGTTTTTTGCAAGGCATAGCACAGAAACTGCATTAGTTTGGGTGCGTAATTACCTTCTTAGGGTGAGAGATCGAGGGGAGGGAACAGTTCTCGCTCCTTGATCTATCCTCAGCATTTGACATGGTGGACCATCATGTGTTACTTGACCACCTGAGGGAATTCTGTGGACTCGTTGGCACTGTTATCTGCTGGTTTGAGTCCTTTCTCACCAACAGGAGGCAAAGGGTAGTGATCTATCTATTTATTTAGCTTTTGTTAACCAGGTAAGTACACTAGACAAGACAATTTGCCTATTTTCAGGTACGACCCGGGAGAGTACAGGAAATTACATACATACACACTTGGGACAACATGGTACATAATTAGAAAAAGATTACACGTCATGAGACAACAAGGTACAAGTCAGAAAAAACAAACTTGCATGTCACGTGCGAACACCATAATGTAGAATACACAAAGTACAAGGCATATGAGGCACATTTAGTTAGAATAGGTACAGCAGAGTAAGCGGTGTGTGCCAGTTTGGGAGCAGTACAAGGTAAGGATTGGTAGCAGCAAGTACAAAACTATCATCTTAAGGGCCAGCTGTTATGCATGAGTGCTAAGTGCTAACATATGTCACGGGGGTTTTTGGCACCTGCAGGCCAATCCGAGTTTGAGATGGTTCCATAGGGAGGAACGCAGGCTGCCCTGAGAGGGGGCAACATGGACCTGGGCTGGGAAGGTGTTCCAAAGTTTAGGGGCACATGCTGCAAAATCCCTTTCACCCATTTGAGTCCGAGTCACAGGTACCTTGAATGTGGCAGATCCCTGAGACCTAAGGTGATAGGGACGAGGGAACAGTTTGGCCAATAAATTTGCCACCCCTGGAGGGTGCCTGTGTTGAGGACCTTTCTGTGAAGCAACCAAGGACAAAGTCAATGCGCTTTGAGGCGAGACCAGTTTAACCTATTGTAGAGATCACAGTGGTGAGTGAGCCGGGGGCCGCTAGGGCGAAGCGGCAGACATTGTTGTAGGCCATTGACCACCTAGAGAGATGGGCCTTAGTGGTGCTGGCAAACAATAGGAGCCCATAACATAGTGAGGGGAGAAGCATACCTCTAGCAAAAGCAATACGCACAGCCGGCATGAGGTTATTTTTTGCTCTGTAAGCCAGACCCAGTTTACAGTTTTGCATGTCTTCTGGATATGGTAGCCAAGGTCAAGCTGTGGGTCCAATGTTACACCAAGGTATTTGAAATTGTCCGTGATTGGGATCAGGACGTCTCCCTTACCGGAAACACAGAACGGCACAGGGGAGGCCTTAATCTTAGCCTGGGACCCAAAGAGCATGGCCTGGGTTTTTTTAGATTAAGGACTAGCTTATGGTTCAGGATCCATGTCTGAATGTTGCTTAGGTCATCACTCAGGTGGTTGTTAATGACCCCCACCTCTGGGGAGTGAGGCAGGATGACCAGATCATCCGCATAGAGGACTGGTTTACAGTGAGCAGCGGTTGTGGGGAGATTATTAATGAAAATGGAGAAAAGCATTGATCCAAGGACGGAGCCTTGGGGGACCCCATTGTTACTGGGATGGGACCCGACAGCTCTTTGCCATATTTAACCCACTGTGTTCTACCATGTAGGTAGTTGGAGAACCAACTGAGAGCGGCAGTGGATAGTCCAATTGATCTAAGTTGTGTTGATAGCATGGCATGGTCGACCACGTCAGAAGCCTTCGAGAGGTCTATAAAGATAGCCCCCGAGAGTTTGCCTTGGTCCATGGCCTCCCTAATCCATGATGAAACAGTAACTAGGGCTGAGGAGGTACCATGCCCCTTCCTGAATCCATGCTGTACAGGAGACATTATGTCATATGCCTGTAAGTACTCTCAGAGTTGCCCTGCCACAACTTTCTCCAGAAGTTTGCTAACCGTGGATAGGATGGATATGGGGTGACAGTTTACTATCAGTTTAGGGTTCCCCTGTTTAAGGACTGGGACTACCCCTGGCAACCTTCCATATGTCTGGGATAACTCCAGTTGACAGGGACAGATTGAAGTTGTGTGCCACCAGAGGGGCAAGCCAGGGGGCACCGAGACTGAGGAGCTTTGGTTCCAAGCCATCTTGGCCAGCACTTGAGAAGGGAGAGAGTCCAGCTAGCAGTTTCTGCACCTCTTGAGCCACCACTGCCCTGAACAGAAAGGGCGGGCGGGGTGATGATGGTGCTATGGGCTGGTTGCCACTGACACCACCACCACTGGGGAATTTCGAGGTTTACTCGGACAGATCAGAAAAAAATAATGATTGAAGGAGTTGGCAATGGTTTCTGAGCTGTTGCAGCTGGAACCTTCAATTTTCATTTTAGTGGACTCAGCGCTCTGTGTACCACTCATAACGTGTTTAATATTCCTCCAGAACCTCCTTGGATCCCTAGCCAAGTTCAGTAATGCAGATTTCCAGAACTCACTCTTGGCTATCCTTATGTTCTTTTTGCACTCATTTCTGAGTTTCCTGTATCTCTGAAAGATAGCCTGGTCAGCCTTAAACTTGGCCCAGCACTTATCTCTGGTGTTCAGGAGGGCCAGGAGACTACCATGAAGCCATTTAGTAGCCATTCCCCTCACCCTCCGTCTGATGAGGAGGGCATGTTTCTCCTGCAGGACCCTTAACGAGATGAGGAAGTGACTGATAGCGGATGTGGAGTCCTGAGCATTCCATACTGCTGACTAGTCAGTGTACTTGATATCATTTTGAAAGGAGGACAGATCAAACCTAGAGTAGTCTCTGATCTGGATAATTTTATGGGGTATTTTCAGAAGTGGGATCCGCCAGACACAGTACACCGGGGAGTGATCAGAGATAGAATTAGGTAGGATACCAGATAAGCTGATCCTATCAGGTCTATTTGTCAAGATCCAGTCCAGGAGGGAGCTCTTACCACCATTTGTAGAGCATCTGGTAGGATCCTTGACAAGCTGTTTCAGTGAGAGACCGGCAAGTGACAGTTCAAAGGCTTTGGTGTTGCCACCCAGCCAATTGAGGTTGAGGTCACCCAGAATGATTAGCTCATTCTGCCGTGTTCCTGCGCCAACTGTTTCAAGGAGGCCGGTCAGTCTCTATGCCTCCCTTTGGAGGATTGTAGGTGTATACAATGTGCATCTTTTTTGTCATCCCTAGTAACAGCACCGTGTGCAGTGTCTCACAGGGGGACTGCACTGTCTGTTGATGAGGTAGGGCAGATAGGTTAAGATGGCTCCTGTTGTAGACCAGGATACCACCACCTCTCTTTCTTCCCGGACGATCATGACGGATGAGGTCATAACCAGGGAAGGCACATACAGAGTTTGGGGTGGAAGGTTTCAGCCAGGTTTCTGTAATGCCAAGAATGTCTGGACTATGACGAGTTACCCAGACACGAAGTTCTGTCAGGTTTGGCAGCAGACTTCTGATATTAAGATGGGCTACCTTCAGCCCTTTTACCGCTGACCAGCCCGCCAGTGTAGGTGAGGACTGGAGTGACGGTCCTGGGTTTAGTGCTATGTCCCCTGCTAGCACAAGGGTCACCAGCAGGAGCCAGAATAGATGCCTTAATGGGGGAGATCTATCCTTGTTCTGTGACTTCCAGTCATAACGCCTGACCTTTCGGGCAGGTCTCAGAAGGCTCCTCAGGTTAAGACCACCGAGGACCCCGGTCAGGGATGAGCCATCTGCTAGAATGTTTGAGAAAGTGAAGTCAGATTCCACGGCTGGACACACGTACACGGGGTCTCTTTTCATGGGGTCACGCCCTTGAGATCCAGGGATCCATGGCGCAGTAAGGATCACAGTGGCGATAGTGCCCAGGAGTACCTGGCACAGGACTAGCTTGATGGGAGCTCAGGAAGTCCCGCAGTTGCCCCAGTACGGTTGTCCGGCTGAGACAGGAAGGGGATTTCCACCATAGGTCACCAATGGACACAGGACAGTGCCAAATGAGTATTTAGTAGCCTGGCAAATGGCAGGAAATAGATTATTTGTACCTTACTGGCACTTATCTCAAGAACAACTAGTGTATTATTATGTGATAAAGACAGTTAGCTGACTAGTAGAGCCATAGCGCTAGTATTAATCATATGGGAGACGTCAGACACAGGTTTGGGCAGGCAAGTAAACAGAACAATAGGTACAGTGACACCTTTCTGGCACGTGTCTAGTTTGCCACCAAGAGACCAGAGAATTACCTGCAGGTTTCCCCACCATGAGACTAGGGATACTATGCAGGTTAACAGTCTAGAGGCAACTAGATTTATTTTGCGTGCATGAGATAGGCAGATAGGAATAAAAATTATGCTGGCAGTGATTACTTCCACAGGCTTGAGTTAGGCTGAACAGGATGTAGTTATATTGGTACACAGCAGACAAACTGTATTGAAATATATCAGTTACGAATAATGCAGTAAGACCGGCTATAAGTTGATTACACTGGCAAGAGGAGATCACCACTATGAATTTTATCACAGGGCTCAGACTGTCAGACAGTTAGCAGTCTGGGTGAGTAGGCACTGCATTGTAGCCAGAAGGGGAACACCCAGGAGACTACAGGGCAGTCCTTTGACAGCTGCTCCATACCGCCCTAACTCAGTTTAATTGGCCAATGTTAAACTGAGGGCGTGGCTACTTGGCATTTAATGGGAGGAGGGAACGGGGTGGGCAATGGTGCAGACCCACAGAAAAGCCCTGTTTCTGCACCAGAGGCCATCCTTTCACACCCTCTGTTTGACACCACCACCACCACCACCACCAGTACCTCCATCTTGTCAGGGCTCAGTCGCAACCAGCTGGAGGCCATCCAGATGGAGAATTTCTCCTCCTCCCCATACCTCCTATCATGCAGAGTACCCCAGGGTTTGGTCTTGTCACCAATGTTGTTTGCCATGTACATGCTGCCCCTGGAAAAGCTCATTATGAAGTACAGCTTGGGTTTTCATTGCTATGCTAATGATACCCAGCTGTATCTTTCCTTTAACCCTGGGACATCCAATGCAGTGGATGTGCTAAACACCTGCCTTGCTGAGATCAATGACTGGATGGCCTCCAGCTGGTTGCGACTGAACCCTGACAAGATGGAGGTACTGGTGGTGGTGTCAAACAGAGAGCATGAAAGGATGGCCTCTGGTGCAGAAACGGGGCTTTTCTGTGGGTCTGTACCATTGAAGGCCTGCTCTAGGATGTGTGATCTGGGCGTTATTCTCGACAGCGGACTGATGCTTGAGTCTCAGGTGTCGTCAATTGTTCATACCAGTTTTTACTGTCTGAGGAATATCGCCAGAATAAAGCCCCTAGTTCCACCCCTAGACCTCCCCACCTTGGTGCACGCCTTTGTGATGTCTAGACTTGACTACTGTAATGTGTTCTATCTCAGAGTCTCAAGAGGTACCCTCCACCTCCTTCAGCTGGTGCAGAACACAGCTGTTAGGTTGTTGACGGAGCAGTCTAAGTACTGTCACATCATCCCAATGCTGCGTGAACTGCACTGGCTGCTGGTCAGGTGGAGGGTCCTCTTTAAGGTGAGCTTGCTCACCTTTAAGACCCTACACAGCCTGGGCCCTGGATACCTAAAGGACCTTCTTATGCCTGCATTCTTGGTCCACTCCCTTTGCTCCTCCTCCAGGGGCCTCCTTGCGATTCCCAGGATGAGGTTAAAAACAGCCAGCAACAGAGCATTTAGTATTGCCAGCCCTGTCCTGTATGTCATCGAGGCACAGGTCAGGAAGCATAGGAGAACCAGGAACAGTTGCAGAATTCACCAAAAATTATTTATTTACACTAGCAGTATCATAAAATAAACTTGTTCAGTGTAACTATTTACAAAGGCAAAATAAAATAAAGTTTTTTTTCAGTCTCTGTGTCCCTTGTTCTCCTAATCTTTTTTTCAGTTGCAGCTTAGCTCTTTTTTAAGTATTTTCAACCCCCACTCTTAGCAAGCATACTGTTTTTGTAAATATTCTGTTCTTGTAAGTTTCAGGAGCTGCTAGAACACAGTGTGCTTCTTGAGGCCCCCTTTGCACAGCTTTTACAAAAAGCTCAAACGCTTGTACTCAAGTAACCTGAGGAGTTTTCCAATCATCTTAAATTATAATTATATACATTTCAACAGTAATGCCATACATTTTCTAAACAAAAGGATCCCAATATCAGTTACATTTCCATACAATGAATTGCATATATCTTTATATTAGCAGCTATGCAAGGGAGGAAAAACAGACGGCAAGGGAAAACTGAGAGACAGTGAGAGCCAAAGAATTGCGAGATTGTCAGGGTGATCAAATCTGAAGTCTTACAGGAAAATTAGGTTGCGCAACCATACAGAGAAGAGACAGAAAAGGAAAGATCCTTGCATTTAAACACTTTCTCCATAACAACTGGGACAGGGTCCTATTCCACCCTGTCACACTGTGGAATTCACTACCTCCAACTGTAAGAGAGGCCCCTTCAGTTGAGGTTGTCAAAGCCCACCTGAAGGCCTTCCTGTGTAATCAGGCCTTCCCAGACTTAGTTTTATAATCCTATCCTGCGCCTGACTTCTGTGCTTTAATTTCTGTCCCTGGTTATATATTTAGTTCTCGGTCTTTATTTTTGAGTTAATTATTTATAAAATATTTTATAATAATGAGTTATAGTGCAGTATATTTATTATCGGGTTTATTATATTGTTGCTTTTATTTTGTATGTGATTTGAATTTGTTCAGTGCCCAGAACCTCCAGGATGGACATCTTTTTAAATAAAATTTGCCTTGCCTTGCCTACCTAAAATGTTATCACAAATATATGAACTAAATTACCTTCCCCTACTTAAGAATATATGGAAAGACATGGAGAACTGGAGTAAGCTACCAATGACACTAACTGGGCGCTGTAATGCGATAAAAATGAACATCCTTCCCCGGGTATTATTTTTCTTTCAGGCCTTACCCACAGCAGTCCCTGACGAGTTCTTTAAGAATTTGGATCAGAAGGTCACTCAGTTCATCTGGAATTGCAAAACAAAACAAGAATCACTCTACAAAAACTCAAGTTGTTAAAAACACAAGGAGGACTGGCCTTCCCCAGTTTTAAACAATATTATTTTGGCAGCCCAGATATCCCAAATTTCAGATTAGTATAAGGGGGAAACAACAAAAAATTTCAAAATTAGATAAATATTTTCACAGATATCATAGTCCCAGAAGTATTTTATATTCACAGTACTACAAGAAAAAGGAAAATATTAAAAACAAAACCCTGATGGCATCTAGAAATACCGCCTTCTGTTGGCAATAGGTCAATAAAATGATCGGTTGGATGGATTTCATTTCTGTCTATTCTCCCATATATCGTAATTAGGGATTTCCTCCCTCTACAGTAGACCCAGCATATTTATCACGGGATGAATATGGAATTAAAATGATCAAAGACTTATATGAAGATAACATACTGTTAACTTTTAATCAATTTCAAAGGAAATACAACATTCCTACTGAACACTTTTTTCAGTTCTTGCAAATCTGAGATTACATTTTTAAAAATAAACCTAATTTGACTTTGTCCCCATTAGAACAGATAATGTTAAATAAAGACCCTAATATTAAACCCTTATCTAATATATATAAATTAATGAATGATTCTTCTTCTACATGTTTGAGTAAACTTAAAAATAAATAGGAACAGCATTTAGGGATACAGATAGGTGAGGAAAAGTGGAATAAGATTGCTACTTATCCACTTATGGAATTCCACTCAAGCAAACTTCAACAGATCCAATTCAATATTTTCCATAGAACCTATTTGACTTTGTCACGGTTACATAAATTCAATCCAAATACAGATGAAAAGTGCCCAAAATGTCAGGAAAGTACAGGGTCTCTTATGCATGTGTCTTACTTGTAAAAAACTTACTAAGTATTGGGACACTATTTCGAAAGTGTTGGAATCTGCCGTGAGGGTTAAGGTTAAGATAGACCCACTGGCTGTATTATTGGGCCAACTCAACAGGGCTGCAAACCTGCATGATCACCAGTTTAAATTAATATCCTTGGCTTTTCTTGTAGCAAAAAAATGCATTTTTTTTTCTCTTTTTCTCACCTCTGGAGCCGGAACTCTCTTGGGCCTCACCTCTGGCCGATACTGCTCTACTGCCAAATGTGAGCCTCACCATCCTCAAGGGCGTTACTGTTCCTCCTTGAGCCCCCTTGAGGACATAGGGCTTGAGGAGACAGAAGGGGTGGTGGAGGGGCTCCAGTATTGGACATGTGGCAGCGTGGCTCGGGGCAGGCCGTCGCCTATCTGGCCCAGAGGGGTTTTCCCTGTAGTGTTTTTATACTTCCCCAATGTGGGACGTGCAATGTCATCCCAGCCCGAGACATGGGTGCTCCCAACCACGTCCAGAGGATAGTCGCCCAACGTCTACCTCTTCACTAAGCCCCATGTGCGTAGCAGTGCTGCCGGTCTCCATCGGAGGCTGCTGCCGCACCGGGCTACCCCTGGATTCCTCCCTGACAGAAGAGAGCAGTCCTGCAGATGCTCGATCCTCTCTCCCCCCCCGCCAACCTCTGGCGGACCGGGCTCATTCCCGAACCCGGGTCGCCGGCATAGCGCGAGGTGTGGCATTCAGCGCCTCAACCCTCAGCGCCACCGGCTGGCAAAAAAATGCATTTTAAGGAGATGGAAAGACAATTGTCCTCCATCGGTAAGAACCTGGTTTAATTTAATGGTGGATCTGTATTCTTTAGAAAGAATATATTATTTTAAGATCGCTAAATCTGAATTGTTTCATGAAATATGGAATCCATTTACAGAAGAAGCTAAAGAGTTTAAAAACATTCAGATGTGAATTTCAGTCACTGGTGCACAGAAGAAGTTAGTGAAAGGATATAATAGTTTATTTATACTTTTCAATTGCTCTTCTTAGATTCTTGAAATGTTTTATGTCCAAGTGTGAAATCTATACTGTTGTGTTATAAAGTACAGTTAAGTAAGAACTTACCGTAACAGTAGATCTTCAAGAACAGCTCTTGCAGCAGGTTACACCATTAGGACTGAAGCCGTCAGGCGTCAGGACCCCACGGAAATTTTCTAGCTAGCAGTCTTCAGCTGGGACCGCCTCAGACGTCGGTCCTGCCCCCGACGTCAGGCGTAGTACATAAGGAGGCAGTCCCCCCATAATCCTCAGTTCTCCCGCCGGAGACTCCCGGACGCTGGATGACATTAGAAGAGGAGACCGAGGATCCGCCACCAGATGGCCAAGACTATAAAATCGGAACGTCCCATCCCATAAGATGGGTGTTTGGCTACGACCTACCTCCAAAAGAAGGGGGATGGTGGGCGGGAAGGTACCTGCTGCAGAGCTGTTCTCGAAGATCTACTATTACAGTAGTTCTTACATAACTGTACTATCTTACTTGAGATACAGCTCTTGCAGCAGGTTACACCATTAGGACTGATTTCCAAGCAATAGTGGCAATCATGCGCCACTGGGAGGAGGAAAGGTAGAGATCTCGATATTACTCAAGCCTAGGACAGAAGTCCCTGAAGGACGGCTAGACCGAACCCCGCTCTTTGCCTCGATGCAATGTCCAGACTGTAATGCCTGATAAAGGTATGCACAGAGCTCCAAGTAGCTGCAGCGCATATAGCTGAGGTGGAGACGTTCTTTAACGCCGCAAAAGAAGCAGCCACCCCTCTTGTGGAATGACCCTTGACCGCACCCAGTAAGGGTTTATTGTGCTTGTCATAACAGAAAGTGATGCACTGGGTGAGCCACCTCGAGAGTGACTGTTTGGTGACAGGAGCTCCTTTCATCCTGTGAGCAAAAGAGACAAAAATTTGGTCCGCCTTATGAAACTGTTTGGTTCTGGTCAGATAGTATCTGAGGCACCGATGCATGTCGAGGGTGTGCAGAAGGGCTTCGCCTCGATTAGTGTACCTTGGAAAGTACACTGGTAAATCAATATCCTGGTTAAGGGTGAGGGCTGAAACCACCTTAGGCAAAAACTTTGGGTTTGTCCTTAGGGATACCCTGTCCTGATGGAAAACCAAATAAGACTCTTTGCACATAAGAGCATGTAATTCCGGGATTCTTCTCGCCGAAGTAACAGCAACTAAAAATAACGTTTTCCAAGAGAGAAAACGTAGCTCGTAATCCGCGGCTGGTTCAAAGGGTGGCAGCGTAAGCTGCTCCAGGATGAAGGGCAAGTCCCAAGGAGGAATTGGATCCTTAATGGGTGGCCTAAGGTGAAGGACTCCCCTTAAGAAGGCACGAGTAGTGTCCAGTTGGGCCACCTTCTGATGGCCTACTGGGGCATGATAAGCAGAAATTGCACAAAGGTGCACCTTGATCGAGAAGTAAGCCAGCCCGGAATGGAAAAGGGACAGCAGGTAGTCCAGAACCAGTTTTTCAGGACAATCTAATGGCGAAAAAACGAGTGCTTGGGCTCACAAACAGAATCTATGCCATTTCATGGCATACGTTGCCGGTTTTCTGGCGGCACATAGTACATCTTCCACTTCTTGCAAGACCCCGTGTCGCATCATGGCTATGTCTCTAGGAGCCAAGTGTGCAGGTTCAATGAGCGTAAGTCTGGATGGACCAATGAACCCTCCTCCTGAGACAATAGATGGGAGCTGATTGGCAAAGGAACTGGAGGTTCCCTGGACAGCTGGTGCAGAGAGGGAACCAAATTTGTCTGGGCCAAAAAGGCGTGATCAAAATGAGCGTCGCTTGCTCCCTGCGAAGTTTTAAGAGAACTCTCTGGATCAACGGGAAAGGAGGGAAGGCATAGAGAATCTGCCCGCCCAGGAGAGGGACAACGCGTCTCGCCAGAAAACACCAGGCCCTGGATCTAGCGAGCAAAACTGGGCAGTTTTGCGTTGGATGGGGACGCGAAAAGGTCTAACTCTGGAGTGCCCCATCTGCGAAACAGATCCTCTGCCACCTCCTGTAGAAGTTTCCACTTGTGGACTCTGGTCCGAGAATGACTCAGACTGTCTGCGATGGTGCTGTCCACTCCCGGGATGTGTACTGCAATTAGGTTTGCGCCGTGCTGCAATATCCACTCCCACACTCTCATGGCCTCCCTGCACAGCGGGTAGGAGTGAGTGCCTCCTTGTTTGTTGAGGTAATACCTCACCACAGTATTGTCTGTTTGTAACAGGAGTGTGCCTGGTGGAATCTCCGACTGGAAGGCTTGCAGGGCGTAAGGGACTGCCCTCATTTCCAAAATGTTGATGTGGAGATGAGACTCCTGAGCTGTCTACAGGCCCTGAGACCGAACACCATCCAGGTGTGCTCCCCACCTGAGGCGTCTGTGGAGAGTGTCACAGTCGGAGACGGTGCTGTGAAGGGAACTCCCATGGAGAGGTTCCCCGGATGTAGCCACCATTGCCAATCCCGAATTACGGCATTGGTGATTCGGATCGGCTGCTGAAGATGGTCTTGCCTTTGGTCCCATTGCACCCTTAGCATCCACTGGGTTACCCGCATGTGGAGACATGCCAGCGGGATGGTTGCAATGGCCATAGCCATGTGTCCGAGCAGGTGAAGGACTGATCTGGCCGGGATGGTCCTCTTCACTGACAGGACCCTGATGAGGGATCTGATGTGTTCCGCTCTGTCCAAGGGAAGAAAAGCTTTCCCTCTGACGGTGTCCAGAACTGCTCCTATAAACTGAAGCTTCTGAGACGGTACCCGGCGTGACTTCTCATAATTGATGAGGATACCCAGTGACTGAAAAAGGGACTGGGTGCAGTGAATGGCCGTCATCAGTGCCTCTCTGGAGGGCGCCATGAGAAGCCAGTCATCCAGGTAAGGGAACATGTAGTGGCCCTATCTTCTCACAGATGCCGCTACGACCGCCATGCACTTCGAAAAAACGTGAGATGCCGATGACAGCCCGAAGGGAAGAGCTCGGAACTGATAATGGCGGCTCTGAAACTCGAAGCGCAGGAACCTCCGGTGCGCTTGAGCAATCAGGATGTGCAGGTAGGCGTCCTGCATGTCCAAGGATGCCAGATAAGTGTCTTGCTTCAGCATGGGAATTAGGCCTGGAAGGGTCACCATGTGGAAGTGTTTGTAGATGACCGACAGGTTGAGGTCACTGAGGTCCAGTATTGGACGGAGGTCCCCTGTTTTCTTTGGAACCAGGAAGAAGTGAGAATAGTACCCTAGTCCTCTCTGGTTCTCTGGGACGTGCTCTAAGGCTTCTTTTTCCAGAAGCGTAAGCACCTCCTGCTGTATGAGCAGGGCATGCTGACCCGAATATCGGGAAAGCAGGGGAGATCTTGTGGGTGGACTGTCTACAGATTCTATATAGTGGCCTTTTTTGACCAGTCGCAGAACCCACCTGTCGGTGGTGATCGACTGCCACCCTGAAGTAAGTGGCGTGCGATTCGACCCCCGACGTTCTGTTCCCGTTGATCCTGAGGGGGGCCGGGAAGGAGTCATGCTGTGGCAGCGTTTGATCCGGCAGGCTGTGCCAACTTTGCAAATCGTTGGCCTCTGCCTGGGGATGACTTGGCCTGGGCCTTGCAGGTGAAAGTGCCCCTCTGCTGTTGGCCGGAACGTGGCTGTTGTCTTTGTAGCCGGCCATGAAAACGGCTCTGGTTCCTACGAAAGGAACTGGGCTGAGACCTGTACATGGCCTGTACAGATCTGACTGCCTTCCCTGCGTCCTGAAGTTTGGTAATCACCTTCTCGGAGGCTTCACCAAATAGGACCTCGCCATTGTAAGGGACATCTAAGATATTCTTCTGGACGTCTGGGGTAAAGCCGGAGACACGGAGCCAAGAGTGTCTCTGGAGACACACACCTGAGGCTGCAGCTCTGGCTGAAGAGTCCACAGAATCATATGTGGCTCTGAGCACCTGGGTCCCCACATCCGAACTCGTGTGGAGGAGGTTCAAGAGCTCCTCCTTTTGGTTGCCATCGGGCATCTTCTCGACCAGGTCCTGCCCCTGTTCCCACAGTGCATTCTGGAACTGAACCATGTGAGTGAGGTAATTCAGAGAACTGATGGCGCAAGTCGCAGCTGCGTACGTGCGCCTACCCAGGACATCCAATTGCTTGGATTCCTGGTCTGGTGGCTGTGTGCTCAAATGCTGAGGTCTTTGCGACCGGTCATGCGAAGCAGTGATGACCAGGGAGTCAGCCAGAGGATGGTTCACCAGATACTGGTCCTCCCTAGGGGCCTTGTTATAGGTGGTCAGCCTTCTTCAGCACTGCCGGAGTGGAATGCAGACATTTCCAGGCGGTCTTGGTGACGTCCGCAAAGGTAACCACCAAGGGTGGCACTATCACAGGCTTTGGGTCTTTCTGCCGAAAGTAGCAGGCAAGGCGCTGTTTCTCAGGGTCGAGCTCTTCAGCATCCCACCCCATATTCTCCTGGATGTGCCTCATGATCTCCGTGAAAGAGGGATCATCCGGAGGAGACCAAGGTAGGCCATGTGGGTCCAGAGAGGGAATGCTGATGGGAGGAGGAGATCTGGAGCACCCTGAGGTGTCAGATCTAGAATCCTCCCCAGACAGGGTGTACCGGCGTCGTCTGGGTCTCTTAGGACTGGGTGACCCAGAGGTGGATCTGGAGGGAGGTCTTCTCCTGTCTGAAGATCTGCCCCGAGGAGGTGGTGTTCGCTCCTTGGGGGTTGGCGACCGTCCTACGGGCCTCGGGGGCGTAGGCGGTGAAGGAGTAGGAGGAGGCGGAGTAGGAGGAGGGTGTGTGGCGACCACATCTTTTCTGATGGTGTCCTACCAGAAGGTAAAGAGCTCCTTTACCTCTGCCAAGTTCATGCCTGACAACAGGCCCGGTGCCGGTGGCCTGTCGCCGGGGTCTGGTGTCGGGTCCCCGGGGGTCTTCCGCTCCGAGGAAGGTTCCCGTGGGAGCCCAGCATCTCCGGTGTCACCCGCTTGGTCCTTGGGCTGCATGGTATCCTCCTCCGATGAGTCTTTCCAACCAACATCAGCCGTCGACGGTGGTGCGGTCCTCCTCTGGAGTAGCCAATGTCGGTCCCCTGGCCGACGCCCTCAGAGGCGAACACCTGGCTGGCGATGGGTGTTTCAATGTCCCTGGCTCCTGGGAGCGCCGCTGATGCTTGGCCGACGTCGGGGGGGCCGACGTCGGGTCTGACGTCCGTTTGAGGGACGTCAGGTCCTTGGTCTTACGAGGAACTGGGTCCGACCCACGCGGAGACTGGGAAACCGACCTGGCATCGGAGTCCCGATGGCAGGAGGAAGATTTGTGGTGCTCCCCAGACTTCGACGAGGCCTTAGATGGAGTGGACGATGCAGACGGCCTGGAAGTCTTCAGGGGCTGCAGAGAAGAGGAGCCGCTGGAGGATCTGACCTGAACCGGGGGAGGTTGTGATTGAGCCCTGGAGGAAGAGCGGTCTGACCGCGAGCCGGAGCTTCAGGAGTCTGAGGCCCTTGCAGGGGACCTGGGCCTTTCCTTCTCCCAGTGCTTGTGGGTTTTACCCGATGACTCCCCCCTGGAGGAAGGTTCCTTGTCCATGGTCTTCAGTTTCTCCTCTCTAAGAGAAACGCTTGAAGGGCCTTCTGGCGGCGGATCCTGGTGCGACTGTTGAAGCCTTGGCAGAAGGAGCAGGCCTTGGTGTCATTTTATGGGCCTAGGCAGCGCACGCAGGCCAAATGTGGATCCTTGACAGGCATCTGTTTGCCGCGACTACCGCCCGATGGTGACCTTCCAGAGAAGTATTTGGAGAGGACATCAGTTGAATCCATAATTGTGAAAGAAAGGAGCGTTGTAGCTCTAAAGGTGCGTCGCACGCTAGAAAAGGACCAAGAGGCCGATACTTGCGATGTCGACAGCGGGAAAAGAACTGGGGATTATGGGGGGACCGCCTCCTTATGTACTACGCCTGACGTCGGGGGAGGGACCGACGTCGGAGGTGGTCCCCGCTGAAGACTGCTAGCTAGAACATTTCCGTGGGGTCCTGACGCCTGACGGCTTCAGTCCTAATGGTGTAACCTGCTGCAAGAGCTGTATCTCGAAGTAAGATCTTAGAACTGCCACCTAAGGCTTTGATTGTAATGTTAATTAATCGTACTTTCTGCCTGTTAAAATGTATTACAGACCCATTTTTCTTTTTCTCAAATGAAAAAAAAAAGAGAAAGGGTAGCGTAGCTGGGTCAGCCACCTCCTATGAGTCAGTGCTCCTTGTGTAGGATGAAAGAGTAGATGAGAACTGTTGCTATCTGCTGGTAGAGGCCTTATTCAGCCACACCCAAGCTGCCTGTGTATTGGACTGCTGGCTGCCTAAATCATTAGATAGCTGCCTGGACTTTTAGGTGCAATGGGACCCCTTCGTCTGGAGTACTGTTCAAGCATCTAGCATGAACTTTTTGGTCCAGAGCACCTATTAGTTTCTGATGTGACCTCATCAGGTTTAAAATGCCTTTTGAGCTTCTAATGTGACCACACGTTCCAGAGCAACCTGTCTGTGAATTTCTGCTCCATGGAGTGACTGTTTCTGTTTTATTTACTGTTCATTAAATGGGATCCCATTTTCTGCAGTTCTGGTTTTTGCCTCTTGTGTTTGGATGAACTGTTTTGCTGGCAAAGGAAGTCTGTCTCCACAGCACAGCTCCTGCTGTGTTCCAGTGTGGCATCCAGGATTCAGGAGCCAGAGAACCATCAAGGAAGACATTGAGAGGCCTGCCTGGTGAAGACTATCTACAAAGGACCCTGTGGCAAAGTTGGCAAGGCCAGGCAGGTGAAGATCAGTGTTCTTCATCCTTTCAGTGTACCAACTCTGCATCCCGAACGTCCGAGGGCACCCTGGTTCCATCAGGTCTGGTAAGCCAGGCCGACCAGGTATGTGGACTCTTATGTGGCTGTGATGGACCCCCTTCCCCACAAACTTACCATTTTCAAATACCCCTAGACAGGGAAGGGAGGCTCACACTGGCAAATAAGGTCCTGGGACCATATTTATTAAATGTTTTGGGGACAGCAAGCATATTTTGTGCTTTGTCCTCATAGCATATATTTCAGATTACCTAAAATTTGGTGTACCATAAGAATTTAATGGATGTTGTGGGTCTATCTTTTGTTTCCCAGATGTGCTGGTTCTAGGAATCGGCACCACTTCTGAGAAGGCTACAGACCTAGTCCCCAACAGACTTTCCCCATCACGCTAGACCCCTCCTGAACTATCCCTACCTGACATCTAGTTAGGTCACTGGTACTCACATGAGCGGCCACATGTGGCATTCCCCCCATCCTCTGTGTTAGTGGGCCTACCATCAGTCCTATGTGCTCTGCTGTCATTCCCGGGAGGTACACCACCATCTTACCTTGCTGTCCTCCCTCCCTCCTAGCCCATCTAATCCCCTTCACTATTGAACCTCTATTACTATGACTCTACCTCTACTTTTCCCTGCCCTTCCTCTACCCCTCCTGCTTCTGAATCTGCCTTTACTTGTTCCACCCTTCCTATTTCCCTCCTTCCTCCGACTACCATTCCCCTCCCTTCTTCCTCTCAACCACTGACTGCCTACAATCCCTTCCACCACTTCTTGTCTAGTCCCTCTTCCTCGCCAGCATCAGTTGAACCCTGCCTACCCTGTCTCTCCATCTCTGCCTCCTCTCTACTGACCCAAGGTTGCCCCTTCTCTTCTTGCTGTCCTTACTTCACATCAATTCCCTTTTTGTCCCACTGTAACCTCTCCTGAATGCCTACTACAGACCTGCTGCCCTTCTGTTATCTGTGTCACACCTACGTCTCCCCTCTCCCCTGCAGTGCTCAGTGGTTGGAATCGATTCCATAGTGGCACCACCATAGGTGCGCCCACCCCTCCCTTTACTGAACCCATCCTATCCTCCCCAGGGACTTCCATCCAACCTCCTCTTGCTTCCTCACCCTCTGGGGCCACGGATCTCTGTGCAACTAGACCAAAGACCCCCCCGCACTCCCTACTCCTTGATCCCACCCCGGCCCAGCCCAGCTCTCCTGCTTCCCTCCAAGAATTTTTAACTTCTTCCTTAACAGCTTCATCTCAGCCATCAAAGAACCTAGCCTCCGACATACTGTGTAAATACCTACCTCCCACACTGTTCCCAGGAGCATTGCAGCTCCTCACCCCATACAGCACACCACCCTCCCCTTTCCTGCCTCTTGCCTCAGCATCCATTTACATACATGATCCACCTGCCTCCACAGGCCTATCCTAGATAGGGATAGCTCTACTCAGTAATGGATAGAGAATTTCTGAGGGGAAGGATTCCCACCAAAATGAAGGACAACCAAGGGTGCAAAGGATCAGCATGGGAGGAAGTGGGGAGAAGAGAAGCAGGCAGTATGCACAGGGGAAGAAGGGGGAATAACTAGACAACGTGAGAAGGGACATGTGAAGGGACAAGAGTAGGACTAACAAAATCTGGACAGCTATGTGTGCCAATGCTAGAAGTCTGGGAAATAAGATACCAGACCTGGAGGCTACCATGGCTGAGGCAGGCCTGGATATTGTGGCCATCACTGAAACATGGTGTAAAAAAAAAAACATGACTGGGAAATGGTCATACCTGGCTACACAATATATAGAAGGGACAGGGAAGGAAAGGTGGGGGACTGTTGCTTTATGTTAAGGAAGACAAAAAAGCAACGGAGGTACATGGAGGATGGGGGGGGGTCAAAGTGTTGTGGGTCAACCTTGAGTCTGGAAACGGAGTCACCATTCGCATGGGAGTAGTATACAGGCCTCCAGCACAGAAAGAGGACACAGACAAGGTGATGCGGGAAGACACAGGCAAATTGGCTAAATGGGGGAGATAGTGCTGATGGAGGACTTTAATCTGCCAGATATAGAATGGAGCCTACCTGCTGCAGCATCAGCTAGGTCCTAGCTGCTAGGAGCAGAGACATCTTGGACTCCCTACAGGGGGCATACCTCAGGCAGCTGGTCAGTGAAGCCACTTGGGGTGGGGCAATGCTGGACCTGGTACTTACGAACATGGACAGTGTGATGGACGTCAGAGTGAGGTGTCATCTGGGGACCAGTGACCATCATACAGTATGGTTTAATGTAAGAACAATAGCAAAATCCTCTGCACAAGGGTGAGGGTCCTGGATTTCAGAAGGGCTCACTTTACAAAGATGGGGCAATGCATCCGGGAAGAGGAGATGTCAAAGGAGGGTAGAGGGGAAAATGGGCCAGAATGAAAGAGAGCATAGTAAAGGCTACAAACTTGTACATCAGGCAAATAAGCAAAAGCAGAAGGCGAAGACCATTATGGTTCTTGAGGGAAGTGGCAGAAAAGGCAAGGGCAGAAACAGTAGCATTCAGAAGGTATAGGGGACCCAGGAAGAAGAGGACAGAGAGGAGTATCTGGGGAAATGGAGGGAAAGAGGAAAGCGCAAGCTGAGTGCTATGTATGGTGTTGAGGTGCCCTCTAGCGGCTTCAGTGTGTCATTGTATTACTGTGTCATGTGATATGTTCTAAAGGAAGTGGAAATAAAGAGATGGTGTTGTTTGCAAGCAGCTTGTTTGAGCTCCTTTGTGTAAGCCAAATAAAAGTGCTTCCCGCAGCCACATACACAACAAAACTGGTGACATGGATGTTAATGTTTGCTGCACACACTGCTTCAAAGATATCAAAGTAAGAGCTATCTTTAATATTTGTTGGGACTGTTTTACACAAAAGAGAAAGTGAAAGCAAGCTGCCGGGTAGGCCTTGGTTTGTGTGTGTGCAAATTCGGAAGGGGAAGAACATAGCAACCTGTGTGCCAGTCAAATCTCTAGAAAATACTGAGTTATTAGTGGAAATATTGAGTAATCGGATTTAAAGTGCAAAATGGCTATGATAACAGGACCTATGTGGCCTTTTGATGAAACTGTAGAGCAGTGGAACACTTATACAGAGCGGATTGAATATTTTGTGGCTGCAAATAATATTACAGAGGATAAGACGGTAGCTACTTTTCTGAGTGTGATGGGTGGAAAAACCTTCAATTTATTGTGCAGTCTGGTGCAGCCTGATAAACCTGGCATTAAATCTTATGCAGAGATAGTGCAAGTATTACAAGCACACTTCGCCTCAAAACCATTAGTGATTGCAGAGAGGTTTCATTTTCGTAAACGGAACCAAGAAGAGGGAGAAACAGTCTCCCAATTTGTGGCATTGTTAAAAAAGCTGGCCGAGCACTGTGATTTTAGCAATGTGCTAAATGATAGGCTAGTGAGTGGGTTGCACAGTGAAGCAATTCAGAAGCATTTGCTGACAGAGGCTAACCTTACACTACAAAAGGCTTTAGGAATTGCAGTTTCTATGGAACTAGCTGCTAAGGAAGCTCAAGAGTTGAGTGCATCTACTAAAGTGCATAAAGTGAATGCCGAGAGTATGAATAAGGTGACAAGCAGCAAAATCTGCAACCATTGTGGAAAGACTGGTCATTTTGAATATGAATGTTGGTGTAAAGACCAGATATGCTGGAATTGTAATAAAAGAGGACACACTGCATGTTTCTGCAAAAATATGAAAGATGCAGTATATAAAAAAGATAAGCCAGATTGGAAAGATAAATCTGAATGAAAGAGACCAACTGTGTGGCAGAAAAAGAACTTCAGTCTGCATTCTGTACAACATGGTCAGGATAAGGAGAATGAAAGTCAGTCCGAAGAGGAGGCGCCATCATATATTTTGGCTATGATGAGTGCTCCACAGGGCTACTGAGTGACCCCATTGCTGGAAGGAAAGCCACTGTGGATAGAGGTGGATACAGGAGCTGTTGTATCACTGGTGTCTGATGCTGTATATCGAGAAAAACTGCAACATCTGCCACTGCAGCCAACGAAGGTCGTTCTGAAGACCTGCATAAGGGAACCTGTATGGATGATGGGCACCCTTGATGTCCGTGTGGAACTTCATGGACAATCTGTAAAACTGCCATTGTTCATGGTAAAGGGTGACTGCCCAGCTTTGCTGGGTCAGTCATGGCTTGAGAAAATCCAACTGAACTGGCTTGAGACATGTATGATGAGCAACAGCAAGGCGGGTCTGTCTGCCATCTTGAAGAAACATGCTTCCATTTTTAAAGAGGAGTTGGGGAGCATGAAAGGCATTACTATTAAACTGACCATTAAGCCTGACAGTAACCCAAAGTGCTTGAAAGCCAGAACAGTGCCATATGCCCTTAGGCCAAAGGTAGAAGCTGACTTGGAGCATCTAGTGAAGGCAGAAGTCCTAATGCCAGTCACGCACAGTGAGTGGGCAACACCTATTGTTCCAGTCCTGAAAAAGGATGGCTCAGTAAGAATCTGTGGGGATTTCAAGGTCACCATCAATCCGGTGCTATGTGCGGAGCAATATCCACTTCCTCACATTGAGGACCTGTTTTCTCGTCTCACTGGTAGACAAAAGTTCAGTAAGATAGACTTGAACCAAGTTTATCTACAGATGTATGTCCATGAGGAGTCACAGGAAATGTTAACTATTGTGACGCATAAAGGACTTTTCCGCGATCATCGTTTGCCTTTTGGAATAACGTCAGTTCTTGTGTGGACTTCCAGAAGTACAATGCTACCTGTATGATATTCTGGTAACAGGCAGAAATGAGGAGGAACACCTCAAGAACCTTGATGCCACGTAACGGAGGCTGGAGGAGTATGGTCTTAGAGTTCAAAAGGACAAGTGTGCATTCTTTCAGCCCTCTGTCGAATATCTGGGATATGTGATTGATGTAACAGGCCTCCACGCAGCTTCTTGCAAGGTCAAGGCCATCGTGGAAGCTCCTACCCCTCAGAATGTTAACCAGTTGTGTTCTTTCCTGGGACTGCTTAATTATTATGTACCATTTATTCCTATCCTGGTGACAATTTTAAACCCTTGCATGTCCTTCTTTGTCAGAACAAGAAGTGGAACTAGACAGCAGACTGAGATTCAGCATTTGCTCGAGCTAAAGAAATGTTAGCCAATTCTCAGGTTCTGACACATTTTGACCCTGCATTGTCATTACAGCTGGCTTGTGATGCAACTCCCTATGGGATAGAGGTTGTGATGTCTCACATCATGCCATGGGGGGGAAGAGAGACCAACTGCATTTACCGACAGAACATTGAGCAAGGTCAAGAGTAACTATGCCCAAATAGAACGTGAAGCGTTGGGAATTATCTTTGGCATCTGCAAGTTTCACCAGTACTTGTTTGGTAGGAAATTCACACTTCTGGCTGATCACCGTCTCTTGACTTCCATTTTTGGGCCACATACAGGTATTCCATCATTTGCTGCAAGAAGAATGCAATGTTGGGCTCTGCTATTGTCTGCTCATACCTATGATATCAAGTATAGGAGGTCAGCACTGCATGGTAACGCAGATGGACTCTCCAGATTGCCGTTGCCAACTCGTCATGTAGACAGTTTTCAAGGAGAAATTTTCTATTTTGAACAGGTGAAAAATGCACCCATTACAGCTGCTCAAGTGACAAAGTATACATGAGTGGATCCGCTACTGTCCAAGGTCATGGACTTGATGCTACATGGCAAGTTTCCAGGAAACTTCAAAGAGCCTTCCTAGCTGATGCGAAAATGGATTCCAGCCACAGTGATTGCACAGACTGGACCTGTGTTCACAGGCGCCAGGTTGTATGGGCCTCAGCAATATTTTGTGACGTGGGCTCTGCCCCACCAATATTTTTGTACCATTTTATTTTCCTTTTTTGGGGTTTCTGGGACCTGCACCGAGGCATGTGTGCACCCTGAGTCTGATCGTGGGCAGTTAGTCTCCAGAATCCCCATCATGGATTGGCTGCTCCTTTAATTTGAAATTTGTGCCATTTGGGCACAAATGATCCCCCTACCCTCTGAACAATCCTTCTGACCCTGAGAAAAATCACTGGTGGCCCAGCGGTGACATTCAAATTTGGTGCAAAATCCCTTTGTGTGCCTGCGCCCAAAGAAGAGCAATCGAATTCTGATTGGGCAGTAGCCGGCAGGAGGGCTTAAACTGAGGCGGGCAAAGCGAGCTGGAGACACGACGTATGGAGGATAACCATTTGAGCCATCATGACTTGTGAGTGCCTGTTGGTGAGGAGGTAGCACCACTCTAGAAGATTCAAGAAGAAGAAGGGCAAGGTCGGCGGCAAGAAACAGAAGAAGGCGAGGAAGGACTGGACCATTTGGGAAACTCAGGCGGGCAGAGCAGAGGACAACAGAGGGAGCCAGGCCACCAGGAAAAAGTGAGTGGTGTGCATGTCGACTGGCCCCAGGCCAGAGTTAATCATTGGTGGGCCATGAGTGGCCAGGCGGGTGGTCAGTTGGGCAGCCAGCAGCTGCTGAAGAGGATGAGGAACCAGGGCCCAGGAGCGGAGGTCGGGGAGTGGGCCAGTGAGCCACTGCCAGCTCAGAGCATCCGGAACTCTGGAGAGGGGAGAGAGAGAAAGAGGACTCTCAGGACCAGCAGCAATCTGCCACTGAGAGAGGTAGCACTAAGCAGCCAGCAGCAAAAGGAGAGAGAGAGGAGCACCGGGTGGTAACGTAACCCCACCCCCAACCAAGAGAGCCAGCAAGCCCTGCAGCGATTCAAGTCCCAGCACTAGCCAGGTAAGGTGAAGCAGGGATGGGATGCACTGAAAAAGAGGGAGCCAAGGAGAATGGAAGGGAATGGAACTGTGACACTTGACACCATCAGGAACTAGGAGGGAGGAGCACTGCAGAAGTGGTGGAACTGTCATAACATTTTTACGAGGTGGTTGTGGAACCCAAGGAGGGAATATTGGCTGGGTGGGGTGCGGTTAGGGGTCACTGAGGAGGAGAAGGACCTGGGGGTCATAGTAATGGGAGCATGAATAACTCTGCTCAATGCAGGAGGGCTACAACTAGGGCCAATAGGATGCTGGGGTGCATTAACTGGGGATTCTCATCCAGACACTAGGAGGTGAACCTGCCCCTGTACAGCTCCTTGGTCAGGCCACACTTGGAGTACTGTGTGCAATATTGGCATCCATACCTGAGGAAGTATATCAAGCTGCTTGACGCAATGCAGCATGGGGTGATGAAAATGATACAGGGGATGGAAGGTAGAACCTATGAAGAAAGGCTGAGCCAATTGAGTTTGTTCACTCTGGAGGAGAGAAGGGATAGGGGGACATGATTGAAACTTTCAAATACTTGAGGGGGATCAACAAAGGTGACACAAAGGGGCTGTTTAAGTTGAGGCAGGTAAGGGACATGAGGGGGCATGGGCTAAGATTGGAGGGAGGCAGGTTCAGGAGGGAGATGAGAAGGCAATATTTCACTGAGGGGGGGTAGTGTTGAAATGGAACGCTTTGCCAGAGGAGGTGGTGGCATGCAAGACAGTGGGGAGTTTCAAAAGAGCATGTGACAGGGCAAGGGGGGGTTGGGTAAAGGACACTGAGCAGTTCCAGGAGGTGAATGGGGGAGTGGGGGTGGGGCAGCTGCAATAAAGGGGTGCTAGCTGTGCAGACGAACAGACCATGAGGCCTGTTTCTGCTGGCAAGTTTCATATGTTCGTAAAGAATATAAAAGCAGACTCTGAAGCTATTTTGAAATAGTTCCTTGTATAACAACAGTCCAGCCATTCTTTTTTTCATTGTTTATATGAGGTTTGGATGGACAAATCACAATAAGAGTACCCTTGCAGTTAGTGTATTACTTTGTTGTGCTGTGCTGTGTTTTGTATTACATGAGTACTGGTTAAAATGGAATTGTTTGTCAAGTTTCAGCTGGGAAGAAGTTTGAACATTTATTTTTGAATACCATTGAAACTCTTTACTGATACTTCACCCTATGCCATTTTTTTCAATCTCGGTTTAGTCTCTTGGACTTTTTGTTCTATGCAACCTATTACAATGGTTTGGTGCTAGCCTCACCTAGAAGTTCGACCAATAGTTCTGTTTTGTTTCTGTACTTGTTGCAGGTAAAAATGGGCAAACTGCCCATCTGTTTACAAGTATAACAAAATAAAACAAACATCCCTGAACTAGTCCAAAATGGCAAGATCAAGAGATCAGTTTTTTTTTTCCTGGCAGTCTTTCGCTGATTTTCCGCTATGTAAAGTATCGGACAACCACTATTAGCATAGCGCAAAGCTAAAGAGAATACAGCGTGATTTCCTCATATGCTTGCTGCACTATACTGTTACTGCACAAGGCTACTTTTGCCACGTTTGCTGTTGATTTAGGTTTTGTCAGGTAGCCTGAGTAGTGAGGCTCTTCCCCTACAGACCCTTATTTTTTGTAACATGGAGGTGTGGGGGTGAAGTCCCCCAACTCAAGTAGAGCAATAAAAAAATAACCAACTGGCCAAAGTGGTGTAGAGCATGCCATAAGTGGGCAAGTAGCGTAACGTGAGTGCTACATTAATAGCAGAGGTCTGATGCTGGCCTGACTTAACCCCACTCCCATGTATAGGGGGCTCTGCTTCCATAGACCCCGGCTGGAGGGCGGTAGGGCTTTGACCCCTGGGTCAGGGGGAAGGGCTTTGACCTCTGACCCCACCAAAAATTTTATAAACCCAGCTCCTATGCCTGTGTCACACATTGTTAAGACTGAAAATGATCTTGTCTGGAGGAGACATGTGGATCAGCTTTTGACAAGTGTTACTGTGTCTTCCACGGTGTCATCTGCTGGACATTTTGAAGGTTTAGACACGAATATGATACCAGAAAGCACCCCAATTCCACAGTCAGTCACTCCAGATTCTTCTCCACAAGCTAGTCGTACCGAAAGGGCTGCATCCCCAGCTGTTGTTGAAGCAATGCCGAGCCTGTACAGACTTCACCGGCTCCAGCAACAGTTTCTGTGCCACCACCTCGGGACGAGAGCACCAAAGCTAGTGCACCCGATGTTACACAAGATCTACCAGAATGCGCAGACCACCTCATTGTTTGGATTTTTAGTTAGTGGCACACCCCCAAACTACTGGTGCAGGATAATCCCCAGGGTGAGCAGGGAATTGAGGCAGTCTACCCTCATTCCCTAGTTAGGAATTGTTTTTCTAATGAATATTGCATGTTTTTGTTCATTATGGAGACGTTTTCAATAAGGAGGGAGGAATTGTTATGTATAGTGTTGAGGTGCCCTCTAGTGACTTCCATGTGTCATTGTATTACTGTATCATGTGATATGTTCTAGAGGAAGTGGCAGTAAAGAGATGGTGTTGTTTGCAAGCAGCTGGTCTGAGCTCCTTTGCGTAAACCAAATAAAAAGTGCTTCTCGCAGCCGCATACACAACACTGAGGAAAGAATAACCCAGACAGTATCAAGGAAAAGAAAGACCAAGGGAGGGATTGCACGGTTAATGAAGGAGGCAGGGGGCTATACTGAGGAGGACCAAGAAAATGCATAATACTGTACCTTAAAGCAGCAGTACTACCAAATCAAGAACGGAGCTATCAAAATTCTGCTTTTCAGCTGTAAGCATGTGGCCAAAGTTCCAGTTTCCACACCTGTAAATGTTTTTTTTTTTTTCAGTCATCTTTAGTTTTTTAGATATTTGCAATTTATATGAATTGTTGTAGCGCTACAACAAATACGGCGGTCTGGCTAATTTTCAGCGCATTTTTTCTACAGGTCACATCACATCTTTTGACAACAGCAGAGGGACCATAGGCTGACCATTCCCGCTGTCCCTGCAAGACATACACATGTGCAGTTGGCAGCAGAGGGGGTTACAGTGCAACATGCTTAGTGGCAGAAATGTAAACAAAAGCAGAGAATAACTGAGTATATTACTTGCTGATAGTACAATGCCAGCGAGAAAGAGTACCAGGCATATGATCAGCAGGGCACAGGGAATAAAGTGTCAAAAAAGCGCAATTTTTTTTTTCATAGTAACTGCTGCTTTAAGCAAATATTTCTGCTCAGCATTCACAGTAGCGGGGAAGGGACCGCAAATAAGCACCAAGAGATCATGGATGGGAGGCAAATGGACACTAGTCCCTTTTCTGAGGAAAGGGTCAGGAAAGCACTCACTAATCTGAGTATGGACAAAGACATGGGGCCAGATGAGGTGACAGACTTGTTTAACAGTTCACTGGAGACCGGCGTGATCTCGGAGGATTGCAGAAGGGCAGACGTGGTCCCACTTCACAAAAGCGGTAGCAAGGAGGACGCGGGATATTACAGGACTGTCAGCCTGACATCTGAAATTAATGGAAACACTACTAAAGTAAAGAATTGTGGAACACCTGGAATCCAACGGACTGCAGGACCCAAGGCAGCATGGCTTTACGGAGGGGAGGTCATGCCAAATAAATCTGCTATATTTTTATAACTGGGTGACTAGGGTGTTGGACTGGGGGGGTGGACGTGGCCTACTTGGACTTCAGCAAGGTCTTTGGCACCATTCCACATAGTAGGCTGGTAAACAAGTTGGGTAGCATGGGGTGGGCAATAAGTGGCAACCTGGGTAAGAAACTGTTTAGGGGATAGGACACTGAAGGTGGTGGTAAATGGAGTTCACTCTGAGGAGAAGAGAGTGACCAGCAGGGTACTGCAGGGGTCAGTACTGGGCCAGTCCTCTTTAATGTCTTCATTAGTGATACAGCAGAGGAACTGGAAGGGAAGGTTGGCCTCTTTGCAGAAGACACCAAGATCTGCAACAGGGTGGACACTCCAGAGGGGGTGCAAAAGATAGAAAGAGACTTGAAATGACTGGAGGAGTGGTCAAAGGTTTGGCAACAAAGAACAAAAAAGAGCCATACCAAAGTGACCCGGGGTGCTCAGTGACAACATATATACATGAAGCGTTAGAGAAGTCACGGCACTTACCCAGGGCATACATAGAAAACCAAATGAAGAGTCCAACCAAGTTGTATGGTTCAATTAAGACTTTTTCTTCATTTAATGAGCCATTTTAACAGCAAAACTGACCCTCCTGGGCCAGGGGAAACACCAAATGATCAACGTTTCAACTCAAACAGAGTCCTCACAACTTGGTTGGACTCTTCATTTGTTTCTATATATGTCCTGGGTAAGTGCCATGACTTCTCCAAAGCTTCATGTTTGGCAAACTAAGGTTTAACACAAAAAAGTGCAAAATAATGTACTTGGGTCACAGAAACCCAGGGGGTGCAGTACAAAATGGGGGAGAGAGATACTAGCAGAGACCAAGCAGGTAAGAGACCTGGGAGTAATCATATCAGATAACCAGATGGTGGCCATATAATGCAACAAAGCGATCGGGAGAGCAAATGGAATGCTGGGATGTATAGGTAGGGGTATTACCAGCAGGAAGAGGGAAATGGTATTGTCCCTATATAGGTCTTTAGTAAGACCCCACCTAGAATACTGTGTCCAGTTTTGGAGGCCACATAAAAACAAGAAAAGTGTCGATACATGGGGACTGTGTGATCCACCTAGTCTGGCCATGGTGGCTTCCCTTCTCCCCAGTCCTGTTTCATCCTGAGCTGCCCACATAGCCTGTCCCATGCGAGCTTGAATTCTCTCATGGTCTTTGATGCCACCTCTTCAGGTGCCAGGCTGTACCATGGGTCTATCACTCTCTCAGTAAAAAAAAGAACTTCCTAGAGTTGCTTTTACACTTGCCTTCCACCAAATGCAAGGTGTTCCCTCTTGTACACGCTGCCCTGTTTTTCTGGAAGATGTTTCCCTTCTGAGTTGTGTTAATTCCCTTGACAAATTTAAATGTTTCAATCATGCCCCCCCCCCCCATTTCTTCTCTGATGCAGAGAGAATGAGTTCAACTAGTTGAGTCTTGTTTCATATGGCTCTTGGTGCAGGCCCTGCACCATCTTTGTAGCCCTTCTCTGTGCCGTCTCTAAATGGTTAATGGCCTTTTTCAGGTGAGGCCCCCAGAACTGGACACAGTATTCCATGTGCAGCCTCACCAAGAATCTGTAGAGTGGCATGATTTCCTCCTGCCTTCTACTTGTAATGCCCCTGCCTATACATCAGAGGATGCCACTTGCCTTCTGTGCTGCTTTTTTCGCATTGTTTTCCTTATCACAAACCCACTCAGCAGGTCAGGCCCCTCTACTCCCAAAGTGCCAACCTCTGAGCGCAGTCTTGTGAACAGTGTAACAGACAAGGTAACCCTCTTGTCTGTTTTATGTGAGTTCGGATCAACCCTTGGTCTCAAGTTCTGGAAGGATTCAAACTGTTGACCTCTTGTTAGCATACCCAATGCACAGGCTCAGATATATCTGTCTTTGGGGGGCCAGATATCTTTGCCTATGGGCACCTAATCAGGTATACAGAGATGAACCCTTTTAAAACTTTAGTAAAGACTTCAGATTTAAAACGCTTCTCTTTCCAGTTTGGTATCACTATTCAAGACTTCGTCTATTGTCTGCTATAACCATGTACTTTTCTTACAAATAAAAATAAGTCAAAGACAGACCAAGTAAGTTCTAAAAATAATTTTACTATAATAGATAACAATTTGTAAAACACAACAATACAGAACTGTTATATCACAAGACATACAAATCTACTAAAATAACAAGGTTTTAAACAGTGCAATTCCTACTACAGTACTTAGTCTCTAAATACTTGCTTAAAAGTGATCCCAAGATGTTTCGTGGTCAGAGAATAGGTAAAAATGTGTCTCTGTGAAGTAAAACAGACTAAATTAAATGCTGGCTTTTACCCTACCTCTTTTCAGGAGGTCACTTAGCTCCTCGTCAGGATATATGAAAATATATATCTTATACAAAAGTATTACTTTCTGCAACTTCAGCATAATTCATGTCCTTCAAATGACACTTCTTTTGGTCTCATAATAAGCTTCCCACTTCCAGGACATGGAAGCATCTTTATGATTTCGCACATCTATGTAATAACCTGGGTTTTCCTTCCAACGTTATAAAATGGATATGTTATAGCAACTATGGTTGTAATTAACTCAGACCAACAGGATCCTTAATTAAGGCCTTACATGTAACACATGGTCTCTAAAAACTGAGTGTGTGTGAACTCACATGCTGTCAGCATTTTTCTTCTGGCTTTCATCTTTTAGCTAAAATCTGGGGGGGGGGGATGAGTGAGGTCATTCTAAGAGCATCAGATTTTCAACAGAGACAGTCAGTAATACATTTTATGTGATACAGCACTCAGAACTGGCGGTCTACGTCACACTCCTACCTTTAGGTCGTTGGTAATGATCACTCCCAGATCCCATTCCATCCTTGTCTCTTCCAATTGATGCCCTTCCAGAATGTACTTTTTTTCTGGGTTCCACTTTCCCAAGTGCATTACCTTACACTTCTTGGCATTAAACTTTAACTGCCAATTTCTGAACCATTCTTCCAGTTTTCTAAGGTCAGCTTCCATTCCTCTGGCTCCCTCCTGAGTGTCCAACCTGTTGCAGAACTCTGTATCATCTGCGAACAGACAAACCTTCTCCTCCAGTTCACAGGTGATGTCGCTGATAAATATGTTGAAGAGGACTTGACCCATCACCAACCCCAGTGGAACGACACTTGTTACACCTCCCTCCATTGATAATTACCTGTTGATCTAAATTCTTTGGGTCCTATTATGAAGCCAGTTTATAATCCAGTTGACTATTTTCTGACCTACTCCTGTGTGTTCTAGTTTGTTAATGAGTCTCCTATGGGGAACGGTGTCAAAGGCCTTGCTGAAGTCCAGGTACACCACGTCCACTGCCCCACCCTGGTCTACTGTTCTGGTGACCCAATCAAAGAAGTCAATCATGTCAGTTTGGCATGATCATCCTGTTGTGAAGTCCTGCTGCTTGGGTTCGAATTTTCTATTTTCCTTCAGTTAGTCCATTTTTCTCTCCTTTAGTAATACCTCCATAATTTTTCCCACTATAGAGGTTAGGTTGACTGGGCGGTAGTTACCTGCCTCTTCTTTGCTTCCACTTTCACGTAAAGGGCACTACTGTTGCCCTTTTCCAGTCCTGAGGTGCTCTGCCGCTTTCCAGTGACTTATTGAATAGCTCTGCTACTGGTGCCACAATTTCTTCTCTAAGCTCTTCAAATACTCTAGGGTGGATACCATCCGGCCCCATGGCTTCATCCCCATTTAGCTTGCCTATCTCTTCCAAGGCCCTCTCCTCCGTGAAGGGGCTTGTCTCTGCCCCTCTACTATTTTGCTCTGTCTCACCTAGTGGAGGTTGTTTACCACTATCATCTATTGTGAAGGCTGAGCTAAAGAATTTGTTTAACAATGCAGCTTTTTCTACATCCTAACATAGAAACATAGAAACACAGACTTTGACAGCAGATAAGGACCGCTTGGCCCACCTAGTCTGCCCATTTTCCTACCTACAGGATAAGATGCAGATCCTAGTTAACTAACAGCCTATTTCTTCTTACCCCTCACAAGAATTGCCTTCTGTCTGTCCCATGTATTCTTGAATTCTCCCCCAGTTTTAGACCCCACAACCTCCTCAGGAAGGCTGTTTCATCGTTCACCACCCTCTCTGTGAAAAAATACTTCCTCACATTGCCCTGAACCACCCCATCTTTAAATTGTGTCCCCTTGTTCTTGCACATCTCTTTTTCTGAAAGATGCTACCCTCTTGGACTTTGCTGATTCCACTGAGGTACTTAAAAGTTTCTATCATGTCCCCCCCTCCCTCTTTTCCTCAAAGGTATACATATTAAGCTCCTTTAGTCTCTCCTCGCATGGCTTCTCTTGCAGACCCTGCACCATTTCAGTTGCCCTCCTCTGGACTGCCTCTATCCTGTCTATGTACTTGCGGATGTGGGGTCTCTAGAACTGGACGCAGTACTCCAGATGGGGTCTCACCAACTGTCTGTATAGAGGGATAACAACTTCCTGTTTTCTGCTGGTGATGCCTCTCCCTATTCATCCCAGTATACCCCCAGCCCTCCCTAATGCCTTCTCATATTGCTTGCTAACCTTAAGGTCATCTGATATGATTTCCCCCAGGTCCCTTTCCATTTTTGTTATTATTACTACCTCCCCCCATTGTGTAATCTTCCCCTGGGTTTTTGTTTCCCAGGTGCATTATTTTGTAATTCTTTGCATTGAATCGAAGCTGCCATACTTCTGACCATTCCTCCAACCTTGCCAAGTCCCTTCTCATCCTTTCCACGCCTCGTGTATCAACCCTGTTGCAGATCTTTGTGTCATCTGCAAAGAGGCATACGTTTCCTTCCAGTCCCTCTGCAATGTCACTTATAAAGACATTAAAAAGGACTAGACCCAGTACTGAACCCTGCGGTACCCCACTAGTAACCCCTCTTTCTTCAGGTGGACTCCATTTACAATTACCTTCTCGTTCTCTTGTTCAGCCAATGGTTTCAGGCTACCACCCTGGGACCCACTTCCAGGCTGGTTAATTTGATTATTAATCTTTTGTGTGGGACTGTGTCAAATGCCTTGCTAAAGTCTAGGTAGGCCATGTCCACAGCCCCTCCCTGGTCTACTACTTTGGTCACCCAGTCAAAGAAATCAATTAGATTCATCTGGCATGGCCTTCCCGCTGTGAACCCATGCTGCCTTGGGTCCTGTGCCCCACTGGCCTCTAGGTACTCAACAATTCTTTCCTTCAAAAGTGATTCCATCACTTTCCCTACCACAGAGGTCAAACTGACAGGTCTGCAGTTTCCTGCCTCTGTCTTGGTCCCACTTTTGTGAAGGGGAATCACGTCTGCCTTCCTCCAGCCCTCAGGTACCACACCATCCTCCCATGATTTGTTAAAAAGGGTAGTCAGTGGTTTCACTAGTTCTCCCCTTAATTCTTTTAGAATTCTGGCGTGAATTCCGTCGGCCCCATTGCTTTGTCCACCTTCAGTTTTAGGAGTTCTTTCAGAACCCTTTCTTCTGTGAAAGGACTGGGATCGACCCCCCCTATCAAGAGTGCTCCTTCTCTACTAACTGGCCCTCATTTGTTGCTGGTCATACTATTCCCCTCTTACTCTTTCTTTTTTCTTGTATGTATCTATAAAAAGTTTTGTCTCACTTTACCCCATGCTATTTGTTCCTCTGTCTGTGTGCAAGCAATCTGAATCGATTCCTGCCTTCTTGAGTTTGTTCCTGTATCCCTCGTCTGCCTCTTTTTTTGTCTCCTTGTATTGTCCAAAAGCTCTCTTCTTTTTCTTGATTTTGGTTGCTACCTCTTTGGAGAACCAGAGAGGATTCTTCCTTCTTTTTGATTTGCTGATTTGTTTTGTGCATTGTTCTGTAACCGTAATTAAGGCATTTCTCAAGTTCTCCCAGCAGTCTTCCACCTCCCCTGTATTACCGATATCTAGCATGGATTTGATCCTGGATTTCATTTCTGGAAAGCTTGCTTTGTGGAAATCAAGTACCTTTACTTCTGTGCGACTTTTACTGTCTGCTTTGCTTACTGATAACCAGACTGACCTGTGGTCACTGATCCCCAAACTGATTCCAACATGAACGTTAGAAATCTTGCTGCTGTTTGTGAGCACTAGGTCCAGGGTTGCTTTGTCTCTCATGGGTGAATCCACCAGTTAATTTAATCCTGCCAACTGCAGCATGAACAGGATGGAGGCCTCACAAAGGAGGGCTACCAAGATGGTATACAGTCTACAGCAAATGTCTTATGAGGACAGGCTAAGGGAATTAAACATGTACACCCTGGAGGAGAGGAGGGAGAGGGGATATGATCGAGACCTCTAAATACCTCATGGGAGTGAATAAGGTACAAGTGAGAGGTATTTTTCAGAGGTAAGGGTGCTCCAGAAAAAGAGGCCATGATATGAAGCTGAAGGGTGGGTATGTTTAGGAGAAATGTGAGGAAATACTTCTTCACAGAAAGGGTGGTAGGTGCCTGGAACAGTCTTCCAGTGGAGGTTGTGAGGGTGAAAACAGTCATAGGATTCAATCCTACTCATCTCCTCTTCCCTCCCACAACCCTGCCTAGCCCTCCTGCTTAACCCCACCCAGCAACCTACTGTATAGCTTCCACCGCCTCCACCTGTATGGTTCCCTGATGCACTTAAATTATATTCTCTGCTATATCCAGGCCTAACATATATATTAAAGTTGCCAATTGTTGACTGTACTCAATGCAAATTTTGTTCTCTTCCTGCCTTGTAAATATTGCATTGATTTGTTATGATTTGCCTCCCTTTACCCTCAGAACGCATCTGGAAATGGGCTGCTACTCAGCTCAGTATGTCTTTCCTAGTAAAACTTTTTTTTTTCCATATACATTTTTTACTCCTCGGCAGGCTAATGTCCAGCCCTCCTTGGAGGGACTCATCTCAGGCAGGCTTTCCCCACACCCCACCCCCACGGCCATCCCACGGGTTACCCCCACATGACAGGGCCAGTGGCAGGGGTGCCGACCTCTTCCACCCCAAAGTCAACATCTGGGTTGTCCGGGGGCATGGGTGCAGCCTGGCATCATGGAGACTGCCAGATCCAATTCCTTTTTCCATTTTCTCCCCAGACCTATGCACGTACAATGGGTGGGATGACTGTCTCCACTTCCGTGGATGCAGTCTTATGCTCTGTGCGTGGGTCCTCCCCTTTCTAAGATCACGTCTGTGCTGACCCCCAGCCTCATCAGTCTACAGCACGATGTTGCATCCCCCCTACCCCAAGGAAGGAGAGCTGTCTGTAGATGCTCAGTCATTCCTCACCTCAGCTGATCCCCAAGCGACCCAAGTCCATTCTTGAACCTGGGTCGCTGGCATGGTGTGAGGTAAGGCATCCAGCGCTTCAGCTCTCTGCATCACTGGGCTGGCCCAAAACTTTCTAAATAAATAATGGGGTGGCAGTGAATGTGCCGTAAGCCTGAGGGGTCTACAGTGTAAGCAATGCAACAAAAAAAGCGCAGACTGGATGGGCCATATGACCCTTATCTACCATCAGTGTCTATGTTTCTGTGTTTCTACGTACACCCACCTGCATTTGTAGGTCCACCCAAGATAGGAAGTAGTTCCGATCGGTATACTCACGTACCTTTGCAGCCCTACCCCAGATAGGGAGTAGTTCCAAATATTATCCTAACCTGCATCCTCATGCCTATCTGGTTTGTGCCCGTTTACCTACCTGTAACTGCAGACCCCTTTTCTCTTCTAGCCCCTGCTCACTTGCCTGACCTCTATTGGACAGACCCCCCTTGCAGGCCTGCAGTCAGCTCTATAGAAGTCCTACAGACATCCTAAGGCAAGAAGCCATCCTCCTGCTCTGTGGTCCACATGCTCTGGGATCACTTAGTTCACCCAGAATTAAGTACTAACAGCTAGTGGCCTAGTGGCTGCTTCTAGTCATGTGTCCTAAACATTCCGCACCCACACAAAGCCTTTCCCTTTAATTTCACACAAGCCCTACTACCCCTCCACCTCTCCAGCCAGAACCCCCCAGCAAACTGTTAAACAATAACAGCTTATAAAATGGGTAGAGAAAATCCTGTGTCCTGATTGGTTGTTAGCCGTGCATTAGAAGAGTCTAACGCACGTCTAAAAACAAGTGCTGGCCAGGTGGACACAGGTCTAGTGAAAAAAAAAATCAATGGGCCAGAATTTTTAAAATCTGGCAGACACCATTTTTTCTCCCTCGCTTAAAGCATGCATAAAAAAGCTGTTTCCCATTTTTTACATGCCTGGCATTTGAAGACATGATGGTGTTTCAAAGGGTTGGGATAGTAAAACAGAACATATAAACAAGGTGTGTTGGCCTGATTTATTTGCGTTTGTAACAAAATTAAAAAAAAAAAAAGAAGAAGAAGCCATTACTTAACTGTGCTGCTGTTCAGGCTAGGGATGTGAGTGGGCAGGCAAGCAAGTGGGTGGGTTAGCCTGTTGGCTTGTACTTATATTGTGTGCTTACTGTTACAAATAAAAAGGAAAACTGAGGTATGAGAGTTATGTGCCAGTAGGGATGCGAGTAGGAAGGAATGCAAACAGGAAGGAAAGCAAGCGGGTGGGTTAGCAGGTTAGCTGACAGAATGTGGTATCACTGTGTTACTCGGCCACCCGCCATCCAGCCATCCCCTCGCTCGATCTTTTGGCCACCTACTCCTCCCCTGACACTGCTGTTGCCAACCATTTGCTGCAGCGCACGCTTACTTTCTCTCTGATGCGGTGCTATCTTCCTTCAGTCGGCACTCGGTACTGCTTGCTATGATAGGCACATTCCCAATCAAACTGACCACTGTTTTAGTGCTTGTGCTGAACTTCTGAATAAATTAAAATAAAAAAAAAGCCAGTTACTAGTGACAAATGCTTCCCAGTGATCGCGTAATACCTTCACCAAAGTGTTGGTGCTTTCCTCCCTTCTCGCCTAGCCACACCATCAGGATCTGGCATTCACAAACCGCCAGCACGTCAAGAAGGCATTTTAAAAACTGCAGGTAGAGGATCTACTAATGCTTCCCGTAATGTTTATCCAGCACACAACCGATTTTGTGATCTGTTTCTTGGTACTTCACACTGCCACTGTAAGAGTGACTGACATCAGTGACATCTATCACTGCTTCAACACCCAGCTCATTTCTTCCCAACATAAAAAAAACAAAAAAAACACTTTCTTCGATCTCAGCTTATTTTATTATTAACTTCATCTTCTGTACAGAATTCAATCCGTGTGTGTGTGTACCTGAGAGACCATAACAACCATTATACAAAAATAAAAAAAATGCAACCGTGGTGGCCCCAATTGGACAAACCTCATGGAGCCAGGATAAGAAATGCATTATGGTCATGCAGGCAAAAGAACTATTTTAGGTCAAAATACAATAACTAACTTACTTTTTTGGTATTTAAGTCACTCAATTTTTATTTTTACATGCATTTAAAATACAGAGACCCATTTTATAAGCACAATAAGACACTCCAGGGGTGTGCATCAGACAATTCTAATGCACAGCCAGGGTCCGAAGGCACTCTGTTAGAAATGTCTAATGCACACCCCCTCGTGTCTTAAGTTATTGTTTACATGTGTGCCCAGAAATGTGTTGCAAAATACAGATTTCCCACCCAACAATTGCAGCAGAAGTCAGCCCCAAGACTTCCTTCCACCCTTTTGGATAGAACTTACAAAACTATCTGTCTTGTTCATAAGGTGGGATCTTCAAAAGACTATGTTGAAAATGTGAGGTAAAAAAAACAACGAAGTTATGAACTGACGCTGAATTTTTTCAGTGTTTATGTTTACCCATTACTTTGTGCTTTTTGCAGATTTTGGGTCCAAATTTTCAACATAACCATCTTTTTACACCACCTCATGAACATGAAAGGTGTGATTTTTCAAATCCATTCTGAAACATGTTTTTACAGTTGCGCTGCAAAATCACTTTTGGAGCAGAATAAAAAAAAAATCCACCAGTCTTGATTATAAAGTGGTGTCATAAAAAAACAATTCTGAATATCTGGGGTTAAAATGTGAAAAAAAAAACAAGCAAGTTGTGAAAACATTTTGAATTTCTCCAAAATTTACTCATAACTCTTCTTGCACATTTTGGCCCAAATTTTCAACACATCCCTTATTGTTATCCACTCCCAAACATGACAGGTGACATTTTTCAAATCCTGTCTAAAACATGTTTTTACAGTTGCTCTGCAAATCATCTTTTGGATGGGATTTAAAAAAATCCCATCTGTCTTGACTATATCGTGAGGTCATAAAAAAAGACTATATTAGAAATTTAGGGTAAAAATTCCAGAGCCCACTGAAAATGAGATACTGCCTCTCAGCTGGCCTATCCTGGATAAATACATTGTAAAAATGGGTAAAAGCTGGGCCCCCACTGAAAACAAGATATTGCATCTCCACTGGGTTATCCTTGTAAATACAGTGTAAAAATGGGTATAGGCAGGACCCCACTGAAAATGAGAGACTGCAGCTCAGCTGGCCTATCCCAGGAAAATACATTTTAAAAATGAATAAAAGCAGGACCCCAAGCTGTCCTGGTAGTGCTACCGCTTGCTATGTCAGCAAAGAGATGCATTTGGGAATGAGCGTGAGCCACTGAGCTCTGGCCAGGGAGGAAGGATTGACCATCTCAGGGACTGCTCACCATCCTCATGGAGGGGGAGAATGCTGCTCCCGCTGCGTGACTTGCTGACTGGTGGAGACTGGATAAAAGCAGGACCCCAAGCTGTCCCGGTAGCACAGAGGTAGTGCTACTGCTTGCTATGTCGGCAAGGAGGTGCATTTGGGAACAAGCACGAGCCATTGAGGGCTGGCCAGGAGAGGAAGGGTTGATAATCCCAGGGACTGCTCTCCTTTCCCACGGAGGGAAGGACACTGTTCCCACAATGTGACTACCGACTGGTGGAGACTAGTCATCATCACAGTTGGGAGCACCGGGAGGGGATCCCGCTGGATGCCTGTCACTCATGTGTGCCACTGCATGTACATGCAGCCACTTCACTGCATGCCACCACTCTAGGAGAGAACATCAGGATGCAGGGCGAAAATGCTGGTTGTCCAAGCTGGCACCCCCCCCGGCTCTCGCACAACTAGCATAGCTGACCACCCACAACACTGTTGTCCTAGTTAAGTAGTGGATAATGCAAACATGGAGCTCACTATTTCCTGCCAAGAAAAAACACAATCAGCTCCTCAGATTTGTGTGGGTCAGCTCTGAAGCTGTCATTTAATTTCACATCAAAGTCACAGAGTATCAGCATATAATGCATCAGCAAAACAACGTATACAGCATGACACTGTTTTAAGCATGGCCAATTTTTAAAGAGCTGCTGATGCCTCAAAGAAAACTTTGAAAAACATGATACTGAGGTACAATTCAGCTTACATTCCATATATATTCTACATATTTCTCCTCCCCATTATTTATTATTCAGAAAATGCGCATGAATACATGATCTTTATCTCACAGAGTTCCCTTAGAGTTCATCTCCCTATTTAGCTTACTCCCTACATCAAGTCATAATCCTGTGTTTTGACACCACAGTCTGTTGTCATGGGGGGGTAACTGTTATGTCACAAGGAGTGCATTATAACCTTGGGTAGGGAGACAACAGGAATAGATGAACTCTACAGGAGCACAGATCCTGTTTTCATGCAAATTACACCAGTAATAAATAATGGGGAGGAGGAATACAGAACTTATGTGAAACACAAACTGATCTGTGTCTAAGTGTAACCCCCTGTTGCCCGGGGTTACTAGAATCCCAGTAAGACCTAGTGGTAGGCAGGGAAGGCAGCTTGTGAAATTCCAGTTAAATGGATTTCACACTCTCACTCTGTTCTCAGTCTCAACTGAGACTGAGGGATGACATCATTTTAGACCTGTCACAGCTCCATAAGCCACACTGGAATGTTGCAGTTGGAGGTTAGAGTAGAACGTTAGGGAATTTGAAGCCAGTCTGTGTGCAGTCTGAGTGAGAGACTGTAGTGCAGCAGAGTGTGTACAGGCTCTCAGAGCTTTAAGCTCTGTTTCAGAGCTACTTTTGTAGTAAGGTGTGTGTTTCCACCTGAAGAGGAACATAGGAACTGGTAACTGAAGTGGTGGAGACCGCTCTCAATGGTTCAGAGCCCCATCCCTGCGGGGATGGGGGGAAGGTGTCTGCCTGTTTTCCAGGGGCAACCTCCCTGGGTCCGGCTAAGGGAAAGAAGCTGCCTGTTCAAGTTGTGCTGAGGCACCAGAAGCTCTGAGAGGAAGATTCCTTGAGGAGGAAATGCCTGTGGGGCATCTGCAAGCGAAGGGTGAGTTCGCTCTGAAAAAGGGCCAAGTGTTTTCACCTGAAACAGAATGAAGCTAAATGGACTGTTACTGTGGGGTCAGGAAAGACAGCCAAATACAGCTGAAAGAATGTGGGGACTGGACTGCTTAACCTGTGGGGGGTCTAGAGTAATGGACAATGCCACTTAATTTAAGTATGTTCAAGTCCAGCACAAATCGGAAGCAAGACAAGTAGCTGGAATATGAAATACATTTAGCAAGAATCTACACAGCAAAGTGTTAAAGGATGAGGTGTTTACAGTCCAGAGAAATGGCCGGGTATGAATTGTGGGAGCGAGAGGTGGGAGACCCCCCATCAGTAGTAACCAAATTCACCTCTACAGATTTGCTCTGAGACACCTGTTGCTTTCTCTCAGGTACTTGGCCAGTGCCTGAGGAAAGTACCCAGATGTGGGATTAAAGAGGAAGAATCCCTGATGGAGCCGAGGTGCTCTTAGGTGGTTTAGGGAGCCACCAGAAAATGTTTCCATGAAGTATGGAAGGTGTCCAAGTGGCGGGCAAGGGAGCTGAGCCAGGGAATACCCAGAACAGTGTACAAGTTCGGGCTGTGTAACCCAGAGCAGCGTACAAGTCCGGGCTGTGTGCCCAGTGTGTTGTAGAGCCTGAGGGCTAAAATGATGAGGATGTGTTCTGGTCTCCTTTAATCTGCATTACCAGGAGTGTAGCCCCATGGGGGTCCATCTATGCTTTGTTTATTCTGTTTGGATGTGAATAAAAGCCACACTTTAGAATCCCACTTCTGGTATTGGACATTACAGTTATTGCTTCCTGTGTTCGGAGTTACTTGGGTGCCCCTGTGCAGAGTAGCCAAACCTAGCCTTTGTGCCGAGTGACATATTCCTCCCTGAACCCAGCCCACCTGGTATTGCTGTCAGATGGAAACAGCAGACCAGGTAGGGGTTAAAAAAATGGAGGCACAGCTGGGATTTGGATTTGGAATTTAGGGAGGAATGTAAGAAAGGTCGCTCACGCAAGGGGCTAGCGCTTTGGTTATCTGGCAATGGGTATCCCAAATATCTGAAGCAATGTTAAATAATGTGCCGCTGTGTGTTGTTGTCCATGTGCTGCTGTTAAAATGCACAGATTCTGTTTTCATGCATATTACAGCAGTAATAAATAATGGGGAGGAGGAATACAAAACTTATGTGAAATACAAGCTGATCTGTGTCTAGGTATTATGTTTTGTTAAAGTTCACCTGAAGGCGTCAGCTGCTCTTTAAATGCAGTGCATGGCTGTGTTAGACACAAAGGTGCTCACTGCAAAACTTGCATCTTAGCTAGAAGCCAGGCCTCTTACCAATGCACTGACTTTTTGATTCACAGGGAATCTTCAGAGGCCGTACAAAGATTCCCTCGAAATCAAAATATCGGGGCACTGTTGAGAGCTGCCTGTGTTTATTCTTGGTACTAAACAGTGAGCTCTACATTTGCAGCATTGGTTAGAAACAGGGCTAGCTACCATCTGTGTGAGCTCCCCCTATATGCTCCAGTACCGTGGTTTGCAGTGTGGATCCAGTAAGTGGTGGATAGCCTGTAAGTTCATGAGAAGATGAGTGACGGAGCTGGAGGGGTGCAGCCGGACGAGACCGGAACAAGAAACAGCTTTGAGGGAAAAAAAAGCAGGACCCCACTGAAAACAAGATACTGCCACTTAGTTGTGCTAGCCTGAGTAAATATAGTGTAAAAATGTGCAAAAGCAGTATTTCCGCTTTTTCTAGTGCATCCCCGATGTGTGTCTGCTTTGCTCCCCGTCTCCACCAGGGGCTGCCACAGCACGATGTCAACACCACTACCCACCCCAGGAGAGGAGAGTAGTCCTATGGATGCTCGATCCTCTCCATCTCCTGCCAGCCCCCGGCTTCCCAAGTTCTTTCCTGAATCCGGGTCGCCGGCGTGGGTCGAGGGAAGGCGCCAGTGCCTCAGCCTTCTACACCACTGGGCTGGCATAAGAGTGTTTAATAACTGGATTGCCACCACTTTCTGATGCAGTAATAAATGGCTTTTGCCATAATACATGGCTGGTTATCACAGCAATGCTGTCACTCAAACACATTCTGATAAAAAAAAGCACTGTTTTATTGTGCACTCCAAAGCCACATAAACCACCATTTTCTTCCTCATGCAACATAAGCAATGGTTCTAACAAGAAGAAAAAGCTGTAAACCAGCTGGTGTCAGTGCAGCGGTAGAGCTACCACTTCTGACACCGGCGACCTGGGTCTGGGAACATGCCTGGGTCATCGGGGGCCCACTGGCGGGGAGGAGGACTAAATGTCCCAGAGAGCAGACATTGTGGTCAGGGACACTACACACACCTGGCATGTGTGCCCAATGATGCCATGGCCCACAACACCCTTGGGGAGTGGGAGAAAGATAGAAAGCCTCAGCCACCATGATTACGGATCCCATATATTCAGGTCCCACACCTTCTGCCTCAGCACCACCTGATGACATAAGATGCTTTGGGTATATCCCCCTTCCCTCAACCCTGCCTGGAAAGCAAGCCAAGGCTCAATGGAAAATGGCAGCTGCAGGATACAGGTGTGTGCATGGGGTCAGGTAGGCCTTGGTTAAGCCTGAAGGAGTCATTGCTGGAGGATGAAGGGGGCATAAATAAGATGTAACAAAAAAACAAATTAACATAACATACAGTTGCTACAAACATCCTCAACTGTCACATGAGAAAGACTATTTAGCTGTAACTGTACTTCCTTTTCTTTTCTCTGCCTCATTCTCAGTAGTTGTCTCTGTGTTGTTTGCACGAAAAAATGTAAACAGGTGACCAGCAATCATTAAAAAATCCTCAACAATGACAAAACTAGCAATTATATAAAATAAACTATGGGATGTTGACATTTTCTGGTTTTTTACACACCGTTGGTGCATATAGCATCACAAACCACTCGTGCTTCACCATCATGGTTTATGTTTCATCACATACCTCAGTTATGTAAAAAAAACTTAATAAACAACAAACCTTACATTATTCTTTATATACTGGTATGGGTTCCTCGATATTGATAGAGGAGGCTGAGGCCTGTAGCGAGTTAAAATACACTTATCTGATAAAATATTTATTGTTTTAATAAGCAACTGTTGGTTCAAATATACAGTATATGTCTTGTTCTTAAAAATGCATTGTTTTCAACAAGCATATACAGTACTGGTATTTATAACAATGTATTTGTAGTAATTATCCTGCCATTTCCTTAAAGTGATTTTCCATGTAACAACCCCCTCTTACTGGTAGGAGGTGGGGTTGTTCACGGAATGCCACTGGCCCAAGACTGGCAGACTTTCATGTAAAGGCTCAAGGGGTAGCCAGAGAGAAGGAGTTAGGGTAGTATAAAGCAGGTAAGCTGCATAAATACACAAGAAAGGCTGCACTCCAAGGAAAAAAAAACACAAAACTCCAAAGTATTGGTTTAAACTCAGTTTATTTGTCATCGCCAAGTAGACAGCATGGCATGAAAACCCCAGCATTTCAGGTCTGGCACGTGACTCTTCATCAGGGGGTGTGGAGCACAGGTACAAACTGCATTCTTAAACACAGATCTTAATGGGATAGTAGTTTTTTCATTACTTTGTTTGAAAACATATGCCAGATATTGTCAAAGACATTCATGCACAATGCATATTGTGAAAAACAGTGTAGTAAACCCTAGTTGTGAAACGATAGCAACACTGTATTTGCCAGCAGGTAAGAACTGTTTGGCTGATCTAGACTGTCCATTTTTCCTTGCCTATAGTACTACCGCAGATCCTACTTGATCTCCAGCCCATTCACCCACCCCCTTCCCTAAGATTCTCTTATTCCTATCCCATGCATTCTTGAACCTCACCACTGTTTTCGCGCCCCCCCCCCCACTAGAAGACTGTTTCAGGAATCCACCACTCCTGTGAAGAAGTACTTTCTCACAACTCTCTTGACTCTACCTCCTCCATCTTCTTATCGTGCCCCCTTGTCCTTGAGCACCTTTTTTTCTGAAAAATACTTCCCTCCTGTACCTTATTTACCCCATGAGGTATTTAAAGGTCTTTATCATATCCCCCTTTCTCTCCTCTCTTCCAGGGAATACATACTTAGGTCCTTAAGTCTCTCCTCGTAGGGCTTCTGATGCAGACCCTGCACCATTTTAGTTGCCCTCCTTTGAACCGCCTTCACTCTATGTCCTTCTGGAGATGTGGTGTGCAGAACTGGACACAGTACTCAAGGTGGGGTCTTATTAGTGATCTATACAGAGGCAATACCACTTCCTTCTTTCTGCTAGTGATACCTTCCCTATCCACCCCAGTATCCCACTAGCCCTCCTACCTGCCTTAACGCACTGCCTGGCCACCTTTACATTATCCAATATCATTAACACCAGATCTCATTCCTGCTCAAGGATCATCAGTACCACTCCTGCCATTTCGTATTCTGCCCCTGTGTTTCTGTGCCCCAAGTGCATTACTGTGTATTTTTTCAAGTTGAAACCCAGCTGCCATACCCTTGACCATGCCTATAGTTTTCTCAGGCCTTTGCTCATCCTTTACACTCCCTGGAGTGTCCACCTTACTGTAGAGTTTGGTTTCATCCACAAAGAGGCAGATCTTCCCTTCAAGCTTCTCTACAATGTAATTTATAAAGACATTAAACAGGACCAGTCCCAGCACTGATCCCTGAGGCACCCCTCTGGTCACTCTCCCTTCTTCAGAGTGAACCCCACTTGCCATCGCCCTCTGTTGTCTATCCCCTAACCAATTTCTTGCCCAATTTACCACTTCTGGACCCACTCCTACACTACCCACCTTACTTACTAGCCTATGTAGAATGATGTCAAAAGCCTTACTGAAATCTATGTAGGCCATGTACACCACTCCATGCTGATCTAATTCCTTGGTGACCCAGTCAAAGAAATCTATCAGATTTGTTTGACATGATCTCCCCCCACTGTGAATCCATGCTGCCTCGGGTCTTGAAACCCACTGGATTCAAAATTTTCCGTAATCCTTTCCTTCAGCAGTGACTCCATTAACTTTCCTACCACTGATGTCAAGCTGACTGGTCTACAATTGCCAGCCTCTTCCCTGCTACCACTTTTGTGGAATGGGACTACATCTGCCCTCCTTCTGTGCTCCAGAATCACTCCTGTTTCCAATGACTTTTTTTTGGCCCTTCCCCTTCTCCTTCCTCTGTGAACACTGAACAAAAGTATTTCTTCAGGAAGTCTGCCTTTTCCTGGTCCCCCTCTGCACAGGCTCCCCCCTTCCCTTTTTAATTTTACGATCCTACCCCTGATCTTCTCCCTATCACTTACACGCCTAAAAAAGTCTTGTCCCCCTTCATCACCACCTGGGCTATTCTCTCTTCAGTCTGCACCGTCATGTTCTTTACTGCTATTCCTGTTTCCTCTGATAAACCTCCCTATCCTTCTCCCTCTGTTTCTCCTTATACCTTCTGAATGCTACCCTTTTAGCCTTTACCTTTTCCGCCACATCGTTTAAGAACCATAGCAGTCTCTTTTTGCTGTTCAAAATTTTCAGTCGCAGGCTGTCCCAGTGGCGCTGGAGGTTGAGGTGCAGGTCACTACACCTTGCACTACGCCAGTGACCCAGGTTCAGGAATGAGCCTGAGCCGCTGGGAGTCAGCAGGGGCGAGAGAGGATCAAGTGTCTGGAGGACTGCTCTCCTCTCTCAGGGGAAGGGAGACCTGTAGTCCCGTTCGTTGACTGCCCTCTGGCTGTAGCTGGAGGGCAGAAAGGGTCAGGAGGCATGCACCGATGTTCTTATATCAGTAAGGGAGTAGGGACAGGAGAAAAAGAGGAAACAGGGAGCTGGTGGGATCCATGACGGCCCCGCATCTCTGTGCCACCCCTGGCTTCTGGACTTGTGTTCTGGGGGAGGGAGAAAGCTGGCGCTCTCCTCCCTGGCCCCACTGCGGGGGGTAAGCCGTGGGGGAACTTCCAGGGGTTGGCTGAGCAGGGAAGCGTGGAGCCGGAGGATGAGTCCCTCTGAGGGAGGGCCATAGCCGCCTGCCAGGCTCCAGCAAAAACACATAACAGAAAAAAAAAAGTTCAGTTGCATTGGCCAGGAATTGAACCCCAGCCTCCCGTGTGGCAGGCAAGAATTCTACCACTGAACCACCAATACATGTAAGAGTACTATATGTCGGCTGGCAGGAGAGGTACACATATAAAATATAGATAAGAAAATGGTAAGTCTTGGTGGAGAGGCTGGCAAAGTTGTGACATGAAAAAAATGGAACAATCTGAGAACTGGTGAATGTCATAATTGTGGCAATACTGGAATGACACCGGTGATTATCAGATATACTGCAACTGAAAAATGTCCATTCAAAAAACATATCCATATGATTGCCCTTTCCTGAATAGGCAATTGCCTAATGCAGATAAAATTATATCAGCAATAGCAGCACAGCACGCAGAAACCAGTGGAATATTTTCTAAAACATCAACAGATAATGACCTAGAAACATTGCTACACTTCATCGATAAAGAATGAATTAGAACAACTAAATAGACAAATCTAATTCCTGATCCAGTAATGGACTGGGGAGAGCCTATGCAAGACTTGGTGAAACAACATGTGTTCAGGAAATGTATTTTTTTTTTTTTTTACCATGACTGTTTCATGCTGCGCAAGCCTCATTCAGCCTGACCGACCCCTTAGCTCTGACACCCGGAATTACCGGGGCTTACCTTATGCCCGGCCCAGGAGCGGTGGTTGCAGAGGGTCAGGTGTCATCCTGCCAACCGGGTGTTTTTCCCCTCTGTTTTCTCCCCATTACCCAGGGCCCCAGGAGTACAGACACATGCACTCTACAGCCCCAGCAACCGCCCCTTCCGCCCACCCATTGGCCTAGCACCACAATATCCCTCTGGCTTGTAGTACAGCTTGCCCTCCACCAGGAGGCAGACCATGGCCGAGGGATGCAACCCCACTGCCTCGGAAAGGAGAGCTGCCTTTCAGCCACTCCTACCAGCGCCACCCCCGGCCTCCGGTGGCCCGAGCTCGTACCCGAACAAAGGGCCTGGTCCAGCGTGGGTGCCTTGTTGATGGGGGACCAGTTGTAGGCAGACAGGGCCAATTTGAGGGATCCAAGTTTGCCTTTCCGCAGAACCCTGCTCTCGATGAGGCGGGGTGGGCTTTTGGCAAGTTTAGTGGTCCACATAAAGGAGATTGGGGAGTGGTCACTTAGAATATCTGGGAGAACCCTGAGTTCGGAGAATCGAGTCGGTGAGCTAGCTAAGACCCAGTCAATGAGGATGCTGGTACTAGCCTTGTAGTTCTGCCTGGTGGGGCGAGTTACGAGTTGCGTGAGATTGTGTGAAGTGATTAGGTCTCTGGATGGTGTTGCCTCCTTACATAACCAGTTAATATTAAAGTCACCGGTCAAGATGAGTTCTGAGCCCTTTCTGAGTGCGCTAATTTCTTCCATAACAAGAGGAAGGCCTTCCTTGGCTTTCTTGGGGGGCAGGTAGGTTGTGGCGATGGCAAGGGTCTTGCCTTTTAGGCCGACTTGTATTTTTACCACTAGTAGCTCATAATCCTCCACAACTTTGGAGATGGGGTGTAAGGGTACAGTTATACTTTGAAAGTTGTAAAACCTGGATGGGATTGGATGTATTTAGTATATGGTAGATGAAAAGTTGTGTTGTATTGTATACCTACCTTGAATAAAAAGAAGCTGGAAAAAAAAAAAAAGCTGAATCTGACGGGACTTCTCAGGAAATCAATGCAAGAATTTGTCCATGTCCATATTCATGGCTTGCTTTTTCTCAAAAGCAAGAAGAGTTAAATTAGCTTGATGTCTCTGAAGCATGCTTCTCCTGTATGGCCAATCAATCCTTGATAGAGTCAAAAATGAAGATTCACACATGGCAGTAGAACAACCAAATGTTGACAGAGTAGCTAATAGTCCATATGTTGATGCAAATGCTTCTGTTTGAGAATATAGTGCCTTTAGAAGAGCTGAGGTTGACTGCTCTCTTGACTTCAGGGTTTTATGTAACTCTAAAAATTGATTAGCGTTTTGTTCATAAAAGTGCTAAAATGTTGTAAAAATGCATAGCACTTGCCTCATTGTGTTCAACAAGCATAACACTTCTAGAAAACCTATATAAATACTTTCTGTACAGTTAGTATTGTCCCAGGAAAAAAACTGCTAATCAATTATTTAAAACCCTGGACTTGCTTTTCAAATACCTGTTCACAACAATTATCGCCTCATTCGAAGGAAGTTCAATCCCAAGTTCCTCAAGAGGCTTGAGGGCATCTAGTGACAAGTAGTCGTCTTTTAATGCTGATACAGAACTGATCAGAGAGTATGAGCAATCATTGCTTCTGAATAGCAGATCCATTTCACTCAGTACTTGATTAATCGTAGAAAAGAAAGCAGATTGATTTTTAATAACTTCCTCTCTCCTTCCTTGGCCCAAAGTCTCTGTGACTATGGAATCTACTATTTGAGATAACCTTTTGCAATGACCTTTGGGTTTGGTGGGTCTGAGTGATGATGGACTTGAGTCCTCATCAAGCAGTGATTCTGCCTTAGCTTTACATTCATCAAATTTGTCATTTTCCCTGAGATTAGAAATGTCCTGGTACATAATGTCAATGAATTCCATTGCAGTCATCAATCCTGTCACATGTGACTGATGTATTTTATCAACAGGTTGAATAATTCTGAGAATCAAGTTAATCAGAATGGCAGAAAATGTGAATCGGATATGCAAAACAGTAGCCAGATATCTCCTGGCTTCAGCGACCAAATCGCCATCCATGTCAGTGCTTGATGAAATTTTCTTTAGAGTTGCCACAATTTCTTTGTATTCCAGAATGATGGTCTTAGTCATTTCGAAGTATCCTGACTATCTCTGCTTGAGAAGACGTTTCAGATATCTGCCTTGGTACACTGCAGACACTTCTGGCTCAAGAAAAAATACATAACAGGGAACCACATCGGTCGAAATATTGACTGAGGACAGTAATTGATGATATTGTGTGAATAATCACCAAATGTATGCGGTAATTGTAACAATGCACTTATGGAATTTTACAACCCAGTTTACATTACATATACATGCGTGTATATATATATATATATATATATATACAATCGGGTGAGTGATACATGAATTTAATAAAAACATGTATACTCACTTCCATTGTATAAATATATTGTGACGTAAGCACATGGCCATAGTCTTACATTTATATATACTCTGCATACGTAACAACCGCATTTATCAATAGTCGTTACGTCACACAGTTCAAACCCTTAAATGAAACCCTGAAAGAGTAGAAACGCTGTCGGAACTACTTTGCAATACAAAAAGCACAATAATTAAACACACCTGAAATCCCAGCTGCCACTAAATAGAAACGAACTGCCTGTGAACAGCTAAACATGCCGACATAAAGCAGATTCTACAACAGGAAAGCAACCTACAAAAATAAAAATAAAAAGGACAGAAAAACGAAAACATGAAATAAGGATACTAAGAATGGCCTCTACAAATATCGAAAGCACAGAACGAATAAACAAACTAAAACTAAAGAGAGTGGAGAAACCAATGAATATTACAGAAGAAATATACCGGAGCTGCAGTCAATTCGAAATGTACACAGAACCGTTGCTGGAACCTGACATAGACACAAACAAAACAGCACAAAAACAGCAAATCAGTAGTACAAGTACTACAAAACCAACTACAGACATAGACAGTAACTATATTGAAGAATACATCGACTCCACAAAAAACGACAACACCAGACGTAAAACCGAAACAGATACAACACACCTAGAAAACTTCCTAAGAGAGGAAATAGGCATATTTCTACCCATTTATAACATACTACCTCCTCAATTAGATCAGTTTCTATGTAAATATTTTATAACATGCCAAAAAACAGACGGTTCACAATATGAACCCTTAAGCTTAAGAGCAAAGTTTCAAAGCTTTGAAAGACATTTAAAAGATCATGGATATAGCGAATCCCTTTCGCAGTCCAATACCTTTACAAAAACAAGACAAGTATTAATTTCAAAACAAAAAATACTGAAAGTGGAAGGCAAAGGAAACCGACCCCAAGCAGCAGATGAGCTCACCGATGAGTTAATTGATGAACTCTACACCAAAAACATACTTGGACCTGATAACCCTATCTCACTGATAAATACAATGTGGTTTAATATTACCCTTTTTTTCGGAAAAAGAGGAACAACAGAAGCCAGAAATATACAATGGGGTGACATCCGACTAGGAACATATGACAGAAATACCAGATACATTGAATACATAAAAGAAAGACAAACAAAAACCTGTACAGGATCCAACCCAAAGGACAACAGAATACTAAAACCTCGTGCCTATGAAATTAAAGACACAAAATGTTGCCCTGTAGCTAACTACATGTTATACAAAAAGGAAAGACCACCAAAAAGCAATATTGATACAGCTCCATTCTTTCTGGCAATAAACTACTCACCGAAGGCAACATACCCTATCAGCTGGTATAAGAACTAAGCACTAGGTGTGAATAGCCTTGGAAAAAATGTAAAAAATATGATTACTGCAGCAAACATACAAACAGAAAACTCACGAACCACTTGGTTCGAAAACATCTCGTGCAGAAACTAGTCGACAGCAACGTGCCACCTACAGAAGTTATACAGATATCTGGCCATAAAAAGTTACAATCCTTAAATGCTTACTCACGAATAAATGAAATAAAACAACAAAACATATCGCACTTATTAAGTAACCAGTCAAATGAACAACCAAGCACCTCAAAAATGAATTCCTGCACTTCAGTTCAAAGCCCAGACAAATTATCACCACCACAGCCACCTACTTCTAAAGTGCAATACAAGATGAAACATGAAGCACCAACAATGTCTACTTTGGAAAAAGGCATAGCCACATGCTTCAACCACCCCTCAATTTCAGCAAAACACATCACATTTAACAGCATCCAAGGTAAGTATTAAACACCAGCATTGCAATCCTGCACATGTGTTTTAAAATACAATAAGTAAATAAACATTTTTCTCTCTCTACCCACAGGAAATAAATGACAGTCCCAAGAAAACAAAGCAAACCTCTATCATCAGACAGTGACTGATAAAATGGACTGAGGATTACCCCAAAACACACTGAAAACGAATAAAAAATAAACTTACCCCAAACACTAACTGTATATAACACCGGTGAAATGAACCAGACACATCATGAACTTCATTGTTATTTACTATCCATATTATGAATGTACTCCAGTGAAATAAAACTGGAAAAGCACTCACTCACACTAAAATATAAATAATATTAATAACACACTAAAAATAAAAATTCTGTATATTCTTAAACGGGACCGAGAGTAAGACGAAACTGCTACACATGACATCCCTACTTAACTCCGACCACAAACATAATATAACAAATCAGAACACTCGCTCCATGAACCTCATGAGGCACCCACCTATCACATAACAAATTAAAGAACCAATCACACTTAAATTAAACAGTACGAACACCGATCAGAAAGCAGCACTACACTTCCTCTAAGCAAACTAACCAATAGCAGACACACCTTACGAGACACTGTGGACAAACACGGACATGAGAAAAATCACCAGACAAAACAAATAAAACTAAAACACAGGCACCATAATTTTACAAACCGATACACTCCTGTCCTTTTGCATAAATCGGACACATGATGGGCAGGAGTGTGATACGGGAAATATCACCACTCGTGGCTAGTGACCCCAGGATACATTCACTCATGGCTCTGCTACGCTCCGCCACTCGTGAGTATCCTTAGGTCACTAGCCACTCGTGGTGATATTTCCCGTATCACACTCCTGACCATCATGTATCCCCTATATATACACACGCTTGAACACTGCCTTTTTCCCCTCACATGACATTTGTGCCATCGTAACACTGAGCTAGCATCTTGGTGGTGTCAAGTTTAGCATCTGGACAAGCTAGTTAATGTTTTATCAGCCATAAATATGGCATCCAACTGATCAGGACCAAGAGATGGCATATCTAACAGGAACTCATGTACTTCACCTTCCTTTACATATCTAATTCCAATGGAAATATGTTCAGTGTTTTTAGAGTCTCTAGTTCCATCCTCAAGTAAAGTGTACCAGCCGACACTTGTGTTTTGTATGTCTTTAGTCACACTTTCCTTTACTGGCTATGCCATAATCTCAATAAATTTAATTTTGAATATCTGTAGACAAATATGTCACATTTTTTGGCATTCGCTCATGAACTTTTGCAAGTTTGGCATCCTTTTTCAAGGTATATTGACACATTCCGATAGTCCTTCAAAGGTTTCTTTATCGTCACCACAGAATGGAAGTTCATTTACAGTGAGAAATTGAACAACTACAGCATAGCATCTCTTGAAAGCATGGTTGAGATGCTTTTATCAGTTTCGACATGTTTCTTTTGTTTAATCCATTCTGACATGGCAGATATATGTACAGGCAATGCAAACTGCTGCTTGAAACCTTTATCTTTCAAAGCTTGTTTCCAATTTCGAAATCCTATAGTTGTAAAAGAAGTTTCCTTCGAACCACGGGGATTAAATATGTGACAAGCGAAACAGAACGCTACGTCTTCCTTGGGTGAGTATTCCAGCCAGCTGAAGTGTTTATACCACTCAGCATGAAAAGATCTGTCGTTTTCATCTCTTAGAAACTTAGGACGGTAAGGTTCTTTGGTGTTTAAGTCCTTTGGTGGCAGCACCGATCTAGCTACATATGGGCCTGGTTCTGTATCTTCTCCTGCGACTGCAGTCTTATTTGTTCTGATGACAAATTTATCCATCACCATGTCCACTAATTTCGCCATCTGCTGAATGTCGATTCTGCTATGACAGGCAACACAGATGGAAGCTGCCTGCTTGGCACCTCGGCTACAGGTTGGGAACATTGTTTAACCAGGAGTAACACACTAAGCTGAAACTTGTTTCCAGATGCGACCTGGGAGCACAAGGAAGTTAAGTGACTTGCTCAGGATCACACAGTATGCACCTAGGCGGCTGTGGGATTCAAACCCAAGTCTCCAGATCTGTAGCTCAGAGCCTTAACACACTGCGCTATACTGCCTCTTGAAGCTGTAGTCAACCATAATCAGTTACGCACTAATGCACATCATGTGCAGTTTATGGGCAGCCACCTTGTTCGCATTATGGGCCCAATTTTAGAAGCGTCGGACACTGCCTGAGGCAGAAAAGGAGGCTGCCCCAAGAGGCAGCAAGCCCACCAGCCAAAAAACTAAGCACAGAAGGGGCAGCTGTAGAGGGGATTGTGCCGTAGTAGTGCACTGTCCTTGTAATGTCCGGGTGCCTGTGTGCCATCAAGTTGGAATGCCTGCTGTGGCAGGTGACTGCAAACCCCTGAGATTACCACAATGTGGTGGTGGTATAGTGCCCCCTCCCCCCCCCCAAGCACAAGGAGCTCCGATCCTCGTTTTGTTGTTTAAAAAAATATATAATCCAGTCCCAGTCCAAAATCCCCCCCCGCACCCATAGCGTGTCCTACAAAAACATGCACCAAATTGTACCTGGTATGGTCTACTGGTCCCGACAGTGTGGCAGTCAACCACTCCGCTTCCCCTGTCCCCAACCTGCTTTTGCGACTGGAACTTCTCCGCACACCACCCGGCCAGCTGCAGGATGGCAATCGCCCAGACCGCTCAAGTTCACAGTACACATACATGATCTATAATATCGCATCCTGCAGCTGGCCGTGGTGATGTGTGGAGGGAAGTGCCAGTCGCTGACGGGGGGGGGGGGCGCAGGGTGGTTGACCACTGCTTGTCGCGGTGGGGAGGCCCACTAGGTACTCTTTAAGATTTGGATGAATAACAGCAAGGTAAGAGTAAATAGCAAAGTAAGGGTGCTAGCTGCACACTCAAGCAGACTTGACAGACCATGAGGCCTGTTTCTGCTGGCAAATTCATATGTTTGCAGGACATGGGGTTTGGGATGCACTTAAACAAAAAACACCGTTGGACACAAATGTGCAGTGAGTACGTTTGCCTACACTGCACTGAGAAACCTCTCACTCCTGATTTCAAGAGTCTCGTACTTCTAAATGCTCTCCTTGGCAGACCTGCATCTATACCAGAGGTTCTCCAGCAGGTCGGGGACGGGGAGCGGGGTGGTGAACAACCACTTTGTTTACATGACTTGTAACTGCTTCTTAGCAGAGGCGGGGGAGCCTGGCTATGCGCCTCTGCATACCTCTCAACCTTTTGTCCCCCAAATGTGGAACACTGCCTCTTAAAATGTGGAACAAATGAGCAAAATGTGGAACACTTAAAATCTTTACCTAAGAAGTGCAGAACACTGTTAAAATGTGTGCATTTATGTTCAGAAAGTCTGTTATTAATTGAATAATATATTTTTTGCATCATTTACTATAGATTTTTGCTTTAAAATGTTAACACTGAATGTGGGACAAGTCCTCACAATGTGGAACAGGGAGTTTTCATGAAGTAAAATGAGGAACGTTCCTCGTAATGTGGTCAGTGATGAAAGTGGACAGGAACGCACAGGAACCAAGTCCCTGTACCTTTTTTGCAACCGGAACAGAGTTCCTGTACTTCTTCCCACTGACACTGGAACTGCAATTCTTAAACCAGCAAAATAATGACGGTTTCTGGGTCTGTGACATGAAATCAGGGATTCCATCACAAAATTTGACTTGTACAACAGTATTTTCCTAGAACTACTTCAGTATCCCTAATTGAATCCCATAGTATCTATACAGTTATCCTTCAGATTGAAGAACTTTATTCAGTGTTTCATAGTTGCCAGTGCCTGAGTTCCTGTACTTGTCTACCACTGAATGTGGTACAGTTGAGAGGTATGCACCTGTGGGTAACAGTACTGATTTAATCCATAAATATTATTTTGTAAGTTAATTTGAAAACACAATGTATGTGCATGATTTAATAATTTTGAATTACAGAACCTAAGCCCTTTGTAAACGCTTCAGGACAGGGCACGAAACGTCAGGGCGAATTAAAATCATAACATCTGAATGACTGAAGTTATATACTTATTTACAAGAAAAGGCAACCCCTAACTCTTTAGAGTGGGCCACAGAAACACATAGCACCACCAAAAAAACATAACGGTCTTACGTGCCCCAGCACCCCACTATCACGCCACCAAACCTCAATCGAGCAGTCAAACTAGTAGCACACTGCCCTGACAGGGGTCCTCCGGACACACTCGTAAAAACACACACAAAAAACAGAGTCCCTAGTAACTCCCCCAAAGCTCACCCTTCACCGATTTATCATTTTCAAAGAACCGAAGAAATAAAAACAAGTGAAAACATATGCATAAAAGGTACGTGCTCTACACTCCCAACGACAACATGGCCGTCGTGAAGGGGCGCGGCCGCCAGGCGGTGGTTATCTTGCGTAACTCCCCGCGGACCCCTCCCCTCACCTGTCAGTCATCGGTGCTTAGGCGGAGTCACACTCTCTCCAGCAGAGCTGAGACAGTAACAAAACAGGATGATGGCGTCTGTTCAGCCGGCGGCCAGCGGCACCTAGACTTGGGCAAACACGGAAAAAGTTTGTCGCCCGAGCTGAACTCACCTTACACTTGATCTTAGCCAAAAGGCCGAGAAGCGATACTTTCTGTGGATCACGTTGTTGTTCTTGGGCCATTAACGGTTTAAATAGTTTAGAATCCGTCCGCGATTTGCATTCATGCTAGTCTTCTGAAAGAGTAGTCGAGCTGGCGAGTGGTGAGTACTTAGTTTTTTTTCTCCAAAATGCAGTTCTGCAGAGTAAACTTCAGTGGATTTCCTATCTTCCTTTCTGACTTCACTACGCACCAGTGTCTGTTTTCGTAACTTTGTGTTATTGTGAAGATGATCACACATCGCGCAGTTTCCAGTTAGGTGTTCTAAATTTCCAGCTCAAGTTTTGCGCCTTATTAAGTAGGATTATATTTAAATGCTATACCTACGCTTTGGTGGGTGGTTATTTCATTTTCTTATAATGTCAGGGTTGTCTGTAGGAAAGTGAAATCCACTTTTACTTTCGGTAGAGCTCTTTTGTGAGAGGTTGTTTGGTGGAGGCCTTGCAATAAAAGGGTGAGGTGAGTCTCTTACCGCAGAGAGCAAACAGGAGCAGGTGCTTCAGGTGCGTAACCCAGAGCAGCCAGGTAGACATTCCCATGGCCTAGGTCATTGTCGCACTTCTGTTACTAATCTGATTTTCAAAATGTGATGGATCAGCGTTCAGTGCGACCCCAAAACAGTGTGCAGCTTGCTTCTAAAGTTTCATGCCGTATTTCACCGTTTTGACGCCGCCCCCAAATTGAAGCCGCACCTAAAAACAAGTTTATTAATAGAAGCCCCCCGATTTGTAGCCGCGGGTTCTAAAGGGCTGTTTACTGGGGTGTGTGTGTGTGTGTGTGTGTGTGTATATACATACACACACACATATATATATATACACACACGCACGCACGCACGCACGCAGGCACAGGTGCCCTAGAAAAGTCTTTATCCAGCAATAGATTGTTAATAAGGCATGACAAGGTGTGTGTTTAAGTGTATTAGAAAATGGGTGAAAGAAAAGCTGTGTTCTGATTGGTTAATGCACCCTGGCACCGGTGTTATTTCTTAACAACACCAGGTACAAAACAAGTCCCAATTCGGGGTGCCCTATTACTAAGAGTATTCTTGGGCACCCCGAATTTCGAAACCTTCCAGATGCCATTTTTTGCCCTTCGTTAAGCCACACACACATTAAACATGTGCCTGGGCTGATTTCCCCTCAAAAACCATGCCAACATAATGAGCAGCTCTAAGGAAAAATAAGGTCACCCACAAAATGAGCAGCAGCAATGGTTAAAAAAAAAAAAAAAAAATGTGTGTTACAGACTAAGCTCTGCTACCGGTATTCGGCATGAGAGCAGCTGCATTTTCTTGTTTTTTCCGTCCATCTGCGGTATGAAAAACTAAGAAAGTGCCGCTCCTCTCATGCCAAGTACCGGCACTGCAGCTACTCCTGTCTCTATCCTCCAAACCAGTTAATGTAATTCCCGCTGCTCCGCACTACAGAGTGAGCTGTAACAGGAAGAGTTTCAGTTTAACAGTATCTCCACAAAATCTGTCCTACCAGTATGTGCCTTACTCGAACCTCCAGCAACAAGAAAGCAGCCACCACGCTAACTCTCCAACCGCGCACATCATTACACACTGCAGGCCCACTGCTGAAAAGAATTTGCTCTGAAATAAGAAACAAAAAAATAAATGCGCCACAAGGAAAAATATGTTGCATGGCGGGAAGGGGCAATAAAAAAACAATAACTGCTGTGCAGAGTTAACTGTATACAACAAGCTTTTTTTGTTTCTTGCTAATTATGGAGTCTCCATTAGGACAAAAGTCCTTCATTCCAGTACAGGCAGAGGATCTATTTAATTACAGAAATTATTATTCATTTTTTTTTTTTTTTTTATCGTTTTATTTTTCCACACTGCCCATTTTCTAAGTGTAATAATACCCTCCAGGGTGGGTGTTATGGTCTATAACGGACCTTCCAGTGGCTATAAGGCCCTCCTCCGCCTGTGGTGTCGGGCCTCATTACACCCCTGGGTGGTCTGTTATAGCCCAATAACGCTCACCTTGTCTGGTATTATTACTTACATATCACTCCTGGGGTGGGTTGTTGCGAAGGGCGAGCAGGTGCTTCCACCACCAGGGTAACATGTCTGATAACACACACCTTGGAGTGCCTTATTGCAATTATACAGTGCTCAATGTTATAAAAAATAAAAATGTTTTTAATAGATTTTTAGTGAGGCAGTATATCTTTGTTTCTGAAAAAAAAAAAATCAATATCCTCCAAAAAATCAACACAGTGATGGTATTGTGTAATATCATCACTGTCTCAGGAACACACTGACCAGTCAGAGTCAAGGAAATTTTCTTGCCATTGTGTAATGTTCATTGCCCTCCACGATTACTCTGATTAAAGGCTGGGAGTTACGAGCAGTCATGCATGTGGTTTCAGCATTTCAACTCAAGGGGTCACATCATGGTTGTACCTGTTTGGAAAGCTGGTTAAAAAAAAGGTTCTCACAGTTGTTGTTGTTGTTGTTCTCTAAGTGGCTGTCAGTTTGATCAAAACTGCATGTGGTTTAGGCATTTCAACTCAAGGTTGTACTTGTTTGGAATGGTTGTACCTGTTTGGAAAGCTGGTTTAAAAAAAAAAAAAATTTTTAGATGTGCAGAGTTGTTTTTATATTTGGTAGCGCTGGTTGTGGCTTACTAATTGAAGCTGCCCTCATTTAATAGCCGCCCCCATTTAGAAGCCGCGGCTGAAAAGAGAAAAATGCAATAGAAGCCTCGGCTTCAGAACGGTGTATATTGTGGCCATTCTTTGTCAGTACAGCATAGAAGTAGACGTGTAATCAGAAATGTTACAATTCTGGATGCATTTTCCATTTGCTACCCCTACAAATGTCAGTTTAATTCAAACTGCCTTATCCAGTACTCAGTGGCCATTTTTCTTAGTTATATTCTCCTTCATTGGTACTTTAAAAATTAGACAGATGACGGTTATGGAAAAGGTTGATGGTGTAGAACAAGTATTTTAAAGGAAGTACACAGGGTTGGAGCAGTGGCAGGGAGGGCTGAGGTGCTAGAGCCTCACCTGCCAGCACACTGGTGACCAGGGCTCGGTAGCAGACTCTCTGTTTGGGGGGTTGAGCATCCTAAGGATTTCTCTCAGCTTCTTTGGGAGGAGTGGCAAGCATTCTCAGCCTTTGATTGCCACTGGGTAGAGGCCTGGGGGTAGATAATTCAGGCTTCGAGTTACTTCAGTGGGAGGGGCCACTGTTACACAATGTGTGTGTGCCTGCACACACATGCAGTAGCGTGCTGTCATGGCCAGGAGAATAGGGATAAAACAGGCAGGTTTTATGAAGCCTCGCCTGTTCTCCCTTGGCCTGCACTGTCACTTGATCCCTGGGCACTTCTGGATTATCTGCGGGGGAGCCCTCCCCTGCCTCGATCTTGGGGGAGATCTTGGGGATTTAAGCCCAGAGGACCAAGGGAGGCGGTGGCTGGTCATGGTGAGCGGGGGAAGAGGTTAGGTAGCCACCTGCCTGACTCCGGGGAGAAAAAGCAATATGGAAAGAAAAAAGATGTTCACAGTTTGTGTACAATGAGCAAGCTTGTCTACAGCCTTACATAGAAGGTGGGGCACTGAATGGCAGCACAGAGATACGGTTATATGTCAGTGGTGTCAAGCTGGCTCATTGGTGCAGCAGGAGAGGCGAGTTCAGGAATAAGCTTGGGGCATCCCATCCCCAGGTTGACTGGGAGAAGGAGGATTTAGCATCTCAGAGAGCAGTCTTCTCCTTCCAGAAGGGAAGTTGTCCATGTACACAATACCTGCTGTGTGACCAGCGGTGGTACTGCAGTCAACAGGAGCGACTAGGAAGGGGGGTATTGGCTAGCTCTGCGAGGGCACACTTGCATAATACTTGCACTGGAACCTAAGTAAACTACCAGTATCCCAAGGGGACGTACAGGAAAAACAAAACCTCCAGCCCATTGGGATAAGCAGATAGTACAGTTGGGATCTGCACTGCCTTTGCCCCATGCAGATCTCCGCTGTGTGAAGAGTAAGCAAGGGGGTGCCACCCATAAGTCCACACCATGTGGGGAATGGGAGAAACTCTGGAGGGACAGTGCCTTGGGCATCGGATGATGGACTGGGATGTAGCTGGGTGGAGCAGGGCTGTTGCTGCAGGGGGTAAATCTTAAATCAAAAAAAACAAAATGTTGGGTGTTTTCCCCCAGCCCAGTTATAAGGATGTGCTCTGTAGAAAATGTATGTACAGAGGTATACACAAGATCAGTGGGTTGACCCTGCATGACAGTGTACAATTTATCCCATTTCTGGCAAAAAATAGAATGTCTGGCATCATTTATCATCTGGGATTTTTAAGAAGTATTGGCTGATGACTTGTTGGAAATCTTGTTTTCCAGTTACAAAAATGCAAACAAATACACAAAAAAAAAAAAAAAAAAAAAGGAAAGCTATGATCAAAGGTAGTCACAGATGAAAAAGTGGGCAGTGGCAACTACTGCCTGTCGAAGAGGGTTTGGGTTCACAGCTGTGGTTCTGACAGACCATGTTAGCTGAATTTGTGACTTCCGGCATAGGTGCAGGAACCTATGGGTGCGGGAGGGGGGTGCTGTAGCACTCCCATGTTTTCCAAGGAGCATTCGGACAGCCCCTTGGTTTGCAATAACTCCCTTTCTTTTACCCTGTAGCCTTTTGAACTTTATCAACCCCACTTTTCCCCATGTTCCGGCAGCCATGTCTTCTGGTACTGATTTAGGGCAATTCAATAGCAAGTCCACGGATTGTGCAGATAACAGTACTGCTGTAGACAGAAGAGTGCCTATTCCCAGTGTCTGTGAACATTACCAGAATTCATCACTGTTGTAATTGCATGTGATCTGACATTAGTAAGTAAGTAAATATTTATTTTTTATAAGGTGCCCTGCCAAAGCTCAGGGCGCCTTTACAATATCCTTCATACAGTATTAAAAACCATAATTATGAACAACATTAAATTCAAAACACAATCCGACATAATTCAAGTCACTAAAAATGCTTGGTTAAAAAGGAAGGTCTTAAAAGCTTTTTTAAAGCTCTCCACAGTCAGGCTATTGCGTATCTGGCAAGGTAGAGAATTCCACAGGGTAGGGGCCATAAAGGCAAATGTTCTTTCACCAGATGTTTTTAAAGTTATCCTGGGAATCTCCAGCAATCCCTCACCAGAGGATCGGAGGGAGCAGGAAGGATAGTAAGAAGTCAGGAGTTCTTTCAGGTAGTGAGGTCCCAAACCGTGTAGGGCTTTATAGGTCATCAACATGACCTTGAAAGTGATTTGCCACTGTACAGGCAGCCAGTGCAATTCGCGAAGCACAGGTGTTATATGGTTGGACCTCGAGCTTCCAGTCAACAACCTAGCTGCCGCGTTTTGCACCAGCTGTAAGCGGCAGATATCCACTCCCGGCAGCCCTAGATAAAGGGCATTGCAGTAATCAAGACGATTGGCAACAAAGGCGTGGATCAGGGTAGGAAGATCCTCTGATGGAATCAAGTGTTTCACCCGTGCTATATTCCTTAGATGAAAAAAGGATGATTTGACTACGGCTGACACCTGCGCCCTTGGGGTCAAGCCCATGTCAAATATAACACCAAGGTTACGCACATGACCAGACGCCATGAGCGGGGTTCCTCCCAGAAATAAACCTGAGGTTTTCCCGCCCATGGACTTGATATCGACACCCCCGGTTCCACCACCAATACCTCTGTTTTTCCCGGGTTTAACCTCAGCCAATTGGTACTCATCCAGTTGTGTATCTCCAGGAGGCAGTTGTTAAACAATGTACTTGACTCAGACTCCTGCTCGGGCAGAAAAGACATATAGAGTTGAGAATCATTGGCATAGCAATGAAAACTCAAACCATAATGTCTTATAATGTCCCTAATGGAAGCATGTACACACGCAAATAACATGGGGGACAACACGAACCCTGGCCCTCCACAGTGTAGGCAGCGAGAGGTCGAGGAATAAATCCCCGACACTACTCTCTGAGTCCTACCCTGCAGAAAAGATTTAAACCAACTGTGGACCACCCCCCTAAGTCCACAGAGAAACCACAGGTGTTCGAGCAGCACCCCATGATCCACGGTATCAAATGCTGCTGAAAGATCGAGGAGAACCAAGATAGAACGAGTTCTCCGATCTCTTGCCATCAGGAGATCATTCAGTACCCGAACAAGAGCCGTCTCAGTACTATGCCGTTTCCTGAAGCCAGACTGGAGAGGGTCATAGATATGGTGGATGTTTAAATGGTCTTCCAGCTGCAAGGCGACCACCTTCTCGATAATCTTCCCCAAAAAGGGAAGATTCGAGATCGGTCTGTAGTTTCCTGGGCAGTCAGGATCAAGGGAGGGCTTTTTCAGGAGGGGACGTACTATTGCCTCCTGCAAAGGATCAGGAAAGATCCCTCTCTCCAATGATGCCACTACTATCCCAGTAAGGATCGGGCCAATAACCTCTACACACCCCACAAGTAGGTGAGTAGGGCCCGGATCCAAACCACAGCAAGTTGGACGCAAAGTCTGGATGATTCTCACTATGTCCATGACTACCGGTTGACTGAACGTGAACCAGGTCAAATGGGTATTTGTGTCCCTCGATTGATCACTGCGAGACCCAATGGGGAGGCCCTGGCTGATCTAATCTCTGATCTCATCCCCGTCTGGTGGTGATGAAGTCCTTAATCTTTTGAAATCCATGTTCGTAGATGCAAAAACTGAAACAATATTTCTAGGAGATCTAAATATGGACTGGCTGTCACCTAAATCACACGGCCTCAAATCCCTTGTGACAAGCTAGGTCTTGGGCAATTAGTCAGTGAACCCACTAGGAACAACACCTAAATACTGCCAACAGTTCCATTCTAGATGTGGTACTAACCACCCATCCACACAAAATATCTCATTTGGCAGTGTTTCACAATGACATGAGCGATCATGGAATTGTTGCTTGCTATAAGATCTCAAATTAGGCCTGGCCGCAACCCATCTTTATAACAAAAAGATCCTTTCGCAAAGTCAGTGCAGTAAACTTCCTATCTGACCTGAGCATGATCAGATGGCAAGATCTTTACCTAACCAAAGATGTCAACAAGGCAGCCTTCATCCTTAATGACAAACTCACTACAATAATAAATAAGCATGCCCCTTTCATCAAAGTAAGGGTACGGAACAATTCCAATCCCTGATTCACCTCGGATCTCAAGGCAGCCCTTATAGCTCGAGATAAGCTCTGGGCTAAAGCTAGACGTTCCAAAGAATCTTCGGATTGGCAGGCCTTTAGAACAGCCAGGAATAACTGTGTGAAAAACTTGCCTGCTAAAGCTAACTATTATATTTCTACTCTCTAACATGCTAAAGGTAACCCTCATAAAATATGGAAGACTATCAAAGCTATAGAAGGATGGCCCATGGCCCCCTCTGTCCCAACAAAAATAGTTGCAAGTGGCAAGATTGTGGAAAACAAGTCCCTAATCCTGGAGGAACTTAACTCCCACTTTGCCACAGCTGGATTAGCTTTTGACTTGTCACCTTTTGCTGGTGGTGCGGTGAGCCAGCATACCCCTCCCGCCACATCTAGTCCTGCACCCAGGCCCTTCCAACTGCGCGAGATAACTTATAAAGAAGGAGAAGATTCTCTTCTTAACTTAGACACCCAAAGCGCAAGGGGACGATGGCTTGGAACCCTTTTTCCTAAGGTCAGGCTATGCCCATCTCACTGCCCCACCTCCACATCTTCAATCTTTCCATTACATCTGCACTGTGCCGTCCCTGCTGGAAATCAGCACATATCTTCCTCTATTTAAATCTGGTGACCCATGCGATGTAAACAACTATAGGCCTATCTCCATATTGCCTATCCTTTCTAAAGTTCTCGAAAACTGATCCATATTCAGTTAAAATCTCACTTGAAACCTTCTCTCTCATTAACCCAGCTCAGTCTGGCTTCCGGGCTAATCATAGCACAATCACTGCACTAGCAAAAGTAACCAATGATTGGATCTCTGCTATAGATGCCAAGAAGGTAACTGGTGCAGTCTTTTTGGACCTCAGCAAAGCTTTTGATACTGTTGATCACAAACTATTAGTCAATTGCCTTGCAAAGTTGGGTGCCACATACCATACCACCCAGTAGTTCTCTAGCTACCTAACTGGAAGATTCCAAAAAGTAAAGGCGGAAGGCTTTTTTTCTGCTGCCTTGCCAGTTGCAAGAGGAGTCCCCCAAGGATCCATCTTAGGCCCTATCTTGTTTTCTCTGTACATTAACGACTTAGATGCTAACATATCTACGTCCAATCTGCACTTTTTTGCAGATGATACTGTGTTGTATACTTCTGGCTCATCGTTATCTGAAGTCAGGGGAGTGCTTCAAGCGGACTTCGCACAACTTGAGCATAATCTAATAAAGGCAAAGCTTCTGCTCAATGCTAAGAAGACTAAAGCGATGTTATTCTCCCGCAGTGCTGTCTCAGGCCCCCAATACCCTTGCCCAAGACTTCATTGTCACCACGCTAAATGAGCCTCTGGAAGTTGTAACCAAATTTAAATATCTAGGTATCTGGATCGACAATAAATTATCTTTCAGTGACCACGTCAAGATGTCTCTAGAAGGTTAAAAGCAAGGTTAGGTTTCTTCTACAGAAATAGGCCCTTTTCCCTTGAAACTCGAACATGCTTGTGCAGGCCATCTTTTCTCCCCTACTCGACTATGGCGATGTAATCTATTCCTCCACCACTCTTGCAAATCTAAGTAAACTGGACATCCTTTATCACCGTGCATTACGGTTCATTACCAACTCCTTACCGCTCGCACCACTGTGACTTATATGCAGCTGTTGGTTGGACATCCCTTACTACTAGACACCTGTTCCATGCTGGGCTATGGACTCTTAAACTGCTCCTGCAGAAATTGCCAAGCTATCTCTCTCTCCTTATTAGTATCTCACATAGTGCATACTGCTTAGAAAATCTGACTTGATTATGCTTGACATACCAAGGACGCGGACTTCCTTTGGTAAACGTGATATTGCATATGCCCTTCCCTCCATTTGGAACCAATTACAAACCGTACTGAAACTAACTAGCACAGTTTCAATAAACTTCTACAAATCGCTAAGTTCAGCCAAAATAAGACACCTGTAACTGTCATTAAGTCTCTTCCAGGGTTCCCCATTCTCTGAAAATATAGGGCGGTGGCAGTGGTGATCGGGTCAAATGGTGCGTTATTTTTCTGGACCTCCTATGTGCACTGCACATGTGCATAAGTAGCTTTTAAGTAACATATAGTGTGCTGGTATTAAATGGGTAGTAGTGCAATAAAGGATGTCAATAAAAGACAATTTTGGAGGATTTTATAAAAAAAATGGATAAAAATATAGGGTGGTGGCAAAAAAATATAGGGTGGTGGTAAAAAATATAGAGCGGTGGTAACAAAATATAGGGTGGTGGCCCACCGCGCTAAAACAATGAATGGGGAACACTGCTCTTCCTTCCCATGTGTGCCATATTTATCCACTGGTAAGGTGTAATTGATTTGTCATATTAACTGCTTTCCCTTCCCCTTCTACTCCTTGCTTTATCTTTGCTTATGCTCCACTGCTACGCTATCAAATCACTCCTCCTCCCATATCAGTTGTAGACTGTTGTTTGTTCTAGCTGCCAAAATACTGTATATGTATTGCACACACCAGTCATCATGTTTCATTTATCAGTATGCAACCTGTAAGTCGCTTCCCTGTCTCATATCAATGTTTACCACCTGCGGTCACCCTATGTGGTACCCTTGTATGTATATCCAGCCTGTATCATGTAACATGCATTTCATGTATATACTGTTATTACCTATCTGTGTTTGTACTTTAAGTGTTTATGTCACAGGACCTCCTTGTGAATGAGCTTAATCAATGGAGTTTTCCTGCAATAAACTTGAACTTGATAGCAGACACCTTATCAGCAAAGAACGTCGCGAACTCCTCACACTGTAACTGTGATAATGCTCGACCGGCATGAAGACAGACTGAATTGCACAGTCTGTCCATAGTCCGGAAGAGCTGGGCCGGTCTATTCTTTGCTGTAGCAATCTCCCTGGACAGGAATTCTGCCTTCTTATGGGAGATTGCTAACTGGTAGATTTTATAATGATCTAGCAGTCTAAGCCTGTCAACTTCCAGGTGAGTCTTCCGCCAACGTCTCTCCAGTCGTTGGCCCTGTCTCTTCAACTCACGGATCTCCGTGGTGAACCACGGGGCCCCAGGGTGAAGAGTACAGGGGCTAACACGGAAAGGAGCAATGACATCCAGGGCCCTCACAACTGCCCTATTATAGGCCAGCACTAAAGACCCTGGATCCATGCTATCCACTGGAAATCCCGAAGTCAAGCTCCGTCATTAGGCCTTCTGAGGTAACCTCCTCTCAAAGGACGGAACTGTACGCAAAACTGAACCTTAGGGCATGATGATCAGACCAACTGATGGGTTCCACCTCCACATCAGAGACTTCCATCCCCAGATGGAATATCAAGTCCAATGAATGTCCCCCCTGGTGGGTTGCAGTGGTAATAACCCGTGTCAGGCCCAACGAATCAGTCAATTGGAGGAGGTTTTGTCCAAAAAGCGCAAGTTCATCGTCGACCCAGGCATTGAAATCCCCCAGAATTAACCATCGGGGGATCCAAAACCCTCTCGGCGATGAAATCCGCCACCTCCCTCAGGAATTCTCTCCCATCACCTGGTGGACGATAAATGAGAAGTATCCTGAAGCCTGCACCTGCACCCACAATACTTTCAAAAGAGTTGGTATACCCAACTGGTACTTCCCTGAGGTCCAGTTCCTGTCTAAAACAGACTGCAACTCCCCCGCCCCTACGGTCCACTCTCGGGCGGTGAATCACCGAGAACCCGTCCGGAACCGAGGACCCCAAAATGGCATTAGTTGAACAGCATGATGAAGCTTTTCATAAAAACTTCTGTTCCATTTGCTGTTAATCTGGTGTCTTTCATGGACATTCTGGGTAGGGTATCCCTATAAATTATTGTAACCTCTAGGTGGCGCTATCCCAAGGGTTACTACCCCTGCTTGCTTGGCTAGTAGCAGGTTAAGGGACCTGGGTAATGAAACTGGTGCCTCCACCCGAAGGTCAGGATTGTTAGTGGTCAAGCTAATCTGGGCACAGCCCTCCGGGACACTGTAACCACCCTCTTTCTCTTCTAGTGGCCTGAACAATACACAACAATTACTTTCACAATGACCCTTATTCACCAAGCAATTACCCACACTGTTTGCACTTACCACCAGGACTGGTTCCTCAAGCTTGACGCTGGGGACCACCTGTAAAACAAGGTTAAGCACAGCAAATAAGAGTACAATACTCTTGGCACAAACTGGAACCACAGTCAGGTTAAATGCAAACAGTTAAATCTGATTTATTCGGGGGACTTGAACAAGGGAGGGGCGTAATCAGGTTGATTTGCTTAAAAGCTATATTAATCAGACAGTTTTGCATGCAGTTCAGAGTCCCTACACAGTTATACACTCTGGGTACCCAGGTAGGAAAATGGTGGGCTAGCCAGGAACGTTGAAGCTGGTTGGGGCCCTGTGATGGAAGAAAGCAACATGCACATCACACACTATTTGTAACCCGGAGCCGGAGGGCTCAGTTTGTGAAAGAAAAGGAAACGAGACAATCAGATGACAACACTTCTAGATTTAGTTCTTGTTGCAAGGAGCTACCCTGATGTTTACTCACGATACCCAATACTGGTCATAGGCAGGACGAAATCGAGACTGCAGGCTGTTGAGCTGGAGTGCCCGGAGAAGCAGGGCCCACACAAATCACTGAGGTGTCGTTCCTGTTCAAGGCATTGAGCAGGGGTCTGATCGCCAGGCCATTGTCTCGTTGATGACTTTCTCTGCGTAGCAGCTATTCTGGCTGGGCCAGTGTAGCAGGATCCAGGCAAACAGAAATGGATACGGATTCAGTCCGTGGAGCTGGATAGAGCCTCCAGCAAGCAAAACACAGTTCAGACACACAGTGGGGAACCAAAGACCCACTATAAGCACACAGCACATTCACATGTAAGGAAATTCCACTGTACCAGGCATATGGCTCTCTGGTCGCAATTACAGAGTCTCTGCACAATCCAGGAGTTCAGAGGTAGCTGGAAGTCCTGACAGGGCAATCACATTCAGTAAATCTTCGGTCTTCTTCAGGTTAAAGCCTGGTCACAATTCAGTGGCTTAATTTGCTCTCCAAATTCGGATTCAATCTGAAAAAAGCACTGGTTCCTTCTCAGGAACAGGAGGCAGGCATGCAGGCCAAACTCAGGCCTTACCACAGTCCTCCCACACAAATCCACTATGGATTGCTGCTCAGACTATCTCGAGCTGTTACTTCTTCACTTCCCAACTCGGATCTAACTAAAACTGCAAGCAGTGTGGGACTTCCCCCAAGATCCAGAAGGTTCGGTTGGCTGATCTGTCTGTCAGTCACAACAGGGCCCCCCAAGTAATTTTAGGCGCCAAAAGCCCAAAACTACAATTCCTGCAAGTTTTGGCCCCACCAAGACCCTGTAGGCAGGCTCCATTTTAACGTCGCAAATGTACTGATTGGCCCCATCTACAGTCCAGGACCAAGTTGATGGAAACAAACAGAACTGTCCATGCTGCAAAAAAGGCAGGTTAGAACAAACTGCAATATTATTGCTACTAATAACAATTGATCAGCAAACAAGTAACATAGAAACATAGAATTTGACGGCAGATAAGGACCGCTTGGCCCACCTAGTCTGCCTATTTCCCTACCTGATGGATAAGCTGCAGATTCTAGTTAATGAACAGCTTACTTCCTCCTACCCCCCACCAGAATGGCCTTATGCCTTTCCCATGCATTCTTGAATTCTCCCACTGTTCCTAACTCCACAACCTCCTCAAGAGGGCTGTTCCATGCATCCACAACCCTCTCTGTGAACAAATATTTTCTAATATTACTTCTGAGCTGTCCCCCTATCTTCAAATTGTGCCCCCTTGTTCTTGCACATCTCTTCTTCTGAAAGATACTACTCTCTTGTACTTTAATTCCCTTGAGGTACTTGAAAGTTTCTATTGCAACGGCTCACCCCTGCCCTTTTAGCAAAACGACAGGTGGCATGCTGTTGAAGCTGACAGCAGTACCTGGTGGGGACTGGGTTCGGGGAGGATGAGATGAGGTTACTCTCCACAGGGGAGCCTAGGTTTGGCTACTGTGCACAGGGGCACCCAAGTAAATCTGAACACAGGAGGCAATAACTGTAATGTCCAGAACCAGGAATGGGATTCTCCATTGTGACTTTTATTCACATACAAGCTGACCAAACAAAGCATAGACGGACCCCCACAGGGCTACATTCCTGGTAATGCAGATTAGAGACAACAGAACACTTTATCACTATTTCCAGCCCTCGGGCTCTAAACCCACCAGGCACACAGCCTGGACTTGCACACAGCCCGACTTGTACACTACTTGGGTTTTCCCCACTGGCCCGGCCCCCTCGCCGGCCACATTTGAGAAATGAACCAATTATCCTGTTGTGGCTCCCCAAACCACACTAGAGCCTTCGACTCCTAGAGAGAATTTTCCTTACAATCCCATGTCTGGGTACTTCCCTCATCACTGGCCAAGTGCCTGAGGTAAAGTAGAAATCCACAGAGCAAATCCGTAGAGGTGGACCTGGCCACTAAAGATGGGGGGCCTCCCACCTCCAGCCCATACCTGGCCATTTCTCTGGAAACTAAACAATTCCTTTACTGAAAACTTGCAAATGTAGATTCTTGGGTAGACGTCTGTCACATCTCCTCTACATATCATTTTCATCCCAACAAGCTCTGGATTTGAACCTACTTTTACTTGTTGCTTAGCCCATTACTCTAGGCTTCCCACTATTTTAGTAGTTCAATCCCCACATTGTCACACAAGTCCCAGGGTGAAAAACATAGGCCCTTTCAGGAAGAGCAGACACTCATCCTCCGGTTGCAGGTGCCCCACAGGCAACTCACAAGTCTTCTTGTTCTCCCAAATAAACTCTGGAACACATAGGCAGCTTTTTCCTTTACAAGCAGAACTAGGGGGTTGCCCCAGGAATCTGCAGGGAACCCTTTCCTGCCCCATCCCCGAAGGGAGGGGTCACTGAGACCCGAAAACAGCGGTCTCCACCACTTCAGTTATCTTCTGTGTTTCTCTTTTGGTGGAGACACACACCCTTTTAACCTAAAAGCAGCCCTCTGTCTGGGCTGAGGCTCCTAGAGCCTTAACTGAGCTGCTGTGCTGCTTCCACAGCAAGCTCCCAACACCAACTCTACCTTGAACTGACTGAATCTCTTCAAAAACCTCCCAGTGTTCTATACCAACTCCCTTGCTGCAGATTCCAATGTAATTCATGCAGCTGCAATAGTTGTATTAGTGATGTCATCCCTTAGTCTCAGCTGAGACTGAGAACAGAGTGAGGCAGTGTGAAACCCATTTAACTGGAGTTTCACAAGCTGCCTTCCTTGCCTACCACTAGGTCTTACTGGGATTCTAGTAACCCTGGGTAACAAGGAGGTTACACTATCATGCGCCCCCCAACCCTCTCAAGGGTATACATATTAAGCTGCTTTAGTCTCTCCTCGTATGTCTTCTGGTGCAGACCCTGCACCATTTTGGTTGCCCTCCTCTGAACAGCCTCCACTCTGTGTCTTTGCCGAGATGGGGTCTCCAGAATTGCACGCAGTACCCCAGGTGTGGTTTCAATAACTGTCTGTAGAGCGGGATAACAACTTCCTGTTTTCTACTGTTGATGCCTCTCCCTATGCATCCCAGTATCCCCCTAGCCCTCCTTACATAGATGCATAGACGGTGTCGGCAGATAAGGGCCTATGGCCCACCCAGTCTGCCCATTTGAGCTTGTAAGTTCAGTTTGTTTTCCTAGAAGTCTGTTGCACCTTACCCCGATCTCCAGAATTCCTTTATATCTATCCCATGCATTCTTAAATCCCATGATTGTTTCAGCCCCCACCACTTCCTCTGGCAGGGTGTTCCACTTGTCCACCACCCGTTCTAAGAAGAAATTCTTTCTCATGTTTCCTCTGAATCGTCCTCCCTCCAACTTCATCCCATGCCCTCTAGTCCTGGAACATCTTTTTCGCTTAAAAATAGTGTTTTCCTGCAACCTGTTCCTCCCTGTAAGATACTTGTATGTCTCTATCATATCCCCTCTCCTCCAGGGAGTACATGTTCAGTTCCTTCAACCTGTCTTCATAGGACTTGTGATGCAATCCATGCACCATCTTTGTTGCCCTCCTCTGAACCTTCTCTACCCTATGTCCTTACGTAGGTATGGTCTCCAGAACTGTACACTGTACTCAGGTGGGGCCTCACTAGTGTCTTGTATAGTGGAATTATGACCTCCTTTTCCTGCTGGTAATGCCCTGCCTATACATCCCAGCATCCTATTTGCTTTACCTGCTGCCTTGTCACACTGTTTCCCTACCTTGAGGTCATCAGAGATGATAACCCCAAGATCCCTTTCCTGCTTGGTGCATGCTATATCCTCACCCCAACTGATGTATTGTGCCAGGGTTTTTGTGCCCCATATGCATTATCTTGCACTTCTTTGCATTGAATTTCAACTGCCAAACCCCTGACCATTCTTCAAGTTTCTGCAGGTCACTTCTCATTCTGTCTACACCCTCTGGTGTGTCTACTCTGTTACAGAGCTTTGTGTCATCAGCGAACAGTGAAATTCTGCCTTCTATGTCCTGCGCCATGTCACTGATGAAGATGTTGAATAGGACCGGTCCCAACACTGATCCCTGTGGTACCCCACTGGTCACTCTTCCCTCTGTGGAGTGACAGCCATTTACCACCACCCTCTGTGTCCTGCCACCCAGCCAGTTACCTACCCACCACACTACTGTCCTGCCCACACCCATATTCCCCCAGTTTGTGTAATAGTCTTCTATGTGGCACAGTGTCAAAGGCCTTGCTGAAGTCCAGATAGGCCATGTCCACTGCCCTCCCCTGATCCACCTCCCTAGTCACCCAGTCAAAAAATTCAATGAGGTTGGTCTGACATGACCTCCCCTGGTAAAACCATGCTGCCTTGGGTCCTGTAGTCCATTAACAACCAGATGTTCCACCAGTCTCTCCTTCAGTAGTGCTTCCATGATCTTCCCCACTACCGAGGTGAGGCTGACTGGTCTGTAGTTCCCTGCTTCCTCTTTGTTCCCACTTTTGTATAAGGGGACTACATCTGCTGTCCTCCAGTCTTTGGGTACTGCCTTCTCACATTGCCTGCCCACCTTTAGGTCATCTGATATAATTACTCCTAGGTCTCTTTCGATTTTTGTTGTTATTAACTCACCCCCCTATTGTGTACTCTTTTCCTGGGTTTTTGTTTCCCAGATGCATTACCTTGCACTTCTTTGCATTGAATCTGAGCTGCCACATATTTGACCATTCCTCTAACCTTGCCAAATCCCTTTTCATTCTTTCCACCCCACCTTGTGTATCAACCCTGTTGCAGATCTTTGTCATCTGCAAAGAGATATACCTTTCCTTCCAGGTGCTCTCCGTCACTTATAAAGACATTAAAGAGGACCGGTCCCAGTACCGAACCCTGCTAGTTACCTTCCTTTCTTCACTGTGAACTCAGTTTACTATTCCCCTTTGCGTCATCCTGTTCAGCCATCTTTTTTATCCAGGCTACCACCTTGGGGCCCACTCCAAGGCTGGCTAACTTGTATATTAATCTTTTGTGAGAGACACTGTCAAATGCCTTGCTAAAATCTAGGTAGGCCATATCCACAGCGCCTCCCTGGTCTACTACTTTGGTCACCCAGTCAAAGAAATCTGTTAGGTTCGTCTGACATGACCTTCCCGCTGTGAAACCATGCTGCCTTGGGTCCTGTGCCCCACTGGCCTCTAGGTACTTAACAGTTCTTTCCTTCAGAAGTGATTCCATCATTTTCCATACCACTGAAGTCAAACTAACTGGTCTGTAGTTTCCTGCCTCTGCCCTGCTCCCATTTTTGTGAAGTAGAATCACATTTGCCCTTCTCCAGTCCTCAGATACCACCCCATTGTCCCATGATTTGTTAGTCAGTGGTGTTACTAGTTCTGCCCTTAGTTCTTGTAGAATTCTTGGGTGAATCCCATCGGGCCCCATTGCTTTGTCCACCCTCAGTTTGAAGAGTTCTTTCAAAACCCTTTCTTCTGTGAATGAACTGGTATCGACCCCCCAATTCAGAGTTTCTCCCTTGCTTGGTTTAGGTACCTTTCCGTCCTCTTCCGTTGTGAATACCGAGCAGAAATATTCGTTCAGTATCCCTGCCTTTTGACTGTCACCCTCTGCCCACATTCCCTCCCCTTTATTAAGTCTCTGTATCCCTCCCTTGGTCTTTCTTTGCTCCCTAATGTACCTATAAAAGGGTTTTTCCCCCTTCTTAACAGAGTTGGCTGTCTTTTCCTCAGTTTGTGCCTTTGCTATTCTGACTGCCTTCCCCGCCTCCTTCTGCTTTAACTGACAAGTTCTCTGTTCTGCTCCTTCTGTGTTTTCTTATATTTCCTGAATGCTATCCTTTTCTACTTAACCATCCCTGCCACCTCTTTTGAGAACCATAGTGCTTTTTTCCTTCGTTTTGTTGATTTGCTTCACACACAGGCTTGTTACCTCTGCGATGGCTGTTTTGATTATTCCCCATTGTTCCTCCACCCCTCCTTCTTGCCAGTTTGCTAGTGCTTTTCTGAGGCACGCTTATTTTCCCAAAGCCAGCCTTCCTAAAGTCCAATACTCTTGTTTTTGAATGGCGTGACTCTATGGCTGTGTTCAGACAGTGTGGTTCACACTAGTGGTCACTTGTTCCCAGATGGCTACCCACTAGTAAATCTGAGATCCTTTCTCCTTCCCCATTTGAGAGTGCCAGGTCTAAGATTGCTCCCTCCCGAGTGGGTTCCAACACTACCTGTCTGAGGCATGCCCCCTGTAGGCCATCAAGAATGACCCTGCTCTTGGATGTGCCTGCAGCAAAGGTACTCCAGTTAACATCTGGCATATTCAGGTCCCCCATCAACAATATCTCCCCTTTTTCTGCCATTTTAAGGATGCCTTCGATCATTTCTTTGTCCATTTTCTCCCCGGGGATGGGGGTCTGTATACAACCCCCATGTGGAGTGTGGTGCCATTTCCTGTCTCAAGGGTGACCCATAGTGACTCATCAACTTCCTGTTTACTCTCTAGTTCTGTTGCTTTAATCCCTTCCCTTATATAGAGCGCTCCCCCTCCTCCTCCTCTTTTTAAAGAGACAGTACACAGAGGCTATATAGTCACTTTCTGTCAATACATTTAAACTGCTAAAACGCAGAACACCAGCCTGGCAGTGAGCATTTAGGCAAGCTCAAGGAAGACTTTTCGGGAACCCACATTTGTAGGGGGGTTACATTATTATGTGTTTTCATTGAGTACTTATTAATCGTTGCTTATTAAGTGAGGTGGGGGACCTGATAGACTGAGAGTCCCTTTTGACCATAATTATTACGTTACTGAATTTCACCGCAGCATGAGGCTCAGAACCTCAGTCTTTGGTTCTCTCCATATTATTACTTTCCTTTTTGCCATCTCGTTGAAGTCAGTTTGGCACAGTTATTCTCCCATCCCTGGGAAGCACTTTTACGATGTAGCCTTTATAATTGTTGTATTGGTAGTAACATAGTTGCAGTGTTTGGTGACGGATGAGAGAGAGGCAACTTCCAGCTCTTGTCTGGTGGATGTAGAGTGATTTTAAGGGATGCAGTAGCAGATGTTAAAACTAACAAGCTAAAACTGTGATTAGAAGTAAGATTGTTTATCCCCAGTGTTCTTCATTGCGTATCCCCTATGTCCTATATCCATGTCAATCAAAATATGTATTTTTGTCTTTTCATGTGAGGGGTCAAGACCATGGATCAAGAGTGGCAGAGACCCCAAAACCTATCATCTACAAACTCTCGGCAGCAATCAGGTTGATGAAGTTTCAGTAAAGCACCATAGGTGAAAGCAGTAGTTGATGTTAGGGATTTATTTTTTTCCTGTATTGTGTTTCAACACCCATCTGATATGCACTGTTTTTAATTATGTTTGAACTCTTCCAGTTTGAGGTCCCTTTAATTTGTTTATAGGCAATTCACACAAACTGTTGTCCAGATCATATCTTTTCTTTCTTGGACATCTGGGCCATACCTGTCCAGACAGGCTGCTAGGGTCAGGGCCAGCTAAGAAGTTGTGCAGTCTGACCCCCCCCCCAACCCTTTTAGAGATTGGGGAGGAGCTGGCTGTCATTTTTCAGCATGCAGTGTGAAAGCAGCAGTGCTATTTTGTCTACAGTTTTTATTTTTCTTTTATTCAGTTCAAGCTAATTAAAAATTAAATGCTAATTACGTTAGTAAAATCAATGACATATTATTGTGAAAAACTTTAATTTTCACACGTAATTTGAACTGCTGCTTTAATTGCCGAGAAAGAAAATGACAGAAAGGAGGTTGAGAACAAAATGATTCAGTGACTTTTACAACTCATCATCTCCCAAACTAGAAACAAGTGGAGGCTGGGGGGTGATATTGTTCCTTTATAGAAAGTAGACAGATTTATGATATCTTTCGAAAGGAAAAAAAAAGACTCTCCCACTGTAATGTACAGTATAAAATATCAGAAGCAGCTGCAGTTTTATTTTTTTAACAGATAACTTTATGATCTACCCCCAGACTCCTCCCTGCCAACGCCCCCCATTGTACCCCCTCAGCACAGACACTGATTGCCGATCAAACATTGTAGGCCCCAAGTGTGCTGGGGGTCAGTTATGAGTGGCCAGTGATTTTCATTCCCAGTTTTTATCCCTCCCTTCCCACCTAACTGGAGGCACAGCCAGCACGCTCGTAGTTCACAGTGCCCTAGTGGAGGAAGCTGAGCTCCTTTTGTCTATGAAAGGGGTTACTGCTGGAGCAGAAAGTAGTGTCTCCTGTCCCCCTGGGCCTAGAAGCATTGCCATCGGCAGCACCGTGACGTGGGTGTGGCTGCTTAAGTAATGCGTGTTTATTGAACAGAAAAAGGAGTGAATTGAGCAAACTCATTTTTAATTGCTTCACAGTTTGTTTCCTACAGAAACAATGATGAAAATACAATAGTTCATCATGGCTACAAATGTGTGCATCTTGAGTGTAGATATACATGTAAAGAGGGGACCTGGGTTCATTCATGAACACAGTTTGCCTGCATGGTATCTAACATGCTAACATACTAAAATGCCAGCAGAATAGGCCTAACAGTCTTTTGAGTCTGCTTGATTTTCAGCACCCACACTGAGGGCCGATTTTGGTGTCTTGCCCCCCTCCCGGTTATACTGTCCCCAGTCCCAGATGTTCCACCTGTATTGGGCCTGGTCAGATTCACCCGCTCCCTGTATCTGTCCCATCCCCTCTTAAACCTGTCCACAGTCTCCACCTCTTCCAGCTCCCTGGGCAGTGCATTCCATGGTTCCTCCACCCTTTCTGTGAAATAACATCTCCACCTCTCCCCTCTGAGCCTGCCCCTTCCAGCTTACACCCGTGATCTCTCGCTGCCCCACCCTCCTTCCTTTGGAGCACCCTGACTGGGCCTCCCTTATTGATCCCTTTCATATACTTAAAGACCTCTATCATGTGTCTCCCCCCCCATCCCTCCTCTCCTCCAGGGTGTACATGTCGAGCTTCTTGAGTCTTTCCTCATAGGTCCTATTCCCCCATGCCCCAGAACATTTTGGTTGCCCTCCTTTGGACCCTCTGTAGGAGTGTAATTTCCATCTTTAAATGTGGTCTCCAAAACTGCACACAATACTCGAGGTGTGGCCTAACCAAGCAGTTGTACAGCAGAAGGATCACTTCTGCCCTTCTGGAGGTAATCCCCCGGCAATGCATCCCAGCATCCTATTTGCCCTTGCCGCTGCCCTCCTACAGGTCTCTGAGTTGTTCATTTTGACATCTACCACTACCCCAGGTCCCTCTCACCCTCCGTGACTTGAATCGTATCTCCTCCCAGGGTATACTCCTGGACTGGATTTCTGACTCCCAGGTGCAGACCCTTGCACTTCCCCTTATTGAATTTTAGTTTCCATTTTTCCCGACCACCTTTCCAGATCCTTCAGGTCCTCCTGCAACGCCACCCTCCCCTCCTCCTCATCCACCACTGCACCCAGCTTTGAGTCATCTGCAAAGAGACTCATCTCACTCCTGATCTCCTTCCTGATGTCTGAGACATAGGCGTTGAACAGGAGTGGCCCCAGCACTGATCCCTGGGGAACCCCACTAGTAACCCACCTTGGGGATGAGGCTAACCCTTCAACCACCACCTTCTGAGTATGCTCAGAGAGCCAATTTCCTATCCATCTTAACACATGTCTCCCTACCACCATTCCCTTCAGCTTAGCCAACAGGCCACTGTGGGGTACCAAATCAAATGCCTAGCCGAAGTCCAGAAAGAGGACGTCCACTGGCCTACCCTGGTCTAGGGCCCTTGTCAGCCAGTCATAGAACTCAACAGGGTTTGTCTGGCATGATCTTTCTGGTACAAAGCCATGCGGTATCTCTGGGCATGCTTCTTAGCGTTACGTTCGCTGCTGCTTTCAGTTCTGTCTGAGTCACTCGAGAAACTGTTTTAAAAAAATCCACTCGCAGTTTGTGGTTAGTGTAGAAAAGAACATGGAAAAAAAAGATGGCCTTAATGTTTACAGAAATGCATTGAAAAGTGAAACAAAACATAGACAAAAGTTGTTGTGTGTAGGGGAAAAAAAAAAAAAAAATTTTTCTGACCTACTTAGGCACAGATACTGCGAGGTCAGCCCTCTTGCCACAGGACTCCTGGTTCATCAGGTGAGAAAGCAGAAAATCAGGGCCACGTTGGCCAGTCTGAAACACATGAACACCCATTTACCCCAGAGACTCCACATGGCGTGGAGGCCATCCTCGCCCCCTTGCCTCTCCTTTAGCTTACAACCGAGCTGTGTGAGACGCTCATGCGCCCCATTCAGATGTCAGATTTGTATTGGATCATATGGAAAGCGAAAATGCAGAAGGCTCCCAGACCAGACGGCTACATAACTGAAGTCCGTAAATCCAGAAGCCAACCTGCAGAAAAACCGTAACTCCCCAGCCAAATTCTGGTGGGTAATCCACTCCCTTCTTGGTCTCTGGTGTAGTCTGTTACCCTTGTCCTTTTGGTTAATGGTTCACTTGTGTTTGACCTTTTTTCTGTTGCAGCTCACTTCAGTGAGTTCATCACATGTGCCTTCCCCTTTCTACCTGCTCCAGGCTCCTCTACTTCCTCTCCAGCTCCCTGTTCCTCTCCCATCTCCCCACCCTGGGTTTTCACCACCTCCCCTGTCACTACTCGGAGAAACCATGTTTGTCCTTCCCTCCTTCAACCTAAGTCCAGCCCTGGCAGGCTGATCCAAAACTTCTCTACCTCTCAGTTCCCACAGTTGCATCTCCACTTACTCAACTGGTCATTTTCTCTCTGTTCCGTTTCTCAGTATTTGAAGATTGCCAAAGTTCTCCAACTTTACAGAGGGGTGACCCCCTCAACGCCTGGCAACTTGCATCCCATCTGCTTCCTCCCTTCCCGAACTGCAAAAGAAGATGGTCCACTCTAAACTGCTAGACTACATCACTTCTTCCAGTTTCCTCTTCCTCTTCCCATCTGTCTTCCGAAAGCACCACTCCACAGTCTCCTCCCTGCTGCATGTCACTGACTTCATCTGCTCAGGGATGGATCAGGGTCACATCACAGCTGCAGATCTTCCTGGACATAAAGTCTCCACCACTCAGTCACACTAATGGGAGTTTGCTAGAACCCAGTGGGAGCAAACTTTTTCAAGAGATGGAGGCGCGAGGAAGCGGCACCGTGAGCCCTGGCTCGTGCAGTAATGGCTATCTTGGCATCGACCCTCCAACCGCCTCAGTTCCTTTTTTCCCGCCGTCTAGTGTGCTTCAGTGACGATGTCGCTCAACCGCCGGGAGTCAAACTTCAAACTAGCAGCTTAGTTTTCAGTTTTTTGTTTTGTATTTTAACTGCGATAAGTACCGATTTTATATTTAATTTTACTTATACAAGAAAGAAGTCTTCAGCCCTCCATTGACGGAGTCAACCATAAGCGGGTCAGGTGACGGGAGGGAGACTTCATATGAAAGCTGGTCCGGTCCGCCACCCTCTCCGGAGGGGAGGTCTGAAAATGGTCGGTCCAGTGCTCGGGGAGATGGTCGGTTCCCCCGAGAGCATAAAAGGAAATGGTTCCATTCTCGGCACCATTTGGCCTTGAGTTCTTTTTCAACACATGGGTCGAAAAAGAAATGGCATCACTCGAGGTCGCCCTCTGGCATGTCTGCACGTAGACGGTCAGTCATTGGGGCCAGGTGCTGGTCTCCATCTCTGTGTGAGTCACTGGTTTCTGTCTCTGTTGACCGACCTCGACACCGGAGCTCCTCCCCGCCTATTGGAGGAGCTTCTGATGAGCAGTTTCACCAGTGGGCTGCTCTTATGGAGCAGTGGGCTCAGAAGTTAGTCCAGTTGCCGGAGCCGTTCAGTCCGACACCGCGGCCTTCGGGCCATTCGGTTTCGGAGGGACGGGTAGGGCGGTTGGGCCTTCCTAGTCACACAGCGCTTTCTTCGGTGCCGTTGACTCCGTGCTTGGGTCTTTATCCCCCTCACATGGCTGTGGCACAGGGGTCCACACCAATGCCTCTATCTCCTGCCGTTTTTCCTACTTTTTCTTCAGATTGCAGTTTTCTGACCCCTGGGACACGCTTGGCGCCATCTGCGATGCTGGGGGCTCTGTCTGCGCCGTCCACGGTGCCGCGGGCTCTGTCGGTGCCGTGCACGGTGCCACGGGGCTCTGATGCCATGTGCTGAGCCATTTTCGATGGCACCACCTTCCTTGTTCTGTGCGCCGTTTTTCCTCTGCCGCCAAGACTTGGTGCGTTGTCATCCGGTCTTCAAGGGTTCTCGACTCCGATTCTTCTCATTTCTCTTCTGTTCTTCCTCCTGATTTTCACTCCTTTGCTGTCCATACTGTTCCTCCTGGACTATCAGGAGATGATTTTGAGCCCAATCCAGATCTTCGCCTAAGTGATGATGTTGATGACACTGCCCTGGAAGCAGGGATCAATCCTTCTGCAGAGCCTGTGGTCAAAGACCTTCCCTTTTAAGTCTCTGCTCAAAAATTTAAATTCTACTCTTTTTATCCAGACTACGGAAATTGATCCTGGGAAGCTTTTACGACTCCAATATCTTCATGTCCCGGAGATCCCTATGGATTTAACACCTCCAGTACAGCCCTCTTTCGAGATCATCTCACAGATGGTGTGGAAGAATGCGTCTTTCGTTCCTTCTGTTGCCAAGTCCATAGATAGGAAGTATGCCCCTCCCAAGGATCACCCCATATTGGCCTCACAAGCTTTTCTTGATGCCATTGTAGTCTTGGCGGAGAATAAGGCTGTCCTTCCTCAGGGATCTATAGCCCGGCCTATAAACAAAGAATCTCACGAGATACGTACCTTAGGTAAAAGAGTCTTTGCTGCCTCGACCCTTGGTATGCGCATTTCCAGCTACCAGAGCTATTTTTCTCGGAGTATGTCCTTTGGCATTCACTCAAGCAAATGGTAGAAGCTCTGCCCGAATCGGAAGTCAACTCCGAGCTACTTCAAACTATAACTAGGGGTGTCGAGTCCAATAACCAACAGGTTAAAGCTGCAGTGGACACTTCTGATACCGCTTCCAGGGTGGCGGTGGCTGGTGTCTGCACCTGCCACTACTCTTGGTTGCATACTTCGGGCTTCACGAATGACGCCCAGCAGTAGGTCATGGCCTTACCTTTTGATGGTATGTACCTGTTCGGGTCCCAGGTGGAGCAAGCTCTGGAGGCCACACAGAAGACTAGGTCTGCCATTAAGACAGCTAGACCTGCAACCGCCCCCTTCCGTGGGTGTGTGCGAGCAAGCATCGATTTCACAACCATCAGTCCTTTCGGAGCAGAGGCAGAGGAGGTTTTAACAAAAACCACAACCCTCAGTCACAAAAGAAAGTGCAGCAGAAGGCACGAAAGAGCCGGTCCATTGATGCAGCAGTAGGGATTCCACTTGTGATGCCGGTGACCCGGGTTCGGGAACTGATCCAGGTCGTCGGAGGGCCGGCTGGGGGAGAAGGAGCGAGTGTCCCTGGACTGCTGTCCTTCTCTGGGGGGAGGGGGGACTGAGTGTTCAGTGCAGTGGCGACACCTGGCAGAGGCTGGGTGTTCCACTACACACTGACGCCAAATAGGACCACCATGGGTGGGGCAGACGCTGGCGTCGTCGTACGTGCCCGCCCCTGCCTATGGGGGGACTGTGTCCCTGGCCATCTCCATGAAGGCCTGCCGCTGGCCCTCGATTAGCCTCTATCTGCCGGCTCCCAGACTAGTCACTAGTGTCTCGGCGTTGAAAGGGCCACAGCGCCGAGACCCCTGCCCTCTGGGGTCAAGCGAGGGGTGACTTGGGAGTGTAGGCAAAAGGTGGAGGCGAGGGGGTCCATGATCAGGACGGACACTGACGGCTCGGGGGCACACAAAAAGTAATTAAAAAAATAAAATAAATAAATAACCTTCTGAGTTTCTGGCCCAGGTCCCACCTCAGCTGTCCGAGGGGGACTCCTCCTTAGCAGTGGGAGGATGTCTGACTCGGTTCTACAACCAGTAGAAGTCTATAACATCATCAAATGGGTCCTCCAGATAATCCGCGAGGGGTACTTGCTCTGTCTTTTGTAAACCCCTCTGGATCATTCCCCCCCCCCCAAACGACAGCCCAAGCTGTCTGCAGTGCAGTCTGACCTTCTTGCTTCCAAGGTACAAGGCCTTCTGAACAACAGGGCAGTAGAAAGTATTTCCACTCGATCAACGAAACACAGCTTTCTACTCCCATTACTTCCTGGTCCCAAAGAAAACCGGCAGCATGCGTCCCATTCGATCTCCGAAAGTTAAACAAGTTCCTTCGCAAGGAGAAGTTCAAGATGCTATCACTAGGTATCCTGCTATCTTTGCTTCATCGACACAATTGGCTAACCTCCCTGGACATGCAGGATGCCTACCAACACATTCTCATACACCCAAAGCACCACAAATACCTAAGGTTCGTAGCATTGGGTCAACACTATCAGTTCAGAGTCCTGCCCTTTGGGCTATCCTCGGCGCCTCGTTTTTACAAAGTGTTGTGAAATTCTCGTGGTACACCTCAGGAAAATCGGAATACAAGTGTTCCCATATCTGGACGACTGGCTCCTAGCAAGGGACTCTGGAGGCCGTGGCCACGACCTCAGACTTCCTCACATCCATGGGAGTCCTGCTGAATCCCAACAAGTCGCAGTTGCAGCCCTCCCAGAAGCTCCTCTTCATAGGAACCCTTCTGGGCACCTCTTGTGCGAAGGCTTTTCTTCCAGAGGACGGAGGGAGCAATATCTTACAGATGGCCTTATACATCAGAGAACACAGCTTGGTTCGAGCTATCTCGATGCAACGGATGCTGGGCCTCATGGCATCCTCGGTGTTCACTGTACCCTTAGCTCGTCTCCACATGAGAACCTCTCAGTGGATGTTCCGTACTCAGTAGTCCCCAACCATTCACCCTCAGTCCTTTCTCATCAAGGTGACAGAAACCTCTGAAGAGGTCACTCGCCTGATGGTCGCAGGAGGACAAGCTTCTGGAAGGATATCCCTTTGCCCCTCTGGATCATCAGATCTCCATTCCCAAAGACGCATCCCTGATGGGTTGGGGAGCCCACTGCCAGGATCTCCACACCCAGGGTACGTGGATGCAGGACGAGTCCTAACTTGACATAAACGTCCTGGAAATGAGAGCCATACTCTACGCAGTCTGAGCCTTGAAGGACATACTCTGTCACAAGAACATTGTCCTTCAAACGGACAACAAAGCAGTGATGTACTACATCAACAAACAGGGTGGCACACACTCTTACCCATTATGCAGGGAAGCAGTGAGAGTGTGGAAGTGGTGCCTGGAACACAAGGCTCTGATTTAGGCGGTTTACCTGCCAGGAATACAAAACAAACTAGCAGACTGTCTCAGCAGAACGGAGACGGATCCTCATGAGTGGTCTCTCAACTTAACCGTCATTCAGTCACTCTTCAAAGAGTGGGGAACGCCAGACCTGGACCTTTATATGTCCCCACTCAACGCAAAACTGCCTTTCTTCTGCTCCAGAAATCTAGGACCTGATTTTTTTTCTGTCAGGATGCATTCAGGCTGCAGTGGACAAGACGCTTTTTATACAACTTTCCTCCTCTTCCCGTAATTCAGAGAGCACTTCTCAAATTGGAGTCTCGGGGGGGGGGGGCAGAATGATTCTCATTGCCCCCTTCTGGCCTCAGTAGATATGGTTTCCGCTACTCAACAGTCTGTCGGACCCCCCCCCCACCTCTGACCCAGGGTCCCGTGGTCCATCCCGACATGAGGTCGCTTCACCTTCACACTTGGCTCCTGAAGAGAGAGAGATGAATAGGTTCAATGTTTCTTGCAGAGTTTCAGATATTTTTTTTGGCTGAGCGTAAGACGTCCACTAGAAAAACCTACACAGCCAAATGGAAGCGTTTCTCTATCTGGTGTGCAAAATCCTCTAGGAACCCTTTTTCCTGCCCACCGAATAAAGTCTTAGAGTATCTTTTAGACCTCTCAAATACAGGTCTGCAGTACTCCACAGTCAAAGTTTATCTTTGTACCATTTTGGCACATCACGAGCTGGTACTTTCCACGTCACTGGCTCAGTTGCCTGTAATTAAGAGGTTTCTTAGGAAGTCTAATATGCAGAATACCCCTATCAGACGTCCAGTCGCAGCCTGGGACATTAACCTTGTGCTAGACACTCACTCGTAAACCTTTCGAGCCACTAGCTACTTGCGACTTGAAGTTCCTCACTTGGAAAACATCCTTCCTGGTGGCCATTACTTCAGCCCGTAGAATTTCTGAAATACATGCACTAGTTACAGACCTCCCTGTACACTGTATTTCACAAGGACAATGTAGTTCTTAGGACTTATCCTAAGTTTCTCCCTTAGGTTGTCTCAGAATTCCATCTAAACCAACCTTTAGTCTTTCCTTCCTACTTACTTTGCGAACTTCCAGAATGAAAGGGAGCGTACACTTCATTCACTGGATGTTAGAGAGCATTGCGGTTCTATCTAGATGGAACAAAAGAAATCCGCAAGGCTCAACAACTGTTTTTGTTTCCTTCAGTGAGACCTGACTGGGTCAACCTGTCTCTGTCAGATGCATTTCAGCATGGCTGGTGGCATGCCTTCGTCATTGCTGTTCTATGGCACAGGTCAAGCTGGAAGGCAGAGTATACACTCACTGTATCAGAACAGTCGTGGCATCTCTGGTGGAAATCCATAACATGCCCTTGCAGATATTTGCAGTGCGGCTACCTGCAGCTTCATGCATACTTTTGTTAAGCACTACGCCTTGGATGTCCATGCCAGACGACATCTGTCGTTTTGACAGGACCAGTCTTAATGGACTTCTGTCCTAAGCAGGTGAGCTCTTTATCTTCTGCCGCCTGTCTCGGGGGATTATTTAACTCGGTACTCTCCCATTAGTGTGAATGAGTGGTGGAGACTTTATGTCCAGGAAGATATGGAAATTACGTACCTCCCGTAATTCTTGATCTTCTTGGACAAAGTCTCTACCACTCATTCCACGTCCACCCACCCCAATCCCCCGAGCTCACTTCTCTGTTTATGTTCTTCACTCCCTCAATGGCTGGGCTGTGAAAACTTTATTGTTGACCCTTCTTACATGGGTCATTCGGACCATCCTCTGTCCGATTTTTTTTTAAATCCTAGTGCTTCTAGGTTAATTATGCTGCACCTACTTGGGGGGTGGGGTGGGGAAGGTACTGAGGTGGTTGGAGGGTTGACACCGAGATAGTCATTACCGCATGAGCCGGGGCTTGCGGTGCCGCTTCCTCGGGGCTCCATCTCAGGCGCTGGCCCTCTTGAAAAAGTTTGCTTCCGCTGGGTTCTAGCGCCTCCAGCAAACTCCCATTAGTGTGAATTAGTGGTGGAGACTTCGTCCAAGAAGATCAAGAATTGCGGTAGGTAATTTCCATTTTTCATTGATCTGGCCAAAGCTTTTGACAGTGTCTCACCTGCTTCTCCTGGACAAGTTGAGCTCTGCTGGCCTCTCTGCTCCTGCCATTGACTGGTTCTGTTCCTACCTAATGGGCTGTCAGCAGTTGGTACAGGTTGGAGGCATCTTGTCTCCTCCCCTTCCCATCCAGACTGGGGTCCCGCAAGGCTCCATCTTAGGCTGCATTCTATTCTCCTGAATGACCACCCTTCTGCCTGTGCCAACTTTCATATACACATGTATGTAAAAGACTGTTATCTTCTCCTCTGGTCCCTCTGCAGTATGTGTGGTAGACCTGCTTCAGCAGGATTTCCACAACGTCCTGCGCTGGTTCCATTCCAGACATCTACGGATTAGAGCAGCAAAAAAAAAAAAAAAAAATGGTTATCTATGACCTTTGGTACCAACCAGAAATAGGCCAGACTTGTGAGCCCTCCAGTCTTCTCCTTGCTGATAGCTCCCTTCTTGAAGCAGTGCAGTCCTTCAAGTACCTCAGCATGTAGCTTCATAGCAGTCTTGACTTCTCAGCCCACATCGATGCCATCCATGCAAAACTCCACCCTAAGCTGGGTGCTTTGTATCATAATAAAAACTGTCTACCCTTGCTAGTCTGCCAGAAGCTGGTCACCAAAACGGTCCTCTCAGTCTTCAACTACGCAAATGTGTTCTACTGTACCACACCCTGCACTTCCCTAGCCAGACTGGACACATTTTGCAATGCCTGTCATCACTTCACTACAAGCTCCTCCTCCTCATACACATCACTGTTCCCTCTACTTTTCCTTATATATCCACTCTGTACCTTAATGTCACCAGTTAAACTGCATTGCCTTCATTTCCAAATACCAGTTTGTTTCCCTTCCTCCTACCTCTCATTACTCCTTTCTTCAGTCGTCCTCCTCCCTCTGCTCCAGGGACCAACAGACCTTCTCCATTCCTCATCCCCATTCCTCTGCTGGCTAGTCCACCTTCTCCTGTTGCCTCCTAACTGTCTGGAACATGCTCCCCTCTTCCCTCTACCATTCCACCGCTCCTGGCTCTTCAGGCACCAGCTGAAACTCCTCCCATCCCCCATCTGTACATGTTTCCCATTGGAGGCCCTCCCTGGTGACACTGGTTTAAACGGGATTTTAATCCTCTAGACCTAATGGGTTTCTTGCACACTGGAATGCTTGCTTTAGTCCAACACTTGGATATTTTCCAGCATTCTCTTGTTTGTGTATACTAGTGACACTGACTGAAATGCAGCACTTTACTTTTTGCACCTGTGTTTTGTGCTTGCAATGTTTTTATTTTATTTGTACTGTGTGTGCACTTTGCTCTGTACTATGAAATTGTAGTGTATGTTGTTCGCTGTAGCTCCTGTAATCCCTTCGCCTCGGTCCCACCTGGAAATGAGCCTCAGGTCAGTATGTCTTTCATGGTCACCAGTTTTCAAATAAAAAATAATAAATCTCACTGGTTGCACCTACTACTTCTGCTCCTACCAGAGTGCAGTGGGGTGGTGTTTGGGGGAGAGATTCCCACAGGTCCATGTCTGTATTGAATGCAGATTACACACATTTTTTTTGTGGCAGTTGTGGCCCAGAGGCTGGACCCACTGTTTTCCCTCACTAATTCATGCAGACCAGACTGGTTTTGTTAGGTCGGGGCAAACCATTAACAACACCAGACACACCCTTCGTCTCCTACATGAAGCATCTGCTCCATCCCTCTTGGTCAGCTTAGATGTGATTGGATGTCATGGCCTTTCTTTTTTTTTTTTTTTATTTAATACAGTACTAAAAAAGCTGAAATTCCCATTGGAATTCATTTCTCTGCTTCAAAAGATATACAGAACTACTTTGTCCTTTTTATAAATGTAAATGGGCATATCTCTGCTCTGCATCCTTCTACTTGGGAGGGGCACCTGTCAGGGCACATCCATATCATCCTTATTGTTCTCAATTTACATAGAACTCTTATTGCATGCAATAAGGGAAAGCACCAGGCTGAAGAGCATCCACACAGGGGGTAGGGTACATCGTGTGGTGTTGTGTCAACAATGGCCTACTGTACCTACTTGACCCTGAGACAGCCCTCCCTGTGATATTTTGGAGTTTAGCAGGCTTCAGCACAGTCTCTGCATACAAGCTGAACACCACTAAAACCAAAGCCCTGCTAGTGTACTGTGCCCCTACAGAGACATTGAAACAAAGATACATCTTTTGCTGGGACCTTTTGATATCCAACTCCCAAGGCAGCTGGAAAAGCTTTACTATGCCAATTTTGGACCCTAAAAAAAAAAAAAATCTGACCCCTGATTTACAGCACTGGCACACTTTGCCTCTCGGCTTCATACGCTGAGTAGACACAGTTCGAATGGTAGTACTATCTTGATTCTTATGTGTATTTTTAGTAATGTTTGTTTACTAATATCTATAGTGGATTGGATGAAATGGCAAGTGACCATTTCACAGTAGATCTGAGCAGGCAAAAAGCCAAGAATTGAACTGCAAACCTTGATGCTCCCTAAAGATAGGAGGATCTAATGCTGCCAGACATTAGACTGCACTATGCAGTGACACAACCCTGAATCCTCTTCCAGTGGCATGTGTCTCTAAGGGGGACCACAGTGGCTAAGCATGGGGGGGAGAGAGTTTCCCTTTAGGAATAAGACCTGATACATGTTCCACTCCTGTATAAAAGACTGGAACCAAATAGATGGTAACCCTTGGGTCCATTACGTTGAAGTCTGGCGTAACATAGTGGGCAGTATAGGCTTGGGCCCCCCCCCCCCAGCTGGGCTCTGTATGCCTATTAGCGCAGCTCAAAGGCTTCCTCCCAGCTTGCCTGAACTTGGCATACTGAGACTGGCAATGCAGGAATCTCATATACCTCAGACAGCTCTGCGTGGGGAATATCAAGAATTCCTTTGAGAAGTTGAGGCAACAGTTTGGATTTGAACAAAGGGACTTGTGCAGATGCCTGCAAGTCCGGCATTTTTGTAAGTCCCAGCCCCAGCAAATGGGAGACCAGACTTTGGTATCTTCACTTGTAGCAATTTTTAATTTTTTGATATTCTTTTATCCCCTCGTGCCTCACGACCCACCACTCCTTCAGGCTGCCTAGGTCCCAGCCACTCCGCATGTCCCTTCCTGGGCCCTCTGGCCTCCCTGTCACAGCCACCCCTAGGGTAACTCGGACGTAACCCTTCGCCAGGTGGGTCCCCCTTCTCCGAGGGGGAAGGCACTGGGGGGGGGCATCCAGCACATACTTGGCCCCAGGGTGCTGCTGAGGTGGAGGGTCTCCTTCAGGGTATCGGCAACAGCGGAGGACCGGCAGCTGTCATCTGGTCAGTTGCGAAGCAGATTTCCGCTTTTCTGTGTTTTCCCTATGTGTCATCTTCTGCAGTGATTCTGGTCTCCACCAGAGGCTGCTGCAGAGCGATGCCTACCCACTACCTGCCCCAGGACAGGAGAACCGTCCCTATGGACGCTCAATCCTCTCCTTCCCCTGCCAGCCTCTGGCATCCCAAGTCCGTTCCCGAACCCGGGTCACCGGCGAGGCACGTGGTGTGCCGTCCCGCGCCTCAACCCTCAGCACCACCGGGCCTGCTGTAGCAATTTTAATAACCATAAAGAAAGCCAATAAGCACCCTATCTCGCTTATATAAAGCATTACAAGATGCACAAAAAACCGACTCTCTGTATATAGCTCATAAGTGGGAGCCGGAACTTAATACACCAGTGAGGCAAGATTGGGCGAGAGGGAGCTATGAAGTAGGCAGGATAATTTCCTTACATGTCTGGTGTGAGTAAGCATGGGACGAATTTATTCAGTTCTTTCGTAGACTGGCAGTCACTGCCAGATATGTAAGGGAAGGTAGTGTTGGATGCTGGGGGAATTGTGAAGAACCCGGGTAAAACACACACACACACAAAATGTGGACATTTCCTAGCCACACAGGGTTCTTTGCAGACCTTGAAGGGGCATGTCTGAGGTTCTCCACACCTTGCTAAACCTATCTAGCTCCTGCTGTATTCTAGCTACATCAATGCCCCAGGAGGATAAAGGATAGGCTTATGAAATATTTACTAGGGATAATGATAGTGGCAGCGAAAGGGTATCACTAGAAAATTACTTACACTACTGCCAGTAGGCCTGGAACATGGAGAGCCACAGTGAATGAAATGTGTAAGATGGAGAAGATTACATTTGGGCTTAAAGGGGAATCCTCAACCCCTTGCTTTAATACTGCAGGACCCAGAGATCCGGATTAAGCAAACCACATATAGAATTTTTTTTTACATTCTGACCTGTTAAAAATAAATTTATCTGGCTGATCCTGCATCCCTCCACCTGCCATATTTCCGAACTGACCCTCTCACTGTCTCTCGTGGCCAGCCCTGTGATGTCATGAGCGATGGGCTAAGCTGTGGGGTACACATGTGCCAGCACTAAATTAATACTCTGCAACAGCACATTTTTACGCTTAGTCTACTGGTTGTACTGAGCATGCAATTTCAGCCTTATCAGTACTGCCTAGAATGAGTGCGAAAATGCACTATTGCATAGTGTTAACTTACTTTATTCAGTGCCGGCACATAGACTTTCCCTGCAGCTTAGCCCGTCATGTACATCTTCACAGGGCCGGCCACGGGGAAGATTGTGTGTTAGTTCGGCAGCATGGTGGGTGGAGGGACGCAGGATCAACCAGATGAAAAGTAAGAAATCTAATAGGTCAGAAGGTTTTGGAAAAAAAAAAAAAACTCTATGCGGCTTGCTTAATATGGACATCTGGGTCCCACAGTATTAAGGCAGGGGAGCTGAGGGATCCCCTTTAACGTCAAAGCTGAGCAGTTCAGCTCCAGATGGAATACGTGGGTCGTGTATGATGCCACTTTTGTAGTCTAGCACCCTGGAGGCTCTAAACTAAGGTCATGCCTGGATGCTTACAGTAAAGAGTTGGAAGTGTCCATCAGGGTAGTTTTTTTTTTTTTAAATCAAATACATTTTATTGATTTTTTTTTTTTTTTTTTTTTTTTTTACAACTGATAACACCATAAAGAACAAGGCATTAACCATGTGTAGCAATATGCTGAGCTGGATAAAATAAGCCCCCCCCAGTCCCTACTATCCCCACTCTACCCTCCCACCTGCCCTCAACAAGGTGTAATATCATAAAGGTATAATAGCTAAGAAAAATCAGGGTAGTTTCTAACATTTACCTGCACCTGGGCCCAGTTGTGCGCTCCCGATAATCTCTTTAGTAGTGAAAGTTTTGACCTATACTTTTTTATTCTATTTTAGATTGCCCCTTATCTCCTGACTTTTGTGATCGCATTCTTTCCCCATTTTGAGGCTGCTCCTTTTAATGTGGCTGGAACTGGGTTTTCATCAGTGTTCTCAGTAGTTTTTATATACCTGCTGTACCATAAGGTCAGGGAGCAGGTGAAGTGGTCGGACTGAAAATGTGGGGAAAAAAGGTATAATAGAAGTCAAGAGATCGTTGGCAATCTAAACTAAAATACAAAAGTAAAGGTCAGCATTTTCACTGCTGTCATGCATTGCTGCCTTAACTTGTGATCTACAGGCGTACACACACACAGTTACATGAGTTCATGCTCACTTGCCCTACCACCCTGAAGGCATTAAAGTTGTGTTGAGGGTTGGGAGGTAGGTGGGAGGGCAGCTGCGAGGGGGGGGGCCACAATTTAAAATTAATGTCTACATCCCGGACTCTGCCTAGCCTGCATCAAAATTGTGATCTTTGAACTACCTTGATTGGCCACACAGTGTACTGAAAGAAAACAGTAATTGCCCTCCTTTAGATTAGGAATTAAGCTGTAAGTCTCAAACTGCTTATGCTGGTTTCTGCAATATTCAGACATCTGTCCCTTCTCTCTCTCTCTCTCTCTCCTGTGCACCTAATGTTTCACTGGTCACACTTTCACAGATATTACTTGATGGGGAGGGGGGTGCTAGCAGCCCAGTGTGGAGCTCTTGAGGACTGTGTACAAATTAGCTTGATTCGTTTATTTGTTTTACCAGGAAAAAAAATCATTTGAGCAATGCATATTTGCAAGGAAGTCCTGATTAAGACGGTAACAGCACAGGAAGAAAAACTGATTACAAAGGATAGTACAACATTTACAGTTGGTGGCTATGCTGGTATATGAAATGATACACAGCAGCAAAGAAAAATCAGTATAATACAAAACATAGAAAGACAAGTTATTACAAATTGGCTTAAATAATGACCAAATTACGTTGTGTAACGAAGGACTATCAGTGGACTGGGTGTCTATCAGTCTTTTGAATGTATGAAAGCTCACCATTGAATTCAATTTGAGAGAAACTTGTAGTTTTGTTCCAGTACGTAGGAGCAAGCCAACAGAAAACCATTTTCCATATTTAGATGCAATCTGGGAGTTTCTAGTAAAATATAATTACATGCTCTCCGATCGTACAGACTACTTTAAAAAGTGTGTTTTGCAGTCTTGACTGAAATTTCTGTATTGGCGGATAGAGACTTTAATATACTTACTTTCTGGAAACTTCAACAAGATGGGTTGCCTTAAAAATGTTTAAAAAAAATTATCCGCCTCAGGCAGCAGCAGGTCCTTCCAAACCCGCAGTTATGCAGCAGCCTGACAAGTCGGGAGATGGTGCGCCAGCCACATTAGATTTCTTGTAAGCAGCAGTTACTAACCTTTTTTAAAAGGGTATGTTTATTGATCTGACAATGCACATACAGTAAATGATTTGAATGTAGTACGTAAGGAATAATAGAACTTCATCTATTGAGGGCACCACCCCTCTTCATATTTAATACTCTTAATAGAGGAGGCAGTATAGCGCAGTGGTTTACGTCTCTGAGCTGCAAACCTGGAGACCTGAGTTTGAATCCCACAGCCCCCACTTGCATACTGTGTGACCCCGAGCAAGTCACTTAACTTCCTTGTGCTCCCAGGTCACACCTGGAAGCAAGCTTCGGCTTAGTGTGCCTCTCCTGGTTAAACAGTTTCTCCTTCCTAGTACATGTGGGTTACGTACTGCATCAATAAGATGCGTCTTTGGAGGGAGAACCTAAAAGTATGACGTGGACCTAACATAAAAAGCTAATACTGCTCTTGGAGTCCATGAGCTACATGACAAGTGTAAAATCCTTATTGAATACATATGGTAAACCAGTCTCTGCTTCCTTAATAAAGAAAAAAAGCAAGTCATGTATATACTGTAGGCATCTATCAAGAAAAAGCTAAAGCTCCGCTGTATATATAATTGGACAAGTTGGCAGAAAAGTGTCACAAATACCCAAGAAGATATTTAAGGGTAGCTTCAGAGCAAGGTAACAACGCCTCCGACCTCCTAACAGATGCAGCTAAATAATAAACAGGAAGAAAACTTGCTGAATTAACTAATCCAGTAAAGATCCTCGGGGTGGGGGGGGACACACAGTGGGGTACTAGTCCTAGTCAGAGTACACCAGCGATTTGAGGCAAACCTGAACCTGTTTCTGCCTGGAACAAGTCAAGTTTCTCTGTCTTCAGCTGCCACTTCACTGGACTGATAGGGTTCATCACGGCATCGTGGTGGTGGAACATGATGCTGAGCCCATTTCAGGGCGGCAGTAGGATCCAAAAAGACGAACACTCTGCCTTGATGCACGGTGCGGAGGCGAGCTGGGAACAACACACTGTGGGAGATCTGTCTCCCTCAAGATAGCCCGAACTCCGTCAGATTGCTTTTTCTTTTGGCAGATTGCTTAACTAAGATCTGGATAAAGATGAACCTGCTGGCCATCATGAAGCAACATTTTTTGGTTTTTTGTCCAGCAAGTGCCAATATGAAATCTTTTGGTCCTGCTCCATCCGATATCAAAATTGTCGGTGTCAGTGGCTCAGTAGGTAGCACACTCACCTCTGAGGCCGGGAGATCAGAGGGCTGTGGGTTCAGTTCTCACATCTGGCATTTGAGTGAATATCCAGTACTGACACTGTAGTGCAGCATGAGAGGGGTGCTGCACTTCTGAGGTGCCATCTTTCAGATGAGACGTTAAACCGAGGTCCCATCTGCCTGGATTGGTGGTAGTTCAGGTGGATGTTAAAGATCCCATGGCACTTATCGAAAAGAGTAGGGGAATTTCCCCAGTGTCCTGGCCAAATTTCCCTCATTCACTAAAAATACCACCAACAGCTTAATCTGGTTCAAATTCAATTACTTACCATCTGTATCCCCCTCCCCCGGATTGTGCCTGAAAATAGGCAGGACTTGTCTAGTGCACTTACCCGGTCAACAAAAACTAAATAAATAAAATAGTGGCCTGGGGAGCATCACAATTGTTGAGGTGGCCACTCCAAGCCACACGATAAGCCTTTTGTATCACAACGTTGCGGTCTGTGAAGGGTTGCCTCAATTACTGTGCCAGCCACTCGCACATCAAAAGACCAGATGATCACACTAGCTTCTCTCTGGCATGCCCACAACATGCAAGTTAGCCACCCGAGCTTGATTTTCTAATGTATCAAGACGAGACCGAAGATGTGTATTTTCCTTTATTAAAGTAGCAGTAGCGCCCAGGGCTGCCTCGGAGCGTTTGTGCGTCTCGATGGATTCCGTTTTCACAAAGAGCACGTCAGTTCCAAGAGTAGTGACTCTCTTTGTTAGTCAAATTTCTCTGATTGGCCAGCCACCGTGGATATAAGGTGATTTATTTTTATTCCAGTGTCCTGTATTTTTTTTTTTTTCTGTCGCATGCAGCTTCAGAAACAAGATGGCCCGATGGCCCTGTGCAAACCTCGTGGCAGGGGGTCCAGGAGTACTTATACCTTTAACTTCCTCCTGCTTGGTTTTATCTCTTTGGGATTCTCTATGCTGGATCAGCAAGATTTCAGAATTTGGGAAAAAATGCTGTTGTATCTGCTAAAATGACCCAGAAAGCAAGTTTTAATGTGTTGCTTATTTTAGAAATATGGAGCATGAACTTCAGGCATCCATCTTGCTCGGGCTCCACAGTCCCACAGCGGTGGTTTCTTAACGCATTCCATCTCAGATGGATTAAAAATGGGCACATATTTGGAGGCGCTTGGTTGTAGTTGAAAACAAGGTGGATAGCTTGGATACCGTAGTGGAGGATTCAAACATGACTACGTGCAAGGTGACGGCAGCTGCAACATCCTCTGTGAAGGAGTCGATCCTTATCGGAGCTGGACTTGAACAACTTGAAAATGGGGTCCGGGCTGCCTGAGTTGCTGCGACTAGGATATGCGGTGGTAGTGGTGAAGACCTACTACTTTACCCCAAGACTGGCTTATTCTTTGGAGGCTGGTCCTTAAACAGCCCTGATGGATACGATGTCAATGGGAGCCAGGGGTAAAATTCTGAAGGCAACCTGGGACCGGGGCACATCACTTTGGACAACCAAAGCGTCCTCTTCTTTGCCAACTGTTTGTACAGCACTGGGATGAAAGGAAAGCGGTTAGAAGGGGTAACTGAGAAGACTTTGCAAGAAGCAGTTTTTGTATTGTTTGTGCTTTCCTGCCAAATTTCATTTTACTTTGAATAATGAAGTCTATTGCTACATGGATCCCAGAGCAGCAGGACAGTTGGTTGTGAGCATTGAACAGTTGGGGCTATAATATTCTGCATAGTCATCTGCTGGAGAAGATGGCTGAAAAGGCTTCAGTAAGATCACCTCAATCAATGGGTCTGGATGCTTGGTTTTGTTTATTTTATTAAATATCTCTCTGTGCACTAAGGGACATTGCTAATTTGGAGAACCTGTGGACATTTAGTAATATTACAAGTTTCTGTTACATATGTCCGCATTCAGTGTTCAGTGGGTGGAGAGTTTTTTGAAAATCTCACTGTCTACATGGTTCCTTTGTGCAGATTCTAAATTTAATCACTGAAGTTTAGCATTATAAATGTTGCTAAGTTTCTGTATGCACATTTTATATCCATTATATTTGCACCATATGTTCTGTGCCTATTCGAGGCTTTGTGTGGCAGTAGTTTGTGACCTAGTGGTATTTTCACACTTTTGTCTTTTGCTCTCTGCTAGTGACTGCTCTCCTCTCTTGAAGGCGTGGGGTGCCTGGCTGGTAAGGGGGGGGGGGTGCGCAGTCATGGGAAAGCAGGACGTTTTATAGTTGTTGTTTTTTTTGGATTTCCCTGCCGTGTTATGTGACGAGGTATTTGTTCAGGTGCATTCTGCTGTTTTATTATGCGAGAGTTGAGATGGGTTACAGTAACTATTTTCTGTATGCTGATGGTTTAAATTTGGGGAGAGACTTGGCTATAACAGAGCTCTGTAAGAGTCTTTTGTGTTCTTATACTTAAATGGCAATGGAATGGGGCCAAGTTGGCCGGTTGACAAATTTGTTGATAAGTAGAAATTACCAAAAGCGTGCCGATCCTCTAGAAACATAGAAACGTAGAATTTGACGGCAGATAAGGACCGCTTGGCCCACCTAGTCTACCCGTTTTCCTACCTAACAGATAAGCTGCAGATCCTAGTTAACCAACAGCTTACTTCCTCCTACCCCCCACTAGGACTGCTTTGTCTGTCCCATGCATTCTTGAATTCCCCCACTGTTCTTGACTCCATGACCTCCTCAGGAAGGCTGTTCCTTGCATCCACAACCCTCTCTGTGAAAAAATACTTCCTCACATTACCTCTGAGCCATCCCCTCTCTATCTTCAAATTGTGTCCCCTTGTTCTTGCACATTTCTTTTCTGAAAGATGCTACCTCTTGGACTTTGTTGATTCCCTTGAGAGTACTTGAAAGTTTCTATCATGTGCCCCTCTCCCTTCTTTCCTCAAGGGTATACATATTAAGCTCCTTTAGTCTTTCTTCAGATGTCTTCTGGTGCAGACCCTGCACCATTTTGGTTCCCTCCACTCTGTCTGTGTCTTTGCGGAGATGGGGTCTCCAGAACTGCACACAGTACTCCAGATGGGGTCTCACCAACTGTCTGTACAGAGGGATAACAACTTCCTGTTTTCTACTATTGATGCCTCTTCCTATGCATCCCAGTATCCCCCAGCCTGCCTTACTGCCTTCTCACATTGCTTACCCACCTTTAGATCATCTGATATAATTACATCCAGGTCTCTCTCCAATTTTACTGTTGTCAGTATCTCACCCCCCATTGTGTATGCTTCCCCTTGGTTTTTGTTTCCCATGTGCATTACCTTGCACTTCTTTGCATTGAATCTGAACTGCCATACATTTGACCATTCCTCCAGCCTTGCCAAGTCCCTTCTCATTCTTTCCACTCCATCTTGTGTATCAACCCTGTTGCAGATCTTTGTGTCTGCAAAGAGACATACTTTTCCTTCCAGTTCCTCTGCAATGTCACTTTTATAAAGACATTAAAAAGGACCAGTCCCAGTACTGAACCCTGCGGTACCCCGCTAGTAACCCTCCTTTCTTCACTGTGTACTCCATTTACTACTACCCTTTGCATCCTGCCTACCACAGAAGTCAAAATCCGAGGAGTCTTTATCTGGGGGCTGGTCACATTGAAGGGCATAAAGCCCATCGGGAGAGTCCAGCTGCGTCAATCCAGGATGAGGCATGGAACCGTGAGACTCTGGGGGGGGGGCACAATACCGCTGGCAGAGATCCCTAGGGGCAGGAATTCTGGCGAAGGGTCTCTGCCAGGAACGCAATGACGCCTTCCTAAAGGGAGCAGCTCGGGGGGGCACCACAAGGGTGTCCTCACTGAAGCCGGGCAAAAAGGCGTGTGCCGAGTGCTCTGGATTGCTCTGAGTGGCAGGAGAGAGATGTAGGTCCTCCAACATCCTCATGAGGAATCGCTGATACTCTGCAAGATCAGCGGCTAGGGAGATGTGGACAGAAGGATCCCCCTCCCCCAGAAGGGGGGGATGAAGAGTTAGAGGACTTCAACTGTTCAGAGGGTGGTTGCTCAGGGGGAGGTTGAAAAACCTGTCTGTCCATTCCCCTGACGTAAGCGGGAAAGCGAGCAGCCATGGCTGTAAACTGCTCCCAGGAGAGAGGCCCACTAGGACCAAGGATGCCAGGGAGCGCAGGAGAGTGTGGCAGAGGGATGGGGACAGAGAAGAGAAGTCGACTGACCTCCACCTGGGCTAGGGAGCAGACCAGGAGCACCAGAAGATGAAGGTGCTCCGGAAGACTCCACAGCCGACAGCTGAATAACCATTTCGGAACTGCTTTGGCTGGCTGTGCCGGAAGAATCCCCTGTGAGGTGACCAGGGCTGTATAGGTCCAGAAGGACCGGTCCCTCCCTCAAAAGGCAGGGCTCTCTCAAAGCCCGAAGGGGAAGAAGCGGAGATCCGCTGGCCGGCTTCTTTCAGAGCTTCCAGAATGGGAGGCCCCAAAAAGGCCTCCTGAGACCCAGTGCCCCTCACCCCTGGAACTGAAAGCGCCCTCCTCCTCGAGATCGTCAGCCTAGGTAACTGACAGCCCTGGTCAGCACCCGAAGGAGCTATCCAAGGCACAGTACCCTCCCCTCTCATAGGTGCTCTGATCGGCCCCAAAGTTGGGCAATCCAGGCACACCCCATGAAGGGGTAACACCACTGAGGGATCAGCGAATCCTCCAAGGATGAGCTGCAGTGCAATGGTGGCATGCATCACTGCCCACTGGTCAGCGCCCCTGACCCCAGCCTCGGCAGTCGCTGGCCGCTTTTCAGAGGGGAGCGGATTCCGGTCTGTCGAAGACACCACCAGGCTATCCACACTAGCAGCGAGTTCCAAGGAGCCAGACTGCTTGTCTGACTCAGTCAGATTCCTCCTCCAAAGAGGTGGAGGCCGAGGCCATGTGCCAAACCATAGATGGGTGCCTTTCGCCATCCCTACAAAACAAGGTGCCAGAAATGGAGACCGCACCCAAGTCAGTGCCAGTGCCCTCCGCAGCACCGCGAACAGCGGCCGAACAACAAGACACTGCTCCAGCCCGAACAGCAGCCTCGGAGTCAGAACCTGCCATGGCGCAGTCGCACCCCAAGTGGCACAGAGGGCAAAGACGGCACTGACGATGGCTCTGATGGTGCTTTCGGCGCCGTGGATGGCACTGAAGTCAGAAACCCCCATGGCGCCGACCCGCTGTATGGCGACGCAAGCAGAAACTGCGTCGATGATGGCGAGAAGAAAGGGACGGCGCCGTCGTGACTCCCATGGTGCCGCTAGCAGTATCGTGCGAACAGCACAGACAGCAGCCTTGGCACCGAGCGCAGATCGGGCGCCTGCGACCGCTTCAGGACCCACGGCGCCGTTTAACAGTGCCGAGGCCCAAACGGAGTCGGCTAATGGCGCTAAGGTCTGTGCCGCACCAGGCCTTGCAAACCACGGGTCTGTCACCCCTGAAGGGGTGATTGCCATGGCAGCGCTTCCGCCGCCCAAGGGAACGGACTGGTCCCCTGCACGGGAGGAGCCTCGCCACGGCTAGGCTGCTAGGCCGAGGCTCCCTCCTCCTCGGTCCATATAGAATGATGCAGTGGTAGCTCTACCATTTGTGTCGCAGATGATCCAGGATTAAGAACAAGCCTGGGTCTTTGGAGGACCAGCCAGTGAGAGGAGGAGGAGGATTGAGCAGCCCACAGGACATTCCTCCTCTTGCAAGGGGGGTGGATCAGTGCCACCATGCGACTGCCACCTCAGTGACCATGGGTGGTGGTGCAGGGAGTGTAGTTCCTGGGATTGCTGATTGGTTGGATGGACATTCATGCCTTGCGTGCTCATGTCCATCGGCCAAAGCACCCCAGACAAAAAACGGAAGAAAAACAGCCGTGTCTTATGATGGTTTTGGGTGGCCCACAGACCCTGCAGCCCACTGACCTAGACTAACACCGGAAGCACTACAGATGGATTTGTGATGGGAATGGCCCAGCCTGGAGAACTCCCATGGGGAGGGGATAGTATGGGACCAAACACTCCTGGACAAGGGGTAAGTCCTGGGGGATGCCGGGGGTGACTGGGTTAGGGATGTCTGGATATTGTGGCAGTCACAGAAACATGGCACATAGAGAACAATGACTGGGATATCAACATACCAGGGTATACAATCTACAGGAGGGACAGGGAGGGTAAAAGAGGAGGAGGAGGAGTAGCTCTCTACATAAGGGAAGGAATAAAAGCAACAGGACTAAAGGGTAAACAGGGAGGGGAGGAGGCACTGTGGGTCACTCTGGAGACAGAAAATGGCACCACAGTCTGAACAGGGGTTGTTTACAGACCTCCGTCTCGGCGAGGCAGTGGACAAGGAAATGATGGCAGGAATCCTTAGAATAGCAGAAAAATGAGAGAGTTTATTGCTGGGGGACCTGAATATGCCAGATGTTAACTGGAGCACCTTTAGTGCAGCCACATACAAGAGCAGAGTCATTCTCGATGCCCTGCAGGGGGCATGCCTCAGACAGCTAGTGTTAGAACCCACTTGGGAGGGAGCAATCTTAGACCTGGTACTCTCAAATGGGAATGGAGAGAGGATCTCGGATTTAGAAGTGAATAGCCATCTGGTTACAAGTGACCACCAAACAATGTGGTTCACAATAAACACAGCTGTAGAGTTAAGCCATACAAAGGCAAGAGTGTTGGATTTTAGGAGGACTGACTTTGGCAAAATGGGAGAGTGCCTCAGAAAAGCACTAGCAAACAGACAGGAAGGAGGGGTGGAGGAACAATAGGGGAAAAATCAAAACTGCCATCAAAGAGGCAACAAGCCATTGTGTAAAGCAAATCAACGAAGGAAAAAGCCACTCTGGTTCTCAAAGAGGTGCAGGGAAGGTTAAGGAGAAAAGGACAGCATTCATGCAATATAAGAAAACACAAAGGAGCAGGACAGAGAACTATATCAGCTAAAGCAGAAGGAGACAGGGAAGGCAGTCAGAATAGCAAAGGCCCAAACTGAGGAAAAGATAGGCAACTCTATTAAGAATGGGAGATAAACCTTTTATAAGTATACTAAGGAGTAAAGAAAGACCAAGGGAGGGATACTGAGGCTTAATAAAGGGGAGGGAATGTGGGCATAGGGTGACAGTTAAAAGGCAGGGTTACTGAACACATACTTATGCTTGGTATACACAAAAGAAGAAGAGGGAGGTACCTAACCCAAACAATAGAAACACTCTGGATGGGGGATTGATACCAGTCCATTCACAGAAAAAAGGGTTCTGAAAGAACTCCTAAAAACTGAAGGTGGAGAAAGCAATGGGGCCTGACGGGATTCACCCCTGTATTCTAAAAGAACTAAGGGTAGAACTAGTGACACCACTGACTACCCTCTTTAACAAATCATGAGAGGATGGGGTGGTACCTGAGGACTGGAGGAAGACTGATGTGATTCCACTTCACAAAAGTGGGAGCAGGACAAAGGCAGGAAATTACAGACCTGTTAGTTTGACCTCAGTGGTAGGGAAAATGATGGAATCACTTCTGAAGGAAAGAATTGTTGAGTACCTAGAGGCCAGCGAGGCACAGGACCCAAGGCAGCATGGATTCATAGCGGGAAGGTCATGTCAGGTGAATATAATAGATTTCTTTGACTGGGTGACCAAAGTAGTAGACCTGGGAGTGGCTGTTGACATGGCCTACCTAGACTTTAGCAAGGCATTTGACGCAGTCTCACACAAGATTAATATACAAGTTAGCCAGCCTTGGAGTGGGTCCCAGGGTGGTAGCCTGAGTAAAAAATTGGCTGGACAACAGGACACAGAGGGTACTAGTAAACTGAGTCCACTCCAAAGAAAGGGGGTTACTATGGGGTATCACAGGGTTCAGTACTGGGACCGGTCCTCTTTAATGTCTTTATAAGTGACATTGCGGAGGAACGCGAAGGAAAAGTATGTCTCTCTGCAGACGACACAAAGATCTGCAACATTGTGGGGTGGAAAGGATGAGAAGGGACTTGACAAGGTTGGAGGAATGGTCAAATGTATGGCAGCTTAGATTCAGATGCAAAGAAGTGCAAAGTAATGCACCTGGGAAACTATGGCCCCGTCCACACTGCACCGCTCAGACCCCGTAATGGATAGATACCGTTACAACCGGGGAGTGGTGCAGTGCGTCCACACTGCCGCGGTGTCCACACTTCGGGAGCCAGGTGACTGTTACCGTGGCACCCGATCCCAGATGCAGCTCACGCTGCGCTGAGGACCCGTGCCATCGCGTCCACTCGCCCAATGGCGTTACGGTGGTAACGGTTTAATAACGCGTCGTTGAAACCACCTCATGTGGTTTCAGCAACAGTTACTCAAAAGCATATTCTGTAGCGTTAACGGGTGTAGCGCCAAACGTTGCAGTAACGGTTTGGGCACTCTCGCGTTACAGGGCATAGTGTGAACAGGGCCAAAACCCAAGGGAAGAGTACACAATGGGCGGTGAGATACTAACAACAAAGATGGAAAAGGGACCTGGGGGTAGTTATATCTGATGACCTAAAGGTGAGAAGGCAGTAAGAGGCAATTAAAGATAGTGACAGCCCTGATAGCTCACCTGGAATACTATGGGATACCATAAAGACTATATAGTAAGAGGTAAAGCAATACAGATAGCATCCAGACGAAGGAAACAGAGGGAAGCTCATAAATTATATCTCCAAGAGCAGATAGAAATGCTTGAAAGGCAACTGCAACAAAAGGGAGATAGTGAAGGGAGGAAAAACTTTCAAAATTAAAGAAAGAAATGTTAAAAATAATAGATTATTAGATAGAACAGAAGATGTTGTACCTCAGACAGCGTTACTGTGAAGGTGGTCCTAGATCACTCAAACTGTTAGCTTACAGGTTGCGTCCAAATAGGGCCAAAGCTACAATTCCAAAAATCAGAGATCCACATACCAAAGAATAGCAAATACACTATTGAGGGAATAGTAGACGCTTTTCTGAAATATTATGAAAAAACTATATAGGGAGAAAGGAACACCTACCCATGAGAGGATAGAACAGTTTTTATCACCTCTGGGTTTACCTAAAATGACGGAACAATAACAGGAAATGATAGCAGGTCCTTTCCACTTGACTGAGATTCATACAGAGATAGGGTGTCTTTTAGCATTTAATTGCACTACTTTGTCTACTGTATGCTTTTGTGTCTGTAATCTGTAATTAATTCCGGGTCTCCCCTGAAAAAGGGACTTGGTTGTCTCAGTGGGCCTACCCGGTCAACAAATTTTGATAAATAAATAAATAAATAAATTAAGGCTGGGAAGTGTCCAGGTACGGATGGTCTCCTGAATGAATTCTTTAAAAAGTTCAAAGAAGATGTCTCCCTCTGCTGCTTAGAGCCTATGACCAGTTGTGGAATAAGGAAGGTAGTCCGGCCCCATCATGGGAACAAGCTGTCATTTCCGTAATCCCAAAGCCAGCCAGGGACCCCACGGGTTTGTTCGTCTTATAGACCAGTTTCTATCTTGAATATAGATTATAAAATTCTGACAGGTATACTGGTCAGGAGATTAGAGAAAATACTTCCCATATTAATAAACTTGGATCAGACCGAATTTGTTCCGGTAGACAGTGGATAATATTAGAAGATCGGTTAATATAATAGAACACTTACAAAGAACTGGTCAGTCTGCTTATATAATGAGTCTAGATGCAGAAAAAGCATTCAACCAAGTTTCTTGGACTTTTCCAGCTGGCCCCCTGGCTAGCTTTGGGTTCCCCTCATCATTTTTGGAGTTAATCACTAAATTATATATATCCCCTAAAGCCTATATTTGGGCTAATGGACATATATCCAGGCCTTTCAACCTGAATAGAGAAACCAGGCGGGGATGTCCCCTCTCTCCCATACAGTTCGCTATTTATATAGAATCCTTGGCCCAGAGTATTCGACAGAACCAAAAATACGAGGGGTTGAGATAGGTGATCAACTTCATAAAACAGCTTTATACGCTGATGCTGTTCTTCTTTACCTGACAGACCCGGACGCTTCCCTGCCAGAGGTATTCTCCCAGATACAAGAATTTTCAGCCTTATCAGGCTATACATTAAATTGGACTAAAACAGAGGTTATCCCGATAGGGATCCAGCCCCCAAAGAGGTAAGAGATAGATACGCTATGAAATGGATTAACACTACAATTAAGTATTTAGGAGTTAAATTAGGGAAAAGTGTCTCGACCCTATATCATGATAAGAATGGATATACAAAAATGGTCCCTGAACATCTTCCCCCTACATGCAAGAATACAAACAACAAAAATTAATATTCTCCCCAGACTATTATATTTATTTGAGTATCTCATGTACAGTCCCACAAAAGGACTTGGATGTCTGGCAGAAAATGCTCATGTCTTATATATGGGCAAGAGGTACACCGCGGGTAGCTAAAAGGATAATGATCCTCCCTAAAAATGAAGGAGGTAGAGCGTGTCCTAGCTTACACAAATATTGGCTGGTGACACAGATGAAAATGGCTCTCCTGTGGGTACATCCAACAAACAAGGCACACTGGAGTCAAATAGAGTTACAAAAATATAAGAAGGAACAAATACAGGCTGCATTATTTCAAACAAAGGGCACCTCACCAGGGCTTCCCACCCCACTTGCGGTAGTATCGACCACCCTGTCTGGTTGAAACAAGGGGATTAGAAGGGGAGTGACAGCAAAAACTAAATGGAAATATCCCTTGTGATGTCAGGATCGAGACTTTGGTCCGGCACAACAAAGTGTATGGTACCAAAGACAAGCCGATAGAGGCATAATGGCTCCATGGCAGTTCCTACAGGGAAATAACATGATCTCCTTTGAATTAGCGAAAACAAAGTATGGCTGGTCCGGTGCAGATTTATTGTATCATTATCAAATAAGGAACTATAGTAATAATAAGTTAAGGCAGGAAGCGGCTTTTGTCGACCTTAGACCTTTTCTAGGGGCTTTTGAACAAATTTGGAGCACTTCACATGGGAAGGGGGCTACTACTATTTTTTATATAAGAATATAATAATGGATAAGGGACATAATACACAGCGTATACAAAGTAAATGGCAACAGGAACTGGGGATGACCGTGAACACAAAGCAATGGGAGGGAATTTTTTTGAGTAGTTGGAGAACCACATCTTCTCCAGAATGGCAGGAATATGCTTGGAAAGTTAACATTCATTATTTCCTTACACCGAATCTACTGACTAGGATGGGCCTAGCAAGTGTTTTATCATGTTGGAGGGGATGCAAGAAAAGGAGGCACACTTAGCTCATGTGTTATGGTTCTGTCCATGATTATTCACTTATTGGAATCAAGTGAAACAGCATCTACAATCTCCTTTTTGATATCCAGAAAAAAAAAAACTGCCCAAAACACATCATGTTGGGGAACTTCCAAACACAGTCAAGGGAAAGGAAAGGGAATATCTTTGGTTAGTTTTGACCATAGCAGCTATCAAAGCAATAACCCAACTTTGGTCACAAATAGACACACCAGATATGGATAGTTGGCTTAAGGTAATAGATCGTATTCAGGCAGTGGAAAGAATGATCTTTTCAGTGAATCGTAGAGAGAAGAAGCATTTCAGAATAGATGAAATAAGTGGGCTTTATATAGAGATTTGGTAAGTCAGGCTATCTCTCCCCCCCCCACCCCTTATAAATATACAGTATGAGGGTACACTCTCTTCCCAATATTGACTGAGCTGAGAAAGGGAAGATAGGGTGTACAGTGAGTATTGGCAGAGTAATTTAATTTATATGCTCTTTATTTGGATAAACTGTAAGATTTGTATATGGATAAACAGTTGTTGATTTGTGACAATTATACTTATATTAATTAAAAAAAGTATAATTTAAAACGTATTACTTATAAATAGTAAACATATGGTATTATGTTTCAAAATATGGATATTTGTCAGATGTGTAACATTGCAAATTAAAAAAACAAAAAGTGAGAAGGCAGTAAGGAGGGCTGGGTGGGGTACTGGGATGTATAGGGAGAGGCATCACCAATTAAAAACAGGACTTTGTTATCCCTCCTGTACAAACAGTTGGTGAGACCCCATCTGGAGTACTGTGTGCAGTTCTGGAGACCCCATCTCTACAAGGGCATAGGATGGAGGCTGTCCAGAGGAGGGCAACCAAAATGGTGCAGGGTCTGCACCAGAAGACATACGAAGAGAGACTAAAGGAGCTTAATATGTATACTCTCGAGGAAAGGGGGGATATGATAGAAACTTTGAAGTACCTCAAGAGAATCAACAAAGTCCAAGAGGGTAGCATCTTTCAGAAAAAGACGTGCAAGAACAAGAAGGCCCAGTTTGAATATTGGGGGACGGGGGCTCGAAGGTAATGTGAGGCCTTTCTGAGGAGGTCATGGAGTCAAAAAAAACAGTGGGGGAATTCAAGAATGCGCGGGACAGATGTAAGGCAATTCTATGGGAGTGGGGTAGGAGGAAGTAGGCTGTTGGTTAACTAAGATCTGCAGCTTATCCATTAGGTAGGGAAATGGGAAGACCAGGTGGGCCAAGCGGCTCTTATCTGTTGTCAAATTCTGTGTTTATAGGGCTGGTTGGCAGTGGGTTCCGCCACCACTGCAACCTCTGTGGCTGGACCTGGGAGCTTGCGCTTGCCACTGGGCGAACTATGGCTGTATGAGGTCTATAGAGGCACTGCCTCTGCCAGGGAAGCTGGGGAGCTGGAGAAAAACCCAGTAGCCATCTGATGACCGGGTTCAGCCTAATCATGGTATAACCTTGTGAACAGGGTAATTCCTGAGACGAGCTACTGGCTGGGGAGAAAAACCTACATAGTAAAACAATTCCTTGACTACTGTCCTAGTTAGTGAGGAGTACATAATTAGTATTAAAAGAGCTATAATGTTATTTGCATGTAATTTAAGGCATAAGTGGACTGCGTAGGCTAATCTACCATCTAAGGTGGCCAGGTTTGAAATTGTCACTAAGTTTTTCTTGGAATCAAACAGCAGCAAGGCCAGGATCAAAAGGTAGGCATTTTTTTTTTTTTTAATTTTATTATTTTTGTAGTATCTGTATATAGCTTAACTGAGATTCTGCATATCGTTTGCAGCGAGGTCCCGGTTTCTACCTATTGCTACAGCTGTGTGGAGTGATTTAATTTGTTCTAGAGAGGTTTCAACCTGCGATACTCTAGGTCCAAAGTTGGTGCTCTAATTACTATATCGCATTACCTCTGTAGTTCTTCGACTGTGCATATTCATAACATCTGTTACAGTAGTGTTATTCTTGTATGTATTTAAAATAAATAAATAAATAAAAGTGAAAAAGCCTGGTTTTAGAGGCTGTCTCTCTCCCGGATACTCCGTATGCATTGCCCCAGAGTGGAGCAGGCGGGGATTAGCCATTGCTTTAGATCAGGTTTGGCTTCACTGTACCCTGTGAGAACACCGGGTCCTTTGAATGTGGCTGTTCGCTGGGGAGTGGGGGCATGAATTGCAGAGATTCTCCTGATTTACTAGCCCCAGGCGGCGGAGAATTCCTGCCGGAGGTAGCAGACTTCCACGATCCACCAGGGCGGCCACATGTTGGATCTTGGCTTCTTGCTGGGGCTTGAGATTAATAATCTCAAAACTGGTCTAGTCATTTGGTCCGATCATTGCGCAGTGGAGTTCTTGTTCGGGCGCCCTCCCCCTGCAAAGATGGTTAACTACCGCCCTTTGAGGGGTTTGACTCTGGAGGGATTTCTGGCGGTAGTTGATCTAGTGTGGGCAGTGCATGTGTAGGGGATATGTGCGAGGGAGTTGCTGCCTATAATAAGGCATTCAAACAACATGAAGTCTTGCTGTATTCTGACACATACAGTTAGCCCCAGCACTTGAACTGCCCCGGAGAGGAAAGAGTTAATTTCTATGCCAGGCATAAAATGTTGAGCTCGAGCTCGGTTTGCAAACCTCTGTCTTTGGTGCCTGAGAGTGTAACCGTCAGATTCTTTACTCCACTAAATTGTGAAGTCGCTCCGGAGATTGCTCCTTTGCTTCTGTTCGGTAAAGTTTCAAAACGCGTCATTTTTTCAACCGATTTGTTTGTTTTTCGGTTTCGAGCCTCTGTCTATGGTACAGCAAATAGTGTAGATAGGTAGTGAAGTGTGATTGTGTTTTCTTCTGTGGAAATTGTAAATTTCGGTTCCTTCTCGGCCGGTCTGGTTGGGAACCGACATTCTGTGTTTAAATTTATTTTCTGGGAATTTAGTAGTGGTGTGCCGGTTCCTATCGGTTTAAAAAAAAAAAAAAAAAAAATTTTCGGTTTCTTTACAAACCCGTGACACGGTTGGTAACCGATAGGGGTGTATTACCTGGCTAAAAGCTGTAAAAGATCATTTTTTCTAGTCTGGCCATGTCTGAGAAACCCAAGAAAAAAAACTACCCCACTGGTTTTCAACCCTCTACAGAGTGTGGGGAGGCCTTTGCTAAAGCTGACCCCCACCTCGTCTGTGTTTATTGTCTGGGGTTTGACCACGTCAAAACAGACTGCCAAATCTTCAGACATTTTCCTAAGGCCACTCTGGAGAAAAGATTGGGTAGGCTAAAGGAAAAGGAGGCCGAGAAGTCCGCTGACCTGGATGGCCAGCCTGGTTCGTTTCCAACCGAACCTGAGGAGGTCCCCACTGACCTGGGTGGGACGTCCTCGGGCAAAAGGAGAGCCGATCCTGAGGGGTCGGTTCAGTCAAAAAAAAAACGAAAAGTCAGCCAGTTCGGATCCAGCATCCCTTACTCCAATCGCTGAAGAAATAGCCAAAGCGATCAGTGTTGTGCAGTCTCTTCGTCCGGTTCCATCCGAACCGGCGCCGTCTGTTAGGCGCTTGGTTCGGTCGGATCCAGCTCCATCGGATTATGATCTGGATGCTTATTACGAATGGGAGGGGAAGGGGGGTTTACATGATGTTGTTTGATTTGAAGATGAAGAATGATGACAGTGATTCTAAAGGTCTGGATGTGCCCATTGAACCGGACATCTCCCCGGACAGACCCTTCAGTGTCTCCCCTCCAAGGCTTTGAGTCCCCATCTCACTTTTTGTTTTACGAAAAGGTGGCTGAAACCCTCCAGCTCCCTGTGGTTGAAGCTGTTCAGGAGAAAGAGCCTGATTTTTGTGGAGATGATGGACATCCCAGAGTCCAAGAGGTTCTCTATTCCCCTCCATAAATCCCTGGGGATATGGACACACAAGATTTTACAGACACCAAATTCTTTACCTCCTGTGGATAAGAGAAAGGACAGGAGGTATATGCTATCAGGCTCAGGTACGTTTTTGTTCAATCATTGCAGCCATGTTGGGGTAGTGCAGGCTGCAGCCTGTGACAGGGCTAATGTACATTTGGCTTCACCCCCCCTTCCGCTCCCCCCAGATAAAGACTCCAGGAAGGTGGATGCCATGGCCAAGAAACAGTATTTGGCAACCTCCTTGGGACTCAGGCAGGCTAATTATATGGCCTACACAGCCAGATACCAGAAGTCCAGGTGGGATACGGTTCTGGAACTGGCTAAACAGGCTTCCCCTCAGTTAGCCAAAGAGCAGGAGCAGGTGGCTGCTGATGGGATTGAGGTATCCAAAGTGCAGTTCCATGTTGCTGTAGACTAAGGATGTGGCATCGAGAGTCATGGCTACATCTGTGTCTCTCAGGAGATTTGCTAGGCTTAGATGCACTAGCCTTTCTCGGGACATCCAGACTAAGGCCATGGATGTTCCTGTGGTGGGTAACTCTCTGGGGAGCAGACAGAGGCTTACATGAAGAAAATGGATGAGTACAGGACCACCTACAGGATTTCACAGGCCTAAGAACGGCAAGCCAGGCCTCAAAAGCAGCAGTCTAGGGGCAGGGGCAGGCCCTTTCACAGGCTTTTCTACCAAGCCCAGGCCTCCTTTCCCTTCCCACGGGGGGGGGGGGTTCTTTTGAGGGAGAGGCAGGAGGGGGATGAGCAGGGCTGCATCCTCTTCCCAGTCCAAGGCTCCTGCCAAGCAGACACCCTGATGTGTCCGCCTGGGTCGACTCTCCTACTTATGGGCCTGGAAGTCTTTTACCTCAGACAAGTGGGTCCTGGAGGTAGTAAGCCAGGGGCTGGCCCTCAGTTTCAAGAAGTTTCCAAAAATGAGGGTTGGGTCTTTTCCACCTGCAAACATCTCCGAAACCATTGTTCTAGAAGCAGAGGTTTCCTCTCTGCTGGCTCTCAGAGCCGTGGAGAGAGTTCTTACTCTACACAGGGGAAAGGGTCTGTACTCCAGATATTTCCTTACCCAGAAAAGACAGGGGAGTGGCGACCCATCCTTGACTTAAGGTATTTGAGCAAACACATCTTAAAACCAAAGTGCAAAATGGTGACTCTGGGAGTAATTCTTCCCTCTTTGAGGCTAGGAGATTGGTTGGCATCCCTGGACCTCAAGGATGCCCATTTCCACTTTCCTATCAGGTGCTCCCACATAAAGTAGCTCAAGTTCGAGCTGCCTTCAGGCCATTATCAGTTCAGAGCCATTCCTTTCGGCCTAACGTTGACTCCAAGAGTGTTTACAAGGTGCCTTGTAGTAGTAGTGGCCTTCCTCAGAAGGCAGGGGATCTCCCTATCCCCATACCTGAATGACTGGCTCATTGTAGGACAGTCTCCCGACCAGGTCAGCTCAGCTTTTCAAGTCACTCAAGATTTGCTCAGTTCTTTGGGATTCCTTCTCAATCTACCAAAGTCAGTTCTCGAACCAGTACAACTCCTCACTTTCATAGAGATAGAGTTAGATACTGTTCAAGCAAAGGCCTTTCTCCTACTAGCAAGGGTAAAGGCCCTTACAGATCTTGCTTCCTCATTTCATCCTCTGGTTTCTTGCCCAGCAAGACATTTTCTTCAGCTCCTAGGCTACATGGCAGCTTCCACTGCAGTGGTACAAGGAGCCAGGTTCCAAATGAGGGACATTCAGTTTCACCTAAGGTCTTTTTGGTCTCAGAAAAAAGATTCTCTCACCAAATTCGTTCCAGTGACTCGGACTCTGGTCCAAGTTCTCCAGTGGTAGCTGGATCAGGACAGTCTCAGACAAGGTGTCCCATTCCTCAGTCAGTCTCACTCAGTGGTGCTAACTACAGATGCTTCTCTTCTAGGGTGGGGAGCCCACACAGCACAAGGGTTTGGTCTCCACAAGAGTCTCTCCTTCATATAAGTCTTCTGGAACTCAGGGCAGTATTCCTAGCTGTTCAAGCTTACTCAGACTCGGTAAGGGACAAGGTGGTTCAGGTCAGGACAGACAACAACCACCATGTGGTACGTCGGCAAGCATGGGGGCACTCAGTCTACGGCCTTGTGCATGGAGGCCATGAAAGTATGGTCTCTGGCCTACTCCCTTCAAACTTCCTTAACAGCAGTCCACCTCCCAGGGGAGGACAATGTGCTAGCAGATGCTCTGAACAGAATCTCACAGGGCCATCACGAATGGACCTTGTATCCTCTCATACTGAAAGTAATCTTCACCAGGTGGGGCACTCCAGAGATAGATTTCTTGCAGCCCCAGACAATCACCAACTTCCCCTCTTCTGCTGCAGACCCCCAGTCCTAGGGACTGTCCCCCTGGATGCCCTGATGTTGAACTGGGAAGGCAAGTTCCTTTATGCCTTTCCTCCCTTTCCCCTGTTGTTCAGGGTTCTAGTCAAGATCAGGTCACAACCCTGCACAGTGATTCTACTGGCTCCAGACTGGGCCATACAGCCTTGGTATCCTCTATTGTTGTCCGTAACAGTCTCACTCCCCCTGTCTCTTCCCAAAAGACACAATCTCCTAACCTCCTCTCAGGGGAGGATCTGGTATCTCAATCCCAAGGCCTGGTTCTTGAAGAGTTAGAATATGCAGGCCTGCATCTTTCTCAGGGAGTTCTGGACATCCTTAAGGTTTCTCGGAAACCCTTTGCCAGGAAAGCTTATAATTCCAAATGGAAAAGATTCAGCATTTGGTGTTCCCATAAGGATATCCTACCAGATGCTGCTGGCATTGCTACACTTTTGGATTACCTGGTTCATCTTAATAGCTTGGGCCTTAGACCAGCCACTTTAAAAGTTCATTTAGCAGCCATGTCTGCATTCCTCTCAGCAGGGAAGGGCTCCCCTGGTGTCTCAACTTGTCTTTGGTAAGTTCTTTAAAGGTCTGGTTCTTATCAACCCTTCTTTTAGGGAGCCTACTCTGGCTTGGGATCTCAATATCTGCATCGCTCCGCTTATGCAGCCACCCTTTGAACCTCTTGCTTTGGCTGAGCTTAAGTACCTGACCTGGAAAGCTGTGTTTCTGGTAGCTATCACTTCTGCCAGGTGAATCAGTGAATTATAGGCCCTGTCAGCTGAACTTGATTTTATCTCATTCCATAGAGATAAGGTGGTCCTCTAAACCAATAGGAGGTTCTTACCCAAAGTGGTCTCAGATTTTCATCTGAACCAGTCCATGTCTCTCTTTGTGTTTTTCACTGATCATTCTTCTTCAGGAGAAAGATGATTACATAGTTCGGATGTTAAAAGGGCACTTGGTTACTACATCGAGCATACTAAGGCACACAGGAATGACTGTCTTCAATTGTTTCTCACTTATGGTGAAGCAGGAAAAGGTAGGCCTGCTACTAATAGAAATATTGCCAGGAGGATTGTCTCTTGTATACAGTTCTGCTATGCCAAGCTAGGTAAAACACCTCCCTCAGGCCTGCGGGATCACTCGACTAGGGGTACAGCTGGTTCTTTGGCTGCTGCCGGAGATGCACCTTTGTTAGAGATCTGCAAAGCAGCCACCTGGAAAACAGTCCATACTTTCACCAAGCATTACTCTCTGGATATCCAGGCTAGGAGTGATGCTAGGTTTGGTAAAGCAGTACTGCAGAGTCTATTCCCAGAATAGGTTCGGTAGCCTCCTCCATGGAGGTACTGCTTGGAAGTCTGCATATGTCAGAATACAGCAAGACTTCAGATTGTTTAAAGAAAAAAATTACTCACCTTAGTAATTGAGTTTCTTCTAATGGAGTCTTGCTGTATTCTGACCCCCCTCCCTCTCAAAATCTAGTTTTGGGATGTGGGCTGGCAGGTACAGTGTTGCACCTTAGGGGTGTACTTTGCACCCCTCCTCTTCAGGGTGGGGTTGTGGTGGTGGTGGTGGTGGTGGTTATGTTTTTTAACTTAGATTTATATATTTTGTTCACTACTTGTTTTTTCTCTTGGACTCTCAGCTTGAGTCTTTTGGACCAGAGTTGTTGCCTGTTGGCTTTTATGTTTTACAATTTTCACACTGGAAGTGTAGTTGGTTAATTTGCTCGTAAGAATCTGACAGTTACACTCTGAGGCACCACAGACAGAGGTTTGAAAACCGAGCTTGAGCTCAACATTCTATGCTTGGCATAGAAATTAACTCTTTCCTCTCCAGGTCAATTCAAATGCTGGGGCTAACTGCATATGTCAGAATACAGCAAGATTCCATTAGAAGAAACACAATTACTAAGGTGAGTAATTGTTTCATGTCTGACGTGCTCGACTCTCTCTCACCGGTCCGTGTGTACGTCCCAAATCCTCTCACTTGAAGTCCCTGTGGTTTGATGGGGAGCTCAAGGCGATAAACATTATGGGTTGGAGGTTAGAGCACTGCTGGCAGAGGACCGGACTGGAGGCAGACTGTCTGTCTCCTGGTACTCGCCGAAGTGGGTACGCTCGGTCAGTCGACCATAAGATGGCAGAGGAGATTGCTGCCGGGAAGAATTGACCAACTGTGCTCTTTCAGACTGTGGACAGGCTTTTACATCCTGCCTGTCTGCAGTGGAAAAAGCCTTTTCTGATGCTTTATGCGAAGAGTTTGCTCAGTTCTTCTCGGACAGAGTGTCTGCCATCTGGCAGGGAATTCTGCCAGTGAGCCAAAATGAGTCCGACAGTGATCACCTTGGGCATCTGGAGAGCACTCCATCTAGTTGGCGTGAGTTTTAAATCGGTGGAGGTGGCTGAAGTCTTTGAGGTTGTTTCCAAGTTGAGGGACACACATTGCTAACTAGACCCAGAGCCAACACGTTTCTTGATGGGATGTCAGTTCCGTAGGCCCATTTTTTTTGCCTTGATCAGTGTGCTTTGTCGGGGGGGGGGGAGTTCCCAGATGCCTTGAAGGAGGCATTGGTGAGACCCTTTTTGAAGAAACCATCATTAGACCCTAACGTCAATGCGAATTACTGCCCTATCTCCAACCTTCCATTTCTAGGTAAGGTTGTTGAGAAGATAGTGGCGCTGCAGTTTGAGGAGCACTTCATGGCCTATGATCTATATGAGCCGCTCCAGTCTGGGTTTCATGCAAGGTATCTTTCCTTTGCCCCCAGGGACGTTCAACGCAGTGGATGTGTTAAATAGTTGCCATGCCGAGATTGACTGGATGGCCTCCAGCTGGTTGCGACTGAACTCCGATGAGATGGAGGTACTGGTGGTGGGGTCGAACAGAAGGCATGATAGGATGGCACCTGGTGCAGCAACAGGACTTTTCCTGGGATCCATGCCTTTGAAGGCCACCTTTAGGGTGCACGATCTTGGTGTTATCCTGGACAGTGGATTGACATTTGAATCTTGGGTGTTGTCTGTACCAGTTTTTATTATCTGAGGAATATTGCCAGAATCAAGCCCCTAGTTCCACTCCTGGACCTCCTCATCTTAGTGCATGCCTTTGTGACATCAAGGCTTGATTATTGTAATGCGCTCTGCCTCGGGATCTCTGGAGGTACCCTCCACCGGCTACAGCTGGTGCAGAATGCAGCTGCCAGGTTGTTGACTGGGCAGAATAAGTACTGACATCACCCCAGTGCTGCGTGAACTGCATTGGCTGCTGGTCAGGTGGAGGGTCCTCTTCAAAGTGGGCTTGCTCACCTTTAAGGCCCTACACAGCCTGGGCCCTGGCTACCTGTTGGATCTTCTAACACCTGCTTCCTCAGTCCACTCCCTCCATTCCTCCTCTAGGGGCCTCTTTGCGATTTCCAGGCCAAGGTTAAAAACTGCCGGCGACAGAGCTTTTAGTGTCGCGGGCCCTGTCCTGTGGAATACGTTACCTCCAGCTGTAATGGAGGCCCCTTCAGTTGAGGTTTTCAAAGCATGCCTTAAGGCCTTCTTGTTTAATCAGGCTTTTCCTGGACATTGTCTTTTAAATACTGTTTTTTTTTAGTATTGGCTATATTTAGAAACAGCTATTTCATTGTGGCCTGTTTTGTTTATTTTTAGCTGTGCCATTTATTGCTGTTTGTTTTTATCTGTTTTTGCATGTACAGCGCCCAGAGCCACAGGGATTGGTGCCTTAAAATAAAATTTGTCTTGCCTTGCCAAATCAGTCAAATGATTTTGGGGGGAGGGAGGTTACTCCCCCTTATTTTTTTCTCCCCTGCCCCCACCTGGCCCGTACCTCCTTTGTTCACCACTTGTCTCATTGTCTACTGCTTGAGGAGCCCCCAGGTGCTCACATCCCATTTCCCATCCTAGATTCCTGCACCCGGCAGCCACCCTGTAGTTCTGTCTGTGGCTTTCCCTCCTTGGTGGGTCACTCTTGGAGGCAAATTCTGAAGCCTTGGAAGATTGTTCTTACCCCATCTCATGCAAGAATGATGGCAAAGTACTGAGTGGGTGGGGCATGGACTTCGGGCCCCCCGGTAGGTCATCCTTCAGAACCAAACAACTGTATTGGTTCCTTATTCCCCCAACCAATCTGTTGAAGGTAGTTAAAAGGTTGGCTGGGCAGACCCATGTACCTTCTGTAGCCATCTGTTTCTAACTTCCGGTCTTGACATCTGCTGCCTCCATGTCCAGTGTCAGATGGCCAGGAGTGTGTCCGCATTAGAGATACCAAATGTTGCCCAGTGTTCTGCCTGATCCCCAACCCCACCTCTGGCCCAAATGTTGATTTTGTAAAAGAAACCAGGTTTAAAAGAAAACATTTTTTTTTTTTTTAAAACTTCTCTCTCTTCTGTTACAACAGAACCACCTCCTTGGCCCTTGGCAACTTCTGAACTCCTTCACTGCATGGCATGCCTACCAAACTTACCCACAAATTACCTTTCATGGTGGGGTCTCTGGGGCCCAAGAGTACTGCTAGTGTAACTCTCTGGGCCCAGGCATTTCCTGTTTTCCCCCTCCTCTGGGACACAGACGAGGAGTCACAGCTATGTGTGCGTAAGCCTGCTACCTTGTGGAAGCAGCTAGCATCCCCTACCCAGCCACACCTGCTGACAGTGTCACCTGTGGTCACCCAGGTGGTATTCACATTGTGGAACTGAACAGCCACACTCCTTGGAAGAGCGTGTCCTGTGGGACGCTTCATCCTCCTCCTCCGGGCTGAGTTGATCCTCCTCCGGCTTGTTCAGGAAGTGCTGGCTTCATGAGCGGCAGCTCTGCCACTATACCGACGTCACGTGCCAGCCATAGCAATCTCATCTTAAAAGCCTGTATGCTAAACCCCACCCCCAGGCAGCTGTGTGGGACAGTAATGGAACTAAAGCAATAATATTACATACAGTGGTATGTATGGAATGCTCTCTCTCTCTGACATCCTCGCACCTGACGTCTAGTGCCATAGTAGGGCACTGTTTGTTGACACAAAAATAAGAAAATGCATCAACACAGGATTAAAATAGTAACCACTTAATTTGTTCAGCAAGGCATAATTTTTAGCTAGTGTCCAGAGAATGCAACCTTTTTTATTGCAGTTGGTATTAAACTACTGTAATATGTACATTATGGAATGCCACTAATTGAAAGCAAATACTGTTCTGAAGGACGAGAGCCCAATTTTCACCCTGTGTTTCATTACAGAAGAACAGGGTTTACCTCCCACCCCGCAACGAAGTGCTGATTTCAGACCCTGCCTCTACCTTGGTTTATGACAGCAACAGTATTGCAGTTGTTCTTAATGGGGCTGCTGGTTGAACCTGAAGATTTTACAAGGCCTGTTGCATTAAACCCAAGCTCGGTGGAAAAGGACACTGCTAACCCTAGATCAGTCAGCTTCGCACATCAGGGGTGGAAATTCATGATGTGATACTGGCTGCAGCAAGATCAATAGTTGATCAAAGAAGCTTAAGTATTCATGTATCCCGGTGAAGAAACAGCTACCACACCAAAGTTGAATGGGCAGTGTCCATTATTCGCAATACACTTGCGCTGGTAATTAGAGCAGCAAACATTCAGGCACTCCTCCATTAACAATGTTTCATGCCAGTGGGCGGTTGCTTTCTAAAGGTATGTGCCTTGAGTAAAAAAAGTGGTTGTATGCAGTTTTTCCACCAGGCTGGCTCCACAGACATTAATACTGTCAATTATACCCCTTATTTATTTATTTTTTTTTGACAACTGTTTGTTTTGCCAAATCATGTACAGCTAGTAAAATACAATTGTAGAACATAACAGAAACTAACTATACAATGAGGGTGCCACTAAATCGATAGAGAGTATACTGTGTAAAAATCATGTTTTTTTTTTGGGGGGGTACAGTTTAATATAGTCTAAGTAAGATATAGTCCAAAAGAAAGCAGCTGTAACTGGAATCCATGAACTGCATGGCAATGAATCCAGTACGAAGTAAACGATGAAAGCTAGAGTATTTATCCTCATACCAGAGGAGGGTAATAAAGGAGCCATTCCTTACCAAAGAAATACATAATGTGTGTGAAAGCGAGAACAGTTTTAAGCAACCCACCTACAAATGAATAATATCCCCAATAATTTCACTTGGGGGCAGAGTAGGAAATAGAAATAAAAATGAATAATGATTACCTGCACCACAACTGAACATTGAACATCTGTCATAGATTTAACTATGGACAATAATAATAATAACAATAACAACAACAACAAACTCAACCAGACTGGAGGAATAACCTCACAAAGTCCAGTAAGTGAAAACCAACTGAAACGGAGTACGTGGTACCTGCGGGGGTTCCATTCACCCTATAAGAAAGCAGGAGTTACACACATGAAGATAGAAACAGTCACAGGTTCAAGTATCTTCATCTAAGCTCAGGGTTCCTGACGCTGGAAGGGCCAGACGACTTGCTGCATGTTTTTATGCCATATCGAGGCATCCAAGGGGTTGTTAAACAGGAAAACCTTGCCTTTATAAACAATCCATAAAGTGTGAGAACACCATCCATGCGAGGTGTCACCTGCCCAGCATACTTGAGACGCTTCAAATCTTTTCTTCTTTACTTGATGGCATAGTTGAAACCAGGGAAAATCTGAACTGGAAGACCATCCTGAGTATCGATACCAAGTCTAAAACACTCTGCTTGATTGGATGGCCACTAACTGCCCTCAAAAGATTAAAGCTGTGGGTGTCCTCTGACTGTATGTGACCATTCCCCTACATTTTGTGTTTACTAGCATACTAAAATGCCAGCAGAATAGGCCTAACGGTCTTTCGTGTCTGCTTGTTTGGTCAGCCCCCACCCTGGGTGCTGACCTTGCTGTCCCCCTCGCCTTCTCTGGCTTCTCCCTTCCCAGTTCCGGATATTCTTGCTGCATTGGATTTTGCTTCCAGAACCCTTCCCCTATACCTGTTTGGAGAAATAGTTGTCCTAATCCCCCTCCCAAGATCTCCCTGGTTTGGGATATATCGAGGTTCGACGTTGTTAGCTTCACTTCCCCCATCAGTGGGCCAGGGTTAGAGGAGCTGCGAGAGGAGGGCATCAGGGAGGATTCCCGGGGGCTGCAGTGGGCCAGTGTTCAAGGGAGCTTCTGAGCTGGTGGACCAGTCGGGAGAGGCGCCAAATTTAAACTGTGCCTGGACTGCAGAAGTCTGGCCTGCCTCACTCAGAAAGGAGGGCTGTAATTATGCTTCACACCACCCATCCTGGCCCCGACCTCTATTAAATGGTCTGTGGGGACAGGTCCTTGGGGGAGAGTATGGTATGATTGACTGGGACTAAGCAGTAAGTAGCATGGATTTGTTGCAGGATTGTGGGGGTAGGGCATTAGATTAACAAATCTTGTTGCTGGGTACTTGTTACCTGTTGCAGGATAGAGAGGGAAGGGCATTGGTTTAACATATTGTGTGGCTGGGTATTGTGTGTGTGTGTGTGTGTGTGTGTGTGTGTGTGTGTGTGTGTGTGTGTGTGTGTGGTTCATATTGTCACACCCAAAATGGGGGTGGGGAAATCAGATCGGGCATTTTGGAAGGGTGAATGGGTGTAGGGATGTGGGGCAGCCATAATATTGAACTGGACATGGAGGTTCGGTGGATGCCCAGTATGTTTTAAACTGGAGGGTTTTAGGGAAGAGATCAGAGGGATCGGAAGGCAGCTGGAAGGAGGGAGGGGTGAGGGATGGGGAGATAAGGTGGGGGTATGGATCAAGTGTGAGTAGACGTGGTCCACGTCTGATTGGCATATATCAGGGGGCTAGTGGACAAGGCAGAATGAATTTATTTCAGAGGATGGGGGTATCAGATGGCTTCTCTGGAGGAGTGGGGGGACAACGTCATTTTTTGCCAACCTAGGGTGACTAGTGGACATGGAAAAAATTTATATCACAGGTTGGGTGGATCATATGGCTAGTCTGGGGGTGTAGGGGGAGGAGTAAACAACATACAGTAAGCATGCTGTAGGGAGGAGACTGCTCAGTGGGATAGGATGAGGGAGGGTGAGTTAGGAGTGAGCAAAATGGGGGAGAGCATCAATCTTACAAATCGTTTCACCATACTGTACCCGGGTGATGAAATGGAGGAAGATGGTGGGGGTGTGGGGAGCAAGTGGATGGGGAGGGTTTGGTCAGTAGGCGGGGGGACTTGAACCAAAGGAAAGGACGGAGGAGGGAGGACACAAGCCTGTGTTGGAGGGTAATGTGATAGATGGGGGCACTAGAGAGAGGATCGGATGGAAGGAGGTAAGATTGGAGATAGGCTGGTGACCAGGTTGGGGAATTTAATCAATGAGGAGGGGGCGGTTGGGAGTTCCCTAGTTAGGTCAGATTCCAGACGTGAATCGCCAGGTGAGGTGGAGATTAGGGTAGGGAGGAATATAGCAGATGGGCTGGGAAGTGCAGGTCCAAAGGAGGATGGGGAAGCAGTGGGAGGTTATTCGGGTGGGGATTTGGAGTTTTTTAGATCAAAAAGTGAGACGGGGATGGAGCTGGGTGGGCAAACTCTGGACACCTAGGAGATTGGGGAGGCGAGGAGTAAACTGGCAGTTCCAGGTAAATGGAGTATGGTAGGGCCGGCAAATGAGGATGGCCCCCTGGATGATGGGGAGGGGAGGAACAAGCAGGGGGTTGTTGACAGAAGGAGGAGCCTGGATAGTATTAAATAGGCTAATAAAGACCCTCAGGTTGGTGGGAGAGGTAGGAGAAAGCAAGGGTTTGATGTTAGAAGGAGGAGTCTGGAAGAACTAAAGAGGTCTAATAAAGTAGGGGTAAAGTGAAGGTGATATTGCTGGGGGATTTCATGATCGGGGTATTCAGTGGGAGGGGGAGAATAATAGCAGACCTGTCAAGGCTAAATGTATGCCAGGTCTATCCGTACACAAGGCCAAATTCCACCTATACTCATTGGCATTGGATTGTGGGGGATCCCCAGACTTCCTAGTACATTTGGGGACAAATGATTTGAAAGGGAATAGTGAGCTAGAAATACAGGCTAGATTCAGGGAGCTGGCAAGAGTTTGTCACTCTATAGGAAGTAACATTTCTTTCTCTGAGATTCTGCCAGTACCTAGGGCATCTGCTAAGACTAAGTTAAAACTTAGAGGTAAATAAGTGGCTCGGGGGCTGGTGCAGGGCAGAGGGGTATGGACTGGAGGGATACTTGGGAGGATAAGGGGCTATATGCCAAGGATAGGTTACACCTCAATATGGAGGGGAGAAAAATCTTGAAATTAAAACTTGCTGGTTTTATAGTCTAGAGGTGGGGTTTAAACTTCCAAGGAGGGGGGGGTCTAATATTAATAAAAAGACCCCAGGGGGGCTGTTTTGAGGGTCTGGGGCACATGAGGAGTGGGAGAGACTGTGTTAAGAATTCTAGGAAAACTGGGGAGAAAAGGTATTGCGCAGGGTTGAGGGGACTGGAGAGAGGGGAGAAGCTGGGGTGGAGGACAGTCCTGATCAACGCCAGGAGTATGAGCAATAAAATGTCTGAACTGCAAGCTGTATTGGCTGAGGGAACAGCGGATGTGGCAGCAATTACAGAGACATGGGCCACTCGGAGAAATGAGTGGGACCTAAACTTAGAGGGCTACAAGATATTCAGGAAAGATAGGAGAGTGGGAAGAGGGGGGAGGGGTTGCGCTGATGGTCAGAAATGACATAATGGTTAGTGGAGTAGAGGAGGCTGGAGGGGGTGTGGAGGCAATTTGGATAATGCTGCAAACGAGGGGAAGGAAGAAATTGAAGATAGGGGTGGTATACAGGCCCCCTGCAATAGAGGAGGCTCTGGAGGATAAGTTGGTGGAGAACATCAAGGCTCAGTGTGACCTTGGAAAGGGATGGGTGGTGGTTGTCATGGGTGATCTTAATATGCCGAGGGCAGACTGGGACACCATGGCATCCTTTGTAATCAGGGAACAGACTGATGGATGTCTTTAAGGATGCTTTCCTGGTCCAGCAGGTGGGGGAACCTACTAGAGAGGGGTGGATATTGGATGTTGTATTAGTGGACAGTGAACAAATTAGGGGACTGGAGGTGTGCAGGCCACTGGCGGGTGGAGGCCATACCACGGTTTGGTTTCTGCTGTATTTGGGGGAGAACGCACTCGTACAATAGTGATTGATTTCAGGAGCAGACTTTGTGGGCATGGGTAGGATTCTAAAGGAGAGGTTGGACATGGTTGGACGGGTATGGATGCTGGAAGATTGTGGGAGACCATTAAAGAAGGGGTACAGGAGGTTACTAGGTCCTGTACTAAAATAAGATGTAAGCATGGTAGAACCAGCAAGCCATGTTGGTGGACCAGGGAGGTGCAGGAGTCGGTGAGGGATAAAAACACTACCTCACGTTGTTTCAGGCGTTCTGGGGCAGGATAAGGAGCAGGGAGTATGAACTATTGGCCAGGAAGGTCACAAGTGGTGGCGCTAGAGCAGGGGATGGGGGAACCTGGCTAGGGATATCGGGTGGGGGAGGATTCTATAGATACATAAGAGGACACAGATCAACAGGATTAAGATTGTGAGGGGATGGGCTCAGGAAGCAGGGGAACAGGCAGAGGTGCTAAGCAGTACTTTGCCTCAATATTTGCAGTTGGTGACAAGGGATCCCTACAGCCTGATGGGAGGAATGAGGAGTCAGTAAAAGTGAGAGGTCAGTCTGTCTGAGACCATAGGATGACATGAGACTAGGGCACAGTCTAGACCAGACCAAGAAGGTGTAGGAAGGTTGCATGAGGGAGGAGTGGATTGGTGCGGGGGAGAAATCACAGTGGATAAGGTGAGGAGCCCTTGGAATCTGAAAACTGATAAGGTGCTGGGGTCGGATGGAATACATCTGAGGGTTATGAAGGAATTGGCGGATGTGCTGTCAACCCCACTGGCTGCACTTTTTAACATCTCTCTGCAGATGGGATGGGTGCCACAGGACTGGAGGGTGGCTTATGTGGTGCCTATACATAAGGGGTGTCTAGGGAGGAGATGGGGAACTATAGGCTGGTCAGTTGAACATCTGTAGTGGGCAAAGTAATGGAGGGCTTTATCAAGGAGAGGCTTGGGAGGCAGTTGGAAAGGTTAGGGCACCAGGATGATAAACAGTATGGCTTTGTCCTGGGGAGATCATGTCAGACCAACCTTGTTGAGTTTTATGATTGGGTGACGGGGGCCTTGGATAGACGTAGTCTGGTGGATGTCCTATACCTAGATTTTCAGCAAGGTGTTTGATTCAGTACCTCATAATGGACTGATAGCAAAAATGGGGGAGATGGGGGTGGGTGGACAGGAGCTAAACTCGGTTGAAAATTGGCTTTCGGGGCGTTTACATTCCTGGGGGAAGATATTATCCCACCCACCATTACCCTCTGTAATCAGTGGAGTCCCTCAAGTTTCAGTATTGGGGCCACTTTTGTTTAATGCCTATGTCTCGGATATAGGGAGGGGGGTTAGGAATAGGTTGAATCTCTTTGCGGATGATTCAAAATTGGGAGCACTGGTGGATAGTGAGGAAGCAAGGAAGACAGTCCAGGGGTATCCAGATACCCTGGAGGGGTGGTCAGGGAGGTGGGGACTGAAATTTAATGCCGGGAAATATAAGGTACTTCATTTGGGGGTCAATAACCCGGGCCATGTATACACCTGGGGGGACACTGCAAGCAACATTGGGAGAAAGGGATTTAGGGGTGGTGGTAGATGTTAAAATGAATAATTCTGAAAATTGTAGAAACATTGCAGCCAAGGCAAACAGGATATTCGGTTGCATAGCCAGGGGAATTACGTCCAGAAGCAGGGAAGTGATCCTCTCTCTATATAATGCCTTGGTCAGGCCACAGCTTAAGTATTGTGTACCGTTCTGGAAACCTCATCTGAAGGACAACATAGCGCTGCTGGAGAGGGTCCAGAGGAGAGCGTCCAGGATGATTCGGGACATGGAGGGGAGGCCTTATAAGGAGAGACTAGAAGAGCTTGGGGCTTTACTCACTGAAGGAGAGGAGGGATAGGGGAGACATGATAGAGGTTTTGAATTATGTAAAGGGGAATAATTAGGAGTGGGACCAGGGAGTTGTTTATGCTGAAGAAGGGGAGAGTGACCAGGGGCCATGGGTGGAAGTTGGAGGAAATTACAAGGGGGCGATAGGACACATGTATTCACTGAGAGGGTGGTGGAGCTGTGGAAGCACTTCCTGGGAGGCTGGTGGAGGAGGGCACAGTGGAGGCTTCAAGAAAGGGTGGGATAGGTTCACGGAAACTGAATCTAGAAGACACTCTTGGGGGGGGGGGTGGTGAGGCGGGCAGCCATTAGGTTGCTGGCTTTCGAGCAGACAAGACAGACCATTTGGCCTATTCTGCTGGCGTTTTTAGTATGTTAGTATATAAATCAAGCCTTGGATTTCTTAATATCCGCCTTCACTCAAATTGGCGTTGACCATGCCCCTCTGGAAAAAATGTATGTCCAAAGGTGTCAAGGCTCACTGGCTCACTAAGGAAATTAGGATACTTATGTCCCATCGTGACAAGGCTTGGCGGACCTATAAGAAAAGTGGACTGCCTTCAGACTGGCAAGTCTATGGGCAACACAGAAACAAGTGCAAAAATTCCCTCCACAAAGCCAAACGCCACCATTACAGATCTCTACAAACCGAGCACCTCTCCAACCTTAAGGAATGTAGAGACGGGTTAATTCTTTGATCAAAGGGAAGACTGGTGAAGCCCTGAGCTCCATCTCTGCCAGTGGCACCACCCTTGCTGACCCCGTGTCCATCACCTCTGGATTTAATGAATGTTTTACTGATCTCTGCAAATATGCCTCGCTCTTCAGTAACTCATCTCCCCCTTCTGCCCCATCCCACCCCAAGTACCCTAGGGCTCAACCCGTTTTCCATTTGAAACTGGCTTCCCTCAAAGAGGTCCAGAAATGTCTTGCTAATGTAAAAACTGAGAGCTGTCCTGGCCATGACTCCCTTGAGCCAAAATTTCTTAAACTGGGTGCTCCGGCCCTTGCTCGCCCTGTCAGTGACTTATTAAACTGGTCATTCTTGTGTAGCACTGTACTGGACAAATGGAAGGTGGCGGTAGTCGTTCCAGTGCATGGGGGGGGGGGGGTCCCAGCACTATTGTCAAAAACTTTAGACCCATATCCATCCTCTGCCCTTTGGCTAAAATTCAAGAGCTAATCATTTACAACCGCCTTCAGAACTATCTTCCTATCAGCATGGTTTCAGGAGGACTCCTACTACCCTTATTGCCCTGGTAAAAGTGTTCTCAAACATATTCCAGGCAGTGGACCAAGGTTCTGCCACTGGTGCCATCTTTGTCAGCCTTACAAAAGCGTTCAACCTGGTGAATCACGGTCTTCTGCACCATCAGCTTCATGTTCTTGGTGTGGATTCCAGTGCACTGAATTGGGTCCAAAGTTATCTATCCTGCCGCTCCCAAAGGGTCAAGTGGGATGGCTCCTTCTCTGATCTTAGACCCATAACTCATGGTGTTCCGCAGGGCTCCATTTTGGGTCCAGTGTTGTTCTCACTATTCATTAACGACTTAACTCGGCTCCTGTGGAGGGGCCTCTGTGCACCTCTATGCTGATGATGCTATCATCTCTCGCTCCTCTCCTGATATTGCTCTGATTAATCAAGATCTTGCTTCTGACTTCGCTTCCCTGGAGGGCAGGTTCAGGAGCAATCATCTTGTTCTTAATGTGAAAAAAACTAAAAGCATGCTATTCTCTTTCCTAAAACTGGTCTCCAGGCTCATCACTGACGGGATGTCCTTCCTGGTACTACGTGACAGGCAGGATACAGAGCTTTGCAGGGTGTGGATATCCTCCCCTCCACTTCCTGTAGCCACCAGTTCTCTTCCTGCCTGTAAAGAGGCAGGTACTCTGCAGGGGCTCTCTCACTGGAATAACAGAGCTGACTCTTGCTATCCCTTAATACACATGTCTCCAACGTCACTAGCTCTCTGAACCAGAAACTAGGTCTTCTCCATCAAATCCGTCCCTTTCTCTCCTTGGCCTCCTGCCTCAAGATTGCTTCATCATCCCTTCTTCCTCTCCTAACTTATGGTGCTCCTCTACTGCTCTTTACTAATTCCTCAACCTTGTCTCTCCTCTCCCAGGCTTACCATAGGGTGGGAAGGTTGCCTTGGGGGTTAATGCCTGTCATCACCACTGTGACGTCCTCTCCTTGTTGGGTTGGTTGTCCTACGAATCAAAACTCTGGTATTCCTCCCTGAGCGTCATACATAAGCTTTTCCACAAGTTAACACCTCCCTGCCTTGGTGAGACCATACGACTAAGACAAGCTCCACGTGCCCTCAGATCTGCGTCCTTCCCCCCCTTCTCATAAAGTCAGATTTGTGTCTAGCTATTGCCCGTAAGTCTTTCTCCTTTGCGGCAGTATCTGACCTGAACTCCCTTCCTCCCTCTGTCCTGCTCTTCTCTCCCCAAGTTCCAGTCGAATTTGCATGCCTCTCTTTCGCTCTGTATCATGCTCCTCCTTCCGTTAATGCCTTATTCATTCTCACTCTGCCCTGTTCCTCTCTCCTCTTCCTACCTACCCCTGAACATTGCCCCTTTTTCTCTCCCCCTGTTCCTTATCTTCATGCACTACCTGCTGATTGCCCCAAATCCTATAATTTACTTCATTCAGCTTTTAGGCTGTAGCCCGTAGTCTCAATTTGTGCAAGCCTTGTATTTTTGAATAGTGAAGATTGTATATACCTTTATTATGCGTTGTCATTTTTTATACCTCTTCTTACTTTATGCCTGTTTTTGCAATCTTAATTCTGTATATCTGTTTTATTTCACTGTTCTATGTTGCTTGTTTTATTGCACTGCTCTGTATTGCTTGTTTCAATCCCGGGTTGACCCTGAAAAAGGGACTGCAATTGTCTCAGTGGACTTACCCGGTCACCAAAACTCAAATAAATAAATACATTTTCTTCTGCCTGGCCATGGCCGGCACGCAATTTCTGGTTCTGACTCATCTGTAACAACCATGATGGCTCAAGCGGCATCAGAGTTTTATCTGGTCATCCTCTGGGTGTAACTCAGTAGGCCTGCATGGCAATGGGTTGATTTTAAGCAGGTCACCTCCAAGCTGCTGCTGGAACCATTCATTGAGAAATAAAATCAAATGGTCACCCTTGCACCCCTTGGGCATGCCAATAAGCCTCAAATTAGCCGATCTAGCTTGATTTTCTAAGGTGTCCAGCCAGGTGTGTAGGTGGAGTTTTCCTTGACAATATTGGAGGCCGCACTCATTGCTGAGTCTGATCTTTCTTTTGGTGGCTTCCACAGTGGCAGTTTGTATAGTCTCTTTTTATTATTATTATTATTATTTTTTTTTTTTTTTTTTACTTTCTTTCTTTATCTCCTCCTTACTACCCCTGGAGCCCCCTCCTTCCGTCCGCTCATGTCCTCCTCAACCTACCTTGGAGATCTGCCCCTAGAGTGCTTGTCCTCCTCCTCCTCGCACATCGGGGTCTGTCCTGCAGGTGGTCTGGGGGACTTGAGGCGGCCTTCATCTAAGGGCTGCCAGAGTTTTCGTTTTCTCCCGCCGTCCCAGCCTCTAGGGCGTGGTAGCTTGGGACATACGTCCCGAGAGGTGACGTGCTAGCGCACGTCAACACCCTCATGCGTCAGCGGCGTCCCCCCTCCCCGACTCCGTTGACGGAGCCGCCTCCATCCCCTCAACTGTCGGTGCTTCCACCGGCTGCGAGGGTGATGCAGAGCGCGAAAGCGCTCATGGTTCCCACCCCTGAGGGAGGAGAGCATCCGCTGGGACGCTCGATCCTTCCCTCTCCCCTGCCGACCCCCGGCAACCCGAGTCCGTTCCCGAACCCGGGTCGCCGGCGTAGCGCGAGGTGAGGCTTCCAGCACCTCAGCCCTCAGCGCCACCGGGCCGGCCATTATTATTATTATTATTATTAAGTGGATGTGACAAATACATGAGTTAGTCATTTACAATTTATCATTTCTACAGTAATTATTCTTCTTTATATGGTACAATTTTGATAAAGCAATTTTACTTTATGTTGTGTCAGGGCGGTTTGTATAGTCTCCATAGTTGTTTCTAGGGTGGACACCTGGTAAGTAAGTGTCAAATTTTTGAAGAAAATCCCAAAACAGATTTAATTAAAATGTTAAGTTTAGCACCAATAGTTTGCAAAGTCTCAACTTCTGACTCTGCTATGGCAACAGCCGCCCGACCTGGAGCCGACAGCATGGTCGGAGGCATTGTAGCATTTTTGCTTATAGCTCCCTCCTGGTGGTGTTTTTCCTTCTGAGGTTTTCCCATGGTAAAACAAAATACTCCAGATGTTGATGTAGTTAGAAGACTGGTGATGTTAGCAAAAAACAGAAAGTTAAAGTGCGTTCTGGAAGAAATATAGAGCTTTAAAACTGGATCAGCCATTTTGTTCTGGCTCCACAGCACCCCCTCCCAATTACAACTGTTAAGCGGCTGCTGATTGTACTGCCAGTGGGAGTTTTAGTTAGTTTCATAATAATAATAAACTTCAGTTTTAAGGCGATTTCAAACGCCAAGGCACCTAACAAATTTAAAATCACAGATCAAACATCGTAGAAACATAAAATGATATAAAGTCACTAATATCATCATAAAATCAATCACCAAATGCTTGGTGCCATAAATGTTTTCAAAGCTTGTTTAAATCCCTCCACGGTCATGCACTCCTGTAACCGACGGGGTAGAGAATTCTAGAGTTTCATCCTGTTCTGTTTGTCAGACCAAGCAGCAGTGGAGAAAACATATAGGTTGAAGAGCTTAGAGGACGCGACATGCTGTTAATTTGTATGTTTTCAATGAGTTTGATACATTCAGTAAAGGTAAAAGTGAGTAGTAAGTGAAAAAGTATATTTTACTAAGTGGCTGCATTGATTTTGGCACAATTTTGGTTGAAGGGGGGCAACTAGAGGGCATAGGTGGATGCTGGAGGGGGAGATTCAGGGGAGAAAGGAGGAGGTGCTACTTCGCTGAGAGGGTGGTGGAGCCATGGAATGCGCTCCCCAAGGGGCTGGTGGAGGCAGAGACGGTGGAGGGGTTCAAGAGGGGTGGGACAGGTACTGGGGAAGGGTTCTGGAAGCAAAGTCCAGTGCAGCGAGAATATCCAGGACTGGGAAAGGAGAAGCCGGTGAGGGGGGCAGCAAGGTCTGCTCCCAGGGTGGGGGCTGACCAAACGAGCAGATATGAAAGACCGTTAGGCCTATTCTGCTGGCATTTTAGTATGTTAGTATGAATGCCATTTTGGATTTATGCACAAAAATGGGACCTCCCAAGCACATGCATACATCAGGAAGTGATTGTACTTATAAAGTGGCATACGTTAACATAACTTGACACCCTATTTAATAAAATAGTGCAGAAATTATTCCAATATTTTTGCTGCAGCAGGATCAATCTACCCACTGTCTGTCGAAGGTGAGGGTGAAATATTTTTCTAGATCTCCACCCAGACGTGGCAGAAGAGGAAACAGTTTGATGCTCTCAGATACTTCCGGAGAGCTCTAGGGATTGTTCACTCCTTTTTACGACTGTCTCATCTTCATTTTTTTTATGGCAGGAAATCCTTCCAGTTTTCAGATGTAAAAGATACTGGTAGGAGGACTGGAAAAACAGAACAAGAATTCTAGAAGTTTATTATTTATTTATTTATGTCTTTGGTAACCAGGTAAGTGCACTGATCTAAAGGACTGTTTTCAGTCACGACGTGGGCCGCAGATGTGGCTACAAAAGTAAGCATAAACAGCAGTAACAATGTACAAGCATTAACAGCAGTAACAATGTACAAAACGGCAATAGTACAGAGTAACACATGTAATACAGGAATTGGTAACACACCTCAAAACAAGGTAACTAACACGTAATGGAATCAAACAGATTCACAAGCACAAATGTCAGAATTCAAAAGACTTACAAAAATGTCTACTTGCTCTACCAGCTGGCAATAGGCTAAAATAATAAGGTGGATAAAAGCTTACAAAGAGCCTACATGCCGTACCAGGTGACGACAAGCGTTCGTGACCCAAGACTGGGACGCCGGACACCAACTGGTAAGGTTGGGTTCTGTTGTTTATCTGGATGCCTCTTGCCTCTGGGAGGGAGGGCATTTTCTTCAACTGAACACCTTCCTCCTGGTGGCCCAAGGGGAGGGCTTGTCATGCAGGAAGGAACAAGTGGTACCTGTGAAGTGGCTTTATGCCAGCATGCACCTGCTCGGCTGGCGAGTGATATAGAGTTGTCACATGCCTAGAGTAGGGCCAGTAGGGGAGTTCCAAAGATAGGGCAGGGCTCATCCACCCACTGTTCTGACTTCCCTGATAGGCGCTTTGCTGGCTCACATCTCAGGACCACGTCCTGGGGTGGGATACTGGTGGGGTTGGGGGTGAATACCCCTGCAGCACTAAGCAGATGTAGGTGCTCCACCCCCCATCACAGTAGAGTCCTTTTGACTCCTCCTGTGCCTCACCAGATCCTCCCATGCCTTGGCCGCCGAATGAAGTAGCCTTCTCCCAGCTTAGGGAATGGGGGTCGCCACCTGCAGGGGGACAAGCTGTGGGTTAGGGTCATGGTGTCCAGAGAGGATGTCAAGATGAGGCTGGTGGTGGGTTGGAATATCTGAGGACTCCTACGGTGGGCAAATGGGCTTGAGCAGGTGGAGGGAGAACCTGGCAGCTGGTGAGGAGAAGTGGGGTCAAAAACCGAAAGTAAAAATAAGTAATAATCTAGAAACACAAAGCAGCAGTGACCTCTGAGGATAGCAACTGATGTGTGTCAGGTTTACTTAGGAGCAAAAAGGATATCAGCCCTGAGCCGTGCTGCTTTTATTATCATTTGTATGGAACTCTCATGCTGGACGTAACCTTGGAAACATTTCTTTGGTACTTTGGGAACTTCATTTATTTAACTTTGCTGGGGTATACAGGACTGTAGGAAGCAATATGGTGCTGACAATGCTGATCGTAATTTGCCCATCGGTACTCTGTTATTTGAGGACCTCCTGTTCCCAATATGTACTTGGTATATTATTTCTTTGTGTGTTGTGTGTTTTTAACGCTGAAGGGAAGGTTTGCACTAAGGGTTGTTAAGATTCCAGTTAAGGTTGTTATATCTCAGGTTCGATGTCGCACTGTGGAGTCATGCTTGTTTTCCAGCTTGCAGTTTTAGGATTCTCTTGAGTATTTAAATGCGTTTCAGGTGTAAAGCTCTTCTAATGTAGTCTTGGAATACCTGCTAAACCTTATCTATAATTGGTTTAAAGCCGCAATGCAAATAAAAATGTTTTCCCCAAAAACTTGTTTCAGCAACAATTAATAAAAAATATTAGTATGCTTATCAAATCTACTTACATACAAACATACAATTTGCTAGCAGTTAAAGGCCTTATGGTCTATCGAGTCTTCAACTAGTAACCCTTATACAGCTGATGCCCCTCTCTTCCCTTCCCTTTCTCTCCCTGTTAACCTGTCCCATCTGCTTTTGAAGCAGTCCACTGTTCTACAGGATACCACTTTCACAGGCAACACATTCCACCCAGACACCACTCTCGCTGTAAAAAAGTATCTTCTCATTTCCCTCCTGAACCCCCCCCAATCTGAGATCATGACCACGACTGTCCCTACCCCCTTAACTTGAATAGTCCCTCCGTGCCTCTCTTTATTCCCTTCATGTACTTGAAGGTTTCAATCATATCTCCCCTGTCTCTCCTCTCCTCTCCTCCATTGAGTACATGTTCAGCTCCCTCAGCCTGCTCACGTAGGGTATGTCCCCATATCCCTGGATCATCTTTGCTGCCCTGCGCTGCACCCCCTCCAGTAACTTAATGTCCCTCTTCAGGTACGGGCACCAGTACTGAATGTAGTACTCCAAGTGTGGCCTAACCAGTGACCTATACAATGGCAGGATCACCTCCCCTCTCCTTGAAGATATGCCCCAGGCAACACAGTGCAGCATTTTGTTGGCCTTTGTAGCTAGCTGCCTTCCTGCATTGTGCTGAGTTGTTAATTGAGCCTGTTATAATCACCCCCAGAGGCCCGGTGGAGCTGAAGGTTGAGACACTAGATGCCGTACCTCACGCCACGCCGGTGACCTGGGTTTGGGAACGAGCCAGAGTCATCGGAGGCCAGCCCGGGGGGGGGGGGGAGAGAGGGTGTGAGACGGTGCCAACTGGCAGCGCTCTGCCTCGGGAGGAGAACCTCAGCTCTTCGGAGCTTGGCTGCCCCCTGGTGGAGGCCGGAGGGACAGTGCCACTCATGAGGAGCTCTGGCGTTCAGTCGATGGGGAAGGCAGAACTAATCCGGTCTGGAGCTGCGGTGCGCATGTGCGCCTCCACACGCATGCACCACCACTTCCAGGGGTCCCGGGTAGTAGCTACGGGAGAAAGGGAGGAAAATTGTGGGGGCCAATGTGGATGATGCCCGTGATCAGATTCGCTGAGCGGCATGCCAAGGCGCTAGGAAGCCCCTCGGCTGACCCCGAAGCCCAGAGAGGCTCATGGACGAGATGTCGACTCCACCAAAGGAGGATACACAGTTTTGGGGGATAATCACCCAGATCCTTCTCCTCTGTCACAGCTAGCTGAACCCCCAGCTGGTAGCTCTGTCTTGGGTTTTTTTCCCCAAAATGTAGCACCTTGCACTTTTTGGCATTGAACCCCAACTGCCAGGTGTCCGACCAGGTCTCCAATTTTCACAGGGCATCCTGCAACCTATGCCACCCTCCTAGGTCATCCACTACTGCTCCCATCTTGGTGTCATCTGCAAACAAACTGATCCTGCTCTTGATGCCCATTGAGATGTCTGATATGAAGAACCCAAACACTGGTCACAGCACTGAGCCCTGTGGTACTCCGCTTGTCACTGCCCTCGGAGATGAGAGCTCCCCTCCCACCACCACCTTCTGCTGCCTTCCCTGTAACCAGTTTACTACCCATCACACCTTTTTTGTCCCTGCACCTGTACCTGCCAGCTTACTACCCAGCCTCCCATGTGGCACTGAGGTGAATGCCTTACTGAAGTCCAGAAACAGGACATCCGCTACATGGCCCTTGTCCAACAGTCTAGTTAGCCAGTCATAGTAATCCGCCAGGTTAGTCTGACAGGATCTGCCCTTGACAAACCTATGCTGCCTAACGTCCTGCAGCCCATTGGTCTCCAGAAGGGTCACCAGTCTCCTTCAGGATCGTCTCCATCAGTTTTCCCATGATGGATGTGAGACTTATCGGCCTGTAGTTTCCTGGCTCGTCTTTGGGACTGCTCTTATGGAGGGTACCATGTGAGCCATCCTCCAGTCCTGAGGTACACTTCCTGAGACCAGGGTGGCATTGAACAGGTCTGCCAAGGGTCACACCAGGATTTCTGCCAGCTCTCTCAGTACCCTGGGGTGAATGCCATCCGGCCCAGGTGTCTTGTCCACCCTCAGTGCCCTCAGGCCCTCCAGTACCTTGCCCTCTGTGATTCTCCCATCTGTCATCTCCCCCCGCCCTGAGCCTGACCTCTCATCCCCCTTGGTAGCACCCCTCCTTTCTCCGTAGTAAACACCGAGCAGAAGTATTCATTAAGGGCTTCTGCCTGCTCTGCCCCTGTTTCCACCCACTCCTCTTAATCCTTACTGTTTTGTTCCTACAACTTCTTTTCTCCCTGATGTACCTGAAGAATTCCTTCCCCTCCTTCTTGATGCCTTGTGCCAGCCTCAGCTCCTTAGATGCCTTGGCTGCCCTTACTACCTTAGTGACCTCCTTTGATTTTTTCAGGTAATACTCTCTGTCCTTATACTTATCTAGGTGTTTCCTATGTTGCATACCATGAGTTTTTCCTTTTTGCTCTTAACACCCGCAATGTCTACAATGCTATTTCTAAAGCAAATGTGGCAGCCATCTTTTTTCTTTTGTGGGGGGGATCAAACATTTATAAAATACCACTTGTGTCGCTGGTGACCCTAGTTTGGGAATTAGTATGGTGCGTCAGAGGGCCAGCAGGGTGGGAAGGGGGATGAGCATCCCACGGACATCTCTCCAGCTTCAAGGAGGGGAGGCTATTGGTATTTAATGCTTGAGTGACACCCAGCATTGACTGGATGTGCACCAGCCCAGGACTGCTCTTCAGGGGTGGAAACAGCGGTGGACGTCTTTGGGGTGTGTATGATATACACCCACCCACTGACTTCATTGAATGTCCACCTCTCGAGTAAACCGTAAGATTAAAAAAAAAAAAAAAAAAAAAAGGCTTCAGCAGCAGCACCATGATGCTTCTGTTCCTCAATTCGGATGATGCCACCAACCTAATTCTCGGACCGAACTTGGGTGGATCTTGGTCTCTCCTTCGGGAGCTTCACTGTAGGGAGTAAGTTATGGGGCCTCTCCTGTGGGCTGCTGGTAGGGGATGCAGGAAGGAGGGGTGCAGGGGGTCTGATATAGGGTACACCCCACCTGCCAGCATGGCGATAAACAGAATTGGAAAAAAAATACTCACATTTTTGGTGGAACTAGAAAATGTTGCCACCAAATAAGGAGTTACCTGGACTCTCTTATAGTGAGGGGAAAAAAAGATAGGGTCACATTTTTGATCAATTTTTGCACTGTTGCTTTAATAGTAGTTTGTAAGTTCACACTTACTGTTGATGATGAATATCTACTAGGGATACTTAAAGGTGTCGAGATGGCTAGCACTGTGGTCTTTTCGATCAGATAAGGTACTCGCATCTTATTGTAGACCTCATCTACCGACTAGAGGGCTAAGCTTTCTGTATATCAAGTTTACTCACTCCGTATTTATCTGCAAAAAGGGTATTTCTAATACTTTTATGTATCTTGTATTTGTGCTTCAAACAACATGATGTCTTGCTGTATTCTAACTATTGCAGTTAGCCCCAGCCTTTAAACTGTCCTGGAGAACAAAGGGTTAACTTTCTATGCAGCGCATAGAATGCTGAGCTCGAGCTCAGTTGAGGTCTCTGTCTGGAGTCTTTTGAAATCCAACCGTCAGATTCTTTACTCCGCCTCACTGAACAGTCGCTGTGGAGATTTCTCCTTCAGCTCGGTTAAAGTCTCTGTTAAGTTGTCATTTTTTTACCAAATTTATTTCCGCATAGTCTGTTCAGTCTCTGTCTGTGGTACCGTGAGTACTAGATAGGTTTTGTTCTGTTTTCTGTGTGGAAATTGTAAAGTGTTAGATCGGTTCAGCCAAACCAATCATTTGTATTGAATCCTTGTGTTTTACTTTAGAGTGTGGTTACTGTTTCTTATCGGTTCTAAAAAAAAAAAAACATGTTTTGAACGTTTTTTTCCAACACCTGTGACATGGTTAGGAACTGATAAGAGAGTCTTGCCTGGCGGTTGCCATAAAAAGGGTAAGTTTGGTTAGGTTGGCCATGTCTGAGAAACCCAAGAAAAAAAATGGTCCCACTTGGTTTCAACACTGCAGTGAGTGTGGGGAGGTCATTGCTAAGACCGACCTCCACACCACCTGTGTTTATTGTCTGGGGGTTGAACACCTCGATTCAGACTGCCAAATTTGTAAAAATGTTCATAAATCTGCCCTTGAAAAGAGACTAGGTAGACTGAGGGAAAAGGAGGCCGAGAAGTCCGCTGACCCGGATGACCAGCCTGGTTCGGTTCCGACCGAACCAGAAAGAGTGCCCTCTGACCAGGGTGCTACTTCTTCGGGCAAGAGGAGAGCCAATCCTGAGGGGTTGGTTCCTACAAAAAGTAAACGCAAAGAAAAATCTATCGGTTCAGATCCAGAGGTTCATGTTCCGACCGCCGAGGAAATAGCAAGAGCGATTCAAATTGTGGAATTGCTTCGCCCGGTTCTGACCGATCCGGTACCTTTTTGCAGGGGTACGGTTTGGTCGGTTCCCCCGGTTCAAGATTATACCCCTGAAGATTTTTATGAAACGGAGTTTGAAGATGATGGTGATGATGGTGAAAGTCTGGATGTGCCTGTGGAACTGGACATCTTCCCAGACAGACCTTCTGGTGTATCCCCTCCTAGGCTTTCTGAGTCCCCTTTCCATTTTCTGGTTTACAGAAAAGTGGCTGAAACCCTCCAGCTTCCTGTGGAGGAGGCAGTGGAGGATCAGGAGGCGGCTGATTATGTGGAAATGATGGACATCCCGGAGTCCAGGAGACTGTCTATTCCCCTTCACAAATCCTTTGGGAAATGGACACAAAAATTCCTGAAGTCTCCTAATTCTGTACCCCCTGTTGACAGAAGGATGGCCAAGAGGTACACACTATCAGGCTCAGATACGGAGTTTTTATACCTGCAGTGCAGCCATGTTGGGGTAGTGCAGGCTACTGCCTGTGACAAGGCAAACATTCCCTTGGTTTCACACTCCCCAGACAAAGACTCCAGGAAGATTGATGCCATGGGGAAAAAAACAGTACATGGCATCTTTCTTGGGACTCGGGCAGGCGAATTATATGACCTATACAGCCAGGTAACAAAAGTCCAGGTAGGGCACTGTAATGGCACTGGCTAAACAGGCCTCCCCGCAGCTAGCCAAGGAGCTGGAGGAAGTGGCTGCAGATGGGTTTGAGGCATCAAAAGTACAGTTTCATGCTGCTGTGGACTCCAGTGATGTCATCAAGAGTCATAGCTACATCTGTGGCTCTTTGGAGAATGGCTTGGCTCAGATGTACTAGCCTATCACAGAACACCCAGGCTAAGGCCCTGGATTTTCCTGTAGTGGGTAATTCTCTGTTTGGGGAGCAGACAGAGAATTACATGAAGAAAATGGACGAGTATAGGACCACTTACAGGAGTGCCCAGGCCAAGGAGAGGCAGGCAACTCCTCAAAGGCAGCAGTCTAGGGACAGGGGCAGGCCTTTTCATAGGCCTTTTTACCAAGCACAGGCCTCCTCTTCTCCCTTTTCACAGAGGGGGTTCTTCAGAGGGAGAGGCAGAAGGGGGATGAGCAGGGCTGCATCCACTCCTCAGCCTAAGGCCCCTGCCAAGCAGATAACCTGATGGGTCTGCCCGGGTCGAGACTCCTATTCCAGTAGGGGGCAGGCTGGCTTACCTTGTCCAGGACTGGATGTCTGTTACCTCAGACAAGTGGGTCCTGGAAGTAGTAGGCCAGGGACTGGTTCTCAGCTTCAAATAATGTCCGAAGATGAGAGCCAGATCTTTTCCACCTGCAGGTCTCTGAGAAACCCTTGTCCTAGAGGCAGAGGTTTCATCTCTTCTGGCCTTAGGAGTCATAGAGAGAGAGTTCCTTCCGTACATGGAGCAAAGGTCTGTACTCCAGGTACTTCCTTACCTCAAAAAAGACAGGAGAGTGGCGACCCATCCTAGACCTAAGATACCTGAACGAACATCTTTTGAAACCAAAGTTCAAGATGGTAACTCTCAGCTTCGAGTTGCCCTCAGGCCACTATCAGTTCAAAGCAATACCCTTTGGTCTAACATCAGCCCCAAGGATTTTCACAAAGTGCCTGGTAGTAGTTGTTGCCTTTCTAAGAAGGCAAAAGATTTCCATTTTTCCATATCTGGATGACCGGCTCATAGTGGGCCAGTCCCAAGACCAAGTCAAGTCAGACCTGCAAGTGACCCAGCAAGTGCTCACTTCTCTAGGATTTCTTCTCAGCCTTCCCAAGTTAGTTCTTGAGCCAGTGCAGCATCTTACCTTTATAGGGGCAGAGCTGGATACTGTCAAAGCAAGAGCCTTTCTTCTCCTGGAAAGGGCAAGAGTTCTTTATAGAACTGGCTTCTTTCTTCAGCCTTCAGGTGTCTCGACCAGCAAGGCATTTCCTCCAGCTGTTGGGCCACATGGCAGCTTCTACAGCAGTGGTCCAAGGGGCAAGATTCCAGATGAGGGACATTCAGTTCCATCTGAGGGCCTTTTGGTCCAAAAAGAAGGATTCCCTTACCAAACTGATCCCAGTGACTCGGACCCTGATCCAAGCTCTTCAGTGGTGGCAGGGTCAGAACAAGTTAAGGCAAGAGGTCCCATTTGCCACTCAGTCTCATTCAGTGGTCCTTACCACGGATGTTTCCCTCCTGGGCTGGGGAGCCCATATGGGGGCCCCTCACTGCCCAGGGACTGTGGTCCCCTCAGGAATCCCTTCTCCATATCAATCTTCTAGAACTCAGGGCAGTTTTTCTGGCCCTGCAAGCCTTTTCTCAGTCAGTGCAGAACAAGGTGGTTCAAGTCAGAACAGACAACACCACCACCATGTGGTACATCAACAAGCAGGTAGGCACGCGGTCTACAGCCTTGTGCACAGAAGCCATGAAGTTGTGGTCCCTGGCTTATTCCCTGCAAACCTCTCTTCCAGGGAAGGACAATATGCTAGCAGACGCACTGAGCAGGATCTCACAGGGCCATCACGAATGGTCCTTGGACCCTCTGGTCTTGAAGGTGATTTTTTTCAAGGTGGGGCATTCCGGAGATTGATCTCTTTGCAGCCCCAGACAATCACCAACTTCCTCTTTTGTTGCAGACCCCCAGTCTTGGGCTCAGTCCCTCTGGATGCTCTGATTCTGAACTGGGAAGGGAAATTTATGTATGCTTTCCCTCCCTTTCCTCTACTGTTCAGAGTTTTAGTCATGATAAGGTCACAACCTTGCAGAGTGATTCTCATTGCTCCAGATTGGGCCAGACAGCCTTGGTACGCCCTGTTGCTGTCCCTAGCAGTCCATCTTCCCCTGTCTCTTCCCAGGAAATACAACCTGTTAACCTCCTCTTAGGGGAGGATTTGGTACCCCAATCTTCAGTCTCTCAATCTTAAGGCGTGGCTCTTGAAGAGTTAGAGTATGCAGATTTGCATCTGTCTCAAGGGGTTCTGGATATCCTCAAAGCCTCTCGAAAGCCTGCCACTAGAAAGACCTATAACTCCAAATGGAAGAGGTTCAGCATTTGGTGTTCCAAACAGCATATTTCCCCAGACACTGCTGAATTGCCTACAGTTCTGGATTATATGGTCCATCTTAATGGCCTAGGCCTCAGACCAGCTACTCTCAAGGTACACTTGTAAGCTGTCTCTGCTTTTCTGTCAGTGGGGAAGTCTTCCTCACTATTCTCTCATCCTGTGTTCTGTAAATTTTTCAAGGGATTGCTTCATACCAATCCCCCATTTAGAGACCCTGCCCCTGCCTGGGATTTAAATGTTTGCATTGCTCAATTGATGCAACCTCGCTTTGAGCCTATGTCCTCAGTAGAGCTTAAATACTTGACTTGAAAAACTGTGTTCTTAGTAGCCATTACCTCTGCGAGATATATCGGTGAACTGCAAGCCCTGTCAGTGAAACCTGATTTTATCTCCTTTCATAGGGATAAAGTGGTCCTTAGAACCAGTAGAAGGTTTTTGCCCAAAGTGGTTTCAGATTTCCACCTGAATCAGTCTGTCTCTTTTTGGTTTTCTTCACTGATCGTTCCTCTTCAGGAGAGAGGAGGCGACACAGTTGCAGTGATGGTCTGTGCAGTGACTGGGACAGCCTCGCTGGGTGTCTCCCCGGTCCAGCTCCGACTTGGAGTAGGAATCCTAGAGACTGGGGGTGTGGGGGGCAGAGCCTCCCGTATTGTATGCACCGACATCCCCGAGACTACAGTGCTGACAGTCTGCATGGTAGCTGTCACTGTAGGGGATGTTGGTGCTAGCACTGTTGATGCACGAAGGTAAAACCTGCGCAAACAACTCTGGTGGTGACTAAGATCACCCAATGCCTCTCCCCTATTGGATTCTTGATCATCAAAAGAGCTCTCTTCTGCCACTCAAGAATCTGAATAATTGAGGGGTAATCTTCTAACATCCCAAATTCAAGAGTTTCCTTACGAATTCTACATTCAGGGACCTCAAGGTTCTTTTCAGCAAAGTCCAGGTGGCACAATGCCTTTCAGTACACACCATCACGCAGCTTACAGGGACAACAGTCTTCCTGGCAGTCCCAGTTCCCTAGGCTCTGGTTCTCATATGTCCCCTACAGCCGAACCTACTACATCAAGGGTCCCAGTCAAAGGTTAGTCTGGGCCAGCAGATTCAAGCATTTGGCCAGTCAAACCTACTCCATCAGGGGACCAGCCAAGGGTCAGTCTGAGCCAACAGATTCAAAGCTATTGCCAGGTGGAAGCATTTCTGCACTGGGGGACTCATTGCACCAGCTGCTACAGACACCAGCCTTCGGGGCTGGGAGTTCATCTGGATCCGCTGTCGGCACAGGGCAAGTGGCAGAGGGTAGAGACCCACTACAACATTGACATATGGCGATACCTCCTAATGTTTCAAAGATTTGAAGCACAGCTCTCCAACCAGGATGTCCTCATCCTCAGTCAGTCGAACCACAGTGGCCCGCACCTATCACCAGGGAGGTACATGAGCTCTCGGATGGTACAAGAAAACTCTGTTGCTTTTCCAGTGGGCAGAGTCTCGCCTGGTGAGCATGGTGGCCGTATACATACCAGATCGGGAGAACATCACGGAGGATTGGCTAAGTCTGGATGTCCTTCCAGGAGAAGGGGATCTAAAGGTCAGCGCCTTTCCTCCTCCTCCTTGCTGCACGGTGGGGCACCCTGCAGATAGTTCTTCACAAGTTGGTGAAGCCGCAAAATTCCCCAGTCCTGCTCTCTAATTAGGGTCAAGCTAACCATAGCACAAGTGGTCTTCTTCCGAGACTGGAGACCCTGCAATCTCCTGTACAACTTTCCTTCAATTCCACTAATCTCAAGAATCCAATTCTACTAATCCCAAGACTCCTGCACCAGATCACCCTGGATTAGGTGAAGCTATTCCTAATATGTCCTTGTTGGCCACACCAGCCATAGTTCTCGTGGTTGGCCCAGATGTACCTACATCTTCTTAGCTCTAGGTACTCTCCCGAAGGCGGACTCTGGGGAGCCTTTGGGTGCTCACCCTCCCATCAGTCGGTTTCTGAGAGTAGAGCACTGAAGTGTCATACAATAAAGCCTATCATCTGACATTGGAAAATCAACCTGGATCTTCACCAAGACCCCATTGGAGCTCATTAAGGAAATGTCCGTCCTCCTCCTCACGATGAAGGTCATCTTCTTGCAGCACTCACTTCAGCCTGCTGTATCAGTAGATAGGAGCTCCGTTTTCCAAGGGACCATACACCATGTTCCTCCAGATCTCGGTGATTCTACGAACATATCCATCTTTTCTGCTGAAGGTGTTATCTCCCTTCCTCAGCAACCAGGAATTGAATCTCCCTGCCCTATGTCCTAGACCTAAGAGTGAGAAGGAGAGGGAAATTCTCCTTCTGGGCTAGAGGAGAGCACTCAAGCTTTACATTAGGAGAGAGTAAGTCCTTCTACGACTCTTCAAGTCTATTCGTCCTCACCTTGGCTGAATTTGGGCCAAAAAAGCCTTAAAAGTCTGAATTTGTTCTGTTTTCCATCACCTTCCAAAAGATGGGGGTTTGTCTGACAGGCCCATTGAGGGCACCTTCAGCTCAAGCGGTGGCTACCTCTTGGGCGGAATTCAGAGTAGCTTTTCCAGCAGTCTTTCACAGAGTAGTCACTGGGGCATCCATGCATTCCTTGGCAAAGTTCTACAGATGGATGTGTCTGCTGCCACCAAGGCAATCCTTTGGTTAACTAGTCCCTCCATTGGCAGGGGACCCATAAAAGTCTGCTAACATTCTTCCCACCCGGGAAACAAAGGGATGTACTGCTTTAGTATATCCCACTAATTATGAGCCCGGAGACCAGCTTAGGAGAGAGAAATAGAAATTTACCTGTAAATTTTCTTTCCCCGACTGCTGGTCTCCGGGCTCCTCCCCTCCTAGAATGTTGGATGTTGGCCATCTGGCCTGAGTGTTTTAAGTCAGCTCTTCCAGGCTGTTAGTGCAGATTAACATTTTTTCTGTTTATTTCTCAGTGATGTATTACTTCAGGGGACGCATGCTTTGGAACAAACTGAGGGCTACAGGATGCAGAGGGGAGGATCTAATTCCCCTGCAGAGATCTTTTTCCTGCCTTGTCACGTGATACCAGGAGGGTCCTTCCACTAGTTATGAGCCCAGAGACCAACAGTCTGAAAAAGATAATTTACAGGTATTTAAATTTCTATTTACTCTGCCTGTCTTCTTTACTGAGAAATCCACTCCTGGTGAGCAAAAGCTCCACAGCTTGGATGTCAAAAGAACCATATTTTACTACCTAGAGCTTACTAGACAGTCCAGAGGCTCTTCCACTCAGTTCCTCACCTACGGGGATGTAGGCAGAGGAAGTCCAGCTACCAAGAGAACTATTTCCTGTTGGTTGGTCTGATGTATTAGATTCTGCTGTGAAGAAGCTGGTCACCAACCTCCAGTGGAGCTCAGTGCCCACTCCACCAGGGGCACTGCAGCCTCACTTGGAGCAGCAAGGGACATTCCCCTCCTGGATGTTTGCAAAGCAGCTAGCTGGAAATCTGTGCACACCTTTGTGAAACGCTACAGTTTGGGTGTGCAGACCAGATATGCCAAATTTGTTAGTACAGACTGCAGCCCAGATCATTCCCCGCCCCCCATCCTCTCCTGATCCGATTGGAAAGAGGCGGAGATCGGAGTCATTTGATCTCCCATCTTTATAAAGCCCTACAGGGGATGCCATCCCAAGCCATGGACCTAGTACATTTCCACTGGGAAGCAGAACTACAGACTGTACTGTCTCAGGAAGACTGGCGCAGGATCCGACGGAGGCAACACAAAACCTCCAGCTCTTACACTTGGAGAGAGTATTCTTGGAAGGTGGTATCCAGATACTTCTGTGCACCACAGATCACAGGTAAGTACCTCAAGGGAAGTGATTCTTCCTGTTGGAGGAAATGTGGTTGCCAAGTAGCAACACATTCTCATGTTTTTTGGACTTGTTCGGGCCTGACACAATACTGGTCTTTTATCGGAGACGAGAGTTTCAAATTTTTTTCCTCTCTTGGGCACATTTACACCAGAGATTGGTCTATTACTTCACTATCCCCGTTGTCGAAGAGATCCACATCAAATATACCTCCTTAATATCTTGTTGGGGCAGCTAAAAATGCATAACTAGACTATGACTCAACACTGACCCTCCCTCCATCACAGCCTGGGAGGATAAAGTATACGATATCTATAAATTAGAACATGTGACAGCCAGAATTCAAAATAAGATCCCTGGATTAATGAACCAGTGAAATAGATGGTTTATACACATAGCACAACTTAGACTGGACCAGATACCATAGCTCCTGGGGTGGGGGTGGGGAGTGTGCTGGGCATGGTTCCCAGTGGGTGGGGTCGTACCAGTCCTTATTCTGAGTTTCTTGTTTGGTTGGTTAGCCTGATCCCCTCTGAGACCTAGATCCTGATTGAGAGGAGATTCCGTATATATGGCACTTTAGGGGGTTTCCTGGGCATCTCTCCCCCTTAATAAATCCTTTGCGTATATAAATTGAAAGTGCAGTCTGACTGCTGATGACCTGAGTAAAATAGTAGATACTAAAGGAAGACCCAGGTGTGCTGCTTTTAACACACCTTTATCGAGACCTATATGTATACCTGATTATTAATTTTTCCTACCTCATGGAGGTCTGCCCTCATGCTTACTGAATACTATACTTTACACCTGTAACTGACATCCTGTAAATAACGGCTGTAATGTCAATGAAGTTAACATCTGTAATAAAAAAAAAAAAAACAGTTTAAAAAAAAAAACAAAAAAAAAAACGTTCTGCAGAGCCTCTTTGCCCACCTCCCACTTGGTACTGCTTGGTAGCCTGCTAAAGTTATGGATGCTAAAGGACTCCTGGGGTAAGAAGGAAAAATTACTACCGCGGTAATCTTCTTTCTTCCAAGGGGTCCTTTTATTTATTTATTCAGAATTCGGAAAAATACCTTGAGTCAGAGACTCATTTACAAAGGTTCCACGTCACATTAGCAGTACAATCCGTAATAAGGTAACTAAAAAAACAGGAAACGGGAGAAACTTGATACACAGTATTAATACCAAATAAATACAATTAAAGTCCCACATTCAGTGATTAGACAGTCTCAGCTCAGATGGGCATGTAGGCACGTGAGCTGAGGTGCTCAAGAAGTTGAGGTAGGGGAGGAAAGAGGGGTGGGGGGGAGGAGGAGGGTTGGGTATGCCAGCCAGAGCCCATTGTTGTGGTGGGCAGAGGAGCGAGTGACAGCAGGATCAGTGGCAGTCACAGCTGTTTAGGGTCTGGAGATGCCCTCTGAGGTGGGATTTGAAGAGGCCAATAGCATTTTCAATTGTGATGGAGCTAGGTAGGCCATTCATCCATACAGGGGGCCTTGTAGCTAAAGGATCTTTGAAATTGGGAGGTCTGACAGTGGAGAACTGCAAGGAGACTCTTGCTAGAGCTGCGGGTTACTTTTGGTTAGCAGTCGGGTAGATTATGGAGGTAAGGCAGGGGGATGGGACCCAGAGTGATTTTTTTTTTTTTTTTTTGGCCATTAGACGTGTGGAATTTGATTCTGTTGTCTAAATCAAGCCAGTTTGTGGAGTTGTATAGTGAGCAGGTATGAGTGGGACGGTCACAGTTGAGTACAAGGCAACAGGTTTTGTTGAGGGAGAGTCGTACCCTACTAAAGGTCGAGCTGGTGGCAGCACTATGCTAACATACTAACATACTAAGATGCCAGCAGAATAGGCCTAATGGTCTTTCGTGTCTGCTTGTTTGGTCAGCCCCCAACCTGGGTGCTGACCTTGCTGTCCCCCTTGCCTTCTCTGGCTTCTTCCTTCCCAGTTCCGCATATTCTTGCTGCATTGGATTTTGCTTCCAGAACCCTTCCCCTGTACCTGTCCCACCCCCTCTTGAACCCCTCCACTGTCTCTGCCTCCACCAGCCCCCTAGGCAGTGTATTCCATGGCTCCACCACCCTCTCAGTGAAGTAGCACCTCCTCCTTTCTCCCCTGAATCTTCCCCCCTCCAGCTTCCACCCATGCCCTCTAGTGGCCCCCTCCTCCTTCCTTCGAAGCACCCTCACTGTTCTTCCCCTATTTACCCTCTTCATGTACCTGAAGACCTCTATCATGTCCCCCCGGTCCCTTCTCTCTTCCAGTGTGTACATATTTAGCTCTTCGAGCCTCTCCTCATAGGTCCTGTCCCCCAAGCCCCAAATCATTTTGGTTGCCCTCCTCTGGACCCTCTCCAGGAGGTTAATGTCCCTCTTTAAGTGTGGCCTCCAAAACTGCACGCAGTACTCAAGGTGCGGCCTCACCAAGCAGTTATACAGAGGCAGTAAAGCGGGGAAAAAAAGCAGCCTATAAGAAATTCAAGTGCTCAAGGAGTGAAAGGGATCGGGGGGAGTATGAGCTGATGGCTAGAAGGGCCACTAGAGTGGTGAGGGTGGCTAAGGCAAGGAAGGAGCAGAACCTGGCCAGGGAAATTAGGAGAGGGAAAAGGGTTCTTTAGATACATTGGGGAAAGACGAAGGGTGAAGGGGCAGATTAGCAGGATTAAATCAGGGAAGAGATGGGCACAAGACCCAGAGGAGCAGGCTGAGGTACTAAATGAGTACTTCACCTCAGTTTTCACCAGGGAAAATGGGGATGCTGCATCATACATGGGAGGAGACAGAGATAATGAGGAAGGGCCCTACTGCAATCGGCGGGTCTGGGGAGGGGGGCATCACTGGCAGGTGGGGGAGGGCTAAGCAGGAGAAGAAGGTACTGGAAGTGGAAATCACAGCAGAAGTGAGGGAAGCCCTCAGCTCCCTTAAGACGGAGAAAGCACCGGGGCGGATAAATTACATCCTAGAGTGCTGAAGGAACTTGCAGATGTCCTGGCGAAACCCCTGGCAGAGCTTTTCACCATCTCTCTGAGGACAGGGTGGGTGCCCCAAGACTGGAAGGTGGCGCATGTAGTGCCTGTCCACAAGGGGGGGATCAAGGGAGGTGGCAGGGAACTACAGGCCTGTCAGCCTGACATCAGTGGTGGGCAAGGTGATGGAGGGCATTGTCAAGGAGAGGCTAGGGGGGACCTGGATAAGTCAGGTGCCTGGACGATAGACAGCATGGATTCATCCGGAAATATCGTCAGACAAACCTGGTGGAGTTCTATGACTGGGTGACAAGTGCCTTGGACCTGGGTAGACCAGTGGATGTCCTCTTTCTAGACTTCAGCAAGGCATTTGACTCTGTTCCTCACGTGGGCCTGTTGGATAAACTAGGAGAAATGGGGGTGGGAAACCAGATGATCCGATGGATAGGCAATTGGCTCCAGGACCGGACCCAGAGGGTCGTAGTTGGTGGGATAGTCTCTTCCCCAAGGAGGGTCATTAGTGGGGTCCCACAGGGATCAGTCTTTGGCCCCTTCTGTTCCAGCCTATGTATCTGACATAAGGACAGGAATCAGGAGTGAGATGAGTCTCTTTGCAGATGACTCGAAACTGGGGGCGGTGGTGGATGGGGAGGAGGGGAGGGTGGCCCTGCAGGGGGACCTGGAGGCTCTGGAAAGATGGTCTAGAAAGTGGAAGCTGAGGTTTAATGCAGGGAAATGCAAGGTACTCCACCTGGGGGCCAGAAACCCAGGCCAAGTGTACACCCTGGGGGAATACTACAAGTCTCAATGGCTGAGAGGGACCTGGGGGTGGTGGTGGATGTCAAGATGAACAACTCTGAGACTTGTAGGAGGGCAGCAGCCAAGGCCAACAGGATGCTGGGATGCATCGCTGGGGATCACCTCCAGAAGGAGGAAGTGATACTACCTCTGTATAACTGCTTGGTGAGGCCGCACCTGGAGTACTAGTGCAGTTTTGGGCGCGCGCCTAAAGAGGGACATTAACCTCCTGGAGAGGGTCCAGAGGAGGGCAACCAAAATGATTTGGGGCTTGGGGGACAGGACCTATGAGGAGAGGCTCGAAGAGCTAAATATGTACACTTTGGAAGAGAGAAGGGACCGGGGGGACATGATAGAGGTCTTCAGGTACATGAAGAGGGTGAATAGGGGAGGAACAGTGAGGGTGCTTCGAAGGAAGGAGGAGGGGCCACTAGAGGGCATGGGTGGAAGCTGGAGGGGGGAAGATTCAGGGGAGAAAGGAGGAGATGCTACTTCACTGAGAGGGTGGTAGAGCCATGGAATGCACTACCTAGGGGGCTGGTGGAGGCAGAGACAGTGGAGGGGTTCAAGAGGGGGTGGGACAGGTACAGGGGAAGGGTTCAGGAAGCAAAATCCAATGCAGCAAGAATATGCAGAACTGGGAAGGGAGAAGCCAGAGAAGGCGAAGGGGACAGCAAGGTCAGCACCCAGGGTGGGGGCTGACCAAACGAGCAGACACGAAAGACCATTAGGCCTATTCTGCTGGCATTTTAGTATGTTAGTATGAGTATCACTTCCCTCCTTCTGGAGGTGATCCCCCTAGCGATGCATCCCAGCATCCTGTTGGCCTTGGCTGCTGCCCTCCTACAAGTCTCCAGGTTGCTCATCTTGACATCCACCACCACCCCTGGTCCCTCTCAGCCATCGAGACTTGTAGATTCCCCAGGGTGTACACTTGGCCTGGGTTTCCTGGCCCCAGGTGGAGTACCTTGCATTTCCCTGCATTGAACCTCAGCTTCCATTTTCTAGACCATCTTTCCAGAGCCTCCAGGTTCCCCTGTCAGGGCCACCCTCCCTCCTCCCCATCCACCACCGCCCCAGTTTGAGTCATCTGCAAGAGACTCATCTCACTCCTGATTCCTGTCCTTATGTCAGATCGTGAGGCGTTGAACAGAAGGGCAAGGACTGATCCCTGTGGGACCCCACTAATGACCCTCCTTGGGGATGAGACTGTCCCACCAACTATGCCCCTCTGGGTCCGGTCCTGGAGCCAATTGCCTATCCATCTGATCATCTGGTTCCCCACCCCCATTTCTCCCAGCTTATCCAACAGGCCCACGTGAGGAACAGAGTCAAATGCCTTGCTGAAGTCTAGAAAGAGGACATCCACTGGTCTACCCAGGTCCAAGGCACTTGTCACCCAGTCATAGAACTCCACCAGGTTTGTCTGACACAATTTCCCTGGGATGAATCCATGCTGTCTATCGTCCAGGCACCCTGACTTATCCAGGTCCCCCTAGCCTCTCCCTTGACAATGCCCTCCATCACCTTGCCGCCCCGATGTCAGGCTGACAGGCCTGTAGTTCCCTGCCACCTCCCTTGATCCCCCTTGTGGATAGGCACTATAGCGCCACCTTCCAGTCTTGGGGCACCCACCTGTCCTCAGAGAGATGGTGAAAGCTCCGCCAGTGGTTTAGCCAGGACATCCATAAGTTCCTTCAGCACGCTGGGATGTAATTTATCTGGCCCCGGTGCTTTCTCTGTCTTAAGGAGCTGAGGGCTTCCCTCACTCTCTGCTGTGATTTCCAGTTCGGTACCTCTTCTCCTGCTTAGCCCTCCCCCACCTGCCAGTGCCTCCCCTCTCCCCAGACCCACTCGATCGGTAAGGGTCCCCCTCCTCAGTATCTCTGCTCCTCCCATATATGCAGCACCCCCATTTTCCTTGGTGAAACTGAGGTGAAGTACTCATTTAGTACCTCAGCCTGCTCCCCTGGGTCTTGTGCCTATCTCTCCCCTGACTTAATCCTGCTAATCTGCCCTGGCTACCCTTTCGCTTTTTCCCCAATGTATCTAAAGAACCCCTTGTTCCCTCTCCTAATTTCCCTGGCCAGGTTCTGCTCCTCCTTGCCTTAGCCGCCCTCACCACTCTAGTGGCCCTTCTAGCCATCAGCTCGTACTCCCCTCGATCCCTTTCATTCCTTGAGCACTTGAATTGCTTATAGGCTGCTTTCTTTCCCCGCACCACCTCCTGGACCTCCTGGTCCACCAGCAGGGTTTTTGGGCCCTACCGCATTTTCGTCTTACTCTTGCACAGGTGCTGGTAGCATCCTGGATGAGAATGCCATAGTCGAGTAGGGAAAGGATAGAGGACGAGACAGCAATTCGAAGGGCATCAGGAGTAAGGCAGTGTTTGATCCGGTAGAGCAGGCTGAGGCGGACATTAATGGCAGTGGACAGATGATGTATGTGCAGGTGAAAGTTTAGTGCCGGGTCTAGGGTGATGCCCAGGTATTTAAAGGAGTCCACTTGCTCAAGAGGGGTTTGGTCCATTGCTAGGATCTATGGACAGAGTTCCTTCTTAGAACTCTGAGGGTGGGAGAATATCATGAACTTGGTCTTCTTGTAGTTTAGTATAAGGCGTTGATCTGTAAACCACAGTTCTGCTTTACTGAATGAGGACTGGAGAGTTTGGTGCAGATGAAAAGGGTCAGGGCTGGATGCATAGAGTACCGCATCATCCGCATATAGTAGAAGGTTGCCAGGGCAGGAGGTGGGAAAGGAGTTAAGGTAAAGGCTGAAGAGGAGGGGACCAAGGATGGACCTCTGGGGGAACCCTGAGAGGACTGGAAGTTTATCGGATAGGGTACTGCCAATTTTGACCTGTTGGAACCGATTCGACAGGTAGTCAATGAACCAGCTCAGGGCATCTTGGGAGAAGTCAATGTCTGAGTGTGAGACTAGCAGAAGGGAGTTATTGACGGTGTCAGATGCCTAAGTGAGGTCGATAAACGCAGCACCAGTAGTGTGGCTTTTGTCAAGAGTGGAGTGGATGTGTGCAGTGAATTCTAGGAGGGCTGTAGTGGTACTGTGCCCTTTGCGGAAGCCATGTTGCTAGTTACAGAGAAGGTTGTGCTTGTTAAGGTGGTCGGTGAGTTGATCATAGACAATGGGTTCAAGTGCTTTAGGCAGGGGCTAGAGATGGGCCAGTAGTTATTGGTGACAGTGCGGTGCCACTCTTAAATATAGAGTAATGGGCACATTTCAGAGGAGGGAATTTGCCTTGGCAGAGAGAGCGGTTGAGAATATGGGTTGGGGTGAGAGTTAGTCTAGGAGGGTGAGCCGGAGAAGCCTTAGGTCCAAGGAGTCACTATTGTAGGTGAAGTTTCTTGGAGCATTTTAATGTAATGCTTGGCGATCTTGGGGGTGATGCATCATAGGTGGAAGGGGGCGGATTGGGTAGGGGGCGGGTCGAAGAAGGTAGGTGGGAGAACATGGCTGAGGTTGATGAAAGTATAGTTGAACACAGAGGCTATTCGAGAGGGGTTAGAGGTCAATTGCCCATCCACAACTATCTGGTTGGGAGGGGGGGTTAGTGTCTTTGCCGTTCATTTCCTTGATGTTATTCCAGAATTTGCGCCCGGAGCCCTTTAAAGTGCTCAGCCTTGGCTTTGTGGAATGCCCACATACATTTGTTCTGAGCTTCTCTGTATCTCTGCCTGTCGGCTGGACATCCCGTCTCATTGGAAAGGTGCCAGAGTGAGTCGCAAGTACACATTTGGGTCAGGAGGTGATCCGAGATCCATGGGGCAGGGTTGCTTTGACCATCCTTTTGATAAGTGGGGCAGACTTGTCGCAGATGGTGTCGAAGATGCGTATGAACAGGCTGAGGGCTAGGTCAGGGTCGGGGGTATTAGTCACGACAGACCAGTCCAGTGATCTGAGATGTTTTCAGGAGAGCAAGTTTACCAGTGCCACGTTTGCACTGAAGATTATCTTGGGATGGGTTTTGGGTATTTTGCAGGACCAGGTGCAGATAACTGGGGAGTGGTCATTAATTGTATTTGGTAACACATCAGTGCTAGTGATTTTAAGGGGACGATTGGTAAAGACCAGGTCCAGCAAGGAGGAAGATCCGGTGTGAGGATCCCATTGTGTGGACGAAGGGATTACTTGCACAAGGTCTTGGGTTGTAGCTGTGTCTATGAGCGGGGAGGTGGACTTGGCCAACCAGCTGATGTTGAAGTCTCCAAGAATAATCTTTTCAATATGTTGTGGGAGGGTGGCCAGATAGGATAGGACTGAGTGGAATGCTACTTTAGCATCAGTAAGCTCCCACCCTTCCTCCCTGGTTCACCTGTCAGGAGAAGGGCTCGGTTATCACATCTCTTACCAAATTTGGAATTTTTTATTGAGTTTCCAGCTCATTGTTGTTTCTGTTTGCATGTTTTTTGAATCCTGTTGATTCAGTTTCGGGGAATGTGCCCTCGTTTTCCCCCCCAAAAAATTCTGAAGCCTTCAGGCAGTTCTCACTCAGCTCACTCCCCCTCCTGTTTTTTTGATTGGCTATTTCGATAGGATAGGTTCGAGCAGACTCGATAGACCATAAGGCCTAATCTGCTGGCAAATAGTATGTTAGTATTTTCCAAAGCTCATTTAAATAAAATTCTCTTACATACATACTTACGTTGCGCTTGCACCTAGCCAGCTAACTGCCAAAGTTACCAATGCTAAAGGACCCCTTGGAAGAAAGAAGATTACTACGGTGAGTAATTTTTTTCTGGTATTGTATCCACAGTTGTTATTTTGTATTCTAACTTGTACCCTCCTGGGTCGTGCCTGAAAATAGGCTTTTCTGTGTCTAGTGCACTTACCCGATTACCAATAACAAAATAAAAATTCAGCTTAAGTGAGAGGAGGACAGTGGTAAGCAGTTCACAAATAAATGGTTGAGGGGTATTGGAAGGGTAGCACCTTTATATCCGACACCATGAAAGAGCTAACGTACTGCCTAAAACTAATACTAATTTTTAAAAGCGTCCGCTATTACCTTTTGTATCTGAGATACTGTTTCATTTCTCTTTGTTTATTGGAAAGTGTTTTGTTTTAATGTATGGCATTTAGTAGGTGTGCTGTGTGGAACATCACTCTGCCTGGCAGCTGACATATTTAGCTCTGTTCCACCCATATTACATCAACATTGTGACTTTACTGTGACATCACAGCTGCTGAGGAAGAGCCATTCAGTAGTTGCCAGGTCAGTTACCTGTGGTATCACCGAGGTCACAGTGCTGGTGATGTAGTGGGAGGAACAGAACTAGCTATAGTAAGTCATCTGCCAGGCAGAGTGCTATCCCACACATCCAGCGTAATACTGTCATATAAAACTTTCTAATGAGCAAAAAAAAAAAAAAAGTACTTTAAAAAGAAAAAGTAACAACTGACTACTGCTGGAAATGTGTAAAATTTTCCAGGGTTTTAAATAATTGATTAGCAGTTTTTTTTCTTGGGACTATGCTAACTGTACAGAGAGTATTTATATAGATTTTTTAGAAGTGCTGTGTTTGTTAAACACAGTGAGGCAAGAGTTATGCATTTTCACAAAGATTTAGCACTTTTATGAGCAAAACGCTAATCAATTTTTAGAGTTAAATAAATCCCTGTTTTCTTCCCTGTTATTTTTGGTTATACGGGCTCTTTAACTGGTGAGAATTGAGTTGGAAGATTACGGTTTGGTTCTTTCTGACACCAAAAAGAACAGCACACTATATCCCAGACCTACAGGACACTTTTTGGATGGGTTGTGTCGAGCGACGCTCACATTTTGATATTTTTGGGGGATGCCAAGGTTTCTGGGGGTTGGTAGCAGCAAAAATTCAGGATGTGACAGGCCTGTGTCAGCAACCTGAGTACTAGAGCTTAATACTAGGGAGTGTTCCCTCTCAAAAAAGGCAGCGTTCTTCAGAATCTTAGCTAGTGCAGCTTGCAGAGTTATAACAAAACCATAGTTAACATCAGCCACCCCAGCAGTAACAGCCTGGGTCCAGATCTTAAAAGGGATACACTGAACTGAAATTGTAACAGATTACCACCGGCTGAGTAGGGAGAAACTCACAGCATGTTGAGTAGCTTTTATGGACTGGTTAGAAGGATTGGAAGGTACATCTGTGCTGTCCCAGCTAGTTAACCCATAAAGCAAATTTAAAAAGATTCATGAAGTTCATATATAGCATCACATACAGTGGTGCCTTATCCCTGCGATAAGCGTTTGGTGCAGATGGTACCAAAAAGATTGTATTTTCCTCATAAAATCGCTTGTAAAATTTCAGCTACCGTGGTCCTGTTACTTCCCGGTATATAGTACCCTTCCCCCCTGGCACACAGCCACATTATGATGCAAGGCCAGGGAGAACGTAGGGACGTGCTCCATTCTAGCCTATGGGGGGTTGCTTTCTAATTGATTTTATATATTGTAATGATCAACTGGTTATTAATCAAGGGCATCGATCAACTAATAAGGGTCTTGTTAATTGATTGGTGCCCTTGATTGATACTGCACTGCCATACTTTGTTCCAGACCCTTTGAGCAGCATCACAAAAATAAAACACATCAAAAAAACAGTGCTAAACAAAGCAGTGAGCAAGTCCCCTAGGCCTGGGAGCCAGATTATATGTTGCCAGGGCAGGGATCGAAATTAGCACCATCCCACTAGCCCGATGCTGGTAGATTTTATATTAGGCTAGTAAGACTTTCCTGTAACTAGCCCTATGGGCTTGAACTAGAGAAAGTGCTGTTTCGTTAAGTACACCTGCTTGGCGAGTGGAAACATGTGGCTAGTAGTCACTAGCCCTGATGGCTCTTGCTATTGGCTGCAGAACTTTAATTTTGACCCCTGCCAGGGTCAGTACTCTGAGACCAGAGCACATTGTGCAGTCCACAGTAATGCAGAAGCTGCTGCCTTACCTAAATTCCTGAAGTTAGACTTGGTGCCCCCCCTTTGACTGATTGTGGTTGGTCTCTGAGTGATCTTGTAGAGTTCTAGAGCCATGCATAAGGTATTGGACATGCAGACCTGTTCTTACAAACCTTGGACAGTCAGATTGAGCTGGTCAGTGGCTGTTGTGATGTGCTCATTTGTTGCCACTGTTCATCACGGGTTATACCACTGTCCATCTCCTCCATGTGTTCCATAGAGAGGAAGAAAAAACAGTAATAAAACACTACAAGGTGGAAGTATACAAACTGGAAAAAGAAAACGAGGATACAAGGAAGAGTGCTTCAAACAACATGAAGTCTTGCTATATTATGACAATTGCAGTTTGTCCCACCATTAGAACTGCCCCGGAGGTGAAATAGTTAAATTCCATGCCAGGCATGGAACTTGGAGCACGAGCTCGGTTAGAGAACTCTGTCTGTGTTGTTTCAAACTGAAACTGTCAGATTCTTTACTCCGCCTCAATGAACAGTCGCTCGGAGATTTCTCTACTGCTTGGTTCATTTCTCGGTTTAAACAGTGTTTTCTCGGTTCAATTCAACGAGAATATTATTATTTAACATAAACCGATCGGTTCAAGCTCTGTCTGTGGTATAGTAAGTAATAGACAGGTTTATTTCTGTGTGGAACTTGTAAATGTTTACGGTTGGTTTGAACCGATCAGGTTATTTTAAAACTTTGAGAATCAAGTGTTTAAAGGTTTTAGAGTGCGGTTCCCAGTTCTTATTGGTTCACAAAAAAAGCGGATTTCATACGTTTTTTCCACATTTCCACGTGACACGGTTGGGAACCGATAAGGGTGTCTTGCCTGGCACTGCCGTTAAAAGGGCAAGTTTTTGGTTAGGCTGGCATTATGTCTGAGAAACCCAAAAGAAAAATCGGGCCCACTGGGTTTCAACACTGTGATGTCTGTGGGAAGCCTTTGCCAAGGCTGACCCACACACCATGTGTATATTGTCTGGGTTTGACCACCTCGATTCAGACTGCCAGATTTGTAAGAATTTCCTGCAGCCACCCTGGATAAGAGAGTTGGCAGGCTTAGGGAACGAGAGGCCAAAAAGTCCGCTGACCCGGATGGCCAGCCCGGTTCAGTGCCAACCGAACCGGAGGGAGTGCCCTCTGACCAGGGCAAAACTTCCTCGGGCAAATGTAAAGCTGGCTCAGAGGAGCCAGTTCCAGCAAAGAAAACAAGAAAATCAGCAGGTGTGGAGTCCAAAATTTCTTCTCCAACTGCTGCAGAGATAGCAAGAGCTATACAAATTGTCCAGTCACTTTCTCCGGTTCCGTCCGAACCGCCACTGTCTGGTAAAAGGTCGGTTCGGCCGGTTCCATCGGTTCAAGAATATGATTTAGAAGAGTTTTATGAACCAGAGGAGGGGGGGATGATTATGAACAGTATGAATGTGACTTTGAGGGCCTGGGGGTGCCCATTGAACCGGACATCTCCCCAGACAGACCCTTAGGATTCTCCCCCCCCTACGCTTTCCGAGTCCCCTTCTCACGTTATGTTTTATAAAAAAAAAGTTGCTGAAACCCTTCAGCTCCCACTGGAGGAAGCTGTGGATGAGCAAGAGGAACCTGATTTTGTAGAAATGATGGATATTCCAGAGTCTAGGAGATTGTCTATCCCCTTACATAAGTCATTTAGGAAGCAAACAATAAAAATCTTGAAAGCTCCTAATTCTGTGCCTCCTGTGGACAAGAAGATGGACAGGAGGTACACTTTATCGAGTCCTGATACAGAATTCCTTTCTCAGCAATGCAGTCATGTTGGAGTAGTTCAGGCTGCAGCCTATGATAAAGATTATATTCCCTTGGCTTCACATCCTCCTGACAAGGACTCCAGGAAGATTGATGCCATGGCTAAAAAACAATATATGGCAGCGTCCTTGGGACTCAGGCAAGCAAATTACATGGCTTATGTGGCAAGATACCAAAAATCTAGATGGGACACTGTCATGGCTTTGGCCAAACAGGCTTCTGGCCAGCTTGCTAAGGAGCTGGAACAGGTGGCTGCTGATGGTATTGAGGCATCCAAGGTGCAGTTCCATGCTGCTGTGGATTTTAATGATGTATCCTCTAGAGTCATGGCTACATCTGGCTTTTCGTAGGTTAGGCTGGCTCAGGTGTACTAGCTTGTCACAGGATACCCAGACTGAGACCATGGATTTTCCTGTGGTAGGAAATTCTCTGTTTGGGGAGCAGACAGAGAATTATATGAAGAAAATGGATGAATATAGGACAACCTATAAGAGTGCTCAGGCCAAGGAGAGGCAAGCCACTCCTCAGAGGCAGACCCCCAGGGGTAGAGGTAGGCCTTTTCACAGGCCTTTTTACCAAACCCAGGCCTCCTCTGCTTATGCTCAGAGGGGCTTCTTCAGAGGTGAGAGCAGGCGGGGTGCAAGCAGGCCTGCTCCCACCCCTCAGCCTAAGCACCTGCCAAACAGGCACCCTGATGGGCGCCGGGCCAATTCTCCTTTGCGGTAGGGGGCAGGTTGGCTTACTGGTTCAGAACTGGGAGTCTCTAACATCAGACAAAGTGGGTCCTGGGAAGTAGTAAGCCTGGGTCTGGTTCTCAGCTTCAAAAATTTCAAAGATGAGAATCAGATCTTTTCCACCTACAAGTCCTTTAGAGACCTTTGCCTTGGAAACAGAAGTCTCAACCCTCCTGGCTCTCAGAGCTGTAGAAAGGGTCTCTCCCCTACACCAGGGCAAGGGTCTGTACTCCAGGTACTTCCTTACCCCAAAAAAGACAGGAGAATGGCGGCCCATCTTGGACCTAAGATATCTAAACAAGCACCTTTTGAAACCAAAATTCAAAATGGTGACTCTGGCAATGATTTTACCTTCCCTAAGGCCAGGGGACTGGCTAGCTTCCCTGGACCTCAAGGATGCCTATTTCCATGTTCTCATCAGAAGCTCCCACCGAAAGTACCTCAGGTTCGAGCTGCCCTCAGGCCATTACCAGTTCAGGGCAATGCCCTTTGGCCTTACCTCTGCACCAAGGGTATTCACAAAATGTCTAGCAGTAGCAGTTGCTCATTTAAGGAGGCAAAAGATTGCCATCTTTCCCTACCTAGACGACTTGCATTATTGTAGGTCAGTCTCCAGACCAGGTCAAAATCACACCACTTGGGTTACCCAGCAGCTGCTCACCTCTCTGGGTTTCTTCTAAACCTTCCAAAGTCAGTTCTGGAACCTGTCCAGGTTCTCACTTTATAGGTGCAGAAGTGGACACAAAGCAGGCCAGAGCCTTCCTGCCCTAGAAAGGGTAAGGAACCTAGTGGCCCTGGCCTCCTACTTCACTCTGCAGGTCTCTCGACCAGCAAGGCACTTCTTACAGCTGCTAGGACACATGGCTGCTTCCACAGCTGTAGTGCAAGGAGCAAGGTTTCAGATGAGGGACATTCAGTTTCATTTGAGAGCCTACTGGTCCCAAAGGAAAGATCCCCTTTCCAAGTTGATCCCAGTGACTCATACCCTGATCCAGGCCCTTCAGTGGTGGCAGGATCAGAGCAATCTGAGACTAGGGGTCCCCTTCATCCCCCTATCTCACTCCTTGACCCTTACTACAGATGCGTCGCTTCTGGGTTGGGGAGCTCACATGGGCGACCTCTCCACCCAGGGAGTGTGGTCCCCTCAGGAATCTCTCTGCTCCACATCAACTTGCTGGAGCTCAGAGCTGTTTTTCTAGCACTTCAGGTGTTTTCTGCATCTGTTCAGAACAAAGTGGTACAAGTCAGAACAGACAACACCACTACAATGTGGTACATCAACAAACAAGGGGGCACTCGGTCTTCGGCCTTGTGCACCGAGGCAGTGAAGTTGTGGTCTCTGGCTTATTCCCTGAACACTTCCCTCATGGCAGTTCACCTCCCAGGAAAGGACAATGTCCTGGCAGGTGCTCTCAGCAGGATTTCCCAGGGCCATCACGAATTGTCTCTGGATCCCCAAATACTGGGGATAGTTTTTGCCAGATGAGGCACTCCTCAGATAGATCTTTTTGCAGCCCCAGACAATCACCAACTTCCACTGTTTTGTTGCAGGCCCCCAGTGTTGGGCTCAGTCCCCCTGGATGCCTTTCTCCTAGATTGGGAAGGGAAATTTCTTTACGCCTTCCCCCCTTCCCTCTCCTATTCAAGGTGCTAGTCAAAATCAGATCCCAGCCTTGCAGGATGATTCTGATTGCCCCAGATTGAGCCAGGCAGCCCTGGTACCCCTCCTTCTGTCCTTAGCAGTCCATCTTCCCTGTGTCTCCCCAGGAATCACAACCTGTTAACCTGTGCCCAGGGGAGAGTTTGGTATCCGAATCTCAAATCTCTCAACCTCAAGGCCTGGCTCTTGAGGAGTTAGAATTTGCTGACCTACACCTTTCTCAAGGTGTTCTTGAAATCCTAAAGGCTTCTAGGAAGCCTTCCACTAGGGCTACTTATAACTCTAAGTGGAAAAAGTTTTCCATTTGGTGTTCTGGGAAGCATATTTCCCCGGAATCTGCTGATTTGCCCATTGTTTTGGACTATATGGTCCATCTTAATTCTTTGGGCCTGAGACCAGCTACCCTGAAAGTACATTTGGCAGCTGTCTCTGCTTTTATTTCAGCAGGAAAGCCCTCCTCTCTTTCCGTTCACCCTGTATTTTCCAAGTTTTTTAAAGGATTACTTCATACTAATCCACCTTTTAGGGACCCGGCCCCTGCCTGGGATCTTAATGTTTGCATTGCTCAGTTGATGCAACCCCCTTTTGAACCTCTGTCCTCTGCAGAGCTTAAGTATTTAACTTGGAAAACTGTTTTCCTAGTAGCTGTCACTTCTGCCAGGCGCATAAGTGAGTTACAAGCTTTGTCAGTAGAGACTGACTTTATTTCTTTCCACAGGGATAAGGTAGTCCTCAGGACTAACAGGAAGTTTTTGCCTAAGGTGGTTTCAGATTTCCATCTTAATCAATCTATCTCCCTTCCAGTGTTTTTCACTGACCATTCCTCCTCTGGTGAGAGGAGATTGCACAGTTTAGATGTTAAGAGGGCCCTAAGTTACTATATAGAGCGTACCAAGGGTCACAGGTTCGAATCCCTCCAACTTTTTCTCACTTATGGTGAGGTCGGAAAAGGGAAACCTGCCACTAAAAGATCCATTGCCAGGTGGATTGTCTCTTGTATCCAGTTTTGTTATCAAAAACTGGGGAAAGTTCCCCCTTCAGGTCTGAGGGCTCATTCTACCAGAGGTACAGCTGCGTCTCTAGCTGCTGCCAGAGACATCCCTATCCTAGAGATATGTCAAGCAGCTACCTGGAAAACGGTACATACTTTCACCAAGCATTACTCCCTGGATGTCCAGGCCAGGAGGGATGCTCGGTTTGGCACAGCCGTGCTTCAGAGCCTATTCCCTAAGTAGGTTCTGTCCCTCCTCCATGGAGGTACTGCTGTGTAGTCTGCAATTGTCATATAGCAAGACTTCATGTTGTTTGAAGAAAAAATTACTCACCTTAGTAATGTTGTTTCTTCTAATGGAGTCTTGCTATATTATGACCTCCCCCCCAGCCTGCCCCTCTCAGAACTTCTACTTGGGTATGGGGTGGGCAGTACAGTGAGGGCATGCGTTATGCCCATTTTATGTTTTTCCACCCCCTTCTTTCTTGGGGGTTTTTGGGGTGTTGTGTTTTTGTTTTTTCTTTTCTTATGTTATCTTATTCTCTGGCCCCTGACTTGAGTCTTTGTGTTGGGACCAGGAATATGTGTTAATATGTGTTAATATGAGTTAATATTTAGGTAGCCAGTTGGCTAGTGTAGGTTACAGCTTCCACACAGAACCTTAGTGAGTTTTTGCTCGTAAAGATCTGACAGTTTCAGTTTGAAACAACACAGACAGAGTTCTCTAACCGAGCTCGTGCTCCAAGTTCCATGCCTGGCATGGAATTTAACTATTTCACCTCCAGGGCAGTTCTAATGGTGGGACAAACTGCAATTGTCATAATATAGCAAGACTCCATTAGAAAAAACAACATTATTAAGGTGAGTAATTTTTTCTTATGGCATTCAACTTTCACCCCGAGCTGTTAAGTAGAACAGCTACCTTCTAAGACTTGTGGAGGTAGTCAAATGAGGGGTTTTCTGAAAACAAGAAACTCAGTGCTGGCTCAGCCAGCTGCATGAAGATCCCACTGCTTGGACTTACTGGTCTGCGTAGCCTGCTTGCATCTAAGGGTTGAGTCTACCAACCCAAGGAGGGGACATGTAGATTTGCATGGCAAGTTTCCACTTCAGGGGCTTGGTAGGGGAGTAGGAGAACCTTTACTGGCTCAACCCAAGCACTGCTCCCATACAAATATAAAATTAGGAATTATTACAAATATAGACAGTTCTCAGTAGCTCACACAATCCAGGCCCATTACTCGTACAGAAGCTGACGTAGTACCTCTCTTAAATACATGATGAAGGATGGATCAGAGCCAGAAAAGGCCTGCCCTCCTGTGATTCTCTACTGCAAGTCACCTGCTCCTTTTCTACCACAGACAAAAGGGTTTCTCTGTTAAGCCACCAGTGCTGAAAACTGTGTAGTTTGGTCAGTGGCAAAAATTAGATATTGGTACTTTGAGGTGAAGAACACAGTCATGTTGTAGTTAAGAACCCAGTTGAGAGCATGTTAACTGTATTTTGCCATCCTTTGCTCTTGAGGCACACCATGTGGAATCTGCCACTGGTATAACATTGTTCGCATAACAGTTATCACACATAGGACTGGATGTGAATAAACACTTCAGCTCTGCGCCAAAAACCAGGCAGTAACAAAACACGACCCACAAGGCTGTGACTGGTGGGAAGCAGAATGGCTCACAGGGAGGGTTTATCATGTTACTCTTCATGAACCAGTATAGGAAATGGTTACACCACGAGACACTGTTAAGTGCACACTCAGAAAGACTTGCATTTGTAACTAAATCGGTGTGAGCTCTACTCTCGACTGGAGTGGCTCCCCCCTGAAAAACACCGAGCCTTTGTCCTCAGCAACTTTGTTGATAATATAGTCTGAAGTGCTTCCCCCTCTGCCCTTGCCCTTCTCCTCAAACATGGAACCCCTTCCTACCACTTAAGGTCTAGCTCAGCCCAGGTCTACGTGGTCCCGAGGACCTGCTCCCTCACTGGTGACCGGGCCTTCTCTGTCTACGTGCCGAGACTGTAGAACACCCTTCCCGCCCCAGTTCGCGCCGCCCCCTCCCACCCCTGCTTCAAATCATCCCTATGGAATCTCCTCAAAGCAGCTTCCACTTGTCTTTGTGCCAGATAGTTCCAGGGGAGTCTCTCCCTCACCTCCGACCCCTCTCCTACATGTTGAAAACGGCCTCTGCCACTCTCTGATACTCCTCCTTTAGCACTTCCCTCCCGTCCTCTGGAGAGGCGCCCCCTCACACATTAGCTCCCTCCCTGGTAGCACTTTGATGACCCCACTTTCTCATGCCCTGCCCTCAGGGCTTGCAACTGTATGTCAGTACTCTTCCTTCAGTGGAGGTTGACTCCGTCATGGTTGTCGTCCTGCTGTTCTCTTCCTCTCAATACTAGTTATGTACCTTGCTGACGTACTGCCTACACTCCACCTTGTTGTTACCTGTTGATCTTCTACCTCCCCATGCTGCGCAGCTAAGGTAACCTGTGAATGTACTGCCTTCTTTACCGTAGAATGCAATATGTACTGTGTGCTGTCCCACCCACTTGTACGTGGGCCAGTATGGTTACCCTGACTCTGTATCATGTTTCTATTTTGACTCTGTATCATGTTTCTATTGTACTCTGGTTCCACTTGTATGTGGGCTTGTATGTTACCATGACAATGTACTATGTTTCTGTATTATCTCCGGGGTCGCACCTGAAAATAGGCACTTGTTGTCTAGTGTGCTTTTTAATTTTATTTAGTTTTTGTTTACCGGGTAAGTACACTAGCCAACACAATGACTATTTTCAGGTATGACCCGGGAGAGTACAACATAAAATAAGACAGGTACAAAACATTTCCATTTTTAACATGGGGAGAAAGCAAACAGAAGTTTTAGGCAACGGTACATAATGTAAAAACATTTTAACATAACAGAGTAAATAGGAAGCATTTCAGGTTCACGTGGTGAGGAAACAGATACCAGGGCTTAAATAGGAGGTAAACAAAACATCCAGGCCACGGTGGGCAAGTAAGTAGCAATTGTTAGAGAGCAAACAAGGATAGGTCAAGCAAAATTACAGTTCAGCAGAGATTTTGTGTAAAAGGCCAAACTAAAAGGTATAGAGGATTGAGAGATTGGAAAACAACGAGGGAGGGCAAGTCTTTAGGGCTAAGGAAAAAGTATGGGGCACCAGACTAAATCTGAGAGGGAAAGGAAAGAGAGACATCAGGGGCACCTCACCTTAACAAGGCCATCAGGTAGGATCGAAGCAAGTGCAGGGGCCAGTGCGCAATAGATAGCAGTGAAGTTCTGTTTTAAATTTCTGATGAGTCTCAGCCGATTTTGAGCTGAGAGGGAAGAGTATTCCAGAACATGGGAGCCACACATTTGAAAGCCCCAGTACCTTTTGTGGTAGAGCATCTAGGAACTTGGAGTAGAGAGTTTTCCGCAGACCTCAGACCACGAGGGATGGAGTGTGGAATTAAAAGTTCTGCCAGAGATTTAGGGGATTTGAGCCTTACAACAGAGTCAGTAAGGGAGCCAAGATAATAATTTCTTGTGGCCATAGGGGAGAGCCATCCTAAGTCAACATAAAGCTGACAGCGGTGCTTTTGTCTTGAGGATGAGGATGCATATCAACGTATGTTATTGTAGGTGACATCCCATTTCTGGAGGGTAGTTTTGTGAGCACTAGAGAGGATGGGGGCACTGTAGGTCAGGGAAGGTAGGAGTACACCCCTGGCAATGGCTTTTTTTGCAGATGGTGTAAGCAAGTATCCAGATTTGTAAGCAGCACCGAGTTTGCAGTTTACAGCCTTGCAGATGGATTGAATGTGCAGGCTCAGATCGAGGGATTGGTCAAGCATGACACCAAGATAGTTAAAAGATGAGACAGTTTCTAGTGTTGTATCATCTGAGTCATAGACTGTAAGGGAGATGGAGCTCCTACGGAGTTTAGGGGCAGAGCCAAAAAGCATGGCCTTGGTTTTCTTTGTTTAGGACCAGCTTGTGCTCATACAGCCAGTTTTGTATATTTGTGAAATCAGTTTGAAGTGCTGAGTTCAGATTCTCCACCTTTTTATCACAGGCATAAATGACAAGATCATCAGCCTACAAGAGAGATGAGCAATTTTGAAGGGCACAGGGGACATTATTTATAAAGAGTGAGAAAAGGAGAGGACCAAGAATGGAGCCTTGAGGAACCCCCACATTTACTGAGGCTGAGTCAGAAATGGCTGAGTTAAATTTAACTGCTTGAGACCTATCGGATAGATAGCTACTAAACCAACGTACAACTGGAGAGAAGAAACCTAGGCTATGCAAGCAGGATAGGAGTAGGGGGTGGTCCACGGGGTCGAAAGCCTTTGTAAGGTCTATGAATACAGCACCTGTGAGTCTACCTCCGTCCGTGTTAGAGATTGTCAGAGGTGAGTTTCGATAGCGCAGTGGATGTACTATGTTTTTTTACGGAAACCATGTTGGGCATCAGATAGGATATCCCACTTGTTTAGAAAGTCACGTGTTTGGATAGCAACCGCCTTTTCTAGTAGTTTTGACAAAACAGAGAGAATAGCAATAGGTCTGTAGTTGTTTATGTCCTTTTTATCACGTTTTTTTAAATACAGGAGTTATTCGAGCAGACTTCCACAGGACTGAGACAGTGTATAGATCAGGGATAGTGAAAATATTTTAGCCAGTGGTGAGGCTATGTGGGCAGCAGCAAGTCTTAGTAGACGTGGTTCAAGGAGGTCCGACCCATGCTGGTGTTTGAATACGGATAAGAGAAGTTTCAAAGACCTCTAATGTGGTAATTTCTTTAAAGTAAAATGGAGGTGTATGCTGAGATATTTGGAGAGTAGTAGAGGAGCCAGGTGAGTCTTTGAGGTTCACTACCCTGAGGGGAGAGGTCTGCATGAAAGCAGAGGTATACAAAGACAGGTCTGAGAATTTCTGGTTAGAGCATCTGCAATGGTCTTAGGATCATTGCAGTGCACCCCATTTAATATCATATCCTTGGGGTATGGGCCTGTGGGGATCCCAGAAAGGTTTTGATATGACTTAAAATTTCCTTGAGTCAGATGCTGCACTCACAAGCAGGTCCTGGCAGTATTTACTTTTGCTAATCTTATTTTCTTTTGCATAGATTTCTACTAGCCCTATAAGAGTTAAAATCATCCATACGCCTGGTTTGTTTGAAACACTTCCATAGTTTATCTCTGTGGCATAGATCAGAAAGGAGATCCTTGTGTAGCCACTTGGTTTGTTTGCCTGTAACTCTCCTGGTGATGTTGGGGACATGCATTGATTGGATAGCAGTGAACTTATTGAGAAAGATGTACAGGGCCTCATCAACACTGTTTTTGCGGTAGACGTCAGACCAATCTACACAAGAAATGTCCTGGAGGAATGCCTTTTCATTAAGCTGTGCAAAGTTCGAAAAGGTGACGTAACGCGGTGGGGGAGGTGGTGGGGCACCAGAGGCCCACATGCAGAAAATTGGGGAATGGTCTGTGATCGCGTCAGCAAGGATCCCTGTGGAGATCAAATGTTCAGGTCGTGTTGTGAGTAACCAGTCAATGAGGGTGCCAGTTTTGGTAGGATTTGGGGACCTCGTTGGTTCAGTAATCATCTGATGTAGGTTAAAGGTGCTGGTGACTGATACCAGGGAACTATGAGCAGGACCCAGCCAGTTTAGGTTAAGATCACCAAGAATTATTGCCTCATTTTGGTTTATGTTTGGAAAAGTCTTTTCGAGTAGGTCTTGTAATCCTGTGAGGCCACCAGAGGGAGGATTATAGGCACATATGACATGGAGCTTTTTTTGCCCCTAATGTAACTGTGACGTGTAGATGTTCACATACCTCAGCAGGGGTCAGGTTAAGGACAGTATTTAGGTTGAGGTGAGATCTGTACTAGATGGCTACACCACCCCTGCGCTTAGTTTTTAATCTATCACTTCATATCAGGGAGTAGTTGGCAATCTTGCATAGGGTGTCAAGTATGCTAGGTTTTAGCCATGTTTCAGAGAGGCAGAGAATCTCAGGGTTGTAACCTTTTATCCACGCCTCCAGTTCATCCTTATGGCATGTTAGACTCCTGATGTTCATGTGGGCAATAAGGAGCCCTTTCCTTGGAAGGTCAGTTGAGGTATGAGCAGTGGGGTGAGAGAGAGGAGGGCCAGGATTCATCTCAATGTCTCCTGCTAGGAGGATTAATAACAGTGCCATGAGGCAGGACCTTTCCTGGAAAAAGATTTGGATCTGATCAAACCTTCTGCACCACTTATGACAGCCAAGAAGCATATAATAGGTACAACCTTTAGGGTAAAGGATAAAAAGACAAGCTGGTGCCAGCCTATGTTTGGTTACAAGTGAGTTGGAGAAGGTAAAATCCCAGGTATCAGACCCTATACCAAGATGGTCACTGGGGAAATAGGAGTGACACTATGTTCATATAGAAAAGAGCAAAAATGACAAGGAGAATAACCCCCGGACGGCGAAAATCTTTATTTCTTTGTGTAAGGTACTGTATGGGATTAGGGACAGTGTTAACAAGTATAGTATGTGGCATTTTGGAGTAGTTTGGGTACATCGTAAGCTGTGGTAGGCAGTAGTCGAGAGAGGACTATGACTGATAATCACAGTATAAGAGGATACTGATAGAGCAGAAGGAGTATAATCCACAAGGTAAGCAGCAGTCCTATTTGGAGGAAAATACGGTGCAACTAGTAAGTGAGGGACCAGCGGAGGATTTATAGCTAGTGCAAGCTTTTTAGGAAGCCTAGTTATTTTCTGCAAATTACCGTTTAAGACAACCCCTAGTGGTGGTGCAGTATAAGGAGCAAATGGGATTTTAGGGACTTAGTCATATGACAGGCCGAGAGCTGTATAAGTAAGTGCCCACCCAGGGAGGGCGAGGTGGGGGCGCGGGTGGGGAGCTGGCACGAAGTGCCGGCTGGAAGTGTCTCCTGTATGCTCTAGCAAAAGTCAGGGCCCCGAGGGGAGCACTCACCAGGATATCAAGTAAGAACAGCTTTTTCAGTGAAATTATTTAGCAGGCAGAAAGTTCAGAAAAATACTTTTACGGCTCCTCGACCGCGGCAAGTAACCTAGGGGCACTCCAGACCTTCGAGTAGAGCTGAGATTGAAGGCGCACCAATCGGCAGGCAGTATGAAGGAGGCGCACCAATCAGCAGTCCAGCAGCAAGTGCAACAGCCAGTCGGCTAAGCCGCGCCTTTTTTCGAGCAAACTCAACAGTCCACGGAGGAACATACCTTAGATTTCAGGTTACGGCTTTTCCGCCTGCCCCAGCAAGTTGCAGCCGGGCGATGGTTCCAGTGGTGAGGATGACTCCGGTGATCATTAACGCTTCTGCCCTGCGAAGGAAGCTGTAGTGAGCGAAGGAAGGGTGAAGGCAGCCGGTCCTGGTACCGCCGCTCCCAGGGCGGTCACGAAGCTCAAGCCTGGTGAAATCCCAGGTATTCACAACTTAGATTTCAGGTTCGACTTTTCCGCCCGCCAAGTTGCAGCCGGGCTCGTGGTTCAGTGGCGGGGATGACTCTGGTAGTCTTCATGCTCCTGCCCTGGGAAGGGGAGCTGTGGTGGCGAAGGAAGGTGAGGCGGCGGTCCTGGTACCGCCGCTCCTAGGTCGGTCACGAAAGCTCCGAAGCCCCGGTGGGCTTTGAGTATTCACTTACCTGGTTAACAAAAACAAATAAATAAATACTAGAGACAGACAACATATGCCACCCGTCAACAGACTCACGACCCTAAACAATGCTTTTGAGCATTCTTCCCAGTTGCCGTGGCTTGCCTCTAACCTTCGGCTACCCGCTATGCACTTGATGAGAGTCACGTGTATGATTTGCAGTCTTCCCAACAAAAAACACACATGAAATTCCGACAAACAGGAAACTGGAGCTCTGTGCCAAAACGAACTTGGCATTTCCTGTTCCACTACGCTGACCTGAAGCAACTGTGATGGAGCATAGCGCCATATTTAAGTGCAGTGCTTCCACATGAAGAAAAGGTGCCTACTCCCATATCGTGATAGCGCGGGATGTTGAGAGGTTCTTTTGAAATTGATTGTCACTAGGCAAGGAAGAAGAGTAATTGCCACCTCCTGGGTGCTCGTCTCCAGCTGGACTAGTGCATGATGCAGAGGGCGATATGGCGTATCGTACATGCTCAGTGGGCACTGTGAAGCATGATTTGTTGGAAGCACTGGCCCCGGAAATCAACAGTAGTAACTGGCTGACAGGTCATCATATGGAAGATTCTGCTACCCCCATGAGCAAGTTCAGCCCCATCATGGCTTCCTGCTGTACGCGGTGGGGTAGTTGCCCAAATTGAGCTTATGGTGGCAATAATAAAAACTGAGCAGGAACTGGTTAGTAAGATAGTTTGCCACCTTTTGCTGCTAGCACTCGACTCATTCAGAAGCTGTGACTTAGGAGGTCCTCGGAGAGAACCTTATGTTGGGATTCCATTCCAATGTTGGTGAAGTGGCCTCCACAAAAATTGAGGGGGCCATGCTGTTCTTGCACAGCCTACTCTGTTACAATGGGTATATGTGCTAGAATCTCACTGCATTCATCTCTCAGGAGCAACAGATGGGGGTGCCGTGCATAGGTTGCACTTCCTAGCCTGAGAACAACAGGTAGAAGCATTTGAATTGGGCCCGCCATCGACCTCCCTTATACCCCACCAGAGCAGATGCCCATGTGGACGGGAATCTGTTAGAGGGTTGGGGAAGGCCATACGTGTGACTGTTTTCTCATGGTTACTTTTGTAGCCATTGCTTCTCTCCCTCTTGGTCCAGACAGATTTGCAGTTGAAGACCAAACCTGATTCTCCCATTCATACTGTTGCCGAGTAAATGAAGCCAAGGCATACCAGGTCAGATGGCTGAGTCCTGCTCCATGCCTGCCATCTTCTCCGATACTTTAAGGCAGGGTAAGACTGCGGCTTGCCTCATAAAAAAAGATGCTCCATACATGACAGAACCACTACTGCACAGGTTGCCTGGGTTAGGGAGGAAAGAAAAGGAAGGCTATTGAAAGAAATAAATAGTAAAAAATAAGCAACTAATTGCAGTTCACAGGGAGAAGAACCTCCCTGACCTCGTCACCTTGCGGAGGTAGGAGTGCAACTGGAGTGACACAGTAGCGCTCCTTAGGGTCATGTGGGATGTCATGGCTCTGATCTCATGCCTGTCGCTATCTGTGGGCAGTTCTGCCCACTTGTAATGAGTGATGGAAGAACCTTATGTGAAAGTGTTTTCCAGTTTTACTATGCCCAACTGTAGCAGTTCTGTTTTAATAAATAAATAAATAAATAATTCATTTACTGGAAATTCCTTGCATTAACAAATGCCCACTTGTTAAATACTGTGCATTGGAACAGAAAACGGTTACTAGTAAACAAGTAACAATTTGGTTACAGCTAAGCAGTACAGCAGGGGACTGTAGATACTAGACTGCCACATGGATTTTTTGTTTTGAAGCAACACAGCACTACTAAGTAACCAAACAAACTAACATGAAAAGATTGGACACCATTGTATTTTCTAGTTATTTATACAGTGCCTAGTGACTGCATCCTGTTCAGTGAAAGAGTTGACTTCCCAAAGCCCCCACCCCCACGCCACAAGACAGCAGTTGTTTGCTAAAATTGCATCTGTATGGGACTGGAGATTTCCTGAGCTGCTGCTTCAGTATAGATGTGCAACAGTTAGTTCTTTAAGGTTCACATGCCTCTTCTTCTGTACTGTATTACCAGCCTCCTTGGTTTACCAGGATTTGTGATGGGAAAGCAACATTCGGGAAGGTGACACTGTCAGCATTACTTAATCACGTGCTGTGAATTGAAAAGGTATGATAACGTCATCCCTAGCATGGAAAATGGCAAGTAGACTACACGGTTTAGTTTATCCGATTTTGTGTGCGTATGTGATGATCTTAATTATCCATCCATAAGGCAGCACAGCTTTAGCTGTCAACAAGCCTTGTTTATTGTCTTGAGATAATGTGTGCCCACAGTTGTTAAATATCAAATAGCTTATTAATTGCATATTGAAATGGAAATGAAGCTAAAGGCTGGTGGTACAGAATATTTTTTTGGCTGTCTCTGCAGTCTGTGTGAACCTTCTATTGAGGAAAATTAGACAATTTTTTTTTTTTTTTTCTTTTATCATGGAACCAATGGAGGCAGTATCGGGGGAATACTTTTGAAGTGTTATGCAACACTCTTAACACAGTAGTGAAGTAACCATTTTATTGAATTAGTTTAATATTGATATAACAAAACGCATAGGCCATACACTCCCTATTGAGATGACTTGGCATGCATGTGGTTGCAGTCCCAATTATGGGGTTAAAACATGTATATATGACCTGGTTTTGCTAGCAGTGAGGAATGGGGGTGGAGGGAAGGGTGTTGGACAGCATTCATGTTGTGTGCCATGGAACCTTAGGAAGGAATCTTAGTAAAAACCATCAGCTGAAGCCCACGGGAGGTTATGGGAGGCCTGTCTGAGGGCGAGGGTGGGGGTGGCAGGGCTTCACAGATTGCCCGCTTAGCTGGTTGAACATTGGTAGTAGCAGTGGTGCCATGAAGAAGGTTGCTTGACCTGAAGTGGGACTAAAAACATGAATGAAATTGTGGAAGGGACTGAAGCTACTGAACCCTAGTACAGATGCAAGTGAAACGTAGTTGATAAAAATTTGACATACATCAGCAGAGGTAGAAATTGTTCAAACTCTGAACTGGAAAGAACACATATATCTCTGCGATTAATTTTTCAATAAAGCAGAGTTTAAAAAAAGAATGGTGGAAGGAAGAATATTAAAGATGCACTGTAAGAAGGCAACAGCTAAATTGCCTGGAAGTGACGGCTTTCCTGTAGAATTTTATAAAGACCTGGTGAAAGAACTGCCCTTGTAAATTACTGAAAGTGCATTCCAGACTTAAACAACAAGAGAAACTGCTCCAGTCAGTGATGGAGACGTCCATTACACTCAGTCTTAAAAAGGGCAAGCCAGATGATGAGTGTGGAGGATACCGCCCACTATCGCACCTTAATGTTGACTTTGAAGGAAATCTACACCCCCGTACCTTGTAAATTTTGTTTCCATGTCGACAGGCAATCTCTTTTACTGTAGCTGTTGGGGATACAAGTGTTTGTTTTACTTTGTTTTCACTGTGAATACTAGTCCCTTGTAACTGCCCTGGTGGGGGGGTCTCTATTTTATGGTTGTTGAAATCTCATTGTCCATGAGGGCTGCATTAGCTTATGAGAACATGATGTCACAGCAATCATTTATACCATGTGTCTGTATGCTAAAAGAACAACTATTCTGAAAAGAAAAAAAAAACTCTGGGAACACACAAACTGAATACATTTTAAATGGAGAAAAACCTGCATTACACAGCTCTGCTTGCAAAGCTAACCGAAGGTAAATGTGTGATTTCACATCTTGATGCAGCTTGTTTTGTTGAACTGTAGTTAAGCAGACGGGCTTACTGTGGAGTCTATAGGGTGCTGACACATCATGTTCTCATATGCTAATACAGCTGTCGGGGACAATGAGATTTCAACAACCAGAAAATGGGGATCCCCCGGATAGGACAGGGACTAGTATAAGCAGTGAAATACACTAAAGCAATCACATATATCCTTAACAGCCACACAAAGAGTTGTCTGACGTAGAAACATATAATATTTAAAAGATATGAGAGTGTAATTTTTCTTTAAAGGGAAAGTCCCCGCAACCTATTTTCTGTATAGCTGTGTAGTTTGCGGCATGAATAATGATTCCATCTCTTGTATCCCCCTAATTTGAAATATAAATGAGGTTGCTTCACTCTGTTTTGCCCTGGTGTGAAAACCTGTTTGTCTCCATTCCAGAAATCACTATCTCAATAATGCAAGGCATCATGGGAGTTGATGCATACATGCACAAGCCAGCAGAAGTTATACTCTTAGTTCTGTTACATGTCTTGTGAAGTCCCTGTATTCTCTAAAATCATTTTGTATAACTCAGATACACTTTAAACTACAGAAAACAACAGGGCACTTACTATGCCTTGCAAAATTTTATGGCCAACATAAGGCAAGAACATGGGGACTGCAGAGGACAGCAACAGCATAAGGCAAGAACATGGGGACTGCAGAGGACAGCAACAGCACTGACTAAAACAGTATAAGTACTGCAGGCTTTCGCACGAAAACATCATAAAATTCCAGGATGCCTTACATGTCGGGTCATGACCTCTGCATTGGAGTCGAGCAGCTTTTCACACCAGACTTAAGTACCTTCATTTACATTTAAATCCTGATGAAAGGAAGGTGCAGTAGAGGCAGCTGTCATGCATGCCTATAAGACTACACAGGGAAACTGAATAGAAGGCTGAGGGGACTTTCCCTTTAAAATTCTCACTAAAATATAAGCCAAAAGGCTAAAATATTTTATTTGCTTTTGGTAACCAGGTGGGTGCACTAGGCATAAGAATGCCTATTTTCAGGTACAACCCAGGAGTATACAAGTGGAAATACATTAGTATACATGTGATGCAGCACATGAGATATGTAACATAGTGAGGAGGAGGAGCACATACAGTCAACTTTAGGGTTAGGAGAAACCTTGTTTAGCATGATACAAATTACAGTTTAGACAGTCAAAAGAACAAGAAATGCAGAAAAAAATGTGAGAAAACGGACATTTCAACAGTATATACAGTATACAATAAGTGCCATAATGTGGCCATTGGCTTGGGGAAGAGTAGAAACAGGGAGGAGTGGGAAGGGGAGAGTGGTGGGAAGCAGAGGAAGAGGGTAAGGAATGACAGAAGGAGTTAAAGGATGGTTTTGAGAGAGGAGGAGAGAGGTGTCAGGAGTAGTTGAATAGGGGCGCAGAGGGCAAGGAGAAGGATAGTCAACCATGGATGAAAGCAAGTGCAGGGACTGGTAGCACGTAGATGATCACGGTGAAGTTTCTTGAAACTAGCATGAGTGGGAGCTTGACGAATATTTTGGGGTATGGAGTTCCAGTACTTAGGAGCCGTGTAGGAGAAAGCACGTGGACCCATATTGATTTTGCATCTGGGGATATAGAGAGGGGCTTGGTCAGTCAATTGAAGCCCATTGGAGAGCGGTTGTGAGTGAAGCAGAGAGGCGAGAGATTGGGGGAGGCCTGATCTAGCAGTACCGTCAGTTAGAGAGCCATAGGACTGTAGTTGATGGGCAGAGGGGCAGGGCTATTTTAAGTCAGCATAGAACAGGCAATGGTGCTTGTATCGTGGAGATGCAGAGGCATAGCGGCAGACAGAATTATAGGTGGTGTCCTGTTTGTGGAGGGAGGACTTTGTAGCAGAGAAGTAGATGGCTGAGCCATAGGCCAGGGCTGGGAGCAGGAAGCCTTGTGCCACAGCTAGTCTAGCCGATGGGGTGAGGGCATAGCTAGTGCGATGGGCACCTCCTATCTTAGCATTGACGGATTTACAGGTGGTGGTGATGTGCAGATCACAATCTAGAGATTCGTCAAGAAGAATGCACAGTTATGTAAAGGAGCTAGCACTAACCAGTGGGGAACCGTCAGCACATGATAATTTGAGGGAGCTTTGGTTTGCTTTAAGTCTAGCAGGTGAGCCAAAAAGCACGGAGTGTGTCTTGCTTGTATTGAGAACGAGGTTGTTCTCTGTTAGCCAAGATTGAATACTTAAGAAGTCCAAGGCAAGAGAGTGGTTTATATCCGAGATATTTCTTGCACTGTGGTAAATAACAAGGTCATCCACGTATAGCAGAGATGAACAGGTTGGAACAAGCAGCGGAAGGTCGTTAATGAAGAAAGAGAAAAGCAAGGGACCAAGTATGGAGCCCTGGGGAACACCAACATGTATAGGTGAGAGATCAGATATGGCAGAGTTGAAAACTACAGCCTGTTTCCTGTTAGACAGATAGCTATTAAACCAGGCCACTACATCAGCAGATAAGCCATGGGAATGTAGTTTCACAAGGAGAAGAGAATGGTTAACCAGATCGAATGCCTTAGTTAAATCAATGAAAACCGCACCTGTCAGGAGGCCCGAGTCCATAGAAGCATAGATGTTGTTTGTGAGTTTTAGGAGTGTGGTGGAAGTGCTGTGGCCTTTGCGGAAACCATGCTGGGAGCAAGAGAGAGAAGGTTGTGCTTTTGAAGATAATCTATTGATTGAGTTGCCACTAATTTTTCCAAGATTTTGCTAAGCACAGAGATGATAGCTATAAATCCTGGGTTCCCTGGTACACAGAGACCATGTGAGATTCGTACCTGGCAGACACAGGGCAGACAATTTGCAACGGCTGCTAAAAATTAAATGGTCGCGTGAACACAGCAAGGAGTCCAGAGCAGCACTTTTGTTTGATGTGAAACATGCATGTGACTCTGGATTGGGATTACTTAATGCAGGTGCTGGATAAACTAGGGCTAGGAGAAAAACTAGGGCAGTGGGTAGAAATTATTCACACAGAACCCATAGCCTGGGTGCTGACAGCCCAGGTCAGGATATGTATAGCTGCAGAACTGGAACAATATACTACCCCTCAACCTGGGTCCTAACATTAAGCAACTAGGGGCGGAACTTAAGAGGTGAGACCAGATGAATTAAACCATTTAGGGAGAATAAACAGATTTAAACTGGTAGTAGCTCCTCGCTTTTACTGTGCTTTTATTAATCTCCCCCAGCAATACTGGGAAGATATTTTGGAACCAGAGATAAAAGCTGTGGAAATTTTATATGGAACGGGGGCACCCCAGACTACCATTCAGAAAGCTCAGAGCCCACAGACTGGGTTGGGGGTTGATTTACCTTGGCTTAGAGTATCACATGGCCTTTGTCTTTCATCAGTCACGCCACTGGCTCCTAAGGGGAGAGGGAAAGATAACATTGACATGGTGCCAAATAGAAATAGCAATAACAAGAACAGATAGGTTAGCAACCTTATCATACAGACCCCCAGCACCAGGACTGGTGTCACATCTCAGTATTGAGGGCTTTGGTAGAGAGATTGCATGACACAAATAGGTGATCTCATAGACTCTTGAGACCAAGTTGCTCCTACCATTTCAGCAACTTCAGCAAATGTATGCTACTCCCAGGCCTCAAATGTTGGAGATATTTGCAAATTAGGATTGCCCTTAAGTCATTGTTAGCACCGGGATACAAATTTACCAGAGGAAATCAAGTGGCTTGACTTGCTAAAGGGGGACTATAGATACATTCAGTATTACCTGATAAGTGTCAGGTAGTCTCCACAGACCTCGGATAGAATGGGAAGAGCAACTGGGCATCAGTGTAACAGAGGATGAATGGAGCAGATGCGGGGGAAGGGGCCATAGAGCAACTAAAGATACGTAAAGAAAATTAGTGCAGTGTAAGGTCCTGTGCAGGTTTTACTGAATTTCAACTAAGCTAAAAAAAGAAAAAAGAAAAAAAAAGAAATTGCTTAGTACAGATGCTTGTCTGCATATTCAGATGCTGCTCTTGCAGATGATGCGGTAATCTTCAAGAGCAGCCCACAACACGAGGTAGTTACCAAAGAGCTCCAAAGCAGCTTCAGTTCCTTAGAAAGATGGTTCAAGCAGAATAAGCTGGTCCTTATCTACAAAAAAACAAAAACCATGCTCTTTGCTGGCACTCGTATTTACTTACTGAATTTTGTTGACGGGGTAAGCCCACTGAGACTAGAAGTCCCTTTTTCAGGGGCGACCCGGGGGTGGGGATACAGATGGTAACCAACTGAAACTGAACCAGATTAAGCTGTTGGTGGTATTTCTAGTGAATGGAGGAAATTTGGCCAGGACACCGGGGAAATTTTCCTGCTCTTTTTGAGAAGTGCCACGGGATCTTTAACATCCACCTGAATAACCACCAGAACAGGCAGATGGGACCTCGGTTTAACGTCTCATCCGAAAGATGGCACCTAAGGAGTGCAGCACCCCCCACCCCAATGCTGCACTACAGTGCCAGTATTGGGATATTAACCCAAGTGCCTGGTGTGGGGATAGAACCCACAGCCTTGTGATCTCCTAGCCTCAGAGGTGAGTGTGCTACCTGCTGAGCCACTGACACTGATATCAAAAACAAAATCTCCCCTCTGAGCATCCTGAATGCTTAGGGACTCCTGCTTGAGCAGGTGCCCACTTTTAGATACCTGGGGGTCACACTCGAGTCTCTCGCCTTCACGGAGCACGTAGACAGTACGGTTGGTATGGCTAACAGAAAGCTAGGAGACCTCTTCAGCAGCGCCTTAACCTAACCCATGAGGCCATGTGACTAGCCGTAACAAGCTCCGTCCTCTCTCTCATTGATTATGGTCTCGCAGTATATGGAACCGTATCTGATACTGTCTTGAACAGGGTGAGGGTACTGCTAAACAAAGCTTGCCGATTCATCATGGGCGTGGACAGACTCGCACACCTTTGCACCTTGTGCCTCCTCTCAGGTTGGCTTCCCCTGTGTGAACGTATAAAGTACCAGAGTGTCCTACTGGCCAGAAAAGCACTTAGAGTTGGTGGTGGCTTTGCTCCACCTGCCTTGTCCTCACTCTTTCGCCCTGTTCACAATTGATATACCCACTAGGAGTATGGCAAGGCATGCATGGGTAGTCCCCAAATGTAGAACCAACCAGGGCCAACGAGCTTTTGCTAGCAGAGACACACATTGGCTAAACAACCTCTCAACCTCCATCACTGAGCTACCTAAAATGTTACAGGTTCAAGAGAGCCCCAAAGAAGGAACTAACCCAAGAAGCCACATGCAAATGCCAATTCTAACCCTTCCCATTACCTGCCCTGTACCTCTGCCTGATCTGTCTGTGCTCCAACCTCCCTAGCCCCATTGCACCCTATTCTCCCTTTTTTCCCTCCAATTGTTTAACCAGGTGAGACACACTAAGCTGAAAGCTTGTTTACAGGTGCAACCTGGGAGCACAGGGAAGTTACCTGACTAGCTCAGGGTCATACAGTATGCAATTGGGGGCTGTGGGATTCAAACCCAGGTCTCCAGATTTGCAGCTCAGAGCCTTAAACCACTGTGCTATACTGCCTCCCTTCCCCTTATCTCCCTCTACCTCCCTATTCATGCAACCAAGCCATACAATGTATTTATTACTAATGATTCTACTGAGTTGCCAACCTTGTATTGTACAGTTGTCTCTTTGTCTTGACAAATGCTCGTTCTGAGCTGCCTGTAACAATGTAATGATTGTATTAACTAATGCTCATTTTAATGCTTGTATATATTCTGTTTGTTTCAACTTTTGTGGAACCTTTGCAAATGAGCACATAGCTCCAAGGTCTTTCTGATGTACAAATAAATAAATAAAAGATGAATGCTGGAGATGTGGGAACCCTGGGGCGGATCTTATGCATGTGCTCTGGAGTTGAGCTGAAATGCAGCCCTTCTTGGAAGGTGTTGAAAGTTTGTGATGAAACAGTGGGCTTCCAGATCCCCAAGTGCCCAGCAGGTTCCCTATTAGAGACCACTAGACGGCTATGCCACCTTCCTAGACCCCGAGTAGCATGGCTTCAGGCCGTTCGGATGGTTGCTAAACACCTGACCCTGTTCAAGTGGCAGCAGAAATAATTACCAGCGTTGGGCTAATGGATCACTGAGATGGGCAGAACAGCAGGAAATGAAAGAATGGCATATTTTGCCATGGATAAATTTCATAGTATCTGAGAACTGTGTATAGCACTGAGATAAATTGTCTTGTTTGTAATTTTGTGGGAGATAGTGGAGGGTGTCAGACTACTCTTAGAAATACGTTTAATACGTAAACAATGCTGCACAAGAATTATGTAACATGTTACATACTAACATATTAAAATACCAGCAAAATAGGCCTAAGGGTCTTTAGTGTCTGCTTGTTTGGTCAGCCCCCACCCTGGGAACTGACCTTGCTGCCCCCCTCTCCCTCTCTGGCTTCTCCCTTCCCAGTCTCGGATATTTTCACTGCACTGGATTTTGCTTCCAGAACTCTTCCCCTGTACCTGTCCCACTCCCTCTTGAACCCCTCCACCATCTCTGCCTCCACCAGCCCCCTGGGCAGCGTATTCCATGGCTCCACCACCCTCTCAGTGAAGTAGCACCTCCTTCTTCCTCCCCTCAATCTCTCCCCCCCCCTTCCAGCTTCCACCCATGCCTCTAGTTGCCCCCCCTTCCTTCGGAGCACCTTGACTGCTTCTCCCTATTTAACCTGTTCATGTACTTGAAGACCTCTATCATGTCCCACCAGTCCCTTCTCTCTTCTAATGTGTACATATTTAGCTCTTCGAGCCTCTCCCCATAGGTCCTATCCTCCAAGCCCCAAATCATTTTGGTTGCCCTCCTCTGGACCCTCTCCAGGAGTTCAGTGTCCCTCTTTAAATGTGGCCTCCAAAACTGCACGCAGTACTCGAGGTGCGGCCTCTCCAGGCAGTTATACAGTGGGAGTATCACTTCCCTCCTTTTGGAGGTGAGCCCCCCTAGCGATGCATCCAAGCATCCTGTTGGCCTTTGCCGCTGCAGTCCTACAAATTTCCGAGTTGTTCATCTTGACATCCACCACCACCACCACCACCCCCATGTCCCTCTCAGCCATCGAGATTTGTAGCATTCCCCAAAGGGTGTACACTTGACCTGGGTTTCTGGCTGTCAGGTGCAGTACCTCACATTTGCCTGCATTGAACCTCAGTTTCCGCATTCTAGACCACCTTTCCAGAGCCTCCAGGTCCCCCTGTAGGGCCACCCTCCCCTCCTCCCCATCCACCACCGCCCCCAGTTTTGAGTCATCTGCAAAGAGACTCATCTCACTCCTGATACCCTTCCTTATGTCAGAAACATAGGTGTTGAACAGGAGGGGCCCAAGGACAGATCCCTGAGGGACTCCAGTAATGACCCTCCTTGGATTAGACTATCCCACCAGCCAGTTGCCGATCCATCTGATCAGCTGGTTCCCCAACCCCATTTCTCCCAGATCATCCAACAGGCCCCCGTGAGGAACAGTCAAACGCCTTGCTGAAGTCTAAGAGGACGTCCACTGCTCTACCCAGGTCCAAGGCACTCGTCACCCAGTCATAGAACTCTACAAGGTTTGTCTGACACGATTTTCCCGGGATGAATCCATGCTGTCTATCATCCAGGCACCCAAACTTTTCCAGGTCCACCCCCAGTCTCTCCTTAACAATGCCCTCCATCACCTAGCCCACCACCGATATCAGGCTGACAGGCCTGTAGTTCCCTGCCACCTCCCTTGATCCCCCCCCCTCCCCATTTTTTTTATTTTATACTAACATACTAAAATGCCAGGAGAATAGGCCTAATGGTCTTTAGTGTCTACCCGTTTGGACAGCCCCCACCCTGGGAGCTGACCTTTCTGCCCCCCTCGTCCTCTCTGGCTTCTCCCTTCCCAGTGCTGGATATTTCCACTGCACAGGACTTTGCGTCCAGAACCCTTCCCCTGTACCTATCCCACCCCCTCTTGAACCCCTCAACTGTCTCTGCCTCCACCAGCCGCCTGGGCAGCGCATTCCATAGCTCCACCACCCTCTCAGTGAAGTAGCACCTCCTCCTTTCTCTCCTGAATCCCCCCCAGCTTCCACCCATGCCCTCTAGTTGCTCCCCTTTCCTTCGGAGCACCTTGACTGCTTCTCCCCTATTTAACCCGTTCATGTACTTGAAGACCTCTATCATGTCCCACCAGTCCCTTCTCTCTTCTAATGTGTACATATTTAGCTCTTCGAGCCTCTCCCCTTGGGTCCTGTCCCCCAAGCTCCAAATCATTTTGGCTGCCCTCCTCTGGACCCTCTCCAGGAGTTCAATGTCCCTCTTTAAATGTGACCTCCAAAACTGCACGCAGTACTCGAGGTGCGGCCTTACAATTTTGTTTTATTTTGGAATAATCTTTTTATTGATTTTACAATTAAAGAGGTAACACAGTATTACATTAGGAATAACTTGGATGACATACAGAGTTAACAGGTCGGTCATTCCACAGTTCATTAGTTCATACAGATACATAAATGAGCAATTTCATTGCATTTCAGCCTGAATCACTGTCATGTTATGCTTAGTCCTCTGTTTTTAGAGGGATTGGGGCCATCCGTAATGGGCCTGGGCTTCAGGCTGTGTTTTTCTGTGATCACATAAATATTGTTCCTACTAGTGTTTTTTTTTTTTTCTGCAGAATTTCCTCCAACTGATGCTCATTTTTAGGTTTTACGATTGAAAAATGATCTGTCAGGTTCCACCCAGACACAGTTGAATGAAAGGGACCAGAATCTGTCTGTAGGGATCTGAAAGTGTCCCTTTTATGCATTTCCGCTAGGTCTGTAATTGTGAGCTTCAGCAATCTTAAAGAAAACTTACTTGAGAGAAATAATGTCACTTAACTACCAGATTAAAACCGTAGCGTGGTAGTTGTAATTAAAGATGGACCTATAACCTGTCCAGAGCGTGTTGATAGGAAGCAAACTAGCAATCTGCCTGCTGGTGCAGCAGTAGTGCTACCACTGGCAACGCTGATGACCTGGGTTTGGGGACAAGCCCGACATCGGACGGCTGGCTAGGGGGAGGCTGGATTGTCCTGCGGACAGCTCTCCACCTCTGGGAGGGGGCTAGTTGGCACTTGAGCGACACCCAGCAATGACTGGGTGTATACCAGGATGAGACAACCCTGCAGGGTAGAGGCAGTGTCTGATGTCTGCGGAACATGCGTGGGAGCACGCATGCCTATACGCTGATGTCACTGCACATCCGGGTTTCTGGGGAAACCAGAAAAGAGAGAACCGCGAGCTGCAGCTGCACAGTGACACTCCTGCTACTTAAGCCTAAATGATGCCACAGCCTAAGACCCAGGCACATCAGCGGTGGGTCTCGAGCTTCAGGAGCCTCCATAGGAGTAATGCGGGACATCCACTCTGGGCAGCTGGTGGGCCGAATGCCGAGTGGGGGGTTCAGAGGGTCTGATGTGGGGTATATCCCAGCTTGCCAGCATGGCGATAAACAGAATAAAAAAACAAAACAAAAACTAGCATAAAATAAAATGAACTGTGAGGTAAATTTTTTTATTACTTTAATTGTGTGAAAATCAGTATGCTGCTGAAAATGAATGATGAAACACGACATTGGGATATGTGCCTGTTGGGTAAAATAATGCAAATATGAACTTCAGTAGTGACCACATGTTGCTGGTAATTCAGCCCTGTATTCCTCAAGGTGCAGGTGGTTAAAAGGGAACAAAGTATTGCATCCCTGAACAAATGTACAAGTACCTAGAGGCGCGGATAAAGAAATCCAGTGGGGAAAATATTTTTTACTATCCCTTACGTTTTCCCCCAGCCTTCTAAATCTGGTTGATTCTGCAAACCCTCCTCCCCATGCCTGCCGTGCTGCCAACCTATCCTTGACTCCCGCAGCTGAGGTCTGATCACAGGCTCAGCTGAGGAGGGGGACATCTATGTGCCTGTGTAATGTTATTTAAATATTATTGGCATACTGGTGCATTTCCACGCTGTTACTCCTAGTGCTGAGAGCGTTCCTCGAAGCCTGGGACATGAGATTGTTTCTGGCTGTGACATTGTGGGATTGTACTAGTGAACCAGTAATCTTTAAACAGCATTTTATAGGTGCATAGTGGGACCCCACAGCTGAGTCTGTTGTTTCAATCAATCAATCAATCAATCAAAATCTTTATTTAATCAGGCGAACATCATTGAGCATAGCTCATTTACAAGATGGACCTGAGTGGTCAAGAAGTGCAAATGTTAATACATTGACAAGGGTAGCATAAACAGTAATACAATGACATAAGTGCTAATATATAACAATATACATATGTACACGACACATTAAAACTATTAATCTGTGAGACAGAAGGCAATGGACACATCAGGAGTAATATGTAGATTATAGGACCTAGCAGGCATTTTGAAGGTGAATCTTGGGACTGGAAGCGGAGTTTTATCAGCATATAGGACACGAAAAAGAAAGGGGGGTAGGTAGGGCCAGGGTTTTAGGCCTTGTGGAAGCAGTTGCAGAGTTCTGGGAATAGGGTGGTGAATAATCTTTGAAGGATATTAAGGGTAGGAGGTTATTTAGCTTCATGGTTTTGGGTGAATTCCAAACAATTGCTAGTGAGTAGCTGATAGCAGCCCTCCCAAACTGGGTGCAGACATTGGGGACCTTAAGAATGATAATTTTGCGTTGATCCTTAGGTTTGTATGGCCTAGAAGTAATTTGAGTAAAACAGTCTGAGATAGGTAGGTAGCTTGCCTGATAAGGCTTTGAATATCAAATTGCAGCATTCCTATTTCTTCTGTGTTGTAATGATGTCAGTTAACTGCCTTATAAAGGGAGCAATGATGGGTGCTGAAGGGAAGGTCAGTAATGAATCTGATGGACCTGTGGTAAAGGGTGTCAGTTTATTTAAAGGGGAGTGAACAATGTCCGTACAGAAAGTCAGCATAGTCAATGAGGGATAGGAATGAAGCCTGGATTAATCTTTTTTTGGCGCTCTGTTGAGGTAGTGCTTTATTCTAAAAATAAACCAAGCCTTTGTCTCAGTTTCTTTAGTAGCTCCTCAATATGGACAGAATAGTCAAGCTTGTTATCAATCCAGACTCCAGGTATTTGAAGTTATCAGCAATTCCAGCTTCTCTCCAAGTAAGGTGGTTAGTTGTAGGGTGGTGGATGGTGGGGTAGTGGCAGAGCAACTCTTTGAGGTAAAGAACATAGCTTTTGTTTTTTTGGCATTTAGAAGTAGTTTTTTATCTAGTAGGTTGTGTTGTAGGATGGAAAATTCATATTGTAGCAGTTCACAGGCTTTAGATAATGAAGGATTGCTAACATATAATACAGTATCATCAGCAAACGGATGTTGGATTGAGTGAGGTTGGCATCAATATTATTAATATAGATGGCAAAGAGGATGGGGCCAAGAATAGAGCCTTGCAGTACACCTCTTAACAGTGGTTTTAAGGTGGATAGGTAGTTTCCATTTTTTACCAGTTGTGACCTATCTGATAGATAGCACTTGAACCAATTGAGTGAAGGGGAATCCAACCCTAGTGAGCCAAGGGAGGTGATTAATGATTCATGGTCCACTGTGTCAAATGCTTTGCTCAAATCCAGGAACACAGCACAGGTACTGTTCTTCTTATCCATAGCAATCTGCCAGTCGTTGGTTACTTGATTAGAATAAATGGTGCTGTGCCTTGATCTAAATCCTGATTGTGCTGTATTTAGGAGGTTATTGTTATCCAGGTAGTCCCTTAATTGTAAGTTTACTAACTTTTCAAGCATCTTGGATAGAACTGATAGGATGGAAATGGGCCTGTAATTATTGAGGTCCATGGGATCCAGATTTGAGTAAAGGAACTACTTGAGCTGTTTTTCAAGTGGAGGGAATGGATCCAGTGGTGAGGGAAAGATTGAAGAGATGAGTGAGGGGGCAGATAAGACTTGAGATGCAATCTTGAGGAAGTAGGGGTCCAGGAGTCTGTACTGCACTTTTGAAGTATCTAAATTGGAGAGGAGATCTTCCACTTCTTTCAAGGATATTGGGTTGAAGGAGAAGGTTGATGTAGCCTTTGACCCACGGTGGATTGAAGGTTCAAGGAAGTTCTCAGGAGATTTGCAGGTGAAGAGTCAAATGCTAGTCCAGCTGTGGTGAAGTGGTCATTGAAGGTATTTAGGATTTCTTGTTTGTCCGTAATTTCTGTGTTATTTAGTAGCAGTTTGCAGGTTAAGGCAGGAGTAGAGTTTGCCTAAGATACCTTTATAGTTCCCAGAGCCTGGTTGGGTTATTATAGGAGGCATCCAATTCAGCTCTATAATAGGCAGCTTTGGCAGATCTTATTTGTGTTGTACATGAATTCTTGCTTTTCTGAAATTTAGCCAGTCTCTGAATCCTTAGTTTTTCTGTCTTTTTCCACAGTTTGTCTCTGGCTAGCAAGGCTGTTTTAAGATCAGTGGTGAACCAGGGGCAGGACCTTGCTTTAGTTCTGATATTGGTGAATGGTGCATGAATATTGAGAGCATTAGTGATAATGTCCTTTAAGATCTGGAGAGCTGTTTCCACTGAGGTTGTAAGGTAGAAATCTTGCCAATATATTGTGTTACTCAGGTCATGGAGGTATCCTGGTATGTTGAACTTCTTTTTGACCTTTGAGGACAAATTCAGCAGGGTTGGGTGGTTTGAGGAAGATCTTATGCCAGCTATGGGACAATGGTCACTTACATCATTCGGTAGTACTCCTGCATGCGTATATAAGTGAGGCTTGTTTACCAACATAATATCCAGGGTGAGCTGTTGCTAGAATTTTTTAGGTTAACCCTGGTTGGGTCTTTAATTAGCTGTGTAAAGCCATAGGTGTCACAAAAGGTTACCAATGGTGTAGCTGCATTAGATAGCCAGTTTAAATTCAAATCACCAAGGATGATGGTATCTTCAGGGCCTAGATTGTTATTGACCCAGGTGAGATAGTAATTTGAGGCCTGCTTGGGCCTATAGCAGCCAATCAATTTAAATGAAGACAGGTTAGGAAGGGATATTTTGATTGACAAACATTCAAATTCCTTTGGTTCGGATGTGTTGATGAGGCAGGTAGCAGAGATGGTGTCCTTAATGTATATGGCCACCCCACCACCCCTGGAAGGGCGATCTGCTCTGAAGAGCTGATAGTTGGTAAGGTTTACAACACTGTCTTTGGTCGAAGGTCTGAGCCAAGATTCAAGTTTCATGTCCTCTGAGAACTAAGGGGTCGCTGGGATAGTCTGGAATCATGGTGGGTGGGCTTTTGCAGGCTCAACCTGATAGAAAAGTGCTAAAACAAATCTAGATTTTTTTTTTCCTGTCCGAGCTCCATGTAAGAGAGTGCCCCTTTAATACACTGCTACCCTGCCAGCATGTAGTAGTAGGTAGTATGAATTAATTGTCCCAGGACAAATAAACATACTAATATACCAACTGAGATACAGAGAGAATTTCAAAGTTATTACTCAGAACTTCATACCCCGGGGGAGTTGTGGATGCCGATGCAACCCGGGACTTCTTGACATCTCTTAAACTGCCTGAATTAGTGGAAGGACATAAGATCCAGTTGGAAAACCCCATATCAGTAGTAGAAACAGATAATGCAGTCAAAAGCCTGAAAACAGTCGGCCCGGTGGCGCTGAGGGTCGAGTTGCTGGATGCTGCACCTCACGCTACGCCGGTGACCCAGGTTCGGCTGGGGGAGGGAGGATGGAGTGTCCCAACGGATGCTCTCCTCCCTCTGGGTGGGATGCCAGGGGCGCTTTGGAGCGCCTGACGTCCTGAAAGGGTTAGTGGATGCACCGACTCTCGGGCTCGGCAGCTTCATCTACCAGAGCCAGGGAGGGGGGACGTCATTAGGTGCTTGAGAGGAGGCGGCGTCAGCACACAGACTCTGTGCCGGCGCTCGGGTGGGGTTAAGGGGGAACTACTGGAGGAAAATGCCTCCAGTCTTAGATGAAGTCCTCCAGAGCCGGTCTCACCACCCACTGACCTGGGGCAGGCCCCAGTGTGCAGCTCACGCAGAGAGGGGGTAAAAAGTGGGTTCTCTCTCGCCCGCCGGAGAGATCGGGCCTCAAGGGCTAGCGACAGTGTGGCACTGTAGGGCAGACCAAGCTAGTCGGTAGAGGTTGGAGGTCATGCACTCCTTGTAGGACGGAAGGAGTGGTGGTTGGAAGGGACAGTAGGAGTGGATAAAGAATAAGTAGAGAAAAAAAAAAAGCCTGAAAACAGGCAAGAGCCCGGAGCTGAATGGGTACACTAGTTTCTTACCCCAGGAGTCCTTTAGCATCCGTAACTTTAGCAATTAGCTGGCTAGGTGCAACTCTGCCCCGGAGGTATGCCTTTAAGATAATTTTATTTAAATGAGCTTTGGGCAATAGCCAGTCAAAAAACAGGAGGTGGAGTGAGCTGAGTGAGAGTTGCCTGTAGGCTTCAGAATTTTTCCTCTGCTGGACTGAGCAACATTGCTACTGAGGTACCTCTCAACTTTCCTTGTTGACAGCCTCCTAGCAGTTATCTGGGTAAAGTTTTCCTCATAAGTCAATTTCTTTAATGTGCTGATTGAAAGTTTTACATTTTTGTTAGCGCTGAGCTAATTTTCTATTTTTAGCACATCCGTGCTATTTTGACTTTGTTTACCGTGACTGTTCATTTCCAGTGTTATCTTTACCATGGGTGCATAATTTCGATGGTTCCTCCCTTTTAACCTAATTCTTGAAGGAACCGTCGAATTCTTGCACCTCTTGTAATTTTTACCTCAGACCTTGCGGGTTTTACCGTGAGGCAACCAGTTGGATTCAAATTTTGACAGTTTTTTGATCAAAGAATCCCTTAACTACTTAAAACTGGACCCCAAGTTCATCTGTCACAGGACTGGCCGGTGCCATTACAACAGAAACCTGTGTGCAGTTAACTGGTATTACTGGGTTTCTATTAGATTTGCACTAGTATAGATCCCAGTACTACAGAGAAAAAAAAAAGGGGGGATTTTAATAGTTATTTAACTGGGGCAGGACTGGCCAGTGGCATTTCACTTAAACCTGCACTCAGTTGTTCGTGGTCCAGAACTTGGGTTCTCTTTTTGTTAAATTGGCACATAGCAAAGAAACTTAAGTATTACGGCAGATTATATATTAAAGGCTACCGATGAGGTGCCATTTAAGAGCAATAATAAATATGTAAGCAGGGGGCTGATGAAACCTCCATTTCCCAGCCAGTAAATATACAGTGCCTTCAGAAAGTATTCACCCCCCTTGGATTTTGTCACATTTTGTTGTGTTACTACCAGAATTTTTAATGCATTGAAATGATTTCCTCCCCTTGATTCACACAGCATACTCAACAATTTAAAGGGGCCAAAATATTTTTATTGTGTAACAAAAATTTATGAAACATTAAAAACTGAAATATCTTGTTTACTTAAGTATTCACCCCCGAGTCATTACTTTGTAGAAGCGCCTTTGGCAGCAATTACAGCTCTGAGTCTTCTTGGGTACGTCTGTATCAGCTTTGCACATTTGGATTTGGGGATTTTCGACCATTCTTCCTTGCAGATTTGCTCAAGCTCTGTCAGACTTTACAAAGATGGGGTTTATGTTTACGGGGGCTAGTATGCACTTTTCCACAGTTCTTTCCCACAGACTGTGAAGGTGAAACAGTTGATGAATAATTTTATGATGCCCCTGCTTACAGGGGCTGCTGACACTCTTCCACAGTTCTCGCTCCAGAGACTGTGAGGGTGAGACAGATGATGAATATTCTTATGATGCCCTTGTTCGTACTAAGGTTCATACTAAGGTGGATTCAGGAGCGAGAAGGCCTAAGCCCGTATTGCTCTTATGCTAAGCCAAAGAGAAATAAGAGAAGTTGCAACCAGCACTAATTAATGCAGCAAGCCAATGCTTGAAAATGTTTTTGGTCTCACTAATGACCACGTGAAGTGACAGTTATGACTTTGGAGGGCCTAGAACCTTATGTGTCCACTACCCTCTCCTTGGAGCTTCCTTGGTTATCCAGGAGGATTCCCCCTCTATTCTCTCGTTTATCCAAAACATATTGGACACCCTGGACCTCCCTTCTCAGAAGTCTATCCATGGTGAGGATGAGTATTAGAAAAAAAAAAAAAAAAAAAAATGTTTGTGGGGAGATTAAAGGTCTTCCACCTTTCCGAAATACTGGTCGTGCCTATCTATAATGAAAAAATATAAATAAAAATACCACAAAACTGCTTCAAACCCCCACTTCTGTGGCAGAGTTTACAAGCGGTCTGGAAATGATAATAAAATAAATACAGAAATATATAATGCTGAGTGCCTGTCTGTACACCCCAGCCTTGTGAGTATAGTGCAGCAGGCAGCTTGTGAGAAAGCTGGGGTCTCCTTGTTCTTCTTACCCTGGACAAGGACTCTAGAAAATAGATTTCATAGCTAACCACAGGTGCTTGTCAAAATTTTTTTCCTACATGGCTTTCTCGGCTAAATATTTATAAAAAAAAAAAAAAAGCACTGCGATCTATGGGGAAGGAGCTGGTGGATACGGCATACCTGCCCCGGAAGACGTGTAGTACCAATTTCTCAGGGCAGAGGACAACAAGGATGTAGCCTCCAGAGCTGTGGCCCATGCCATCTCTCTGAGGTGCTTTGTCTGGCTTAGAACTACTGGTCTACCATCAAACTCCCAGTTTAAGGCCATGAACTGTCCCCATCAAATCGTACTGTTTGATTCCAGAACATCTGACTGCAACAAGGCCTCTCCTGCCCCAAGGAAATTCCTTCTGAGGGCAGTAGGGACACAGGTTCTTTTCCCAGCTACCCCCTTCTCTCAGTACGGGGTGCTTTTAGAGGGAGGGAGGGGCAGAAGGGGCCAAAGGTGGCCACCTCTACCCAGCTAGCAGCTTCACAGTCTAAGCCCTGACATTAGGGTGGGCAGACCTCATGTGTACCCAGGTGTCTAAGCCTCTATCCCCAACACAGGTGTTACTGTTGGAGTGGGAGGTAAAAACCTTCTAGCTTTGTGATTGGTGGAGAGGGTCCTGGTCCACAAAAATGGGAAAGGGCCTGTACTCCAGATACTTTCTGGCACAAAAAAGACAGCTGAGGAGTAGCGACCTATCTCGCTGTTAAAACCCAAATTCAAGATGGTCACTCTGTTACTAGTCATACGGCCTTTACAGTAGGGAGACTGGCTAACCTCTCTGGTCCTGAAGGGCTCCTTTTTTCCACATACCCTTAATGAGGTCTCGCAGGCAGTTTCTTGGGTGCAGGCTCACTGCGGCCTTTCGGCATTCCTCGGCCCCAAGAGTCTTTACAAACTGTCTGGCAGTGGTAGTCACACACCTCAGGAATCTGGGCATCTCCAGCTACACCTAATTTGCCGATTGGCTCATAGTGCCAAAGTCTCCTTGTCAGATCAAGAAGTCTTTTTCCCTTTCAGGGCTCACTCTGGAGTCTCTGGGTCCACTGGTACAGCTAAACAAAGTCTCACCTGGGACCCTCCCAGCATCCAGGAAGGATACACCTTCCTTCCGCAGGTGAGAATTCAGGCTGCCCCTCAGTGGCAGATTCCTTTATCTAGGGACAGCGAAACCAGCCAGCAGGCGTTTGGTGGTTTGAGTCATTTAACCCTCACTTGTTTTATTATATGATGCGGTCCTGAGCAAATCACATAAGTTTGACATTTCCTCAAGCTATTGGGACACATGGCTTCAATGCCTGCAGTGGTCCTAGGGTTCAGATACAGGATACAACACCTGCAAGCCTCCTTATAGCTTGCTGGTCTCCAAAAGCAACACTTTTTCAAAGCTGAGACCTCTGACGGAGTAGTGCCACAGACGCCTCCCTCCTGTGGTGGGGAGCACATCTGGATAGTGCCTCAGTAAGTGGCACCTAGACTCTCCAAGAGTCACAGTTACACATAAATCTTTTGGAACTTGGAGCAATCTTTCTATCTCTCAAAGCATTTGCTCCTGTCATAAAAGGACAGACTGTACAATGTAGAGCAGACACCACTGCAATGTTTTTCACAAGCAGAGTGGACCAGATCAGGAATATTCTGTTTGCAGACTCTATAAATCTGGTCTCTCGCCTTCTCCCTGGGAGTCGGCCTTTCAGCTATTCATCTCCCAGGCAAACACAATACTCTGGCAGATGCTCTAAGTCACATCAGTCAAGGCCAGAGTGAATGGACTCTGAACAAAACAAGTACTAGCCACAATGTTCAGGTGGTTGGGCACACCAGAAGTGGATCGGTTTGCCTCTCCCCTCAACTTCCAGATTCCTCAATACTGTTGCAGGCCCCCAGTCCCGGGAATGCTTCCCCTGGATACCTTGATCCTGAACTGGTCAGGGAGGTTCCTGTATGCATTCCCTCCCTTTCCCCTGATACTCAGCGTATTGCTGAATCTTGGACAACAGCCTGCATCAATTTTTTTCTATCACAATATTATTTATGCTACCTCTGCACACCTGGCAGGGGCTACGACCCCCTCCCCCAGAGGGTACGTCCTCCGGCCCATCGGGGCCATCACGGGTCAAACCGGGTCCCAGTATTTTTCCTCTCTTTTCTCCCCTTCGCTCTTGCCTGTGCAATGGGTGCAGCAGCTGTCTCCACATCCGCGGAGGCAGCCAAGCACCCTGGGTGAGGGCCGAACCCCATTTGCTGTGCCGACGAATGCAGCACAAATTGCCCCCGAAGAAGGAGATCAGTCCTCCGGGCGCCAATCCTTGCCTTCCGCTGACCTCCCAACTGACCAGAGTCTGTTCCTGAACCCAGATCGCCGGCGTGGCGGGCATCCAGCGCCTCAACCCTCACCGCCACTGGACCGGCTTAACAGCCTGCATCAATGATTCTGGTGGCTCTGGATAGGCCCATGCAAGCCTGGTATCCTCTCCTCCTCTCACTATCCTGTAGCAGGCCCATTCACCCGCCACTAACTCACTGTGCTGACCCTTCCTCGGGCAGAAGTGCATTATCCAGACATACGCTCTCTTCACCTCAAGGCCTGGTTCTTGAGGAGTTAGTTTCCATCCTCACAGTACTCTGAACAGGTCTTTAAGATACTGAGAATGGCTAAAAATCCAAACACTAAGAAGACTTATGCAGCCAAATGGAAAAGATTTTCCCTCTGGTTAAAGAGCAAAAAGGTCGAACCCCTTTCAGCTTGAGACCCTCAGCTGCTAGATTACCTCGTACACTTACAGGCGTCAGGCTTGAAACCATCTTCCCTCAAGCTACACCTGGTGGCAGTTTTGGCCTACCTTTCGGTGGGAAAGAAAAAATCAGCTTTTTCCCACGCCATATTTAAACAGTTTTTCAAAGGCCTCTTGCACCTCCAGGCTCCAGTGGGAGCCTGAACCTTTGCATAGACTGGCTTATGAAACCACCCCTCCGAGCCTATGTCCACTGCTTACATCAAGTTTGTAACTTGGAAAACAGTCTTCCTGGTAGCTGTTACCTCTGCCAGGAGGATTTCAGAGTTACAGGCCTTGTGCACTGTGCCAAATTACATCATCCCTCACAACGATAAAGTTGAGCTCAGGATAAATAGGACATTTCTGCCAAAGGTGGTTTCAGAGTTCCACTTAAACCAGTCCATTACTCTGCCTGTCTTCTTTACCGAGAAATCCACTCCTGGCAAGCAAAAGCTCCACAGCTTAGATGTCAGAAGAGCCATCTTTTAGTACCTAGAGCATACTAGACAGTCCAGAGGCTCTTCCACTCAGTTGTTCCTCACCTACGGGCATGTAGGCAGAGGAAGACCAGCTTCCAAGAGAAATGTTTCCCATTGGTTGGTCTCTTATATTAGATTTTGCTATGAGAAAGCTGGTCACCAACCTGCAGTGGGGCTCAGGGTCCACTCTACCAGGGGCACTGCAACCTCGCAGCAGAGGACATCCCCCCGATATCTGCAAAGCAGCTACCTGGAAATCTGTGCACACCTTGTGAAACACTACAGTTTGGATGTGCAGACCAGATCTAATAACAAATTTTGGCAGCGCGGTTCTGCAAAGCCTCTTTCCTAAGTAGGTTCTCTGCCCACCTCTCACTTGGTACTGCTCGGTAGTCTGCTAAAGTTACTGATGTTAAAGGACTCCTGGGGTAAGAAGGAAAAATTACTCACCGCAGTAATCTTTCTTTCAAGGGATCCTTCAGCATCAGTAAGCTCCCACCCTTCCTCTCCGGTCCACCTGTCGGAGAAAGGCTGTTTCACATCTCTTAACAAATTTGGAGTTTCTTCTTGATGAGTTTTTAACTCGTGTTGTTATTTCTGTTTCCACTTTTGTGGACATTTGCATGTTTTTTGAATCCTGTTGATTCTTTTTCGGGGCATGTGCCCTCTGTTTCCTTCGAAAAAATTCTGAAGCCTTCAGGAAGCTCTCACTCAGCTCACTCCCCTTCCTGTTTTTTGATTGGCTATTGCCCAAAGCTCATTTAAATAAAATTCTCTTAAAGGTATACCTTGAGTACTGCGTGCAGTTTTGGAGGCCACACTTAAAGAGGGACATTAACCTCCTGGAGAGGGTCCAGAGGAGGGCAACCAAAATGATTTGGGGCTTGGGGGACAGGACCTATGAGGAGAGGCTCGAAGAGCTAAATATGTACACATTGGAAGAGAGAAGGGACCGGGGGGACATGATAGAGGTCTTCAGGTACATGAAGAGGGTAAATAGGGGAGGAACAGTCAGGGTGCTTCGAAGGAAGGAGGAAGGGGCCACTAGAGGGCATGGGTGGAAGCTGGAGGGGGGAAGATTCAGGGGAGAAAGGAGGAGGTGCTGCTTCACTGAGAGGGTGGTAGAGCCATGGAATGCACTGCCTATGGGGCTGGTGGAGGCAGAGACAGTGGAGGGGTTCAAGAGGGGGTGGGACAGGTACAGGGGAAGGGTTCTGGAAGCAAAATCCAATGCAGCAAGAATATGCGGAACTGGGAAGGGAGAAGCCAGAGAAGGCGAGGGGGACAGCAAGGTCAGCACCCAGGGTGGGGGCTGACCAAACGAGCAGACACGAAAGACCGTTAGGCCTATTCTGCTGGCATTTTAGTATGTTAGTATACCTCCTTGGCAGTTGTACCTAGCCAGCTAGCTGCTAAAGTTACTGATGCTAAAGGACCCCTTGGAAGAAAGATTACTGCAGTGAGTAATTTTTTCGAGTTTTTATAAATGATTCAAAACCCTGCCTCTTCCCCCTTTTTAGCAGCAGCATACAAAGGATTGATTAATGGATATCCCATGCCCATGTCTTGGCCGTATGCCACTATACCTCGCATCCCCAATCTGGGCAGGGATCCAACTTACTGTTCCTCATATAGGCCAATTTCGGTCTTAAATATTGATTATAATGTTTTTACTAAAATCCTGGCCTCTCGCCTGGAGGGGATCCTTCCTCAGATAATAAACTTGGATCAGTGTGGGTTTGTCCCCACCTGGCAGACACAGGAAAATATTAAGAGAACACTGCATGTGCTGCATCATGCCACCCGGTCGGAGGCTCCTTTTGTACTATGAGCCTGGATGCAGAGAAGGCTTTCCACCAGGTGGCATGGCCATTTTTTTTTTTTTTTTTTTAAATTATCTGTACTCCCCTTCTATACTCTGGTGACCCCAACTCCTTCAGGCTCTGCAAGTCCCCTTCTAACCCCACTGACCTTACTTGAGCTTCACCAGTCCTCATATTGCAACCGGTCCCTGGGATATCCTGGACATAATCCTTTGCCGGATGGGTCCCCCTTCTCCAAGGGGAAGGCAGTGAAGGGGGCATCTCAGCGCACTCTCCATAGGGCCCAGGGATGCTGCTGAGGAGACGGAGGCTCACTGAAGGCACCGGATGTGTGGGGGTAGGGGTTAAGAGAGCTGTCATCCGGCCGCCACCAAGTGGTATTTCCAGTTTTCTGGTTTCCACCATTCGCTCACTGTAATACTCCCAGTCTCCACTGGGGGCCACTAGCCGTGAGGCCTTCCCTAATCCCACCCTGGGATAGGAGAGCAGTCTGTTGGATGCTTGATCCTATCCTCCCTCTGCTAACCCCTGGCGCCCCAAGTCAGTTCCCGAACCTGGCTCGCCGGTGTAGTTTTGAGGTCAGGTGCCAGCGCCTCAACCCTCTACACCACCAGGCTGGCAGCATGGCCATTTTTGATGGCGGCTCTGGAGACACTGGGTTTTCCCGGGGGATTCTAGAAAACCATTATGAGATTATATGATGGTCCTATGACTTGTGTAAAGATTATTGGCTCTGTTGTAGGGCCCATACCATTGTTGAGGGGGACGAGGCACGGTTGCCCTTTATCTCCATTATGTTTCGCGGTTTACTTAGAACTGCTGGCCCAGGCAATTTGACAGGATGATGATATACGGGGGTGGAGGTGGGAGGAGATCTTCACAAGTTAGCCCTCTATGCAGATGACTTATTGGTGTACCTGTCTGACCTGGAGACTTCATCTCCCCCACCCCACCCCCCAGGCTTTTTTGGAGAGGTTTGGTGATATGGCTGGCTACAAAGTAAACCCTACAAAAACTGAGGTCCTGCACCTAAATTATACACCATCACAGGAGGTACAGCATAAATACCCCTTTAGGTGGAATTTGCCTCACTTAAAATACCTGGGAGTTTATCTGATGGAAGATCCCTCCCAACTGTATAGGTATAATTGCGAACCTCTCCTCGCCTGCATAAATACAGACATGGAGAGGTGGCGTAGTGCCCCACTCCCTCTGATTCAGAGCGTGGAGGCCATACATATGAATCTCCTGCCTAGAATGCTATGTTCAGCACAAACATTACCGATTAACCCCCCCTTAACGGTCCTTTGATGAAATAAATAAAAAGATTTCAAGATATATTTGGGACTTTAAACCTCCAAGGGTAAGGTTCTCTACATTACAGCTCCCCAAACGCGGGGGGGGGGTCCCTTCCTGATCTGGCTAGCTACCATCGTGCAGAACAGCTGTGGATAGTGTTCTGGTAGTTACATAAAGAATATTATGCTAAATGGTGGTTAAATCGGAGACCTTACTAATCTCTTCCAGATATTACTGGCAAAGCCAGCCACTTGATTGGAAACCATCACAGATAATCCCTGTACTCACAACACCTTGATGTGCTGGCATAATTTTATAAGCTCAGCACAGTTTAAGAACCTGAATCCCTAATAATCTCACTATCCAGACACGGAGTTTTCCCTGATTGGCTAGGGTACGGCTTTTAGGAAATGGAGAAACAAGGGATTATCATGTTATGGCACATGCTTAAGAATGGAGTACCCTGAACCTTTGAAGAACTTTGGAACCTCTGTGGTTTAAATTCCTGAGATCACTACAGGTACATACAAGAAATTAATTGTATTAGACAGTTCCCCCATGCATCCATAGAACAAGGGTACTACTCAGAAATTGAGTTAATTCGGAGAGCCCTGGAGGGTCAGGCCCCCCTTGACTCATATGGTTTCATGCATATATAAGGCCCTTTTAACACTTAGGGAGGATCATATGTCCCATCTTAAACAAAAATGGGAAACTGATTTAGGAATTAAATTATCAAATCAAAGAGTAGGAACATTTTATTAAATTTATACACAACTGTACAAATTCACATAAATGGAAGAAGTTCAGCTGGAAACTGGCTGTGCGCTTCTTTAAGACTCTGGCTATTCAGGTAGTACTCTTTGGGAGGGAGTGCAACCTGCTGAAGGGGATATGACATTGCACCTGCCACGCAAGGGCACATATTTTGGAATTGTCCACAAATGCTGGTATTCTTATTGGAATGGCAGGCCGCAGTGTATGAGCTTCTGGTGTCCCAAGTCCCACTTACTAACATACTAAAATGCCAACAGAATAGGCCTAGCAGTCTTTCATGTCTGCTTATTTGGTCAGCCCCCACCCTGGGAACTGACCTTGCTGCCCCCTCCCCCGCTCACTCGGGCTTCTCCCTTTCCTGCCCAGCATATTCCCACTGCAATGGACTTTATTTCCACAATCCTTTCCCCGTACCTGTCCCACCACCTCTTGAACCCCTCCACAGTCTCTGAATCCACCAGCCCTCCGGGCAGCGCATTCCATGGTTCTACCACCCTCTCAGTGAATTAACATCTCCTCCTTTCTCCCCTGAGTCTCTCCCCCCCCCCAGCTTCCACCCATGCCCTCTAGTTGCCCCCCTTCCTTTGGAGCATCCTGACTGTGCCTCCTCTATTTACCGCCTTCATGTAGTTGAAGACCTCTATAATGTCCCCCCCGTCCCTTCTCTCTTCCTATGTGTATATTTAGCTCTTCGGGCCTCTCCCCATAGGTTCTTTTCCCCCCAAGCCCCAGATCATTTTGCTTGCCCTCCTCTGGACCCTCTCCAGGAGTTAAGTATTCCCTCTTTTGGCCTCCAAATCTGGACGCAGTACTCGAGGTGTGGCCTCACCAAGCAGTTATACAGAGGGAGTATCACTTCCCTCCTTCTGGAGGTGATCCCCTAGCGATGCATCCCAGCATCCTGCTGGCCTTGGCCACTGCCCACCTCCGAGTCTCCGAGTTGTTCATCTTGACATCCACCACCACCACCCTCAGGTCCCTCTCAGCCACCGAGAAGTGTAGCATTCCCCCCACCAGGGCGTACACTTGGCCCGGGTTTCTGACTCAAGTGCAGTACCCTGCAGTTCCCTGCATTGAACCTCAGTTTCCACTTTCTTGACCACCTTTCCAGAGCCTCCAGGTCCCCCTGTACGGCCACCTTCCTCAGCTCTGAGTCATTCACAAAGAGACTTGTGTCATTCCCGAGACCCTTCCTTGTGTCAGAGACATAGGCGTTGAACAGGAGGGACCCAAGGACCGATCCCTGAGGGACCCCACCAGTGACCCTCCTTGGAGATGAGACTGTCCCCCCAGCCATGACCCTCTGTGTCCTGGAGTCCGTTCCCTATCCATCTGATCATCTTTTTCCCCAACCCTATTTCCCCCAGCTTATCCAACAGGCCCCCGTGAGGAACCGAGTCAAACAGTCTTACAGTAAGAATATTTTTATTTCATCAATTCCCTAGAGAATTCAGAGATATGGCTGTGAGAACAATATGAAACATTTAAATACTGGCAGCAAAAAAAGCCATTATAAGTAGATGGTTAACTGCAGTGACCCCTACTGTTGGGAAATGACAGGACATAATGATAGAAATTTATCATATGAAAAAGGCTAACTGCCTGGGTCCGCCATGAAAAAGATAAGTTTGAAGTGTTGTGGTGTAAATGGGTGGTTTTTATATAATGAAACCTAGAAGGGAATTTGTACCCTGAAATCTATATCTTGTGGGGGGTGGGAATTTAATCACTACCCATGCCCCCCGTAGAGGTTGAATTTTTTTATACTCCTGCACATCATAAACTTCTAGACTAATATGAATTGAACACACTTGCATATTTCATATTGGAGTTATTTTTAAGGTAGTGCTTTTTGTGACCACATAATTAATTCTTATGTTTTTTTTCCTTTCTATTTTTAATTAAACATAGAAACATAGAATTTGACGGCAGATAAGGACCGCTTGGCCCACCTAGTCTGCCCATTTCCCTACCTAATGGATAAGCTGCAGATCCTAGTTAACCAATAGCCTACTTCCTCCTACCCCCCCCACTAGAATTGCCTTATGTCTGTTCTATGCATTCTTGAATTCCCACACTGTTTTTAACTCTACGACCTCCTCAGGAAGGCTGTTCCATGCATCCACAACACACTCTGTGAAGAAATACTTCCTTACATTACCTCTGAGCTGTCCCCCCTTTATCTTCAAATTGTGCCCTCTTGTTTTTGCGCATCTGTTTTTCTGAAAGATGCTACCCTCTTGGACTTTGTTGATTCCCTTGAGGTATTTGAAAGTTTCTATCATGTCCCCCCTCTCCCTCCTTCCCTCGAGGCTATACATCTTTAGTTCCTTTAGTCTTTTCTTCATATATCTTCTGATTCAGATCCTGCATCATTTTGGTTGCCCTCCTCTGGACAGCCTCCATCCTGTTTATGTCTTTGCGGAGATGGGGTCTCCAGAACTGTACACAGTACTCCAGATGTGGTCTTATCAACTGTCTGTACAGAGGGCCAACAACTTCCTGTTTTCTACTGGTAATGTCTGTCCCTGAGCATCCCAGTATCCCCCCAAGCCCTCCTTACTGCCTTCTCATATTGCTGGCCCACCTTTGGGTCATCTGCTATGACTACCCTCAGGTCCCTTTCCATTTTTGTTGTCAGTATCTCATCCCGCATTGTGTACTCTTTCTCTGGGTTTTTGTTTCCCAAGTGCATTACTTTGCACTTCTGTGCATTGAATCTAAGCTGCCATACATTTAACCATTCCTCCAACCTTGCCAAGTCCCTTTTCATCCTTTCCACCCCACCTTATGTATCAGCCCTGTTGCAGATCTTTGTGTCATCTGCAAAGAGACATACTTTCCCTTGCAGTCCCTCTGCAATGTCACTTATAAAGACATTAAAAAGGACCTGCCCCAGTACTGAACCCTGCGGTACCCCACTAGTAACCCTTCTTTCTTCACTGTGGACTCCATTTACTATTACCTGCTGTGTCCTGTTGTCCAACCAGTGTTTTACCCAGGCTACCACCCTGGGACCCACTCCCAGGCTGGCTAATTTGTTTATTAATCTTTTGTGCGGGGACTGTGTCAAATGCCTTGCCAAAGTCTAGGTAGGACATGTCCACAGCCCCTCCCTGGTCGTCTGCTTTGGTCACCCAGTCAAAGAAATCGATTAGATTTGTCTGACATGACCTTCCCGCTGTGAATCCATGCTGCCTTGGGTCCTGTGCCCCACTGGCCTCTAGGTACTCAACAGTTCTTTCCTTCAGAAGTGATTCCATCATTTTCCCTACCATTGAGGTCAAACTGACAAGTCTGTATTTTCCTTCCTCTGTCTTGTGCCCACTTTTGTGAAGGGGAATCACATCTGCTCTCCTCCAGTCTTCAGGTACCACACCATCCTCACATAATTTATTAAAAAGGGTAGTCGGGCCCGGTGGCGCTGAGGGTTGAGGTGCTGGATGCCACACCATGCTGGCGACCCGGGTTTGGGAGCGAGTTCGGGTCGTTGGGGTTGGCTGGGGAGACAGGCTGGGCGTCGGGACAGCTTCGCCTTCTCCGGGGGAGGGAACTTCCAACCCGGCAAGCAACAACCCCTAGCGGAGGCTGGAGGAAGCGACGGCAGCTGGAGTCTCAAGGGCATGACTGGTTGCAGGCGTGAGCTGGCAGTCAATCATCTCAGGGCTGCTCCTTCGTGGAAGTGGAGCGTTGCAGATGCAGCAGGCAGCTGCGCGCATGGCATGTGGCGTCCCATGAGGAACATGGGAAAAACCCTCAGAGCCAGGATGACGGAGGCAGAGCGGGTCCGATGTGTCCGCACGCCTGTGACCCAGGACCCTGATTTAGTCTTTAAGATCTGGGTTGCCCGACTCACCTGGGAGGTTTCCGTGGCTAGATGGAGGGACCAGAGGTTGCAAGTAGGTGCTGGCAGCGGCAGGCTTAATGGGAGATTCTTGATGGATGCGGCTCTGTGGGGCAGTGGGAGAAAAATAGAAATTTCAGAGAGGGGAAAAAAAAAAAAAGAGGGTAGTCAGTGGTGTTACTAGTTCTTCCCTTAGTTCTTTCAGAATCCTGGGGTGAGTCCCATCAGGCCCAATTGCTTTAGCAATGGGGCTGGCAGTATAGCCTAGAGGTTAGAGGAACGAGGTGTGAACGAGCTTGATACATCCAGCAGACCAGACGTGAGTTTGATTCTCTCAACCTCCACTTGCATACTGTGTGACTCTGAGCAAGTCACTTAACCGCCCAGTTATCCCAGGTCGCCCCTGAAAACAGGCACTTGTGCCTAGTGGGCCTTACCCGGTTACCAAAGACTAAAATAAGATAAAAAATAAATCCACCCTCAGTTTTAAGAGTTCTTTCAGAACCCTTTCTTCTGTGAAAGGACTAATATCAACCCCCCTATCCAGAGTTCTTCTATTGACCGGATTAGGTATTTCCCCCTGCTTTTCCATTGTGAATACTGAGCAGAAGTATTCGTTCAGTATCCCTGCTGTTTCACTCTCACACTCTCTCTCTGCCCAACCACCTTCCTCTTTGTTCAGCCTCAGTATCCCTGCCTTAGTCTTTCTTTGATTCCTAATGTATCTATAAAAGGTTTTATCCCCCTTCTTAATCGGGTTGGCTATCTTTTCCTCGGTTTGGGCCTTTGCTATTCTGACTGCCTTACCCGCTTCCTTCTGCTTTAACTGGTACAGTTCTCTGTCCTGCTCCTTCTGTGTTTCCTTATACAGTACTTCCTGAATGCTATCTTTTTCTCCCTTACCTTCCCCGCCACTTGTTTTGAGAACCATGGTGTTTTTTTCTTTTGTTTTGCTTTGTTTATTTGCTTCACACAAAGGCTTTGTTGCCTCTGTGATGGCGGTTTTGATGTTTCCCCATTGTTGCTGTACCCCACCTTCTTGCCTGTTTGCCAGTGCTTTTTTGAGGCACTCTCCCATTTTGACAAAATCAGCCCTCCTGAAGTCCAGTACCATAGAAACCTAGAAACATAGAAGTTGACGACAGATAAGGACCGCAAGGGCCATCCAGTCTGCCCATTTCTTTTTCTACCTTATAAATGTACCATCGGCCTTTGCTCTGTCAGTGGCCTATCCGTTCATACTAATCTGTATTGCTCCCTTATACCTATCCCATGCCTGTTTGAATTCCTGCACTGTATTCATAGCCACCACTTCCTGAGGTAGGCCATTCCATGCATCCACCACCCTTTCTGTGAAAAAGAATTTCCTCACATTCCCCCTTAATCGGCCTCCCTCAAATCTCATGCTGTGTCCTCTTGTCCTGCTATTTTTCTTATGTTTAAACATGTTTGACTCTTTCACCTTGTTAATGCCCTTAAGGTGTTTGAATGTCCTTGTGAAGGTGTGGCCTCCAGTACTGCACGCAGTATTCTAGATGGGACCTAACCAGTGTCTTGTAAAGAGGGATTATTACCTCCCTGTTATGACTTGATACCCCTACTAATGCACCCTAACATCCCCTTAGCCTTACCTACTGCTTTAGAGGTCTGCTTGGATGATTTCAGGTCATCGGTGATGATGATGCCCAAGTCTCTTTCTTCCTTTGTGACTGCCAGCAACCCCCCTCCCAGCCTGTAGGTGGCTTCAGGGTTTCTCTTCCCTGTGTGCATGATCTTGCACTTCTTTGCATTAAATCCCAGTTGCCACTCTTCTGACCATTTTGCTAGTTTATCCAGATCTCTTCTCATTCTGTCCACCCCATCTGGATCATCTACTTTGTTGCAGATCTTGGTGTCATCTGTAAACAGACAAGGCTTACCCTCTTGTCCATCTGCAATGTCACTAATGAAGATATTGAAGAGGACTGGCCCCAGGACTGATCCCTGAGGTACCCCACTTGTGACTTGGATCTCTTCTGACTGTATACCATTTACCACCACTCTCTGTTTTCTGCCCGTCAACCAGTTTGCCACCCAGTTGACCAACTTCTGACCCACCCCAAGCCTACCCAGCTTATTTATCAATCTGCTATGTGGAACAGTGTCGAAAGCTTTGCTGAAGTCAAGGTAGGCGACATCAGCTGCTCCCCCTTGGTCCACCACTCTGGTTACTCAGTCACTTTTGTGTGGCTTGACTCTACAGCTAAGTTTATCGTGAACCACACTGTTTGGTGGTCGCTTGTTCCCAGATGGCTACCCACTTCAAGATCGGAGATCCTCTGTCTGTCCCCATTTGAGAGTACCAGGTCTAAGATTGCTCTCTCCCGAGTGGGTTCCAAAACTAGCCGTCTGAGGCATGGCCCCTGTAGGGCATCGAGAAAGGCCCTGCTCTTGGATGTGGCTGCAGCAGAGGTGCTCCAGTTAACATCCGGCATATTCAGGCCCCACATGAACAATATCTCCCCTTTTTCTGCCATCCCAAGGATGCCTTCTATCATTTCCTTGTCCATTTCCTCCCCCTGAGAGGGGGGTCTGTATATAACCCCGTGCAGATTGTGGAGCCTTTTCCAGTCTCCAGGGTGATCCACAGTGCCTCCTCTCCTACCTGTTTACCCATTAGTTCTGTTGCTTTGATCCTTTCCCTTACATAGAGAGCTACTCCTCCTCCTCCTCGTATTCCCTCCCTGACCCTCATGTAGATTGTGTACCCTGGTATGTTGACATCCCAGTCATGGTTCTCTGTGTACCATGTTTCTGTAACTGCCACAATATCCAGGCATCCCTCTTCCATCAAGGCCACCATTTCAGGGAGCTTTTTACCTAGACTACTGGCATTGGTACTAATTACCCTCCATTTTTTATGGCTTTATTCCTTTTTGCCCCATCCCTGTCCCTACTCTCCCTATCGACTGCTGTATCTTGGTGTTTACCTCACTAATTACCCTGATTTATTTATTTATTTTTTGGGGGAGGGGGGGCTTGGATTTCCCTTCTTCTCTTCAGTGCTTCCCCCCTTGGCTAGTTTTAAATTTTTGCCATTGAAGCATTTAAACCTATCACCTAGGAGCCTGGTTCCCCTTCAGGATAGATGCAGACCATCACGCCTGTATAGGCCTGCATCCCTCCAGGTGGAGACCCAGTCCCCAGTGAAGCAAAATCCCTGAGCTCTGCACCAGCTTTTCAACCAGTCATTGAATCCTATGGTGCAAAGTGCCCTAGCCTCATCCGTGCTATAGACAGGTAGCACTTCCGAGAAAGTTACTGTGTGTGCTACTTGTCTAAGGCCCCTCCCCAACTCCACAAACTCCTGTTGCACTGCTCTGATCCAATTCTCAGCCAGGCCATTCATCCCTAGGTGGATAATGACATCCAGCTCCCTCCCCCTTGCCACTGCTCCCACGATCCTGAGTATTAGTTTCCTGTCCCTCCAAGCCTTGGCGCCGGGCAGGCACCTTACCTCCCTTTTCCCCAGTTCTACCCCCCCCCCAACAATTGAGTCCCCCCCAGGAGTTGTTTCCTTCCCCTGTGGGGTCCTGGGCCATCCTCCTGTGGGTCTCCATTGTGAAGGTTCCCAGCATCCTCCTTGGTCTCCACTGCTGGTGCCTCCATAAAGGAACCATGCTTCACCAGAGTGGCAAATGAATTGTGGAGAGGCACAACTGGAGGGATGCACCTCTGTTCACCACCCTCACCCTCCCTGACCTCACCGTGGTCCAACCACTCCTCTTTCTTGGCAACCTCTGAGGAAGTGGCGGTGGCCTGGGTGGTCCCTGGGTGGGGGAGCAGGTTTCCTAAATTCTTGCCAGGTCAGCATGGAGATGAACAACCTCCTCCCTCAGACCAGAGAGGTGCCTGCAAATAAGGCAGCAGTGCAGTCTCCAGAATGTCTCCCGGAAGACTGCTGCTCCACAGCCAGTGCATTGCAGCACTCCCCACATGTCTGTGTCCATTCCAGTTACAGATGTTTTTTTGTTTTTTGTTCTTGTTTTAGTGGGTGCAAGCTTGTGAGCGTCTCTACCCCCTATTCAGTGTGCTGTGCCTTTAAGGATATGAACAGGTATATGTTAGAAGTTTTGGGGAAGTGATGTCAGAGCCACTGCTGTAAAGGAAGTTGTGCGCTTGGGGCGGGTGGGAGTAAACCCATGCCGTCCAGAAACAATCACCTACAACTCTTACCCTCCACCCCGGTGAGTGCCTTCCTTCCTTTCAGATACCTATTTCACAAAGGCTAAGTAACAGGTCTAGTCACAACTGACTGTAAATATCTCCCAGCTACAGTTTCTCCCTGGCAAATTAAAGTTAAAACTAAGAAAAGTCCACCCCAAAAACAGAATCAATACTAGTTACTTACACAGATTCAAAAAGTGATAATTCAGTTCAGTGTAGTCTAGAAAATAACTTCCTTGATTCAAGGAAGCTGTGGCTGCTTTATCACTCTCCCTGTCTCAGGTTCAGCAGCAGCAATTCACAATTGATCAGTTGTATAATCTAATGTACAAATACTAAATGTACTAATGTATACACCTATATGTTAAATGTGTGTCTTACATGAATGTTAAATGAAAAAGCATTTTAAATAAAGAGTTTAAAAAAAGTAGGTAGTATGCTCTTATTGCAACCAGGAAAAACGCAGTTGAAGTTTACACAAATTTGTGCACCAGAACATATCCATTTGCCTGTGCTGTACACCTATACATACACATGCCCTAACAAGATCATGCACTGTTTGACGCAACATACAGAATACATCAATACAGTACATACAAATAAAACGTGTAATCTGTAGTATAAAAATATAACCTTATTGCCCGAGGCTACCTTTTAAAAAGTGCTTAATTTAGCAAAAATGTTTGTTTACATCACACTCCATGCAGTTACAGCAGACAAATCATATCCTTAAAATCGTAGGCCAAGTATTTATTTTACACTTGGCATGCTGAGGTAGAGCTCATTTCCAGGTGTGTCCCAGGAGAGGGGCTACAAGAGGGTGAGATACAGCAATAGCAAATATAGCAGGGTTTTAAATAATTGATTAGCATTTTTTTTCCCTTGGACAATACTAACTGTACAGAAAGTATTTTATATAGGTTTTCTAGAAGCGTTATGTGTGTTAAACACAATGAGGCAAGTGCTATGCATTTTTACAATGTTTTAGCACTTTTATGAGCAAAACGCTAATCAATTTTTAGAGTTAAATAAAACCCTGTATAGTGATATCGGTGCATGTACAGGAACAATAAAATGCAAGGTACAAGTAATAAATTCCAGTTCCAAATACACGAGTTACAGGGGTACAAATGACCCCTCCACCTGCCAGAGGAACTCTCTCCAGTGACCTTCGGCTGACACAGCTCTACCTCCCACCTGAGGTCTTCACGTCCTCTCTTCTGCTCAGACTGCACGGCCCCCGGTTCTGAGCCCCCCGAGGAAGGGCCACCCTACCCGCCCAGGGCGCTGTATTTACAGTATTGTGTGCGGTCATCGCAGAGCGCCCGGGGAGAGAGAGGAGAGGAGAGGATCTGGTGATTGGGGGGGAGGCGCCATCGCCTATACCCAGGGGTGGGTTTTTTGTGCTTAGTTACACCCCTTCCTTCCCTTCCCTTCCCAGAACCCGGACGTGCATGATGTCTACCGACGTCCGCCGTGGCTCTGCATCTCCTTTTCCAAGCCCTAAGCATAGCAGTACTTCCAGCTTCCACCGGGGGCCACTGCGGTGCCTGGCTGTCCCTGGATCCCTCCCCAAAAGAGGAGAGCTGTCCTGCTGGCGCTCAATCCTCTCTCAACCCCTGCTGACCCCCAGCGGCCCAGGCTTGTTCCCGAACCCGGGTTGCTGGCATGGTGCGGCGTCCAGTGCCTCAACCCTCAGCGCCACCGGGCCAGCCTCGCCTGCAGTCTGTTGATATCCTTCTTCAGGTGCCACAATATTCTATGTGTGGCCTGACCAGTGATCTGTAGAGTGGCATTATCACCTCTCTTTTTCTGCTAATTATACCCCTTCCAATGTATCTGAGGATGCCATTTGCTTTCTGCGCTGCCCTTTCACATTGCTTGCTCGTCCTAAGGTCATTTGTAATGATTATGCCAAGATCCCTCTCCACCTGTGTTACTTCAAGCTGGTGTCCTAGCAGCATGTATTCCTTCCTGGGGTTTCTTTTACAGAGATGCATGACCTTGCATTTTTTGGCACTGAATTTCAGTTGCCAATTGTTGGACCATCCTTCCAACCTATTCAGATCCTTTTCCATTTTCAAGACTCCCTCTTGGGTGTTCACCCAGTTGTAGAGTTTTGTATTGTCCGCAAACAGGCGTACTTCCCCTCCAACTCATCAGTGATGTCGCTGATGAAAATGTTGGAGGATGGGGCCTAATACTGAGCCCTGTGGCACTCCACTGGTCACCTTGCCCTCCCCTGATTGAGCTGCATTAACTAGGACCCTCTGTGTCCTGTCCTTGAGCCAGTTTGCAATCCAGTTGACTGTCTTCTGATTGTCCTGTATTCTCTAGCTTATTCGTAAGCCTTCTATGTGGTATGGTGTTGAAGGCCTTGCTGAAATCTGGGTACACCACATCACAACCCCTCCCTGATCCACTGTTCTGGTCACCCAGTCGAAGAAGTCTATCATGTTTGTTGGGCATGATTTTTCTGCCATAAATCGGTGTTGTTTGGGGTCAAGTTTTCCGGATTCTTTTAGATGATCCACTAGTCTATCTTTCAGCAGGGTTTACATAAGTTTGCCTACCACTGAGGTCAGACTGACTGGGCGGTAGTTCCCATGCTCTTCCCTGCTTCCATTTTTATGTAAAGGTACCACCACAGCCTTTTTCCAGTCTAGTGGTATTGTGCCACTTTCCAGTGTCTTATTAAACAGGTCAGTGAGCGGTGTTGCAGTTTCTTCCCGTAACTCCTTTAGAATCCTAGGGTGGATTCCATCGGGTCCCATTGCTTTGTCTACTTTTAGTTTGCTAAACTCTTCTAGGACTCTTTCTCTTGAGAAGTGGAAGTCTTCTGCTGTTCTACTGTTGCACACTGCCTTTCCCATAGTAGGGCAGCTTCCTTGGTCTTCAGTGGTGAAGAGTGAGCAGAAGAATTTGTTTGTGTCCTTCAGTTGATTTTAGCCTGATTATCCTACCCTTACTCTTTTTTTCTTTCGCTCATGTACCTAAAAAATGTTTTGTCCCCCTTTGTTACTCCCTGCACTATTTTTCTCCTCTGTCTGGGCTTTGGCTATCCTAATAGCCTTTCCCGCTTCTCTCAGCTTTGACATGTAATGCTGCCTGTCTTTCTTTCTGTGTCTGCTTATACTGCTTGAAGGCCCTTTTTTTTTTTTTTTTGTGTTTTACTATTGTTGCTATTTCTTTGGAGAACCACAGCAGCTTTTTTCTTCTTTTTGACTTGTTGATGTGCATTGTGCACTGTTCAGTAACTTGAAGTAAAGCGGTCTTCAAGGCTTCCCAGCTTCTCCGCACATCCCGTGGATGACTGGTAAGTGGTGAGAAACTCACCACAAAGGTAAAGGATGCACGAAAGTACACCCAGGGCCTGTTGGAGTGTCTCTGGCTTCTAATCAACACAAAAAAGTCGTTCCAAAGCAAGTTCAGGTACTGCAGAGCTGGATACCCTAAGGGGGAAGAGCCCCTTCCTCCCTCAAGAAAGGGTGAACAGTATCCTTCAGATGGCCAGCACTTTTAGTCTAAATGTCCAAAGGCCGCAAGGTATTTCCTGCAGTTGTTGGGGCACATGGCTGCAGGCACAGGCACAGTCTTAGGTGCCAGGTTCCAGATGAGAGATATTCAGTGTCATCTCGGGGCACACTAGTGTCAAAGGAGACACAACCTCTCAAAGTTGATACCAGTAACAGAAACACTGTTGCAGGCCTTGCAGTGGTGGCAGGACAAAGACAACCTCGGAGAAGGTGTCCCTTTTCAGCAGGAGCCTCCCTCCTTGGTTCTCACCACAGATGCCTCCCTTCTAAGTTGGGGAGCACTTCTGGGAGAGCACACTGTGCATGGCACCTAGTCCACAGCAGAGTCATTCCAGCACATAAATCTGCTGGAGCTCAGAGCAGTACTTCTAACACTGAAGGCCTTCGCTTCCTTAGTGCAGGGCAAGGTGATACAGGTCAGAACAGACAATACCACCACCATGTATTACATCAACAAACAGGGAGGTACAAGGTCTAGTCCCTTGTGCATAGAAGCAATGAGGATGTGGAGTCTGGCTTATTCCTTACAGGCTTACCTAGTCACTATTCACTTGCCAGGAAAAGACAACACCCTGGCAGATGCACTCAGCAGAATCAACCAGAACCACCACGAATGGTCTCTAAACAGACAGGTGCTAGAGGTGGTATTCAGAAGATGGGGCACCCCAAAGATAGATCTCTTCGCCTCTCGAGTCAACCATCAGTTGCCAAAATTCTGCTGCAGGCCACCAGAGAAGGGGTCAGTGCCTCTGGATACCCTGGTTTTGGATTGGTCAGGAAGGAAACTGTACACCTTCCCTCCATTTCCATTGATTCTCAAGGTCCCGATCAAGCTCAGGTCCCAGTCAGTCTCAGTGATTCTGGTAGCCTCAGACTGGGTCAGACAGCCATGGTACTCACTGCTGATTTCCCTGTCAGTAGCCCCACCCATACACCTCCCTCAGAGGCACAATCTCCTAACATCCTCACAGGGGAGAATCCTGTAGCCGAACCTCAGGTTCCTCAAACTCAAGGCCTGGCACTTGAGGACCTAGAATATGCTGGCTTACATCTCTCTGAGATTGTTCTTAATGTACTAAGAGGGTCTAAAAAGCCCTCTACCAAGAAAGCTTACACTTCCAGATGGAAGAGGTTTTCCATATGGTGCTCTGATAATGACATAATTCCTTTACAGGCGAGGTTGCCAGCTCTGCTGGACTACCTCACCCATCTTTATTCCTTGGGCTTACTGCCCACCACTCTCAAGATTCATCTTACTTCAGTCTCCACTTACATTTCAGCTGGTAAAAGTGTTTCCTTGGCATACAACCCTATTTTTAAGAAGTTTTTTAAGGGATTGTCCCACTTGCACCCTCCTCATAGGGAACCAGTGCCAGTGTCTGTGTCTGCATTGCCAAACTCATGGAACCCCCATTTGAGCCTTTGGCTACAGCACATCTAAAATTTGTGACCTGGAAAGCTGTCTTCCTGGTGTCTTATCACTTCAGCCAGGTGGATTAGTGAACTACAGGCCTTGTGTATAGAGCAGAATTTTATTTCCTTCCACAGGGATAAGGTGGTCCTTAGGACTAACAGAAAGTTTCTACCAAAGGCAGTCTCTGACTTCCACCACCTGAACCGGTCACTTTGCTAGTTTTCTTCACTGAGCACTCTAGTTCAGGGGAGTGCAGGCTGCATAGCCTGGATGTCAAAAGAGCTCTTAACTACTATATTGACCATACAAAGGCCCACAGACAGCAACTGTTCCGGACCTTTGGGGATGTGGAAAAAGGAAAACCAGCCACAAAAAGGACTATTTCATGCTGGATAGTGCAGTGTATCCAGTTCTGTTACAGTAAAGCTAATAAGGAGCCCCCAGTAGGCTTGAGAGCCCATTCCACAAGGGGTACAGCTGCTACAGTTGCAGCAGCTGGAGACATTCCCCTGTTGGAAATCTGCAAAGCAGCTACATGGAGAATAGTACATACTTTTACCAAGCATTACTGTTTGGATATTCAATCCAGAAGTAATGCCAGATTTGACACAGCAGTGCTGCAGAGACTGTTTCCTAAGTAGGTCCTGTGCCCTCCTCCAAAAGTATTGCATCGTAGTCTGCAAGAGTTAAGCATATTGAAGAATTCCTGGGGTTAGAAGAAAGAATTACTCACCTTAGTAATCTTGTTTCTTTCAAGGTATTCTTCAGTATGCTTAACTCTTCCTTCCTACCTCCCATTCTTCTGAGCAACAGCTTGTTATTGTTTAAAAAGGGGGTTTATGCTCTACTTGTCTTACAAATTTTGATCCCAGTTGGGTGGTGTTCACTTCCAACTTTTGGTCCTAACTATTAAGGAACATGTTTACGTGGGGATTTTGTTGTTTAGAAACTATAGTATTAATAGGATAGTTTAGTTAGGGGGCCGTTACCCACAGGCTTCTATGAATCTGAGCATTCTAGAATGCAGTAGTTGGTAAGGGCAGCAATCTGAATGGTGGCACGAGCCAAAGTGTGTTCCATCATTTACATAAGTTCCATTTTCTTTGGGGCAGTTCAACACAGGAGGCTGACTACAAGAGTTAAGCATATTGAAGAATAACTTGGAAGAAACAAGATTACCAAGGTGAGCAATTTTTTCTTCAACATGAAGTCTTGCTGTATTCTGACAAGTGCAGTTAGCCCCAGCCTTTAAACTGCCCCGGAGAACAGTGGGTTAACTTTTCTATGCATGGCATAGAATGTTCATCTCGAGCTCGGTTGATGTCTCTGCCTGTTATTCAAACTGCAACCGTCAGATTCTTTACTCCGCCTCACTGAACAGTCACTCCGGCGATTTCTCCTGCTGCTCGGTTCAAAGTCGGTTGAAGTGTCGGTTTTTGGTCGGTTGCTACCGAAATTTTGTTTCCGCATAGTCAGTTCAAGTCTCTGTCTGTGGTACCGTGAGTACTAGATAGGTTTTATTCTGTTTTCTGTGTGGAACTTGTAAAAAGTGTGGATTGGTTCAGCTGAACCGATCATTCAGGTAAATTTGATACTTTACTTTAGTGTGTGGTTACCGGTCCGTATCGGTTCTAAAAAAAACAAAACTGGTTTTAGTACGTTTTTTCCAAGACTCGTGACACGGTCAGGAACCGTTAGGGGAGTCTTGCCTGGCGGTTGCCGAAAAAAGGGTAAGTTTGGTCATGTCTGAGAAACCCAAGAAGAAAACCAGGCCCACTGGGTTTCAACACTGCAGTGTGTGTGGGGAGGTCTTTGCTAAGGCCGACCCCCACACCACCTGTGTTTACTGTCTGGGGTTTAACCACCTCGATTCAGACTGCCAAATTTGTAAAAATTTTCCCAAATCTACCCTGGAAAAGAGATTAGGTAGACTGAGGGAAAGGGAGGCTGAGAAGTCCGCTGACCCGGATGGCCAGCCCAGTTTGGTTCTGACCGAACCAGAAGGAGTGCCCTCTGACCAGGGTGATACTTCTTCGGGCAAAAGGAGAGCCGATTCCGAGGAATCTGTTCCAACAAAAAGAAAACACAAAGACAAGTCGACCGGTTCGGATCCAGAATCTCATACTCAGGACCGCTGAAGAAATAGCCAAAGCGATTCGTATCGTGGAATCGCTTCGCCCAGTTCCGACTGATCTGGCACCTTTTGGCAGGGGCTCGGTACGGTCAGCTCCCCCCGTTCGACTATACCTTGGAAGAATTTTATGAACCGGAGTTTGAGGAGGAAAGAGAGTTGGAAGATGATTATGGTGATGGTGAAAGTCTGGATGTACCTATTGACCTGGATATCTCCCCAGACAGACCTTCAGGTGTTTCTCCTCCTAGGCTTTCTGAGTCCCCTTCGCACACTTCATGTTTTACAGGAAGGTGGCTGATACCCTCCAGCTTCCTGTGAAGGAGGCAGTGGAGGATCAGGAGGAGCCTGACTATGTAGAGATGATGAACATCCCAGAGTCCAGGAGACTGTCTGTTCCCCTCCACAAATCTTTTGGGAAACGGACACAAAAAATTCTTAAGTCTCCCAATTCCATGCCTCCTGTGGATAGAAGAATGGACACGAGGTATACTCTTTCAGGCTCAGATACGGAGTTCCTTTATCAGCAGTGCAGCCATGTTGGGGTTGTACAAGCTGCTGCCTGTGATAATGCAAGCATTCCCTTGGCATCACAACGCCCCAGACAAGGACTCCAGGAAGATTGATGCCGATGCAAAGAAGCAGTACGTGGCATCTTCCTTGGGACTCAGGCAGGCGAATTATATGGCCTATGCAGCCAGGTACCAGAAGTCCAGGTGGGACACTGTACTGGCACTGGCTAAACAGGCTTCCCCCCCAGCTTGCCAAGGAGCTGGAGGAGGTGGCTACAGATGGGATTGAGGCATCAAAAGTTCAGTTTCATGCTGCTGTGGACTCCAGTGATGTATCATCAAGAGTCATTGCTACATCTGTGGCTCTTCGGAGAATGGCTTGGCTCAGATGTACTAACCTCTCACAGGATACCCAGGCTACGACCATTGATTTTCCTGTAGTGGGTAATTCTCTGTTTGGGGAGCAGAGAGAGAGAATGACATGAAGAAAATGGACGCTTATAGGACCACTTACAGGAGTGCTCAGGCTAAGGAAAGGCAGGCAACTCCTCAAAGGCAGCAGTCCGGGGCAGGCCTTCCCAAAGGCCTTTTTACCAAGCACAGGCCTCTTCTTCTCTTTCACAGAGGGGGTTCTTCAGAGGGAGAGGCAGAAGGGGGATGAGCAGGCCTGCATCCACTCCTCAGCCTAAAGCCCCTGCCAAGCAGACACCCTGATGGGTCTGCCCGGGTCAATTCTTCTATCCCAGTAGGGGGCAGGCTGGCTTACTTCATCCAGGACTGGATGTCTATTACATCAGACAAGTGGGTCCTGGAATTAGTAAGCCAGGGACTGGTTCTCAGCTTCAAAAAATTTCCCAAGATGAGAGCCAGATCTTTTCCACCTGCAAATCTCTCAGAGACCCTTGCCCTAGAGGCAGAGGTTTCTTCTCTCCTAGCTCTAAGAGCTATAGAGAGAGTACCTACCCTACACTGGGGCAAAGGACTGTACTCCAGGTACTTCCCAACCCCCCAAAAGACAGGAGAGTGGCGTTCCATCCTGGACTTAAGATACTGAACAAACATCTTTTAAAGCCAGAGTTCAAAATGATAACTCTGGGAATTATCCTTCCCTCTCTAAGGCCAGAGGACTGGCTAGCCTCCCTGGATCTCAAAGATGCCTACTTTCACATTCCCATCAGGTGCTCCCAAAGAAAGTACTTCAGGTTCAAGTTGCCCTCAGGCCACTGTCAGTTCAGAACAATGCCCTTTGGCCTAACCGCAGCCCCAAGGGTCTTCACAAAGTGCCCGGCAGTAGTTGCTGCCTTCCTAAGAAGACAAAAGATTTCCATTTTTCCATATTTGGACGACTGGCTCATAGTGGACCAGTCCCCAGACCAAGTCAAGTCACACCTGCAAGTGAACCAACAAGTGCTCACTTCTTTAGGATTTCTTCTCAACCTACCAAAGTCAGTTCTTGAACCAGTGCAGCTCCTCACCTTCATAGGGGCAGAGCTGGATACAGTAAAAGCAAGAGCCTTCCTTCCCCTGGAAAGGGCAAGAGCTGTCATGAAACTGGCCTCTTCATTCAGCCTTCAGGTATCTCGACCAGCAAGGCATTTCCTTCAGCTCTTGGGCCGCATGGCAGCTTCTACAGCAGTGGTCCAAGGCGCAAGATTCCAGATGAGGGACATTCAGTTCCACTTAAGAGCTTTTTGGTCCGAAAGAAAGGATTCCCTTACCAAACTGATCCCAGTGACTCGAACCCTGATCCAAGCCCTGCAATGGTGGCAGGATCAGGACAATTTGAGGCAAGGGGTTCCATTTGCCACTCAGTCTCATTCAGTGGTCCTTACCACAGATGCTTCCCTGCTGGGCTGGGGAGCCCATTTGGGGGACCTCACCACCCAGGGACTGTGGTCGCCTCAGGAATCCCTTCTACACATCAGTCTCTTGGAACTCAGAGCAGTGTTTCTGGCACTGCAAGCTTTTTCCAAATCACTACAGGACAAGGTGGTTCAGGTCAGAACAGACAACACCACTACAGGAGAAACAAAGGGAGGCAGGGAAGTCAGTAAGGGAAGCCAAAGCTCAGACAGAAGAACACATTGCAAAATCAGTGGTTAAAGGGGACAAAACATTTTACAGGTACATAAGTGAAAAAAGAAGGTCAAAGGGAGGGATAGTTAGACTGAAGGGGGAGGATGGGAGCAGCGTGGAGGATGACAACAGTAAAGCTGACATATTGAACAGGTATTTCTGCTCAGTCTTTACTAAGGAAGAGGGGTAATGGGTCTGAAGGGAGTACAAGGGTGAGAATGGTGCAGAAATGGACACAAGTCCTTTACACGAGAAAGGGTCCTGAAGGAACTGGAAGTAATAAGAGTTGACAAAGCAATGGGGCCAGATGGGTGCACCCCAGGGTCCTTAAAGAACTAAGAGAGGTGGTGGCTGAACCTCTGGCTATCCTGTTCAGCCAATCACTGGAAACAGGGAGGTACCCAAAGACTGGAGGACAGCAGATGTAGTCCCCTTATACAAAAGTGGGAACAAAGAGGAAGCAGGGAACTACAGACCAGTCAGCCTCACCCGGTAGTGGGAAAGATCATGGAAGCACTACTGAAGGAGAGATTGGTGGAACATCTGGTTGTCAATGGACTACAGGACCCAAGGCAGCATGGTTTCACCAGGGGAGGTCATGTCAAACCAACCTCATTGAATTTTTGACTGGGTGACTAGGGAGGTGGATCAGGGAGGGCAGTGGACATGGCCTATCTGGACTTCAGCAAGGCCTTTGACACTGTGCCACATAGAAGACTATTACACAAACTGGGGAATATGGGTGTGGGCAGGACAGTAGTGTGGTGGGTAGGTAACTGGCTGGGTGGCAGGACACAGAGGGTGGTGGTAAATGGCTGTCACTCCACAGAGGGAAGAGTGACCAGTGGGTACCACAGGGATCAGTGCTGGGACCGGTCCTATTCAACATCTTCATCAGTGACATTGCACAGGATATAGAAGGCAGAATTTCACTGTTCGCTGATGACACAAAGCTCTGTAACAGAGTTGACACACCAGAGGGTGTAGACAGAATGAGAAGGACCTGCAGAAACTTGAAGAATGGTCAAGGGTTTGGCAGTTGAAATTCAATGCAAAGAAGTGCAAGATAATGCATATGGGCACAAAACCCTGGCACAATATATCAGTTGGGGGTGAGGATATAGCATGCACCAAGCAGGAAAGGGATCTTGGGGTTGTCATCTCTGATGACCTCAAGGTAGGGAAACAGTGTGACAAGGCATCAGGTAAAGCAAATAGGATGCTGGGATGTATAGGCAGGGGCATCACCAGCAGGAAAAGGGAGGTCATAATTCCGCTATACAAGACACTAGTGAGGCCCCACCTGGAGTACAGTGTACAGTTCTGGAGACCATACCTAGGTAAGGACATAGACAGGGTAGAGAAGGTTCAGAGGAGGGCAACAAAGATGGTGCATGGGTTGCATCACAGATCCTATGAAGACAGGTTGAAGGAACTGAACATGTACCCCTGGAGGAGAGGAGGAGAGAGGGATATGATAGAGACATACAAGTATCTTACAGGGAGGAACAGGGTGCAGGAAACACTATTTTTAAGCGAAAAAGATGTTTCAGGACTAGAGGGCATGGGATGAAGTTGGAGGAGGACGATTCAGAGAAACATGAGAAAGAATTTCTTCACAGAACGGGTGGTGGACAAGTGGAACACCCTGCCAGAGGAAGTGGTGGGGCTGAAACAATCACGGGATTTAAGAATGCATGGGATAGACATAAAGGAATTCTAGAGGTCAGGGGTAAGGGGAAATAGACTTCTAGGAAAACAAACTGAACTTACAAGCTCAAATGGGCAGACTAGGTGGGCCATAGGCCCTTATCTGCCGACACTGTCTATGTATCTATGTACCATGTGGTACATCTACAAGTAAGGAGGCACTCTGTCTATGACCTTGTGCACAGAAGCAATGAAGTTGTGGTCACTGGCTTATTCCCTGCAAACCTCTCTGATAGCAGTTCACCTTCCAGGGAAGGACAATGTCCTAGCAGATGCACTGAGCAGAATATCTCAGGGCCATCACGAATGGGCCCTGGATCCTCTGGTGTTGAAGGTGATTTTCTCAAGATGGGGCATTCCAGAGATGGATCTTTTTGCATCCCCAGACAATCACCAACTTCCTCTCTTTTGTTGTAGACCCCCAGTCTTGGGCTCAGTCCTCCTGGATGCTTTGATTCTGAACTGGGAAGGGAAATTTCTGTATGCTTTCCCCCCCTTCCCTCTCCTGTTCAAAGTGTTAGTCAAGATAAGGTCACAACCTTGCAAAGTGATTCTGATTGCTCCAGACTGGGCCAGGCAGCCATGGTATCCCTTGTTGCTGTCCCTAGCAGTCCGTCTTCCCTGGTCTCTTCCCAGGAATTACAACCTGTTAACATCCTCTCAGGGGAGGATTTGGTACCCCAGTCTTCAGTCTCTCAATCTCAAGGCTTGGCTCTTGAAGAGTTAGAGTTTGCAGACCTGCATCTTTCCCAAGGGGTTCTGGATATCCTCAAGGCTCCTCGAAAGCTCTCCACCAGAAAGACTTATAGCTCCAAATGGAAAAGATTTAGCATTTGGTGTTCTAAGAATATTTCTCCAGACACTGCTGAATTGCCTACGATTCTGGATTATATGGTCCATCTCAATGGCCTAGGCCTCAGACCAGCTACTCTCAAGGTACACTTGTCAGCTGTTTCTGCTTTCCTGTCATTAGGCAGGTCTTCCTCACTGTCATCCCACCCTGTATTCTGTAAGTTTTTCAAGGGATTGCTTCACACCAATCCCCCCTTTAGGGATCCTGCTCCTGCTTGGGATCTTAATGTTTGCATTGCTCAGCTTATGCAACCCCCTTTTGAACCTTTGTCCTCAGCAGAGCTTAAGTACTTGACTTGGAAAACTGTGTTTTTGATAGCCATTACTTCTGCTAGATGTATCAGTGAATTGCAAGCCTTGTCAGTGGAACCTGATTTCATCTCTCTTCACAGAGATAAAATGGTCCTCAGAACTAACAAAGTTCTTGCCTAAAGTGGTTTCAGATTTCCACCTGAATCAGTCTGTATCTCTCCTTGTTTTCTTCACTGATCATTCTTCCTCGGGAGAGAGGAGGCTACACAGTTTGGATGTTAAGAGCCCTTAGCTACTACATAGAGCGTACCAAGGGTCACAGGTTTGACTCCCTCCAGTTGTTTCTCACTTATGGAGAAGTTGGGAAGGGCAAACCTGCCACCAAGAGATCTGTTGCCAGGTGGATTGTGTCTTGTATACAATTCTGCTATGAAAAACTGGGTAGAACTCCGCCCTCAGGCCTGAGGGCTCATTCCACAAGAGGTACAGCTGCTTCCCTGGCTGCTGCCAGGGATATCCCTCTTTTTAGAAATTTGTCAAGCAGCCACCTGGAAAACAGTCCATACTTTTACCAAGCATTACTCCCTGGATATCCAGGCTAGGAGTGATGCTTCGGTTTAACAAGCAGTACTTCAGAGCCCATTCCCAAAGTAGGTTCTGTCCCTCCTCCATGGAGGTACTGCTTGGTAGTCTGCACTTGTCAAATACAGCAAGACTTCATGTTGTTTGAAGAAAAAATTACTCGCCTTAGTAATTGTTTCTTCTAGTGGAGTCTTGCTGTATTCTGACCTCCCCCCCGCCTCCCCTCTCAGAACCTAGATTTTTTGGGATGTGGGTGGGCAGGCGCAATGTTGGCACCCTAGGGGTGCCCCCTTTACACCCTCTGTTCTCATGGGGTGAGATGTTATTTCATTTGATTGGTTTTGTGTTTGGGTTTCCTGACTTGAGTCTTCCTTTGACAACCCAAAACATTATTTTTCTGCCAGTTGGCTAGTTAAAAATTTTACAGTTTCCACACACAGCACCTAGTGAGTTTTGCTCCTAAAGATCTGACGTTTGCAGTTCGAATAACAGGCAGAGACATCAACCGAGCTCGAGATGAACATTCTGTGCCATGCATAGAAAAGTTAACCCATTGTTCTCCGGGACAGTTTAAAGGCTGGAGCTAACTGCTCTTGTCAGAATACAGCAAGACTCCAGTAGAAGAAACGTAATTACTAAGGTGAGTAATTTTTTCCTATGGTCCAGCCACACCCTAGTATGTCACCTTCCAGAGTGTTAGACTGGGGTATGTTCAAGCCTTACTCTAAGGCTTATAAACACCACACAAGTATGTTTGTATATTAAGTTCATGACCATAACCCTGGGTACAAGTTTAGGTGCTTACATAAAACAAAGCAATACCAATTAGGAAATTGATAAAACACCACACAAATGTACATTATGTATTTATTGTACCAGTAGAACAGACAAATTCTGCCATAGTAATGAGGGTGAAATTTTAGTCTGAGAGGCATTAATCAGTTGATGTACTTACCCAGAAGTATGAAACCGGTGTTCATATATGTATGTATTTCTATACCCATAACAATATATCACCCTAGGTAAATTATCTTTTTTGTGTTTCTCCAACGCTTTTTACCAGCTGCCTCTCTTGCTTTGCCCTCATTCGACCAGACATCCCAGCTTGAACACCAAAATTCCCCAACACATAACCCCCAGCTTTTATCCTCATGACTTTCCCTTTTGATGGTGCCCCTTGGAGCCCTTACCCCTGAGAAGTAGTTATACACTGGCTACATTGGCCAGGGTGCCTGGTCGGTGGAGTCAGATCTGCGAGGGTCTTGTGTTTCCTTTCTCCTGGAGTCCTGGTGTGCAGTGAAGTGCATGCCCTTGCAGGGCTCCAGATAAGGTGAGTAACTATCTATTTTACTCACCTCATTTTAGGAAATACTCTTAAGAAAATTTTTGTAATGCGTATCAGTACTCACCCAACATTTGAAAATGTGCCACACTCTATAGAATAGTGCTTCATAGCGTAACTGGTGATTTAAAAGGAGCATTTTTTCCAGATTTGCCGCACTTGTACACATCGTAATTTTGTTTTATTCACTATAGTTTGAAACTGAAGAGTAAATTACTCCTACCTGCCAACAGTATCTAGAGCACTGTGCCCGTGTATGCACAAGGCATGTCCACATCTGTTGGGAGCTTTGTCGTGTTGGAGCTCTGAACTGCACTGACACCCAGCTTCCACTGGGTCTTGGTTAAGCAGCGGAGTTGCAGGACACATTCCCCCCCCCCCCGGGAGGAGAGCTGTCCCAGGGTTGCTCAATCTGCCCTACCTCAGTCGTGCCTCTGGTGACCAAAGTCTGTTCCTGAACCCTGGTCATCAGCATAGCAAGCAATAGCGCTACTGGGCCAGCTGGCAACTTGTTACCCTGACTGCAGTATTTCTAAAATGGAGAACTGGATATTAGCTATTATGTTTAGTCTTTGTTGACTGGGAAAGTAGAGATAGACAATATTGCTATGTTCAGCCTCATGGGGGGGGGGTAGTGAATGTGGGGAAAATTGACCAGGGCACCAGGGAAAATCCCCTACTCTTTTTGAGAAGTACCATGGGATCTTAGTGCCCACCTGAACAACCACCAGAAGAAGCAGAGAAGACCCCTGCTGAATGTCTCATCTGACGGATGGTATACCCTGACAGTTCAGCATTCCCTTAGTACTGCACTTGAGTGCCAGCTCTCCCCACCCCCCCCCAGGACTAGAACCCACAACTTTGTGGCCTAGAGGAGGATATGCTACCAACTGAGCCAAGCTGACACCTAATGACAATGTGTCTTAAGTACAAATATCATGTTTATCCTTACTTAAGACATATAGCCCATGTATTTCCACTTTAGACACATCATGGGCTACCTTTTTGGGTTCGGCTTGTCAACTAAATGTGGTGCTAATATCCCTCTTGTCATGCCAGCCACAAGGGTTTGCATTCAGAGCCAGGGCACTATATCAGGCTGGTAGAAGGAGGATCAGCCTCCCATAGTGAGCTGTCCTCCTCGAGGGTGGGAATAGCCATTTTATGTGACACTGCCTCTAGGCATCCCAGAGAACTTAGCGCCAGCATGCCAAATACCACATGGGAGGACTGAGGCTAGGTGAAGCAAGTGAACAGCTCTAGAGGGGGAGGGAGGGCATGTAGATCAGGTGACCTTGCACCACCACCACATCTATAGGGGTACTCCGGTCTCTAGCCCCCACCCTCTGGTCACGAAGAGCGTGGTCCAGTTGACATGGAGTTCATCTGTGAGGAGTTTGCTTATTCTCTTCAAGGACTGGTAGGGGGGAATGCATCTCTGAAAGATGTTCATTTGCTCAGAGCTCTCTTTGGCCAATATGAAGAGTCTTTTTTTGTTGTTATAGTTTTTATTAAAAACATTTTTTTTTTTTTTTTAACTTTAACAGGGTAATAGCAGTCACAAATTCATCATAGTACACAGAACTAGTCAGACACATATTCAAGGCAGTAGGACAGCAGGTCAAAGAAAAAAGTCCATTTAAAGATCATATATGTGAGTATATCATCATAGACCTAGAGAAAACCATACAAATTTTTATATTTTCATTCAGCGAAAGAGACCCCCAACCCCTATGATTCACTCCCCAGCTCCACTCAGCATGGTATAACCCAACCTCTGGGCCTGGTGAGATCAGTAGATTCAAGGCACAAAGCGAGGGTCTTTTGCCATGATATACAGAATCCATTTGGTCCACTTCTGTGAGCATAGTTCAGAGCGGTCATTCAAGTGATATGTCATTCTCTCTACCCTATAAATACGAGTCACTGTTTCTCTCCATTCAGGTATCGTGGGAACCTGAGGTGAAAGCCATTGTCTAGTTAGGGCTTTCTTGGCCACCATGAGGTTTATTCCCAAAAGGTAACATGTATGGGGGTCTCTGAACTCTCGGGGAACAACATGCATAATGAAAAGATCTGCTGTTAGGGTGATTGGTTGCCCTACTAGGTTGGCCAGCTCCAACTGCAGGGAGACCAGGAAGGGTTGTATGGTGGGGCAGAACCAAAATACATGGGCATGGTGTGCCAGTGGGTCACCACATTGACGCCAGCAATCAGCTGATCTAGTAGTGGAATAGTGAGCTGTTATAGCAGGGGTTTGGAAATATCTAATCATCAACTACCAAGAGAATAGTCTCCAGTAATGTGAGTAGGTAAGTTTGGAGGATAAAAGACTGCCCTTGTCCCATTGTTGCGTGATGCTGTCTAGGCTAAGTTCTGTGTTCCATTTCTCAAGCGTCCCCTGCGGGTTTGCCCTGGTAGTTTCACTAAGTGCCCTGTAAAGAATAGAAATGGCATGAGGCATGTGGCGACAAAACTTGTCTGCAGCAAAGTTATTTTGGGGGGGTGATCTTCAGGATTTCGCATATCGGGTGGGAGGGAGTAAAAGATACCTGTAAAAATCCAGCTGCCTCAATCCATGTGCCTGCCTCAGCTCTAGGAAAGACTTAACATTCTTCCAATTTAAAAACTGTTGGAGAGAGGAGAGATGGAGACGTTCCCACGTTTTGAATGTGTGGTCCAGTTGAGCCAGAGGTAAGCCCTCCAGTAAGGTTATCGGGCATAAGTAAGGCAGATATGAGGCCAGAGCGAGCTGTCTGCGAATCGCTCCCCAGGTTCTAATCTGGTGTGTAATCCACGGGCCAAGAGTTTGCTGGTTGAGAGTGGGAAGGGATTGGTACAGGGTCGCCATTAACAGGTCATTGAGGGGGAAAAGACCGTCTTCGATTTCCCTCCATAGGGCAGGAGCGGTCCACATAAAGCGAGCAACAGTAAAAGAAAGGTGAGAAGCCCAGTTACACAATTTAAGATTGGGGAGGGCCAACCCCCCCCCCCCCGCCTGTGGAGAAAAGGGACTGAGGTCCTTATTCGTGGGTGCTTTCCGGCCCATATAAACCACATTATGGCCTTATTCCATGTTTGGAATGTCTTGGCTGGGATGTATATTGGTATGTTTTGAAAGAGGTAGAGGGCCCGGGGTAGAATCACCATTTGGACGGCCTCTACTCTCTGAAAGAGGTTAAGCAGAAGGATACTCCAGTTGGCAAGATCCATCAAGAGCTAGGCATAGAATGGGTCATAATTGCTTCGCATGGACCTTCCGGCGTCCTGTGAAAGATAGATGCCCAAGTACTTTAACTTCTCGAGATTCCAGCGTAACGGGTAGGTCTGCCTAAATGGTGGTGGAGGGGCAAAGTGAAATGTTAATGCTTCCGTTTTGGAGGAGTTTAATTTATACCCAGAGCAAGAGCCAAATTCTTCCAGTATTTTAAACACAGCTGGGATGGATTGAGTGGGATTAGCCAGGAAAAGCAAAACATTATCAGCATATAAAGCTATGCGATGCTCCCTCCCCTCCAGCTGGAGCCTGGTAATTTGTGGGGGGGCGCCTAATTGTTTGGGCCAGGGGTTCGATAAAAATGGCAAATAGTCCTGGGGGCAATGGGCAGCCCTGATGGTCTCCCCTCTACAGGGGAAAGTAAGATGAATGATGACCAGAAACCTTAACACATGCCTGTGGGGAGGAATAGAGCGCTTTAATCATGGAGATAAGGGGAACAGGGAATCCCATCCCAGCCATAGTGGTGAATAGAAAGGACCATGAGACCCTATCAATATGAAGAGTCTTGAGTAGAGGGAGTAAAACAGTATACAGATGGGCCAGTGGGGGAAGGGGAAGAAATCTGGCCAGGAATTACAGATGGACCATTTAGTTTTGTCTGTTTGTTCAGCAAGGCTGTTAGACACACACAGTAAAAGGGATGGTGTAGTTTCAGGCAAGGTACTGCACCTGGGAGCCAGAAATCCAGGCCAGGTGTACACCTTGGAGGGGGAAATGCTACAAGTCTCGACGGCTGAGAGGGACCTGGCGGTGGTGGTGGATGTCAAGATGAACAACTTGGAGACTTGTAGGAGGGCAGCGGCAAAGGCCAACAGGATGCTGGGATGCTTTGCTAGAGGAATCCCCTCCAGAAGGAGGGAAGTGATACTCCCGCTGTATAACTGCTTGGTGAGGCTGCACCTCGAGTACTGCATGCAGTTTTGGAGAGCACATTTAAAGAGGGACATTGAACTCCTGGAGAGGGTCCAGAGGAGGGCAACCAAAATGATTTTGGGCTTGGAGGACAGGACTTATGGGGAGAGGCTCGAAGAGCTAAATATGTACACGTTGGAAGAGAGAAGGGACCGGGTGGACATGATAGAGGTCTTCAGGTACATGAAGGGGTTAAATAGGGGAGGAGCAGTGAGGGTGCTCTGAAGGAAGGGGGGCAACTAGAGGGCATGGGTGGAAGCTGGAGGGGGGAGATTCAGGGGAGAAAGGAGGAGGTGCTACTTCACTGAGAGGGTGGTGGAGCCATGGAATGCGCTGCCCAGGGGGCTGGTGGAGGCAGACAGTGGAGGGGTTCAAGAGGAGGTGGGATAGGTACAGGGGAAGGGTTCTGGAAGCAAAATTCAGTGTAGCGAGAATATCCGGGACTGGGAAAGGGAGAAGTCAGAGAGGGAGAGGGGGGACAGCAAGGTCAGCTCCCAGGGTGGGGGCTGACCAAATGAGCAGACATGAAAGGCCGTTAGGCCTATTTCTGCTGGCATTTTAGTATGTTAGTATGTTTCTTTGGTATCCGTAGAGAATCCCGACACTGACAATCCCAGCACCTGAATGCCTGACAGCCACATTCCCGACTTTATACACTTTCCTGGACGTTGCACCTCTGTTGTCTGGCGTCATCGGGAATATGGCTGTTGGGAGTCCGGATTCTGTACCAGACCCATTTCTTTTGTCTAGCAGGAGGTGTGATGGATCATCAAAAGAGTGTGTGCGCTGCCAACATGGTGAGAAGAGTGTGGTGGCTTCATCCGCCCAAGTATCACCATTGTTTTCTGCCTGTGTTTTGTCTCACTCCCACCCTAGTAAGGTATTGCTTGAGACGGGAGATCTTTCTGGCCAGTCAGAGTGGGCCATGAACAGCCCCACTCCCCACACTCCCAGCTGACACACTGGAGTGGACCTATGATACCAGTATGTCCTTTTTCAGCATCCTGCATCAAGCTGGTGGCAGGAGTTTACCCCTGCCTGGAATGGCACGTTCTTCTTTGCACAGCTCATTCCCATTGGACTCCCATTGGTTGTTAGTAGGAACCACCCATCCTCCCTGGGACAGGAATTGTTCTGCTGATGCTTAGCCCTTTCTGTTCCACAGTTAGTTACAGTTGTCTGGGCTTAGGACTGGAACCCAGGTCATGGGCATGGGAAGTTGCACTGCTTACAATTAGTGAATAATTATTTTAAAATAGTTCTAAGAATGCCAGTGGAATTAATAAGAGGTCTAAAACACAGTACCTGCAGTCTCTCCGTCTTTTAGTACTTGCCATAAGGCATCAAAAGCTGTTGAGACAAGAGACCTCCTGGTGAGAAAATTGAGGAAACCAGGCAAAGTTAGTTAATAATGGACTTGTGCAAGACAATCATACAAAGTTGCCTTTTTGTAGTCTAAAAGTTCTTATGCAGGATGAATTACGGGTGATTCTTGTTGTTGGAGACAACATTTCTGCCTACAGGAAGAAAGATCCTTGTTTTGAACAAAGATCATCTTCTTTGAAGATCTGGTAAACAACATAAAATGCCTGATTTTGACCTTGGGACAGTGCTGTTAGTTACATAAGCAGTGTATAGCTTCTTGACTTAACACCACCATCAGTGTTTCAGTGGTGATCTCTTATTAAAAAGGAAAAGATAATGAGTATGGGGGAGGTGCTTCCAAATAAACCAAGAAGGGGAACTAGTCCAATATGTGTTGTCTAGCTCATTGCATAACGCACTTGCCATAGTCTGGCCTCTGCCCCACACACTCTACAGAACCTGACAATGCCACCTTCCTGGCAGCTCCACCCCCCCCCCCCCTTATCCTTACCTACCCCCACCTCTCCTCACTTCTCATTCCTCTACCTCCCTGCTCTCCCATTCTTTCTACTACCTCACCACTGTCCTCTTCCTTTCCACTCTACCCTCTCCCTGTCTGTTTGAATTTAATTTGATATCCTTGACCCTTATTGTGTAACAGTTTTGTCTATTGTCATGTGTTACCTATGTCTTGACGTGGAACCTTTGTAAAAGAGCCCTGGGCTCAAAGGTAATTGTAATCCTAGAATTGAAATAATAAATAAATAAAATATTTATTTATTTCATGCAGCATTTTTGGCCACCTGTTTGCCACCCATGCCTGCTTCAGGTGATTTGTTGGTTCCCTCCCTCCTTCTGCCACTCCCCCCACCATTGTGCTGGCAGGAATTCACATGGTTTGGAACCCAAGGGAACTGGAGGTGTCACATATGGCGACTGGGAGCACATTGTTTTCATTTTTTTCCATCCCCATCTCCCCTCCCGGCATCCTGGCACAGGATGTACGTCCCCACGCATGTCTCTTAGCAGCATGTAGTGACATCGTGCATGGGAGACAAACTCCCTCAGCCCACCACAGGACTTGCTATGACACCGGAACCTAGGTGCCTCCCTCACATGATTAGGTGCTCTGCTGCACCACAGTGCCACCCAGCCCTCCCTGGCCGCCTGACCTGAGTCTGCTCCTGAATGCGGATCGCCAGCATGGAAGCGCACAGCGCTATCGCTGGGCTATTTGGTGGCCCCAGCTAGTCTAATTGTTGACAATTAGTAGTTTTCTAGTAAAACTCACCAGTTATGATGAAAGCAAGTTCTCTGGTCTCGAAACTGCAGACTTCTAAGCTTCAGACTAATGCTGGAATGTTACCCCCATGAAACCTTTGAGGTTCCTCTCCCTCAGGGATCTCTAGTCTTCTGGCCCCTTTTACACAGCAGGCTCTGCACCGCTTACTGCAGTGCAGAGCAACTGGAATGTTACCTTTGTTTGCGTGTACAGGCGAGCCACACCGCATCTGAAGGGAGCGTTCACTGTCCTGGCGTTCCCTGTTTTTTCTGGGTTTGGCATTGCGTTACATAGGATTTTCCCGTTTTACTCAGCCATGAACTCTGAGAGCAGCATTCACATTGATCTCGGAGTGAGTCTCGCGAGACCCTCCTGGATTCCCCTGTTGCTTGCCCATGCTGAACTTCCCCATATTTGGTCCTGAGGCTCGTGTGTGATCATTTCTATCTGAGTTCAGCTAAATATATCTTCAGGTACTAGAAAGAAAGCTAAACTTGGGAAACTAGTTACTTTTCAGAAATGGGCGCTGAAGGGATATGAATAAGTATAAGCACATGCCCAGTATCACGGCTCCACTTTCGGAACACTTTTAAAGTACTATTCAGCCTCCGTTTCTGAAAAGTAACTAGTTTCCTGAGTTCAGCTTTCTTTCTAGTATCTGAAGATATATTTAGCTGAACACGGGTAGAATATGGTAAAGTGAAGCACCCCCCCAACACACACCTCAACAGAGAAGTCTCAGGCTCTTGACTGGCTGGAAAATGGAAGAACTCCTGGAAGAGCCACAAGATCGATGTACTCCTCTGCAGAGTACAAGCAGCGGTCAGCGGTGCAGACGGAGCAGAGCGAGCAGTGGGGGAACCGCTACGATGTCAGTATGGCTCTGTGTAAAAGGGACTTTGAAAACCTCAACAGTAGCCTCCATGACATCACCAGCTGGGCAGTTATTCAACATACTTATCAACTCTCCCTTCATCCCATCTGTGTGCACATCCTCAAGTCCTGCGTACACTCAGCAGATCAAACATTTGTGTATACTCTACCCTGTCTGTCCCTTTTAGTTCAGCTTCTTTTTACTGTGGATTTTTCCACCTCAGTCTCTGTATGAAATAATGATTTTAATGTTTATTTTTTGTAGTAATTTATTTGAGCATTGACAACTGGGAGAGGCGCACTGAGCTGAAGCTGGTTTTCAGGCGCAACCAAGTTGGGGAAGGAATACAGAGGGGAGAAACACATACAGTTAATACAGGTAACTACAGTAGCAATCAGTAATTGGTTAAATCAAAGTAAATGTAACAGCATTATTCAGCTGATCTCGAGTGTTCACTCTGTAGGTGATGACTTGACTTTGTATTGGGGGGAATTTCTGTTTGTGGGGCCTCCTGCTGGCTTAATGGTTTTATACAGGTAGGAACACATTGCGTGGTATCTTTGAAGGTTGCAGTGCAGCAAATGTTATGTATTGACATCGTAATTAATTCATGCCATCTCTGAAATGTCAGTGCTGTCACCCCCTCTCCCCAGCTGAGAGCTTACTAGGTGTAGCTGACTACATTGATCTGTTACGCTGAATCTCTGCAGTCTTTCATGTTACGTGTTTGGTATCTTCAGAGTAAAAATAAGGAAAACATAAAAGCATTTAACACTTTTTCCCCTACAGATCTGACATGCCATCCCTATCCTGTTCTGGTTTAAAGAGCTAGTAGTGCCAAAAAATAGCCGGCAGAAAATGTTAGTACTTTTACAAAGTAGTCCTTTATTACTTATTTATTATTTATCATTTATTAAATTTTAACCGGGTAGGCCCACTGAGCCCCGAAGGTCCCTTTTTCAGGGGCAACCCGGAATTAGTTACATATAACAAGGCATATACAATCAAGTTGTACATTTCAGGACCTATTATACAGGATTAAAAAGACAGTGTACAGTTTTACACAGTAAAGAGGAGTCATTTACGGCAGGGTTATGTAGTTAAACAGTAGCACCTGAATGCAGTCACAAGCTTGAAAGAAAAGGATTAGGGCAATAGCCAATAGCAGGAATCCACTGAACCAGTCGTAAGGTAATAGCCGGGGGGAGGGGAGAAATGAAGGGACGATAGTGAAATGTTAAGCTAGTCTCCGAGACATTTCTGAAGTGTTTTTCTATTTCTATGTGTTCATTAGGTGGGTTTCTATTTAATATTGTTGGTGTGATGTGAAAAGCAGGGCTTTACCTGGAAGCAGACATATCTAGTTCTGTTCCACCTGCTACGTCATAGACATGTGACCTCACTCTTTGTTACGAACTTATGAAATTTGCCAGCAAATAAAGGCCTAGTGGTCTATCGAGTCTGCTCGATTGTGCAGCTAGCACCCCTTATTCTGTAACTGCCCCTCCCCTGATCTTCCCTCTTTAAGTCTTTTGTAACCGGGTAAGGCCCACGAGGCACAAGTGCCTGTTTTCAGGTGCGACCTGGGAGCACTGGGCGGTTAAGTGACTTGATCAGAGTCGCACAGTATGCAAGTGGAGGTTGTGAGAATCAAACTCAGGTCTGGTCTGCTGGATGTACCAAGCTTGTTCACACCTCGTTCCTCTAACCTGTAGGCTATACTGCCCTGTCCCCGCCCCTTTTGAAGCAGACCACTGTTCTACTGGATACCACTTCCACTGGTAACCCATCACAAGCCCTACTGCCTGATAACATGTGTCAGAAGTTATCAGTCAAGCAGCAGAGAGCGACTCCTCTGGTTTGCTAGTGATGACACAGTCAGTGAGGTCACAGTGCTGATGATCCTGCATGTACCTCAACACTGTTCCCGGCCCTATACAAACCCCCACCACCACCAGCTTTACGTGCTACTCTGCCTCACCTGCCGACGCTGCACCCTCCCCCACTTACGCCCCCTTCCCCCAGCCTCCTACTAATCATGCAACCCCCCCTCTCTCCCATGGCCCATCCTCCTTTCCCACCCCCACCTATCTCCTTTCTCCACGCCTCATTCATTCCTTCCCTGGTCTTTATTGAGCCCCCCAACCCAGTTCTCCCACCTTAGCTGACAAAGCCTGCCTCTGGCTGCTCCTCTCTGATTAGCTAGTCCTCTACTTGTTAACTCTTGTAGTATTCTGCAGTTATGGTCATACATTCCTATCCCCTGAATTACTTAGTAAACTCTCCCTAATGCACTGATGACTATTCAGATCATGTTGTGACCTGAGTGCTCAGGATACTGACTGACCACTGCTACATTTTGTACCAGTGTTGTCAAATTGGAAACTATGTAAAATAACATTGTTAATCTGAGAAACTCTTTGTAACGATGTGTTGTCTGTCTGTCTTTTGTACTCGAATTGACCTGGAACCTTTGTAAATGAGTCTCTGACTCAAAGGTATTTATCCCAATCTGAAATAAATAAAAAATAAATTAAATAAAATGTATGGTGGGGGATAGAACTGTGTCAGCCTTAAGGTAGGGTGCTGTTCTACACATCACATCTTCTGCTGTTAGGTAGAATCTAATAATTAGCTAAACAGAAGAGGAAAAGAAAAAATTACTTCAGCTATACTGTAAGAAGTGACGATAGTTGGCTACTTCTGAAGGTTACTATTAATTCCAGGCAGTACACTAGTTCTTTAAATCCTATCTCACCATCCGCCATTACTTCTGTCACTGCTGGTGGTCATTCCACACCATCACCAGGAAGGTGTTCAGTTAGGTCCTACTAGAACCTGCTCTTGGTGCCCTGCTTTTCTTAAGCCATTTACACGGTCACATTTGCACTGGAGTAACCTGTGCGCTTAGGATGCTCCAGTGCAAATGTGCTGTGTAGACACGTACCTGATTGGGGTAAGCCTCTTGCTAAGACTCTCCCAGATTCTTTGTCAAGCTGGGATCACCAAGAGGAGCGAGCGGCTTACAGTGGCTTGAGTGGCAGTGTGGACTGCCTGCACTGCAGCAATCAACAGATATCTGGCTCCCCACGATGCACGGCCATTCACCCGCACAGACTGCAGCAGTGCAGAGAGGGGCCATGTAGACAGACAAATCGCAGGTGGCAAGTGGTCAGGACCGCACCACTGTGGTTTGTATTTTCAGTGCTACTGCTGTATAAACACTGCTTTAGTCTACTTGCTCCTCCATATTGATCCTCACTTCTATGACAACATGCAACTTTGCGTTTACTGATATGTCTTTACTGTGCCTGTTCGCAGACGATACAAAGGTCTGCAATAGGGTGGATTCGCTCAGAGGGGTGCAAGCCATGAGGTGGGACCTGGAGAGGTGGTCAGACACCTGGAAATTGAAGTTTAATGTGCAAAAGTGCTCTGTGATGCACCTGGGGAGGAGAAATAGGAGGGAACCTTACTCCCTTGGGGGATTGAGGAGAAGGAAACAGAAAGGGACCTGGGGATTATGGTAGCACGAGACCTCAAGGAGGGTAGCCAGTGTAGCAGGGCAGTGGGAAAGGCAAATGGAATGTTGGCCTGCATTGCGAGGGGTTTCAATAGCAGAAAGAGGGAGGTGTTAATGCCATTATACAGAACCATGGTCAGGCCGCATCTGGAGTATGGGGTGCAGTTCTGGAGGCCTCACCTACGCAGAGATGTTGAGCTGATGGAGAGGGTGCAGAGAAGGGCAACCAAAATGTTACGAGGGATGCAGGACGTACCCTATGAGGAAAGATTAAGAAGGCTAAATTTGTACCCTCTGGAGACTGGGGGGCGCATGATTGAGACCTTTAAATATCTGAAGGGAATAAACAGGGTGGAGGGTGATCATTTGTTCAAACTGAAGAAGGGAGTGAACACGAGGGGACATAACCTCAAACTGGAAGATGGGCAATACAGAGGCAATATCAGGGGGCAGTTTTTCACAGAGAGGGTGGTGGAGGCCTGGAACAAGCTACTGGAGGAGGTGGTGGCAGCTGAAATAGTGGAGGGGTTCAGGAGGGCTTGGGATGGATTTAAGGGGTTGGGAAGAGAGGGTGGAAACAGAACAGATGCAGGGAGGTAGGGTGTTGGGCAGACTGGATGGGCTGAGGGGCCTGTCTCTGCCGTCACATTTCTGTGCATCTGTGTGTAACGGTCACAACTCAGTCTGTTCCTTACCAGTCTGTCCCCTCATAATTCACTTGCTCACAATGAGAAAAGCACCCTTGAGACTCCAGCCAAGTTTACAGGCTTCATTGTTGGTAGAAAGCAGAGACTTGGGAATAACTTCTCGTTGACAAGCATGATGAGGTTTGATTGGTATCATGTCTTCAGGAAGAAGACAAGGACTTATCAGTAAATTGTTATATGCTTTTATGAACAAACTGAGTCACAGATGGGTTTTACCTGCTTGATATGAATTACAAAATGTACATGCCTGGTCATAAAGCATGAACAGGTACAGGAATGACACAGAATAACTCTGTAAACCAGAAAGATAAACTAGAATATGTAAATGGATCTAATCATTTAAGAAGTAAAGCAGCTTCAGTAAAATAAAATTACCCTGAACTCTCAGATCCATTGCAGCTTGACAGCTTATTGTCTGGATCAACATCAATCAATCAATCAAAATCTTTATTTATCCAGGCGGGCACCATTGAGCAAGGCTCATTTGCAAGGTGGACCTGGTCATGAATACATCAAAGTACAGTACAGAAGCAGGTATACAAAAAGCAATAATATACAAGAAAGAAAAAGTATATACAGTATATACAGTACAGTACAAGGTTGAAATAAAAAAGCATTATTTTACAATTGAAGAAGTCAGCAGATGTACAATCAACCATAGGCATACAGGGGTTATAAGCAGAGATCTTTTGAGTGAGGCAGCCGGCAACTACACATATAGGGGAAAGAGGCCGTGTATGGGATGGCAGGTTAGAGAGGTAAAGAAGAGGAGGGATATATTACCGACGACTGGGGGAAACATTGGGCTAAAACCACAGAAAGTGACGATGGCTGTCATGTACTTGTTTGTTATGATAATGACGACGGAGGGGTAGATAACTGGGCCACTTCTATGGATGAGGTGGGACTTTAGCCACGTTGGAGCGGACAGGGAACGGTGGGTGCAGCAGGAAGAGTTAATAGGGAAAGAGTGAGAGCCAGGGGTAGAAACATGGCGAACGTCAGGATGGAAAGGGGGAGTTGAGAAATTAGTGGGCTAGCGGTGAGGAAAACATTTGCAAGGTGCTTTCATGTAGCGATTGTAGAGCGCCTTGAAGATATTCAGGCTAACAGGGCAGCTCAGCTTCAAGTACCTTTGTAAACCATTCCACAATGTGGGTAAAGAGAAGCTTACAGCAGCTTTGCCGAAACGAGTGTTGACCCTTGGAACTTGGAGGGCAGTTAGGGCATAGCTCCTTAGAGCGTAGGTGCCTAACACACTCCTGGGAATACAATCTGAGACATATGAGGGGAGCTTGTCGGTCACCGCTCTGAAGGCCCATAGGTGGCGTTTCTGTTCCTTCTATAGTGAAAGGAAGTCCAGCCTAACGATGAGTACAGGGAGGAGTAGTGTGTGGAAAGTGGAAGGCCAGTAATGAACTTGATAGCTGTGTGGTAGAGTGTGTCCAACTTAGCCAGTGCAGAGGCAGTGCAGTGGCTGTAGAGCAGGTCCGCGTAATCTATTGAAGATAGGAAGGTAGCTTGAACCAGTTAATCTTGGCCTCCTTTGTGAGCAGGTGGTTAATTCTGAAGAATAGTCCTAATCTTTGCCATAGTTTCTTCTGTAGTTCTTCGAGATGGTCGGCGAAGGAAAGTTTATGATCGAGCCAAACTCCTAGATATTTGAATTTAGCTACATACTCTAGTGTTTCTCTAAGAACAATGGAAATTTGAGGTGTAGCCCCCCCTTCAGCAAGAATTGCCGTATGCAAGGAGGGGGAGAAGAGCATGACTTTTGTCTTTTTCACATTGAGCAAAAGCTCTTTGTTTATGAGCTGGTATTGTAGAAGGTTAAGTTCAGCTTGGCGGTCTTCACAGGCTGCTTCCGGCGTGGGACGACTCAAGTACAGTGCACTGTCATCAGCAAATAAGTGGATGTTGGCTTTTTGATGGGGTCATTGATGTTGTTAATGTAGACTGCAAAGAGGAGCGGACCAAGGAGTTTAATGGAGAAAGATCACCTTCAGCTTTAACCTGTTGTTTCCATTCTCTGAAGTAGTCTGCAAACCAGCACATAGATTTATGGTCCAGGCTCTAAGGTGCTTAGGGAGGAAAGAAGCAGGCTGTGATCGACTGTGTCGAATGCCTTACTAAGATCCAAGAAAACGGCACAGACATGCTTCTTGTTGTCAAGGTCTAGGAGCCAGTCACTGATCACCTTAGCTAGGGCTGTTATGGTGCTGTGCATTGCTCTGAATCCAGACTGAACCGGGTTTAATAGGCTTCTGGATTCTAAGTATACGCCTAGCTGGCCACACACTACTGTATTTTTTTTCTAGTAATTTAGACAGGATTGGTAGGAGGGAGATCGGTCTGTAATTATTTAGATCGCAGGGGTCACCAGCTTTTAATAGAGGGATGACATGGGCTATTTTCTATTGAGGGGGGAGGCTTCCCTGGGAGAGTGACATGTTGATTAGGTGGGTGATTGGCACTGCGAGCGCATGGTAGGCACATTTCAGATAGTATGGCTCTATGAAGTCTGAGCCTGCTCCCTTTCTGGTGCCCAGTTGCAGCAGTAGGTCTTCCACCTCTTTTAGAGAGACAGGCAGGAGGGAGAAGGCCTCCTCTGTAGAGGGGGGGACTCGTGGGTTGGTGGGCCGTGAGCTGTGCGGAGGTCATTGGGAGGGGAAGTATCAAATGCTAGCCCTGCCATTGCAAAATGGTTATTGAGGGCTTCCAATATCTCCGATCGGTTAGAGATACTGGCATTCTTCCTGATTCCTGATTAACATTACAACATCCTGCACTAGCAGAACCCTTCGAAGGCCCGAATAGAAAGACTTGTGGGCTCAGTCTGTTTCCTCTTTGAACTGTCACTACTTCAGAAGGGACCTTCTTTGAATTGTTACTTTCAAAAGGGTGTTTCGTCTTAGGTGCACATGAGTATCACAAATATTAGAGTTCTGGCTGTCAAACTAACAGATTAAAAAAAAAAAAAAAAGAGAGAAACAGAGAGCTGTGTCGTAAATCCTGACCACACGTTGTTGTCCAATGGGGAGAACAGTTATGCTGTGAGTTAGACCTCACTGTTGTCCAGAGTTGGGAGGTTAACAGAGGGCAAGGCAACAAGAAAAAAGTGAAGTGTTTTATGGTACACTTCATATGCGGTCAAATTAAGAAAAGGAATTATGACTCAGAATGATGTCCGGTATGTTTTTCAACAACTCTTATACTCAGACCTTTTTTTTTTTTTTTTGTTTTTGTTATATATTTTTTATTTATTGAAATATGTCAGCAAAACATACATAACGTATGTTTCCAAGGTTCCAAGGCATAGCAATTAAGTAACATAAAAGGCTTCACATAGGATTGAAGTGCTTATCATCCTCTGATACAACATGGGAGGGTATCCCCAAACATAGGAATCAATGCAAATAAACATTAGTGTCCAAAAATGGCCCAATAAAGGCCATCTGCACCAAGAGGCCATGGACTTGAATCCAAAAAAGTGTAAAACCAATAAATCCCTGAGTAGAACACTCTTGATATGGCTAAAAGACCATGTATTCAAGAATAAAATATACAATTAAGTCATTAAAAAGAGAATAATGGATAGGTTACAGTCCATTAGCGGAGAGTAATACCATTGAGAGGTTCTGGACACAGGAACCTCGAGAGCGAATCTCGAGAGGTTCCAATGTGTCCAGAACCTCGAGATGGTAGGACTCCCCGGTAATGGACAGTAAGCTGTCCATTATTTTTTTTTTAATATATGGATTGACTTGACCATTGAAGAAGTTACACTGACCTCGATGTATGCGGCGTGTGGTCTTGAGTGAAGAGACAAGAGAAGGTAGCTGCAGGACCGGCTTTGCAGTTCTTCACGTTAGTGTTGATTTTCAGTAATTGGGCCGGCTCGGTATGTCCACCAGGCGCCTCATAGATGTACGCATTGTATGGTGAGGGTGTGAAATTTTTTTTTACAAACGGCATTGCTAGCACCGGGGATTTCTGTCGCTAAGCGAGACAGCAAGCCGCCATGTTTTGTGAGTGTTTCTGTGTGCCCACACACGAAAATGGGACAATTGGAAGGCACGCTTTAGAGACGGTGGGAGGGAAACTAGCGCTTGCGCTGTTCTGTTTTGCTGGTAATACTATCGTTCAAGTCCCAAACGATAGTATTACCAGACCCAAACAATAGTATTATCACTCTCGAGGTGTGGTATTATCACTTCGGGAGTGATAGTATTACCGGGAAAAAAAAAAAAATTGTATGGTTTACTATACTATTAAATTGATGATCCATATATTAAATTGTGATATTACAATCCTTCTTAAAACAAATAAAAAGCCCGCCTGTGGGAAAAGAAATGGAACAAGACAACAACCTGTGCAGGTTACTGTAAACGTAGAAATGAAAGTAAGGAAAGACACCGGGTAACAAACTTCTAAAAAGTAATATAACCTACTCGCTATAACACAGAGGGGTGAACATTAATAATACTCGATAGGGTCATACAGTAGAAACAAGCACCAAGATAAGACATAATAGAGAACAGTACCTGGGGAAATTTAAAGCTGTGTGTGCTGGGTTTAGTCAGCAGTGCGTAGAATTAATAACACCATGGAACTAAAACGTGGTGGGACAGCCATGTCCGAACCACAGTGCCATATCCACAGCTCTCAAAAATCTCCAGAATTTTCTAAACACTGCTAAACCCAGCATCACAAAATAGAAAAAATAGACTACCAGAAGTTCCCTGATAGTTAACTGCCCCTTAAAAACATGTAGACAGCAGGCGCTGCAGCTATATATATTAACAGAGCCTGAGTAAAGAAGTATTAAACAGTGCCCAACAAGCCCCCAAAATATCACTCTCCACCATCCTCAGCATCTTCTGGAGCATGTTTGCTATCGACATCTGATCTTGATGAGTCTTTTTTTTCCTTCCTCCATCGGATCAGTAAACTATACCATTCCGCTGTATGAAAGACAAAGTTTGGCTGGGTATAATAAAACATGTGAAATACCCAATTGTTGGAGTTCTGCTTGGACTGCATTTCCACCATTGTCTAGTGGAAAATGTGAGGTCTGGAAAATAGAAAATGTTGGTGCCATCTGTAAGTTGTACTTGGCCTGTAGCTTTTGCTGCTTGTAAAATCCTTTCCTTGACTGTAAGTCCCAAGGGAACCAAAAGGATAGTCTGGGGCGTTCCCTTCTGCGCAGGTCGTCTCCAAGGATAAATTCTATAAAGCTGTTGTTGTGCACCCTCCTGGGGGAAACCCAGCTGTAGTCTGTAGCAGTGTAGTGACAAAGCCTATTAAATTCTGTCCCTCTCACTCCTCCACCACACCCAGAATATGCACACTAGAAAGTCTGGCTTCATTTTCGAGCTGTTCGAGCCACAAACGTAGCATGTGGATTTCATTTCCCAAGTCTGCAGTGGCAGTCGCTACTTTTTTTTTTGAAAATTATTTTGACTACTGTGACTTCGTAGACACAGTATCTAATTTTGTTTCAGTGGTTTCTCACCCTCGATGTAAAACACTGACTCTCTTCTTATCCAGTTCTTTTACAAAAGATTCCAAGTCTTTTACAGATTTTAACATGGTGGCGTTGGAGAGTTCGCCATCTGCTCCATGCGGTTGGCCTTGCTGTGGCATGTTCTTAGGGCAGCCCATGTTGTGTAGAATAAAACACTCAAAAAGGCACAGAAAAGTCAATGAAAGCAGCTCTTAAGGAAAATCAGAGGCTAGTAAAATAACGGGGTCCTCCTCTTCCAAATTTTTATGTAAGTCACCCTAAAATAAGAAAGATTTCTGCAGCAGTCTGAAGCTTCTGGAAAAGACGTGTGCTACTGTCGGCTGCTAATCATGCACCCCCTTTACTCTTTCGTTAAAGAGCACCTTTCATGTACTAGTAACAAAAAAACAAACAAAAAACAGCAAGCTCCTCAAACACACAGAAGACAACCCTTATCTCCCCCAGAGTTCAAAGAGGCCAAGCCAAAACATTTTATTCCATGGTTTTGGGGAGGAATGGGATCATATTAAGGCTGTGTGGAGCTGAGAGCCTGATCTCTTCCACTTCCCTATGCAGAGTGCCGTCTCTGCCCTAGCACGTTTCCCCTTAACTGTAGCCAAGAAACTGTTTTCTTTACTACGTGTGCAGTCTCCTGAATAATACCCTACTAGTTAAAGCGGGTGGCTGAGCTTCTGATCTGTAGCCCTCTCTCCCTCTATAGACATGTCTTTCATTCTCTTAAGGACTCCTCAGTATACTGCAGGTATAATTTTAACCAGGCTTATGAAATGGGTAAGGGATTTCAGCTATTCTGATTGGTCATTAACCATGTGTTAGAAGTGTCTAACCACAGCTAAAACTAGAAACCCCATATAGAATACACAGCCCCATTTTATAAGTGAAATAAGCTTCTCTGGGGATGTGTGTAAGCAGTTCTGTTGCATGGCTAGGGGACGGTGAGCGCACTCGGCCTGCGGCCTTAAACCTCACTATGTCCTCTAACCATGTGTTAGAACTGTCTAACACACCCCCCATTGTGTTTTATTGCTTATGCCTTGTTAGACTCCTTGAAAAGGTCCATTTAGA